>CM075985.1:30617194-30642194 GCA_038087875.1 Malacoraja senta
AAATTTCCATGACAAATTCTTAATTACAGCATTTCCTCAGCCGCTGAGCCTATTTATGCATAAATCTTAAAGTATTCCCACGAGGCATTTGAAGTAACGTTATCAACAGTTTTGCTTGGCCTGTTCACTGAACTTCATAATTAGATAATACAATTGATGACAGCGCATTTGAAATCTTTATTAAAGATTAATCTTAATCTGTGTACGATTTTGAATCCTGTGATGGAGATGTATTTTGCAGCAAAATATATTTACAGTCTGAAGCAGGGTCCCGATCCAGGCCAGAGACGTCGCCTCTGGTGATCGACGGTCGGCATGGGCTTGGTGGGCCGAAGGGCCAGTTTCCATGCAATATCTCAACCAATCAGTTTAAACATATAATTTGCAAATGCCTGGATCTTTTCTATTTTCTTCATTGAAATATGTTTGAAAATGGTCAACCAAGAAAATATAGACACATGGAACTGCAAATGCTAGTTTACAAAACCCCCCATAAAGTATTGGAGTAACTCAGCCGATCAGGCAGCATCTCTGGAGAACATGGTTGGGGGGCTTTAAATCGAGGCCCTTCTTCAGACTGATGAAATGGTCTCAACTGAAAACGTCACCTATCCATGTTCTCCAGAGATGCTGCCTGACCCGCTGAGTTACTCCAGCACTTTGTGTCTTTTTATTTTTGTAAACCAGCATCTGCAGTTCCTTGTTTCTACCACGGACAGAGCAAGGTTTTGCCGGTTGTAATCTAGTGGCCAGTTCCTTACAAGAAATTAAGTCCAATTTTAATTGCAAGTCCAAATTTACTGTATTAGCCTGTAAGGTACCGTGGAAGAATAGATATAACATCTGGCTACACAAAGTGCTGGAGTCACTCAGCGGGTCAGGCAGCATCTCCGGAGAGCATGGATAGGTGACGTTTTCAGTTGAGACCATTTCATCAGTCTGAAGAAGGGCCTCGATCCGAAGCCACCCATCCATGTTCTCCAGAGATGCTGCCTGATCGGCTGAGTTACTCCAGCACTTTATGTCTTTTTTTGTAAACTAGCATTTGCAGTTCCATGTGTCTATATTTTCGAGGTTGACCATTTTCAAACATGTTTCAATGAAGAAAATAGACAAGATCCAGGCATTTGCAAATGATGTATTAAACTGATTGGATGAGATACAGCATGGAAACAGGCCCTTCGGCCCACCAAATCCACCCTGGCCATCGATCACCCGGTCACACTCGTTCTGTGTTGTCCCCCTTAGCACCCACTCCCTCCACACTAGGGACAATTTACTGAGGGCCAATTAAGCTACAAATCCGCACATCTCTGGAATGCGGGAGGAAACCGGAGCACCCGGAGGGAGCCCCACGCAGTCACAGGGAGAACGTGCAAACTCTGCACAGACAGCACCCGAGGTCAGGATCGAACCTGGGTCTCTGGCAATGTGAGGCAGTGGCTCTACCCGCTGCGCCATCGTGCCGCTCTAAATGTAAAACGTTTGCTCATTCGCACCCTCCTCATAAAGTTGCTTTTCATAGTCACAGATCGTGGAAACAGGCTCTTCGGCCCCACTTGCCCATGCCAGCTAACAAGCCACATCTGCACTAGTTCCACCTGCCTGTGTTTGGCCCCTATCCCTCTAAACCTATCCTTTTCATGTCTAAATATTTCTTAACCGTTATTACGGTACCTTCCCCAACCACCTCCTATGGCAGCTCGTTCCATACACCTAACATCCTTTGTATGGGAAAAGAAAAACTTGCCCCTCAGGTTCTATTAAATCCTCCCCCTTCACCTTAAACCCGTGTCCTCTGGTTCTTGATTCTGCTACTCTGGGTAAAGGACTGTGCGTGGACACCTCCGTAAGATCACCCCTAACCCTCCGGTGCTCCATTTATTTATTTTTTGTTAACAAAGAAATATTGTTGTCTTGGCGTGGTTGGCTGATTTTATTTGACGTTTCCAATCATCGGGCTCAAGCTCACCTTGTCAAAGATGGTTATTGAATGATAACGTGCCGATGCATTCTTAAATGGCTTCGAATATATCACGCTGCTCGATCTAAAGGTAGAACAGTTAAAAAACAAAAAACATGCACATTATTGAACTACATCATTTTGTTTTTTTTTTAATTAATATTTTTTATTGGAGATGCGTACACAACCTAGTTACATCATTACAGTCTTACAGTCTTACATTTTTAAATTGATAATATTGTTAAATATTATTACAATGTCTCCAATACTTTTTGCTTTTTTTTTTTTAAACTAAATAGAACTAAAGAGAAAGATGAAGTAAAGAAAGAAAAGAAAGAGAAGAGAAAAAAAAAAATAATAATAAAACAAAAAAAACCCAAAAAAACAAAAAAATTGAGAAAAGATAGTTAAAGGAGAATGGAAAAATTTATTAAAATAGAAAACTTCATTCGAGATATATTCGTACATTTCTAGATATAGCATTTCATCCATTCTTTAGCCCGGGTGTTAGTCAGGTTCCTGTGCTGAACTGTTCTGACCCTTTAGGTAATCAATAAAAGGAGACCATGTTCCAATGAATAATTCCTGTTTGTCCAACAGGGAGAGTCTGATTCTTTCCACGTTTAAGGTCTCCGTCATTTCTATAATCCACATTTTGATTGTGGGGGTCGTAGGGCCTTTCCAAAATTTTAGAATTAATTTTTTTCCTGTTATTAAACTATAATCAATAAAGTTTCTTTGTGTTGTTCTAATGTTTGATTTAATTCTAATATTCCAAGTATTATTAATTTTGGGTCTGGGTCCAATTGTGTGCTGGTTACTTTAGATATTATACTGAAAATATTTACCCAGAATTGTTTAATTTTTATACAGTTTGCAAACATATGAGATAAGGTAGCTTCTAAATGTTGACATTTATCACATATAGGTGAGATATGTTGAAAAATTTTATGTAGTTTTGTTTTAGAATAATGTAACCTATGTATTACTTTAAATTGTATTAGAGAATGTCTGGCGTTTAATGAACATTGATGTATGTGTTGCAAACTTTCTTCCCAAGTATCTTTCGTTATTATTTGATTTAATTATTTTTCCCATGTTTGTCTGTGTAAGTCCGTCGATGGAATGTCACTGTCTAATAAGATATTATATATATATGATATTAATTTTTCTGTATTAGGATGTTTGTTCCAACATTCATCAAGAATTTCTGAATTTCTAATTCTAAAATTTTGAGTATTTGATTTTACGTAATCTCTAAGTTGAAGATATCTGAAGTAATCATTTCCTCGAAGTCCGTAAGTCTGTTGCAACTCCTGAAATGTCAGAAAAGTGCCTTCCTTGTAAAGTTGTCCCATATTTTTAATTCCATAATTCTTCCATTGTGTAAAACCCCCGTCCAACCATGAAGGCTTAAACAAAGGGTTATTCACAATTGGAAGAAAAAGTGATAAATTATCTAATTTTAATGTCTTTTTTAATTGTTTCCAAATTCGTATAGCACTAAATATTATAGGGTTTTCCCTATAAATTTTTTTGTTTAATTTAGACGTAGCAAATAAAATCGAACCGATATCAAAAGGTAAACATCTTCCTTTTCCATTTTTAACCAGTCTGGTTGATGATCTATTTCTTCCAACCAGAAATTCATATTTTTAATATTAACTGCCCAGAAATAAAACAAAAAGTTGGGTAAAACTACATCATTTTGGTGGCTTGTCGTTTAATAAATTCAAAAGGCTGTGGTGGCTCAGTGGCGCAGCGGGTAGTGCCACTGCCTCACAGCGCCAGAGACCAAGGTTCGATCCTGACCTCGGGGTGTGGTGTTTTTCACGTTCTTCCCCGTGACCACGTGGGTTTCCTCCGGGTGCTCGGGTTTCCTCTCACATCCCCAACAGGTGCGAGTTTGCCGGCTAATTGTCCCTCTGAAATTGCCTCTCGCGTGTAGGGAGCTGATGGGAATGTGGGCTCGCATTGAACGGGTGATCAACGGTCGGCATGGACTCGGTGGGCCGATGGGCCTGTTTCCACGCTGTATCTCTAAACTGCTGGGTACAAGGAACTGCAGATGCTGGTTTACAAAAAAAAGGACAAAGTGTCAGAGTAACTCAGTGAGTCAGGCAGCATCTCGGGAGCAAAAGGAATAAGCGACATTTTGGGTTGAGGACCTTCTTCAGACTGATGAAAGTGTCCCCACCTGAAACATCATCTATCAATGTTCTCCAGAGATGCTGCCTGATCCGCTGAGTTACTCCAGCGTTATATCTTTTCCTCCTGGGTACATTACAGGCTAATATGCGGAAGTCGGAACCTTCTTTAGACTGCAGTTCCTTCCTACACCTTCCTCGGTACAGAAGAGACCATTGAACCATTCTCCAGAGATGCTGCCCCGACAGATTCACCACCTCTTCCTCCCCAGAGGGTGGTGAATCTGTGGAATTCTTTGCCGCAGAAGGCTGCGGAGGCCAGGTCAGTGGGTATAAGGCAGAGATCGATAGATTCTTGATTGGCACGGGTGTCAGAGGTTACGGGGAGAAGGCAGGAGAATGTGGTTAGGAGGGAGCGATAGATCAGCCATGATTGAATGGGCCGAATGGCCTGATTCTACTCCTATCCCTTACGACCCGCCAAGTTTCCCCGGCACTGAAACTAAAGTTCTAGTGACGTATCTTACTTTTTTTTTTAAATTCTGCCTTCCAGCTGACCTTCCCAGAGGAGAAGTTTGCTGGTGATGTCGAATGACCAGGAGGACATCAACAACTGGTACCGCTGTCTCTCGGCTGCTATAGGGTAGGTGTCTCTCCCTGCTGAGCTTGCTGTCCTTGCTGGAGCCACTGACCTGAGGGGGGGGGGGGGAAGAACTTCTGGCAAAAAGGTCGGAATGGATTCATTGATCAGCCAGAGCCAGCGTATGACAGTCTTTCCCTTAATTGAATCCCAAAAGGGACCCGACGTGGGCTATTATTACAGAGTGCAGCCGATGGAGCTCATTAAAGCCTCCACAGACCGTGCGGTTTTGCTAATTAGTTTATATACAGAGAAGCCCTGACAATTGGGGGGGGGGGGGGGAAGTTGTCGTCTTTGCCCTTTCCCTGCCCAGGGATACCGTTGAAGTTTAATCAGCTGGCGATGGCTAGACTTGGCAGTGGTTACACGCCGGTCATTACCAAGGTCACCCCTGCTGTAACATTGCCGGCAGGGTCACAGTTTGAACCCTAAGTAGAAAAACACCACCAGCCTACACTACCCTTGCCCCTGAAAGAAGCCTGCTATAAAATGCACACTGCAGGGAGCGCAGCACCGATCGCCACTGAGAGCTCCTTGTTAAAAGTTTTTTTTTATATACATGATATTGTCAAAAGCATCTGTTAGCCATAGTTGTCAAGTCCTTGAAAGTTTTGCTTAAAAGCCCAGAACAGTTGGTGTTTTATTTCAATACTTCTCGCTTCACTGACATGAATGCCTGCAGTCTCTGGAGTTTTAAATCTCTTCTTTTTATTCCGTTGTGCACACATTGTTAGAAGTAATGTTGGTATCAATGTTATTCTCATGGAACAACAGGCCCTTCGGCCCAACTCGTCCATGCCGACCAAGATGCCCCGTCTAAGCTAGTCCGTTTGCCTGCGTTTGGCCCAGATCCCTCTAAAGCTTTCAGGGTGAACGCACAGAGTCTGTTTGCCAGGGCAGGAGAATCAAGAACCAGAGGACATGGGTGTAAGTTTGAGAGGGGAAAAGATTTAATAGGAACCCAAGTGTCTTTTACATGCTGCCATTGTACCTATCCTATCTGTGTACCTGTCCAAATATCGTTTAAATGTTGTGATTGTATCTGCCGCAAACTGTCTCCTCTGGCACTCGTTACATACATCCACTGCCCTCCTAGTTCAAAGTTTTCCCTTTGGGTTCCTATTAAATCTTTTCCCCTCTCAGCTAACAGCCATGTCCTCTGGTTCTTGATTCTCCGTCCTCTGTACGAGGTAATTCAAGAGCTCTCCCGAGTATAAACAAAAAATCAAACTCGTGGTGAGCACGTAGAAATGTACGTAGCGGGTACGTCGGAGCTCGGGGACGTCTCTTAGCGGCTCGTAACGCTAACGGCAGGTACTCGGGAAACGCGGTAAGCTCGTGTAGACTCGTGAAGATTTTTCAACGTGTTGAAAAATGTCCACGAGAGCCCCGAGTACCTACGAGCGGCTATTACCGTAATTCTCCGAGTTCGAATCAGGATACACTCGGGAGAACTCTTGAATTAGCTCGTACAGTGGGACAGCCCCTTAACAGACTCTGTGCATTCACCCTATCTAGTCTACGCATGATTTCAAACACCTCCTGTAAAGATCAGTCTCCTGCGCTACAAGAACAAAGAAAGAGCTAGTCTGCCATACTTCTCCCTGAAGCCCAGGTTATCGCGTCCTGGCAACGTTAGGAACAGCTCTGCCCAAGACAGCAAGAAATTGCAGAGTTGTGGATGTAGCCCAGTCCATCACACAGATCCGACTCCCCACCATCGACTCCATTCTACACTTCACGCTGCCTCGGGAAAGCAGCCAACATAATCAAGAACTTGTCCCACCCCGGTCATTCCTCCTTCTCCCCACTCCTGTCGGGCAAAAGGCACAAATGTTCGAAAGTACACACCACCTAACAGAGGAACAGCTTCTTCCCCTCTGTTATCATGGCTTCTGAACGGTCCTTCCTTAAGCTAGGGTACTGTCCGATTCACCTCTACCCCATTGCTCTACAATGCTGAGAACTATATTCTGCACTCTGTATCTTCCCCTTTGCTCTACCTATTGTACGAGTTTGACTTGATTATATTTAAGAGTGGTATTATCTGAATCTGTTTGGCCAGCATGTGAAACAACGCCTTTCACTGTCCCTCGGTACACATGACAATAATAAACCTAAATTTTACCAACCGTTGAAGGTACGCCACATAATTTGGCGTAAACTGGATTCAAACCTATTTAATCCCGCCAGGCAGACGTGACTTCCGTATCTCTCCTCTTATCCTTCACATCACCTCCCAAAATTACTCCCACCCTGTCATCTTTCGTTGACTCACGGATACTGCGTGGAAACAGGCCCTTCGCCCCATTGTGTCCATGCTAGCCCTCAACTGCCCATTTACACCCATCCCATTGTATTCTCCCCACAATCTCATCAACTCCCCCCAGATTCTATCTCACACGTACATGGCGGGGCGGGCGGGGGGGGGGGGGGGGGGGGGGGGAGCTCACGTGTGCCAACTCACCTACCGAGCTACAAAATTGGAGGAACACTACCTCATATTTCCCTCGGGCACCTTAAAACCCAGGCGGTATGAACGTTGATTTCTCTAATTTCAAGTAACTCCTGCCTTTCGCCTCACTCTGCCCCCTCCCCTCCCCCATCCTAGTCATCCTACAAGTTCCACTGTTCACATCCTTGTATCTCTGTCATCATCACCTCTTCCCCAGCCAACAATGGACCCTTATGGACTCCACCCTTCCTTGGACATCTGTTGCTGGCCCTGATTGGTTCTGGCCTTTTCCTAACTCCAGTTCCCTCTCTCCACGGCTGTATTTGAGTCTGAAGAAGGGTCCCTTGTTCCAGACACACACCACTCTTTATGTGTGTAAAAAAAATATGTTAATCTCCCACCTTGAAGCCCTGCCTCTAGTCTTTCCATTTTGCACCCTACGGGAAAATAAGTTCTGACTACCGACCCTATCTGTGCCCCTCATCATTTTACACACTTCTATCAGGAAGATATTTCCCAGAGGATACAGTAATTGAGAGATTATAAAAGCACGTTGTAGTAATCTCAGAGACGCCACCAGAATACGGTCACGGGTAACTAAAAGATGTTTCAACTACTTTCTGCCTGCATATGATCCATATCCTGCCATTCCCTGCATATCCATGTGCCTGAACGCCGCTATCATATCTTAAATGCGGTCACGGTGGCGCAGCGGTAAAGTTGCCGCCTTACAGCGAATGCAGCCAGGGGATATGGGGAGAAGGCAGGAACGGGGTACTGATTGTGGATGATCACATTGAATGGCGGTGCTGGCTCGAAGGGCTGAATGGCCTACTCTTGCATTTATTGTCTAAATCACAAACTCCTTTGTCTTGCTGACATGGAGAAAAAGGCTTGTTGTCTTTTCATCAGGTTACGAGATTCTCAATCTCCTCATCATTATCCGGCCCACTATGGTGGTGTCATTTACGAACGTGTACATCGATAGGCACAAGGCCCTGGAGTAACGCAGCGGGTCAGGCAGCATCTCTGGAGAAAAATGACAGGTGACGTTTCAGGTTGAAACCTTTCTTCAGTCTGAAGTAGTGTACCGACACAATTCATCATCCAACCTTTTTCTTCAGAGATGCTGCCTGACCCGCTGAGTTACCCCCAAGCCTTGTGCCTATCTTTGCTATAAACCAACACCTGCTGTTCTTAGTTTCCACAATTTGTAAATGGAATTGGATTGGTATTTGGATGCACAGTAATGATGTATAAGGAGTACAGGAGGGGCTGAGAATGCTTCCTTGCGGGGCACCGGTTTCGTTTAGTTCAGTTTAGAGACACAGCATGGAAACAGGCCCTTCAGCCCACCGAATCCGTGTGGACCAGCGATCCCCATACACTCACGCTATCTTACACACACGAGGGACAATTTACAATTTGCAGAAGTCAATTAACCTACAAACGGGTACGTCTTTGGAATGTGGGAGAAAGCTAGGGAAGGCGTACAAACCACCGAGTCCGCACTGACCAGCACACACACGAGGGAATCCCGCACTATAACACTATCCTCCACACACGAGGGAATCCCGCACTATAACACTATCCTCCACACACGAGGGAATCCCGCACTATAACACTATCCTACACACACGAGGGAATCCCGCACTATAACACTATCCTACACACACGAGGGAATCCAGCACTATAACACTATCCTACACACACGAGGGAATCCCGCACTATAACACTATCCTACACACACGAGGGAATCCCGCACTATAACACTATCCTACACACACGAGGGAATCCCGCACTATAACACTATCCTACACCACACGAGGGAATCCCGCACTATAACACTATCCTACACACACGAGGGACATGTTACATTTATACTAAGCTAATCTACAAACCTGTACGCCTTTGGAGTGTGGAGAGAACCGAAGATCTCGGACAAAACCCACACAGGTCACGGGGAGAACGTACAGACAAGCACCCCGTAGTCAGGATGGAACCCGGGTCTCTGGCGCTGTCCACCGCTGCTCCACCGTGCCCCCGACCAGTGTTGAGAATGATCGTAGAGGATGATTGTACAGAAGAAATGCGACTTATGACCGAATAAAGTTTAGTTTTAACTGTGTATTGTCACAGACGGTTGCAATCGCGGGCCACTGTTACCCAGAGGAGGGATAATCTCGCAAGGAGACACTGCGGCCGGCACAAAAACTCAACACAGACGAACACTGACTCGCCATCCGAAAGCTGGCAGCAAGAGATACTTGGTAAGGATTTACTTCAGAGAGGAAACGCCCCACATCCCAGGGATATCTGTACAAGCTGTTACTGAGAATAGCACAGGAACAGGCCCTTCAGCCACATATCCCTTCTGACCATAACGCCAATTTAAAATAATCTCGTGTTCCATATCCCTCCATGCCCTGCATATCCATTTACATTTCTAAAAGCTTTTAAGAAGGACTCCAGATTTGCTGGCAGAATTGCCACTAATTAAACTCCATGCTCAACCAAAATAGATCTACCACTGTATTTAGATTACAAGTGTAGAACCACTCTAAAATGGCCATTAACAAATGTGTGACAACAATTGATTTGATATGTACAACGTAATTCAGTTAGACAATGGATCTTGAATTTTAAATATGGGGTCAAAGCAGTAAAGGTACCTAAATCCACAGTGTAAATCTCATCTCCGAATGTTTGTGTCGAACATGATGAACTAAAGTTAAACTGATTTTATCTGCCTGTACATGATCCATATCCCTCCATTCCCTGCACTTCCACGTGCCTATGTAAAAACCTCTTCAACACCACTATCGTATCTGCCTCCTCCACCACCCCCGGCAGCAGGTTCCAGGCCCCCACCACCCTCTGAGGGGAAAAAGAACTTGCCCCACATATCTACTTGAATCTTTGCCCACTCACCTTATAGCTGTGCCCTCACCTCGTTGGCATTTCCACCCTGAGGAGAAAGGTTCTGACTATCTGGGCAAGATTCAGAAATAGGTTCTGTCCACCCTACTCCAGGATGCTGATGTTAAGGCAATGTCATTGAATGCCAAGGTACACAAAAAATGCTGGAGAAACTCAGCGGGTGCAGCAGCATCTATGGGAGCGAAGGAAATAGGTAACGTTTCGGGCCGAAACCCTCTTCAGACATTTGAATGCCAAGGCAAGATGACGCTGCACTTACTCCCTGCGACCACATGTAACAAAGGTTGCGACTGTCTACCTGGTATATTCCTCATAATTTTATACGTCTCCCCTCGACCTCCGACGCTCCAAAGAAAGCAATCCATGTCCAGTGTAAGACCTCTCCTTATAGCTAATGCACTCTAATCCAAGCTTCATTCCGGTAAACCTCGTCTGCACCCTCTCCAAAGCTTTACATCCTTTCGGTAACGGGGGCGACCAGAATCGCACGCGGTGCTCCAAATGCGAGCTGACCACGGTGCGAAATGATTGAACACTAGAGTTGTATTGTTACTGTCACTGCATTAACCACAACTCTCTCCTCTCCTGTTCAAAGAGCGACCAGCACGAGAGGAGCCTAGCGCGAGCGGTCACACTGAGAACGATTGCACTGAACCAAAGCAAATGAAACTGGTGCCACATCCCACCCTGAGGTAATCTCCACCATTCCTGCACATCGAGTGCTTCTGATGCTGGAACACTGCTCCCAACTCAAGACTGTTCTATTGATCCAGTATACTGCCTGCTCTTTTGATCTTAAACCATCTTCCTTTGGTTCTATGGCCATATGAAAATCATCTCCCAATTTTCGGTGACGACCCCCCCTCTCTTTATCCCCCCCCACTCTTCCCTGTGCACCACAGCATGTACCCATTTCTCCACTACACCCCCCCTCCCGTTTCCCCTTTCCTTTGTCTTCACATTTCATTCCTTTCCTTATTTGACATCCTTTTATCTCGTTGACTCCTTTTTTCCTCTCCTTTATTTTCTCCTTTTGTCTCCTTCTCATCTCTGTCCCTCTGTCCACCCAGCTGCCACTTAACTTCCCTCCCCTGTATCCACCTATCACTTCTCCAACTTTAGGTAACTAACCGACAATCCCTCCGCCCCTCCCACCCGCGCTTTTCATCCTCTCTTCCCTGTGCCCCACCTGGATGTGCACCAATTTCTACCTCATTCATGCCCACCTTTACACCCATCTCCTTCCACCTGTATCCCTCCCTCTGGCTTTACATTCCACTCCTCCTCTTCTCTCCTTATCTGATGCCCTATTGTCTCTTTTCACCTCCAGCCTTTGTCACTTACTCCACCCATCTGCCAATTAAATCCCCCTCGTCTGTATCCACCTATCACTTGCCAGGTTTTGTCCCACCCCCACCCAAAGATCCTATAGCGGAGCAAGATAGACCACTCCTGCTAAATGCAATGGGCTGACGTGTAGTACGCAACGGAGCTGAACGTTGGGCCTCTTTTTTTCATCCATTTCAGTAACCCGACCGACTCGCAGTGTAATCAACGTTGCGGGGGAACAATTTGTGTTAATAAATTATAGTTCTGAAAATGAGGAGAAGAATTTTTACCAAAGAACTTTTATTTTTACGAGGTTGTTTCCGTAACCGGCTTCTGTCTCCGCACTAGTATCTTTGCTCCGCTATGGGATTCTTTGGTGCGGAGACGGAAGCCGGTTACGGAAATGGGGCCGAAAATTACCCATGAATCTGCCCATGGCCGTATTGTCGAGTGGGCTATCTTGCTTGCTATAGGATCTTTGCCTCACCTGTCTTTTCCAGCTTTCTCCACCCTCCTACAATCAGTCTGAAGAAGAGTCGCAATCTGAAACGTCGCCTATCCATGTTCTCCAGAGATGCTACCTTAGCTGCTGAGTTACTGTTACTTCCAGCTCCTTGTGTGTTTAAAAAAAACCTTAAATAGTTAAACTCTATTCTGTACTTTGCTGATGATCCCACAAGGTGGCTCTATAGTCTGCGCATCTGAATTTGACTTGTTATTTAAGAAGGGTAGAACAGGCCAGTCCTCAGATCTTTGGAGTTCAGTGCCTTTGCCCTGGTCCTGTATAATGTGTTTATCCACCAGTCTAATTGTTTCCTCAGAACCTGAGGCAGATACAATAACAACATTTAAAAGATACTGGACAGGTACATGGATAGGAAATGTTTGGAGGGATATGAGCCAAACGTGGGCAAATGGAAACTGGTGTATATGGGGCATCTTAGTCAGCGTGGATGAGATGGGCCAAAGGGCCTGTTTCTGTGCTGTAGAATTCAATGACGATGGGGCAGCTTCTCCATGTGACCACGTGGGTTGTCTCTGGGTGCTCTGTTTTCCTCCCACACTCCAAAGACGTGCGGATTTGTAGGTTAATTGGCTTCTGTAACTTGTCTCCATGGAGTGTAGGCTACAACGCGTGTACGGGCGATTGCCAGTCTGCATGAACCCGGTGGGGCGGAAGGGCCTGTTTCTGCGCTGAATCTCTAAAACTAAACTAAGCTAAGGGGGGAAGAAGATGGGTCCAGCTGAAAGCCAGATTTAGGGTACAGGGCAAACAACAATTCCCTCGCCACTGACACTTGTGTTGACCCTTCCAGGCCCGATGACTCCGGCCCCAGTGCGGAACAGGCGGGCAACAGTTGCATCATCCTGTGATGTTTCCAAGCCTCAGGGAGGACCGGACTCCATTCTGTATAAAGAGCACAAGCTTCAACGTACCACGGGTGATGGCGGCTTGTAACGCACCTGGACTCAAACCCTGTACCTGCTCTAACGCACCACGAGTCGGGTGCAGCGTCATTGTACAAAAGGCCCGCTTGAAGTCTACGGATCGGAAAGGACTCCTTACCCGGGACATTGTCTGACTCCTGCTGTGTAATGTAACATGCCTATGGTTCAACCTCTGCTGGGTGGGGAGGAGAGACAACTGTGCACTTGGCATTAACACGAGCAACCTCTTCCATTAGGAATCCCAGCAGATTTAGCTTTGAACCACAAGAAGTTCAGTCCTTTACCTCCTCTTTGTTTTTTGCTTGGATTTCATGGAGGTTGAAAAATGTTCTTGGTATCACAGCCTTATTTCCCCCCGCACTCTTCCCTGTGCCCCTATATGTCCCACTTTCCAGACTCCTTTCCCCTTCCATCCATGTAAATGATCAGTCCAGACCCTGGTCAAAGTCATGCCACAGTGGTTTTGATTACTGGAAATGCCAAATCCATTCTTATTTTACTGAGCAGACCCTGATGTTCACATTACAAGGCAGGACGGACTCGTCTACAATCAGCAACACCTTTTAATTAACGGTTAAATGCTGTGTCCACGATTACAGTTCAACACCGATTACATTGGTGATAATTGTTTAAATGTTCTGTACTTGGTCATTACTAAAAGAGCTGTCAATTTGTGCTGTAGAATAATGAATGAGGTTTTCTTTCAGGTATTTTATCATCGTTAAACGGCTGGGAATGTCCCGCCTTAGCTGCCAAAGGGCTAATCTTTCACTGTGAATACAACCTGCGGTGGCACCGCGGTAGAGTAGCTGCCTCACTGCGGCAGAGAACCCAGTTCAATCCTGACCTCGGGTGCCGTCTGTGTTGAGTTTGCAGGTTCTCCCTGTGACCGCAGGGATTTCATCCGGGTGCTCGGGTTTCCTCCCACAGACGTGCAGGTTTGTAGGTGAATTGGCCCTCTGTAAATTGTGTAGGGGAGTGGATGAGAAAGTGGGATAACATAGAACTAGTATGAACGGTGGTCGATGGTCAGCGTGGACTCGGTGGGCCGAAGGGCCCGTTTGTTTCCAAATAAAATAAATATATCACCCTTAAATTTTATTCCAAGGGTATTAATTGTTTAAAAAAATGTGAAGTTAAATTGATTTTTTGTTCGCAGAAAACAAAGGGAAAAAATATTTTCATTGGTTGAGTTTTGCTGGATATTGGCCTTCTCTTTGTTAATTCTCCCCGTCCCCCTTCTCTTCAAACAATTACATAATAACCTCTGTTAAACTACCTGCTGTTCAGACATGATATTTTTAATACGATCAGCATCTCCGTTCAGCCAAATTCGCCCAACTCGCTTTAATTTTATGCATGTGGTGGAATCGATTTTTAAATGAAAATTGCACAGAAAATACCAATCAGGGACAGCTTTAAATTGCACAGATTGTTTTGCAGTAAGGTTTGCAAAGCTGCTTCAATGATGCCAAGGTTTGTACACAACTGTGAATGGCGAGTGTTCCTGCCTCTGTTACAAACTGTAGCGGAATGAAGTTGCACGTGTGTTTTGTGTCAAACTATTTTTTATTATTATTAAATCTCGCTCATAAATGTATTCTTTGAAATCTTCTTTCCAATCTTCTGTAATCAAAAGTGGCCGTATAGCATGGTTGTTAGACGTGCAATGTTGTGAAGTCACTGT
This sequence comes from Malacoraja senta, assembly GCA_038087875.1. NCBI lineage: Eukaryota > Metazoa > Chordata > Chondrichthyes > Rajiformes > Rajidae > Malacoraja > Malacoraja senta. Next base: position 30,631,805 of record CM075985.1, read on the forward strand.
GATTGCGACACTATGTGGCGGCATGGTGGCACAGCAGGTAGAGCCGCTGCCTCACAGTGTCAGAGACCCGGTTCGATCCTGAACTTGGGTGCTGTCTGCGTGTGCAGTTTGCACCTTCTCCCTGGACCACCTGGGTTTCCTCCGGGTGCTCCGGTTTCCTCCCACATCCCAAATGACGTGCGGGGGTTTGTAGGTTAATTGGCCCCCTGTAAATTCCTCCTAGTGTGCAGGGAGGTGGATGAGAAAGTGGGAGAACATAGAGCTAGCGTGAATGGGCAATTGATGGTTGGTGTGGCCTCAGTGGGCCTCAGGGCCCGTATTTTTCAATTTAATGTAGGTAAAAAAAAACGTGGTGGATTTGGATGACTGCCCATCCACATGCCTGGTGGGTCTCTGGTCTGAGCCAGGCGGCTCAGAGAAAGGACAACATCTGTAGGCAGAGGATGAAGATGAAGGGAGGAGCAGGGCGAGCTTAGTTTCATGAGGTGATGGTCAACAAGGAAGAAATCTCCAAAAGACGGCGGCACAGCTGTCGAGATGATGCCTTACAGCACCAGAGACCCGAGTTCGATCCTGACTACGGGTGCTGCCTGTACGGAGTTTTGTACGTTCTCCCTGCCAACCTCCTGCAGAGACGGTGTGCCTGGCTTTTTTTTGAGAAGTTCACAACATTATTTTCACCATTGTAAACTTACTCTGTGGTAAATTATCAGCACAAGTTCATACCAGTGCCGTGTGTGAGGATTAGTCATAGAACAGTACAACACAGGAACAGGCCCGTCGGCCCATAATGTCTGTGCCGAACATGATGCCAAGATCAACTAGCCTGCTCTGTCCACATATGATCCATACCCCTCCCATTCCCTGCGTATTCACTGGCTTTCACAGCGAGCAGGCAGTTCCAATAATAGACAAGTAGGCGCAAGGAACTGCAGATGCTGAAATCTTGAGATAAACACCAAGTGCTGGAGTAACTCAGCGGGTCAGGCAGTGTCTGTGGAGGGAAATGGAGAGGTGATATTTTGGGTCGGGACCCTTCTTCAGGCTATGGGGGAGAAAGCTGGAAGAGAGAGGTGGGGGAGGGAAAAAGACCAGCGAGTGATAGGTGGATACTGGTGAGGGGGTGATTGGCAGATGGGTGGAGTAAGTGACAAAGGCTGGAGGTGAAATGGAGACAAAGGGACGTAAGATGAGAGGAGAGGAGGGTTGAAATGTAAAGCTGGAAGAAGGGGTGTGGTGGAAATGCAGTCTAGACACAAACTCACAGACATCTAATAGGAACATATTTGTGCCCAATCTCCTTCATTATTAAGTCTAGGTTACACAGCTAGTAAGGTTTTTTTTTTAATAGATGTAAAATGTAACAAACAATACCAAAAAGGACACAAAATGCTGGAGTAACTCAGCGGGTCAGGCAGCTTCTCTGGAGAACATGGATAGGTGACGATTCGGGTCGGGGCCTTTTTTTTCAGTTTAATTTAAAGATTCAGCGTGGAAACGGGCCCTTCGGCCCGACGAGTCCGCACCAGACCAGCGATCCCCGCACGATAACGCCACCCTACACACACTGGGGACAATTTTACATTTATACTAAGCTAATGAATCTACAAACCTGTACGTCTTTGGAGTGTGGGAGAGAACCGAAGATCTCGGAGAAAACCCACGCAGGTCACGGGGGAGAACGTACAAACTCCGTACAGACAAGCACCCGTAGTCAGGATCCAACCCGGGTCTCTGGCGCTGTCAGGCAGTAGCTCTACCGCTGTGCCACCGTGCCGCCCTTCTTCAGACTGATTGTCGGGGGGGGGGGGGGGCATGACATGAATTGCCACCTATCCGTGTTCTCCAGAGATGTTGCCTGACCCACTGAGTTACTCCAGCACTTTGTGTCCTTTAGTGCGTTAACAAGCAACTGCAGTTCTTGGTTTCTACAATCGAAACTTATGCATTCTGTTTTCTTTTCGGAATAGCAATTAGACTGTTTTTAAAACCCAAAAACAAACGACAACTAATTTTTCATCGGTTTAATTGCGACAATTCCACAATTGCAGACAAATTCACATTTTTATTCATTCCAACTGAAGCATTTTTTTCAGGAAGACAAATACTTAAGTGTGATAAGGATTTTGGACGTCAGTGCAGTTTAACAGTAAATAAAACATTCCTGTGTTGAGCCGTTGCTTTGCAAAAATTGGAAGCCAAGTTGTTAAGAAGAAGTAACTGTTCTTTGTACCGAACAGGGGCCCCATGCTGTGTTTCTTTGGCACTTTGGGAACATTGCACTGTTTTTCAGGAGGTGGGATAAGCTGGCAGCTGGCGAGATGAAGAGAGAACCAGCCATTTCACTGGCACAGTGCCACAGCATGCTGAGATGTCATAGACAACCTATGAGGCAGGCAGCAGAAGCTGGGAAGAATTTCACCTCCCCCCCCTTCCCCCCTTCAAAAGACTGAACAAAAACACAAACACCCAGAAGATTGGTTCCTTGCTGTGTGTTCAATATTTAAGACCCCACAGAGGGTGAATAGTGGGTGTAGGGAATGAGAGGTAGTTGAGGGGAGAAGCGCACAGTCTTCTACCCAGAGTTGGGGAATCAAGAATCGGAGGCCATGGGTTTAAGGTGCGAGAAGGAGCTGTTTAATTGGAAGCTGGGTAGGTAGCAGTTTTTCCACACAGAGAGTGGTGTGTATATGGGATGAACTGCCAGAGAAGGTAGTTGAAGCAGGTATGATAACAATATTTAAAAGACTTTCGGACATACATAGACAATAGGTGCAGAAATAGGCCCATTCGGCCTTCGTGCCAGCACCGCTATTCAATGTGATCATGGCTGATCATCCACAATCACTACCCCGTTCCTGCCTCCTCCCCATATCTCTTGATTCCGCTAGCCCTAAGAGCTCTATCTCTCTCTTCGAATGCATCCAGTGAATCGGCCTTCACTGCCATCTGAGGCAGAGAATTCCGCAAATTCACAACTCTCTGGGTGACATGGATATGAAAGGTTTAGAGCAATTATGGGCCAAACGTGGGCAAATAGGACTAGCTTAGTTCGGGCGTCTTGGCCGGCAAAGACGTGATGGGCTGAAGGGCCTGTTTCTGTGCCGTATGACTCTGGCCTACACCGGCAGCCCCTAACAGTGGACTTTCTAGGATGGATGTCATCATGCTGGAAAGGGAGAAGTTTTACAAGGGTGTTGCCAGGACTCCAGGCTGAACTCGAGGGGAGAGGAAGGGCAGGCTAGGACTTTGGAACGCAGGAGGCTGAGGGGCGACTGTAAAATCATGAGGAGAATAGATAGGGTGAATGCCCAGAATAGGGGAATCAAGAAGGACATAGGTTCAAGGCAAGAGGGGAAATGTTTCATCGGAGCCAACTATTTCTCACAAAGAATGGTGAGTCTATGCAACGACGTGCTGAGGCAGGGACTGTAACAGAATTTAAAACACATTTGGATAGGTTCGTGGAAAACAACGGTTTAGAGGGGTACGGCAGACAAAGGAGACAAGCTTAGACATGGCATCTTGTTGGGGCTGAAGGGCCTGTATCTGTGCTTTTTGACAATCATTTAAACTTCCTTTTAAAATTCCAGATTTCCACGCTGCGGCATTTTTTTTCCATTTGTGGGTCAAATTTCGACCGTTTTTTTTAAAGAGCGGGAAGATTTGCATGTTCTCCCGGTGACCGCGTGGGTTTCCTCCGCGTGCTCCACGGTGGCGCAGCGGGTAGAGCCACGGCCTGCCTCATAGCGCCGGAGACCCGGGTTGGAACCTGACCTCGGGTACTGTCTGGAGTTTGCACCACGTTCCCCTTGTGACTGACTGGGGGGGGGGGTTTCAGGATCCTCCGGTTTCCATCCACATCCCAAAAGACCTGTGGGTTTGTAGGTTATTTGGCCCTCAATTGCCCCTAATGGGTGAGAAAGTGGGATAACATAGAACTAGTGTGAATGGGTGATCATGGTCGGCGTGGACATGATGGGCCGAAGGGCCTGTTTCCATGCTGTATCTCTCAACCACTCTAAAATAATAAATCCCATTGAAATAGGGGAAATACCCAGGTAAATAGGGAACCTACATGTCTTTAATTGAGTTACAGGTGATTAGAACGGAGACGAGGAAACACTTTTTCTCACAGAGAGTTGTGAGTCTGTGGAATTCTCTGCCTCATTGGGCAGTGAGGCCGGTTCTCTGGGATGCTTTCAAGAGAGAGCTAGATTAGGGCTCTTAAAAATAGCGGAGTCAGGGATATGGGGAGAGGCAGGAACGGGGGTACTGATTGTGGATGATCAGCCATGATCACATTGAATGGCGGTGCTGGCTCGAAGGGCTGATGGCCTACTCCTGCACTTGTTTTCTATTGTGTGAAATTGGCCTCTATATACTGTGTAGGGAGTGGATGAGGAAGTGGGATAACAAAGAACCATTGTGAACGGGTGAGCAATGATCAATGTGGACTCGGTGGGCTGATGGCCCTGCTTCCATGCTGCATCTTTCTATCAATTTGGATCTGATAATGGCCAAGGTAATTATCTAACAAAGGGCATATACGAGAGAGTGATTACAAGATGGCACGTCTCATAAAGGAATGGGACCCGGTTCGTTACACATATAAGAGATGAAAGCTGAACAGTGTTTGGTAGAACAACACTCCTGATAAAATAAATTAACAATGAGTATGAGTGTTGTCCATTGCGGACAAGTTGCTTGGAATTAGCAATTTGTGCGACGGCTTGAACTCTGACGTGTTCCCCTTGGCAAGGGGTTATCTTTTCAGCAGGGCATGCTGGCTGTTTACTTTGTTCAATATTCTTGAGTTTGCTGCAGATTCAGACTTTCTCCGTCCTTTTCTGTTCAACTGTGTGGGCTGTTTCGAACCCGAAGGAGTCTGTAGGGACGAGCTGTCAAGAGAATAGCGCTTCTGCCTTGGACCTGTTGGCTGAAGTTATAAAAACACACAACCAAACATCTCGGTGAAAGTTCACTGCTCAAGTTCTTAAATATCTTCCAACTTTTTTCTAAAACACCAGCACAAAACTTAACTGTGCCTCACAGCGCCAGAGACCTGGGTTCAATCCTGACCTCGGGTGCTGTCGGTCTGTGTGGAGTTTGCATGATCCACCCCCCCCCCCCCCCTGTGAAAGTGTGGGTTTCGTCCGGGTGCTCCAGTTTCCACCTACTTCCCAAAGACGTGTAGGTTTGTGGATGAATTGGCTCTCTGTAAACTGCCCCGGGTGTGGATGGGAAAATGGGATAACATGGAACTAGTGTGAACAGGTGATCGATGGTCAGTGTGGCCCAAGTGGGCTGAAGGGCCCATCCTTTTCAATCAATCTACTCAGCCATTCTTTAATGGTGGAGGAGGGGGAACAAAGAGCTGGAGAAGCTCAGCGGGACGTTTCAGTCTGAAGAAGGCTTCCGACCCGAAAACGTCACCGATCCGCGTTCTCCAGAGATGCTGCCTGACCCACTGAGATACTCCCAGCTCTTTGTGTCTTCTTTTGTAAACCAGCATCTATGTTCCTTGTTTCTACATTATTTACTGGTGCTTTAAAGTCATTACCTTTGTGGCAACAGGGATGCAGCTTATCAGGATTCAACTCGGCCTTGGTGCTCTCGCAGAAGATGCCACGTTCTTGTCTTCATCCACTCCGTTCTCTTCAGCCAACTCCTCACTCTCGCTGCTCGTGTCCAGCTTCCATTGCTTCATCATTTCCAGCACATTTTTGGGTCTCTCCTTCCTGGCATCTCCCTGAAAACATTGGAAATTAAACTTCTTCCCAGCAACCATCAGGTTCTTGAACACTACAAACTGTCTTGGATGCATTAAGGACCATTCATTAAATAGCCCTCAATGTTGGTGTTGTTCGGGATGGAGCTGGTGGAAGTAGCTATAGTTCTGGTTTCTTATTGTCATGACTACTGCACTGCAGTGAGAAGCTTCAGTTTGAGCGCCATCCAATAAATCAGAACCATGTTTAGTTTACAGATATTGTGTGGAAACAGACCATTCAGCCAACTGAGTCCACGCCGACGAACGATCACCATACACACTAGTAAGCAATTTACAGAAGCCAATTAACCTACAAACCCCCGCGACTCTGTGATGTGGGAGGAAACCGGAGCACACGGAGAAAACCCACATGGTCACAGGGAGAACGTACAAACTCCACGCAGACAACACCCAAGGTCAGGATTGAGCCCGCGTCTCTGGTGCTGTGATGCAGCAATTCTACCGCTGCACCACTGTGACGCCCTAACATCAATGGTTGCTAACTATTGTAACTCCCCTTCCCATTCCCACACTGACCTTTCTGCCTGGGCCTCCTCCATTGCCAGAGTGAGGCCAAACACAAACTAGAGGAACAGCACCTCATATTCCGCTCGGGCAGCTTACAACCCGAGTGTGAAGATTGAACTCTCCAGTTTTGGATTTGGTATAAATGTAAATTGTCCCTGATGTGTGTGGATTAGTGTGGGGGGGATCGCTGGTCGGTGCGGACTCAGGGCCGAAGGGCCTGTTTCTGTGCTGTATCCTCTAAACTAAAACGTAGGTATAACCGTGCTGGGTTCTCCTTGATGTCAAGTGTTTTTCATTTCAAATTATTATTATGTTTCCTTGGGACATCGATCATCCATCCCTTTTTCTCCCCTCTCTTCTATGCCCCATCCTGGCGCACACCCATTTTTCCACTATCCCACCCTTCCTTTTCCCTTCACCCCCCCATCACCTTCCATCCATGTCCCTCCCTCCACCTTTACTTTTCATTCCTCTTCTCTCCTCGTCTGATGCCATTTTGTTTCCTTTTCATCTCTAGCCTTTGTCCACTAATCTAACACCGCCCCCCTCCTCGCCTGTATCTGTGCCTCGGGAATTGGATATGAATGTGATTTTTTTTTTTAAACCCCCACGTATTGAGACTATTTAATTGTTTGGTTAATGAACTGGATGGAGAGAGCAGTCACCCTGCCAAAAGGCAGGCAGCCAGCATCATCAGAGACCCACCCCACCCTGGCCACGCTCCCATTTCACTCCTGCCATCGGGAAGAAGGTACAGGAGCCTGAAAACCGTGACCACCAGGTTTCAAGAACAGCTTCTTCCCAGCAACATCAGGTTCTTGAACACTACAAACTGTCTTGGATGCATTACAACAGGAACAGGCCCCTCGATAGGGTTGCCAACTGTCCCGTATTAGCCGGGACATCCCGTATAGTGGGCTAAATTGGTTTGTCCCATACGGCACCGCCCTTGTACCATATTTGACTGCTACTACTCGGTTAAGGGAACTGTCGGGTCGGAGCGCCGCGTCCGTCCCCGCCTCGCCCGTCCCGACGTAGTGCAGCCCATGGAGTGCAGCAGCAGCAGCAGCGCCTCGCCCGTGGCCCCGTCGGTCGGCAGCCCGGCCAGCTGTCCGACCTTAGAACCTTCGCTTACCGCCGACACCACCACCCCTCCTTCTCATGGCTGATCATCGGTTCATGAGTTGGATGGGGCGCTGGACTTTGCGCGCTCGGCCTGGTCCAAAACTCCTCAGCTGGCCCGCTGGCCTGGGCTTTGTGTGCAGTCCAGCACCCGGGCCAATTCTTCGTTCACCCAGCCATGGCCGATTCGGTCAATGACGTGCCGTCGGGAATTTTGTCTCTTATTTTGACCTTTTGTCCCTTATTTGGGAGTGAGAAAGTTGGCAACCCTACCCCCTCGGCCCATAATGTCAGCGCCGAACATGATGCCAAGACCTCTCCTATCTGCCCGCACCTCTTCCTCCCCTCCTTCCCTCTTCCCCTTTCTCCTCTCTCCCTTCCCTCTTCCCTCTGCCCCCCCCCCCCCTCCTCTCCGCCCCTCCCCCCACTTTCCCTGGACTACCAGTCTCTCTTACCCCTCACCTTCCCAGTCACCCCTGACTTCTATTTTCTGCCCAACTCCACTTTGATAAAATGGATTGATGTCACAAGGAAATACAATAATAATCGGAAATGAAAAACACTTGCGATGATGGAGAACGCAGCACCCACTTGAAGGCATGCAGTTGAATAAGCAGTGTGTGTTTGCACCATGGGATGGTTTAAACATTACACAATAATGTATTAATCAGTACTCACCGTTATCCAGTGGTGATTTAACAGTTCACTCGCTGTCATCCTGTGAGCGGGATCTACTATTAAAAAGCCTTTTTAACACACAGTCACCTGGCCAAATGAAATCAATAATAATAATAATAATAATAATAATGGATGGGATTTATATAGCGCCTTTCTAATACTCAAGGCGCTTTACATCGCATTATTCATTCACTCCTCAGTCACACTCGGTGGTGGTGAGCTACTTCTGTAGCCACAGCTGCCTGGGGCAGACTGGACAGAAGCGTGGCTGCTAATCTGCGCCTACGGCCCCTCCGACCACCGCCAATCACTCACACACATTCACACGCAGGCAAAGGTGGGTGAAGCGTCTTGCCCAAGGACACAACGACAGTGTGCACTCCAAGCGGGATTCGAACCGGCTACCTTCCGGTTGCCAGCCGAACACTTAGCCCATTTGCGCCATCTGTCGTCCAGAATGCAATGTATTATTCATGCTGTGCTAAACTTTGCTTAGTTTAGTTTAGTCTATTCTTGTCACGTGTACCGAGGTACAGTGAAAAGCTGTTTGTTGCGTGCCCGCCAGTCAGCTGAAAGACTGCATGGTTACCATCAAACCGCCCACCGTGTACAGATGCAGGATAAAGAACCAATTAAACTTAGTTTGAAGGTCTCAAATGAGGTCAGGACAACTCTTTAGTTGGTGAGAGGACGGTTCAGTTGCCTGGTGTTCAGTTCTGGGCACCATGTCACAGGAAAGATGTTGTCAAGCTGGAAAGGGTACAGAGAAGATTTGCAAGGATGTTGCCAGGGCGAGAGGGTCTGAGCTATGGGAGAGGTTGAGTAGGCTGGGGCGCAGGAGGATGAGGGGTGATCTTATTGAGGTGTATAAAACCATGAGAGGAATAGATTGGGTAGATGCATGGAGTCTCGCCCAGAGTAGGTGAATCGAGGACCAGAGGACATAGGTTTAAGGTGACGGGGAAAAGATTTAATAGGAATCTGAGGGGCATCTTTATCACACAAAGGGTGGTGGGTGTATGGAACAAGCTGCCAGAGGAGGTAGTTAAGGCAGGGACTATCCTAACATTTAAGAAAAGGTTAGACAGGTACATGGATAAGACCAGGTTTGGAAGGAAATGGACCGAATGGGCAGGTGGGACTAGTGTAACTGGGACATGTTGATCGGTGTGGGCAAGTTGGGCCGAAGGGCCTCTTTCCACACTTTCTCACTCTATAACAGCTGGGAAGAAACTTTCCCTGAATCTGGAGATGTGCGTTTTCACACTTCTATACCTCTTGCCTGACGGGAGAGGGGAGAGAGGCGGGATGATTATGCCTGTGGCCTTGTTGGATCAGCGTGAAGTGTAGATGGAGTAAGTGGAAGGGATATTGGTTTGCGTGATGGACTGGGCTAAACCCACAACACTGTAACTTCTTGCGGTCTTGGATGGTACTGTTCCAAACCATGCTTTCTACGCTGCATCTGTAGATGTTGGTGAGGGTTGTGGTGGACATGCTGGACCTCCTTAGATCACCTCCTGTACATTAGAACAACTCTTCCATGTGTGACAATAGAACTGCTATATATAGTCGCATACACCGTGCTACAGTGGAAAGATTTGTCTTGCATGCTATTCAAGGGTAGATACACTATACATATAAGTACAATCAAGCCAACTCGAGTCGAATAACACGAGTACGTTGGTGCAGATGGTAGAGCTGCTGCCTCACAGTGCAAGAGACCTGGGTACGATCCTGACCTCAGGTGCTGCCTGTGCGGAGTTTGCACGTTCTCCCTGCAACCGCGTGGGCTTCCTCGGGGTGCTCTGGTTTCCTCCCACAGTCCAAAGACGTGCTGGTTTATAGGTTAATTGGTAAATTACCCCCAGAGTGAATGTAGGGAGTGGATACAAAAGTGGGATAACAGAGCTAATGTGAATGGGTGATGGAAGGTCAGCGTGGATGGTGGGCGAACGTGCCTGATTCCATGCTGTATCTTTCAATCAACTCAACCAATGGGCAGATTAATGGGGCAGGTGCAGAATATAGTTCTCAGCATGGTAGCGCATCAGCTCCAGAGACAAAGTCTAATGTCCGCAATGGGGTAGAGGTGAAGTGGACAGTACCCTAGCTAATGGAAAGACCGTTCAGAAGCCTGATAATCAGCTTGGGCTCTGTATACCAAAGGGCATGTTTCCACGCTGTATTTCTAAAATCTCTTTTGTGTCAAGGACATCCTTGTGATTGAGGCAGTGCAGCGTAGGTTCACAAGATTGATCCCTGGGATGGCAGGACTGTCATATGAGG
>CM075985.1:30647194-30722403 GCA_038087875.1 Malacoraja senta
AAAATCATGAGGGGAATAGATAGGGTGAATGTATAGAGTCTTTTCCCTGATGTAGGAGAATCAAGACCCATAAGTTTCAGGTGAGAGGGGAAAGAAGGGTCTCGACCCGAAACATCACCTATTCCTTTTCTCCAGCGATGCTGAGTTTCACCAGGTTTTTGTGTCTATCTTCGGTTGAAACCAGCATCTGCACACGATTTATTAGGAAATTGAGGGACAACTTTCACACACAGAGGGTGGTGGGTATATGGAACGAGCTGCTGAAGGAAGTCGTTGAGGCAGGTACACAAAAACATTTAAAATGCATTTGGACAGATAGATGGATGGTAAAGGTCTGAAGCCTTGTTCAGACGGATGAAGGGCTCCTGACCCGAAAGGTCACCAATCCATGTTCTCCAGAGATGCTCCTTGATCTGCTGAGTTACTCCAGCCCCTTGTTTCTTTATTTGTAACCAGAATCTGCAATTCCTTGCCTCAGCCAAACTTGGGCAAATGTGCAGAGCTTACAATAGATGGGCATCTTGGTCGGCATGGACAAGTTGGGCCGAAGGGCCTGTTTCCGTGCTGTGTGGCTCTATCACTCCTTTTCATCTACGAGACTTAGGAAGAAGCACGTTAAAATCCGGGTTTTGTTTAGTTGGACGACGCACTGCCCTCGGGGTCTTGCATTGTTGCCTCCACCATGGAAACAGTGAAACAAACAGAGAAAATGCCTGTGGGAAGCCTGCAACGTATCCAAGCACAAAACACACTCTGCTCTCATTGTCTTGGCAGTTCTGAATCCGAGGGTATGTCGTGATGTATCTGTCGTGAAAATCATTCAGCAACAAGCCCCATCGTTCACATAACCAACACAAACACCTTAGCAATGCAAATATTCTGCAGTAGCCGTTCAGGAGTAAAGTGAGTGCAGCGTTGAGTGTTATGGGGGAGATGGAGGGGTGGCGTCAATTAGTGCCCATGCAATGTGTGGCAATGTTACCAAGGACACCCAGAAATTGCCGCAAGCATTCAATTCTCCACTGCAGGAGGTCCATATGAAACCCTTCCTCTTCCCAGTTCAGTTCCATCACAGCACCAGAATGAAGGGCCCTTTACTTTCAATTAAATGATGACCGACCACAAACATGTTCTCATTTGTGACTCAGTTGATGAGTTTGGGAAAGAATGTGAGCAGTGTTCAACAAATTATTTTCTTGTGACTTTAATATTGTCAGTTATCCTGACTAGTACAAAGGACAGTTTTGTTACACAGCCGACAGAATGATTGATTCAGCACTTTAGCATGCTTTACAGAGGCAGAGACCCATGTTCGATCCTGACCTTGGATGCTGTCTGTGCGGAGTTTGCACGTTCTCCCTGTAACCGCATGGATTTTCCCCATGTGCTCCAGTTTCCTCCCACATCCCAAAGATATGTCGGTTGGTAGGTTTATTGGCTTCTGTAAGTTACCACTAATGTGTCAGATCGAACTAGTGTGTGGGTGATCGATGGTTGGCATGGACTCGGTGAGCTGAATGGCCTGATTCTATACTGTATCTCGAAACTAAACTAATCTAAACTCAAAATGTTATTGTGTGCAATTCTGGTCGTCCCCAGTACAGGAAATATGTGGAGGCTTTAGAGTTGTGCGGGTCTGTAGGTTAATTGTCCCTCTATAAATTGCCCCCTAGTGTGTAGGGAGTGAATGATAAAGTGGGATAACGTAGAACTAGTGTGAACGGGTGATTAATGGTCAGTGTGGACTTGGTGGGCCGAAGGGCCTGTTTCCATGTTGTATCATTCCTTCAAATACATGTGCAAATAGTGATTTTAATGAGGTATGATATTTTAGATGAATTTCTAATTTAATCTTGAATGGGAATGCTCCTATTTGGGTAAGTATTGGGTTGGTCATGGAAGGCATGATGTTGTGAGTTTAGACCCCTGAGAAAGTGGCCCCATTAAGTAGCCTGCCTTGTATGTACCTGTATCCTTTTTAGATATTAATAATACGTTTAGATTTATTATTGTCACATGTAGCGAGGTACAGTGAAAAGCTTTGTATTGCATGCTGTCCAAATAGATCAGATAATACGTAAATATAATTGTCAAACTCAATAACAACAGGTAGAACAAAGGGGAAGATACAGAGTGCAGAATATAGTTCTCAGCATTGTAGCGCATCAGTTCCAGAGGCACAGTCCAATGTCTGCAATGGGGTAGAGGTGAATCGGGCAGCACCCTAGCTTATGGAATGTTCATAAGCCTGATAACAGAGGGGAAGAAGCTGTTCCTGAGTCTGGTGGTGCGCTCTTTCATGCTTCTGTACCTTCTGCCAGACAGGAGCAGGGAGAAGAAGGAATGGTCGGGTGGGGGATGTCTTTAATTAGGTTGGCCACACAGTCACAGGGAGAATGTGCAAACTCCACACAAACAGCACCCAATATCAGGATGGAACCCATGTCTTTGGCGCTATGAGGCAGCAGCTCTACCAGCTGCGCCTCTGTGTTGCCCAAGTATTGACAAAGACAACTTTGTCACTGTGGCTGAGTAGGTTCTATGGAACGTTTTATCTTCACGTAAACTTGAAGATTCCTCTGTTCTAAGACCTCTTCGAAAGAACAATGCCTCGGCACTGTGGCATAAATACGGTAGACAGTCACAGCCTTTTATCCCCAGGGTAGAAATGTCAAAGACTAGAGGGCATAGCTTTAAGGAGAGAGGGGCAAAGTTTAAAGGAGATGTGCGGGGCAAGGTTTTTACACAGAATATGGCGAGCGCCTGGAATGTGCTGCCAGGGGTGGTGGTGGAGGCAGATACGATAGTAGTGTTTAAGAAGGTCTTGAATGGGCACATGGATATGCAGGGAATAGAGGGATATGGATCATGTGCAGGTAGATAAGAGTTGGTCTTGGCATTATGTTTGGCACAGACATTGTGGGCCGAAGGGCCTGTTCTTGTGCTGTACTGTTCTATGTTCTGTCTACCCTGTTGAAAAGTCTTGCTGAAGCATTGTCTGTTCATTCCCCTCCAGAGAGGCCGCTTGACCTGCTGAGTTTCTCTAGGACTGTGTCTTTACATAAATAAATACGGTGTGCTTGGAAAAAACCCCACTTGAAACAAAAGAAAGATCTATGACATAATCTAGAACACTTTCCCGTGCAAAGCTGTGAGCCAGTTGAAAAGTTCAAATTAGCCTTGAAAGTTTTTATTAAATAAGGATTATAGCGATGAATAGATTGAGTAGTGATATGGATCAGCTGTGATCTAATTAAATGTTCTCGTGTTCTTTTATTAATGGTAAATACTTCCCTGGGGATCTGTAAAGGTGTAATATAACATGTTTTATTTTATGCTAACTTCATAATATAATTGAAATTACAAATATTTTTCATGTTAACCCAATTTTTATACAAATTTTCTCAGCAAAATAAACTGGTTTGATCATGATAGGATCCAACAAATTAAAAGGCTTAAGCTTGTTTTCCTACATTCTTGGTTCTTGTAACGCAGCTGGTAGAGCTGCTGCCTCACGGCGCCAGAGACCCAGGTTCGATCCCGACCTCGGGACCTGCCAGTGTAGAGTTTTTCCATGTTCTCCCTGTGACACCGTGGGTTTTCTCCAGTGCTCCAGTTTTCTATCACATCCCAAAGACGTGCGGGTTTGTAGGTTAATTAACCCTCTATAAATTTGCCCCTAGTGTGTAGGAGGTGTATGCGAAAGTGGGATAACATAGAACTAGTGTGAACGAGTATTCGATGGTCGGCGTGGACTCGGTGGGCCGGAGGGTCTGTTTCAATACAAAAATTAAACTCGCAGACAGTGCAAGCTTCCCAGATGTTACACCAAAAATTCAGGAGCAATTACTACCAATTTGGAGAAAATGCAACAAGGGCATTCTCAAAGATTTTGAAATCATTCAATCAAAAGCATTACCTTCGTAGTTTCGTAAACCTCGTCCAGTTTAATGATGTGCTCATGCTTCACCATCTTCAAGATGGCAACCTCTCTCTCCAACATTTTCACAGCGTAGCTTCCAGCCTGAAACGAGAAGACAAAAGTCACTTGAAAACTACAATAGTTAGTCATAGAGTCAATGTCATACAGCACGGAAACAGGCCTTTCGGCCCAACTTCGGCCAAGATGCCCCATCTACACTAGTCCCACATGCTCACATTTGGCCCATATCCCTCCAAACCTGCCGAAAGGTCTTTTAAATGTTGTTATAGTAACAATGTATAAATTGACTAGTCACCTATTGATGGTATAAATATTGTACTTCCTGATACTTCACCTATTTCCTGGTGTGAGTTCATTTCTTTCACAGCCAATACCCATGGCATTGCAATTGATGTCAAGCTCCCTGGGTTTACAATTGACCAAAGGTACTTTTCTTGATCTTTAACCTGTGAGTCCAGAGGAAGTGGCATTGATTGATTGATTGAAAGGAACAGCATGGAAACAGGCCCTTCGGCCCACCAAGTCCATGCTGACCATTGATCACCCGTTCATATTAGTTCTATGTTATCCCACTGTCGTATCCACTCCCGACACATTAGGGGCAATTTGCAGAGGGTCAATTAACATACAAACCTGTACATCTTTGGGACGTGGGAGGAAACCGGAGCACCCGGAGAAAATCCACGCAGTCATGTGGAGAATGTGCAAACTCCACACTGACAGCAGCCGTGGCCAGGCTGTGCGGCACAGTGGCGCAACTGCTAGAGCTGCTGCCTCACAGCGCCAGAGAATATGGATTCAATCCTGACCTGGATTGCTGTCTGTCTGTGTGGAGTTTGCATGCTCTCCCTATGACCACGTGAGTTTCCTCCAGGTGCTCCGATTTCTCCCCACATCTCAAGGACGTGCGGGTTTGTCGGCTAATTGGCCCCGTGTAAATTGTCGCAGGTGTGTGCGGGTGTGGATGAGAAATTGGGATAATGTAGGACTAGTGTGAATGGGTGATCGTCACGGACCTGGTGGAGCGAAGGGGATGTTTCTATGCTGTATCTCTAAACTCTAAGCAGAACACGATGCCATGATAAGCTAATCTCATCCATGTCCCTCCATCCCCTGCATAATCAGGCACCCTGGGTGTAATTTGGTGTGGTTAGAGTAAGCTGCCTTCCCAGTGTTAAAGCTGAGGGATCGCACTACCGTATGTTCCATACATCCATGAGGAGCTCAAGGTCTCAGTGCATATCCTGGTGAAATCACTACACATAGCTGAAGCATTGAGCTTGTAGGGTTGTACAGGTTGGTTCAAAAACATGATGGTTGGAGGAAAGTATCTGGTCCTGAAACTGGTGGTTTCGTGTAGTTTAGTTTAGTTTAGTTTAGTTTAGCGAAACAGCGCAGAAACAGCTCCCCGACCCACCGAGTCCACGCCGACCAGCGATCCCCGCACTTTAACACTATCCACTATCCTACGCACACAGGGGACAATTTACATTTATACCAAGCCAATTAACCTACAAACCAGTACGTCTTTGGAGTGCGTGAGGAAACCGAAGATCTTGGAGAATACCCACACGGTCACAGAACAGGCCAAGAACGTACAAACTCCGTACAGACAGCACCCGTAGTCGGGATCGAACCTGGGTCTCTGGCGCTGTAAGGCAGCAACTCGACCGCTGTGAGACTGTGCCGTCCCATGGTGGGGGTGTGGGACCTGACTTCTGTACCTCCTGCGTGACGGTAGCAGCGAGAAGAGGACACGGGCTGAATGGGAGGCATCCTTGATTGTAGATGCCATCTTCTTGAGGCAGCGCTTGCTGTAGATGCATTTGATGGTGGGGAGAGCAGAAACTCGTAAAGCTGCTGTCCATTACTGAAGAAAGTTTAGACACGCACCTGTTAACACTGTCCCGTAAAATTGCCGATACACACTCTGCACTGCACTAGAGATGCAAGTGAATAATGACAGGGCTTCACACCTAATGAGAGTGGACTCAGCCCGGTCCATCACGGGCACAGCTCTCCTCACCATCAAATGCATGTACATGAAGCGCTGCCACAAAGCGGCGGCGTGATCTACCATCCAAAAAGAGATGTTGTCTACCAAAGTGTTGGGAACCCAGCTATTTACAATTTATATTAATGATCTGGATGAGGGAATTGAAAGCAACATCTCCAAGTTTGCGGATGACACTAAGCTGGGGGGCAGTGTTAGCTGTGAGGAGGATGCTAGGAGACTGCAAGGTGACTTGGATAGGCTGGGTGAGTGGGCAAATGTTTGGCAGATGCAGTATAATGTGGATAAATGTGAGGTTATCCACTTTGGTGGCAAAAACGGGAAGGCAGACTATTATCTAAATGGTGGCCGATTAGGAAATGGGGAGATGCAGCGAGACCTGGGTGTCATGGTACACCAGTCATTGAAAGTAGGCATGCAGGTGCAGCAGGCAGTGAAGAAAGCGAATGGTATGTTGGCCTTCATAGCAAGAGGATTTGAGTATAGGAGCAGGGAGGTTCTACTGCAGTTGTACAGGGTCTTGGTGAGACCACACCTGGAGTATTGCGTACAGTTTTGGTCTCCAAATCTGAGGAAGGACATTATAGCCATAGAGGGAGTGCAGAGAAGGTTCACCAGACTAATTCCTGGGATGTCAGGACTTTCATATGAAGAAAGACTAGATAGACTTGACTTATACTCGCTAGAATTTAGGAGATTGAGAGGGGATCTTATAGAAACGTACAAAATTCTTATGGGGTTGGACAGGCTAGATGCAGGAAGATTGTTCCCGATGTTGGGGAAGTCCAGGACAAGGGGTCACAGCTTAAGGATAAGGGGGAAATCCTTTAAGACCGAGAAGAGGAAAAACTTTTTCACACAGAGAGTGGTGAATCTCTGGAACTCTCTGCCACAGAGGGTAGTTGAGGCCAGTTCATTGGCTATATTTAAGAGGGAGTTAGATGTGGCCCTTGTGGCTAAGGGGATCAGGGGGTATGGAGAGAAGGCAGGTACGGGATACTGAGTTGGATGATCAGCCATGATCGTATTGAATGGCGGTGCAGGCTCGAAGGGCCGAATGGCCTACTCCTGCACCTATTTTCTATGTATCTATGTATGTATCTAAAGGTGGGTATTTGCTCAACGGCTGAAATGTGACTTTCTGGTCAATGTGAGTAACCTGGAACTGTCTGTCTGCCTCCATTCAGCCCATGCCCTCTTCTCACTGCTACCTTCAGGCAGGAGGTACAGAAGCCTCAAGTCCCACACCACCAGGTTCAGGAACAGCTACGTCCCTACAACCGTCATGTTTTTGAACCAAACTACACATCCCTATTCCTCTCTTGGCAATGGAACACTACGCACGACCTCTTGCACTACCAAGGACTTGCTTTCTAATTGTGTATGTTTCGCATCAATTTGTTATTTGAGAAAATATTTGCAGGTTGAGTATAATTCATGAATAATTTATATTTGTGTGTGCCACCCTTGATGCTGCTGCAAATATGATTGCAATTTTACCTGCACCTCACCTCACCGCACCTGAAGAGCAGACAATATACTCCACTTGATGGCTTAATTTGACAAGTTATCTTAACGTTACATCAACTATACTGACCTCCCATCATCCTTATCGGAGACCTTTGAACTATCTTTAATCAAACTTTATCACACCTCAATGTTATATTTTTACACTAGAATGTGTACCCTTTATCCTTTCTCTGTGCCCCGTGGATGGCTTGCTTGTAATCATGTATAGTCTTTTCTTTGACTGGGTAACATGCAAACAAAAGATTTTCACTGTACCTCAGTGCACGTGACAATTATAAACTAAATTAAACTAAACTAAACTTGACTTAACTTGACGACTTGACTTGACTTAATGTCAACTAAATTTGACGTTAACTTGACGTCAGCTAGACTTGACTTGACTTAACGTCATCAAGACTTGATTTGACTTGACTTAACTTGACTTGACTTAACGTTACCAGACGTCTACTTGACTGTACTTGACTTGACTGGACTCAACTTGACTTGACTTAACTTGACTTGACTTGACTAAACTTGATTTGAAGGAGAAGGGTGTCAACCCGAAACGTCACCCATTCCTTGTCTCCAGAGATGCTGCCTGTCCCGCTGACTTACTCCAGCATTTTGTGTCTATCTTTGATTTGACTTGACTTGACATCATCTGGACTTGACTTGCCTCACACCATCAAGCATGTCCAGATGTTCTGCTTCCACCTCATATCCACCACTGGTCCATGTTTTTCATCTTTCCACTCCCACGGACAATATGCCCTGGACTGGCAGTGTTTTCGTCCATCCTCCAACACATGGAAAATATATATTTTTGTGATAAGGACCTTACCTTTTCTTTGTTGAGTATTTTGATAGCCCGCTTGGTGTCTGTGGGGATGTGTGTGGCTTGGATGACGACACCAAAGCTGCCTTTTCCCAGGTCTTGTTCAAACTGATAGAGTAGCTGAAAAATAATATGTAGAGTGAAAAAGTTGTTTTTTATTAAATCTTTCCCCTCTCACCGTAAACCTACGCCCTCTAGTTTATGGTTCCCCTACTCTGGGAAAAAGACTGTGCATTCACCCTAACTATTGCCATCATGATCTGATACACCCTTATAAGATCACCCCTTAGCCTCATGTGCTGCAAGGGATAAAGTCCTTGGCGGCCCAACCTCTCTCAATAGCTCAGCCCCTCGAATCCTGGCAATATCCTTATAAATTTTCTCTGCAAACATTCCCGCTGAATGACATCCTTCTTATTGCAGGGTGACCAAACTTGCACACAATTCCCCAAGTGCAGCCTCACCAACGTCCTGTACAGAAACATACCAAACTGCAACGTTGCTGTATCTTCATTTTTAGCAGTGCGCTGACTGGAGATGATGTGTTCATCACCTTCGAGAGGAAATCGAGGAAGGCTGACTACATAAATCTACATCCCATCGTTTCAGAAAAAAAATTAATTTTGCCCCTTTTTTGGTGAGATTAAAATTCCAATTCAGAATAACCTGCAATATTGGGGTGGACCTCGTTTGAGACTTACCGAATAGTGAAAGGCCTGGATAGAGTGAATGCGGATAAGGTGTTTCCAGTAGTGGGAGAGTCTAAGATCTGAGGGTATTGCCTCAGAATAAAAGGACGTACCTTTAGAAAGGAGATGAGGAGGAATTTCTTTAGACAGGGTGGTGAATCTGTGGAATTCATTGTCATAAATGTCTGTGGAGGCCAAGTCATTGGGTATTTTTAAAGCAGAGATTGACAGATTCTTGATTGGTACGGGTGTCAGGGGTTATGGGGAGAAGGCAGGAGAATGGGGTTGAGAGGGAAAGATAGAGTAGCCATGATTGAATGGCGGAGTAGACTCGATGGGCCTAATTCTGTTCCTATGACTTTCGACATTAGACTACAGACTTTAGAGATACAATGCAGAAACAGACCCTTCAGCCCACCAAGTCCACGTTGACCAGCGATCACCCATACACCTGTTTTACCCTACCCACTCGCGTCAATTTACAGAAGCCAATTAACCTACAAACCTGCACCTCTTTGGAATGTGGGAGGAAACCGGAGAAAACCCACGTGGTCACAGGGAGAACGTGCAAACTCTGTGCAGTCAGCACCCGTAGTCAGGATCGAACCCGGGTCTCTGGCGTTGTGAGGCAGCAACTCTACCGCTGCGCCATTGTGACATGAACTATTTTTCTGGCCTCTCTGAATAAAATTATAAATGTAATTATGTTAATTGCTAAATTAATGAGCAGTCTTGTACTTTTCATGTTCCTCCCAAAGATATGTTGAAACTGATTTAATTTTGCTTTGCGTCTAGACAATCATCAGTGCAAGAATTCTTCCTTCCTAGTCTAAGCAATACTTCCACACATGTCCCAGAAGATAGGAACACAATGAGCAAACTATTGCACCAAACAGTATTGAAGACAACTTCATTGATTATGTTCTCTCTTGCTGCAATTTTTTTGATTAGTCAGTATTTGGGGCTGAGAAATTTGGGGAGCACCTTCAGCTGAAAGCAGATATTTATTTGAATTAGTTTAACAAGGAATTGAATTTGAACAGATCACCCATTTCTCTCACAAGATAGGCAAGGTGGCACAGCAGTAGAGTTGTGTGATGTAACTCTGAAGTGGAGTCACTGACGCATATGTTTTGGTCCTGCCCTCTTTTGGAAAAATATTGGAAAGAAATTTTTGATACTATTTCTGTAGTCTTAGGTATAGATTTACAATCTCATCCTATTACTGCAATTTTTGGGTTACCAATGTTTGATTCTATTCATTTGTCCCGCTCCGCCCATCGGTTGATTGCTTTTACCACATTAATTGCCAGAAGATTTATTTTATTTAAATGGAAAGATTCCAACTCCAGTGGTATTCTGAAACGATATCATGTTTAAATTTAGAAAAAATCAGAAGTGACATTGTTGAACCCTTGGTTAAATTTGATAAGACTTGGGGAAAATTTATTGAACACTTTCATACAACATAAATTGCTCCCTCTTTAACCGTTATAAAAATTATTTTACCTTCATAGGGTGGAACGGACTTGACGACAAACAGACTTAAATTGTTGAATTTCTCAGTTCAGATTCGGTTTTGCTCTGTTTTTTTTTAAAATTTATTTTATTTTTATTCTTATTTTATTATTATCAATTATTCTTTTCTTTTTTTTCTTTAGTTTTGGGGGGTTTTGTTTTTTCCTTTTTTCTTTTTGTCTTTTTATCTTTGCGTTTTTTTTTAACATTTATAAGTTTCCTTTTAAAGATGTAACTATATTTACATAGAGACCGGGAGGTCTATATTCATTGTGTATTTTGACACTGGTCTCATATTAGGTTATACCTGTTATTAATGTAATCCTGGTCCGTATGTATCAATACCATTGTTATGTTTATCATTATTCTTTTTACTCTGTTGTTTATGTTTTATTTTTGTTTTTTTGGGGAAAAAAACAATAAAAAGATTTTAAGAGAAAGAAAGAGTTGCTGCTTTACAGTGCCGGAGAGCCGGGTTTGATCCTGACTACAGGTGCTGTCTGTACAGAGTTTGTTCATTCTCCCTGTGACCGCGTGGGTTTTCCCCGGGTGCTCCTGTTTCCTCCCACATTCCAAAGATGTGCAGGTTTGTCGATTAATTGGCTTCTGTAAATATTGGGCAGGATAGTACTAGCGTACGGGGATCGCTGGTCGGCGCGGACTCGGTGAGCCTGAAAACCGTGATCAACTGGTTCAAGAACAGCTTCTTCCCAACAATCATCATGCTCTTGAACACAACACAATGCTAACCTCACTAATGAACCTCTGTGGACACAAAGTGCTAGAGTAACTCAACAGGTTAGGCAGCACCTCTGGAGAACATGGACAGGTGACGTTTCAGGTTGAGACCCTTATTCAGACTGATTGTAAGGGGGGAGAAGAAAGCTAGAAGAAGCGAGAGCTAGAGTACGAACTTCTGAACTTTTATGGACTCTCTTTAGTTGCAGAAAGGCCTATGTATTTTTGCACCGTGTGCGGACGTGGCGTCGAAGGACGAGAAGCCGAAGCAAAGAGGTCGAAGCCAAATAGCCGAATGAAAACTAAGCTGAAACGCCAAATAACTGAAAGCATATGAAGCCGAAACGCTAACGAACCTAAAGGGTGGGACGCTGAAAAGCCAACTAACTGAAAGGCTGCGTCGCCTAAAAGCAAACTCACCGAATGGCTGCTCTGCCGAAACACCACCTGACCAAAAGGCTGCGTCGCCTACAAGCCAACTAACTGAATGCCGCTCTGCCACTCCCACTCTCCCGTATCCACCGGCCAGTGATGTGATGGACGCGGAGGTCTGGAACAATCGCTGACAAGTCTCGCCCTCCTACGACATCATGTCCATTATTTTACTTTTCGGCAGAGCGGCATTCGGTTAGTTGGCTTGTAGGCGACGCAGCCTTTCGGTTAGGTGGTGTTTCGGCAGAGCGGCCATTCGGTGAGTTGGCTTTTAGGCAACGCAGCCTTTCGGTGAGTTGGCTTGTAGGAGTCCCGCACTTTCGATTCGTTGGCGGTTCGGCTTCGTTTCCATTCGACTATTTGGCTTCCACTTCTTCGCTTCTGCTTCTCGTCCTTCGACACCACGTCCGGGTACCCTTTTGCACTATTATCGTGGTCATTAATTAATTTATTTTATTGTATATTATCTATGTTTATTGTTTTAGCAGTCCTGTTATGCTGCAGCAAGTAAAAATTTCAATGTTCTGTTGTCAATACATATGACAATTAAACACCCTTGAGTCTTTACCGAGAAGGCAGACAAGCTTTTAATTATCAATTGGTTGATAACTAACTGCTTGTCAAACCTCCTTAGTTACTCCAGCATTTTGTGTCTATCTCCTCAGGTCTGTTCTGTTCTAGTTTCTACAACAGAAATGAGAATGGCCAAATGTATACAGAACTCCCACGCACTGTAAAGACTACCTCTGTGTAAGATTTTTGTCTTACAGTTTCCAGAAGATTAATCTTTAATTCCTGGAAGCTCAAGGGCAAACAGCGAAACATCATTTTGCATTCAGTGACTGCATAATTCCAAGAGTATTGAATCATGAAATCGCTCTGTTTGCTCAGGCTCTGTCAATTAATCTTTTGTTTACTGCACTGATCCAAGATGGCGTCCAAGCCAGGCGACCCTTTGTGTGCTGGTCATAGAAGTGGCACTGCAACCAGGCATTGCAATCATTCTGCATCCCTTTCCAGTGTGCTAGAAGCAAGTGGGGCATCAATGAAAGTCCACACCGTTTACTCCATTCCCTTTTACCCAATCAATTGATCGCCTCCTCCCCTTAGTTTACTGTCACTTGCTTTTCGTTTAATTCAAAATCAAGAATTCTAAAATCTGGTCAACAAGCTCTATCAGAATAGCTGATGGTGACACAAGGATCTGCAGATGCTGGTGAAGCCACACCCAAACTGGAGGAACCGAACCTCATGTTCCGCTTGGATAGCTGACAACCCAACGGTATGGACATTGTAAGTAATACTGTCTTTCCTGTGTCACCACCCTGATGGACATGGTGTTCTCCCACCATCCCACCTCTCCACCCCCCATTCAACACCCCCCTGTCCTCTTCCACCCATCTCCCTGTTACATATCTCTCTTCTCGCTCTATATATCTGACACCATTTTGTCTCCTTTTCACCTCCAGCCATTGTCAGTTACTCCACCCATTTGCCAATCAAGCCCCCCCTCCCCCCACGTACCCACCTATCACTTGCCAGACATTGTCGCGCCCCCACCTCTCTTTTCCAGCTTTCCTCCCCCCCTACTACAATCAGTCTGAAGAAGAATCCCAACCTGAAACGTCACCTGCCCATTTCCCTCCACAGATGCTGCCTGACCCACGAACTTCCTCCAGCACTTTGGGTTTTGCTTCGAATAACCAACGCTTTCTATTTCATTATTTCCTCTTGCTGAGCAAGGGTGATTACATTGGCTAAACACAAAGTGCTGGAGGAACTCAGCGGGTCAGGAAGCATCTGTGAGGGAATGGGCAGAAGTTGTTTCTTCTGGCTATTTCCCTCCGCAGATGCTGCCTGACCCACTGAGTTCCTCCAGCACTTTGTGTTTTGCTCAGGATTCCAGCATCAGCAGTTCCTTGCGTTCCCCTGTGTCTTGGCTGTTCTCCTGTGCATCACATTTGTGGAGCATTGACTGATTGAGAGCAGAGCCTTTGCTTCCCCTGGCTCCTCTCCATGACCTCCAAGACCCAGTGACTCCGACGCCCACTTTGGCTTCGCTGATTTGTTCAGAATCAATATGTTTGCAGTCAGCTCAGTGTTTAGTTTAGTTTAGAGATGCAGCATGGAAACAGGCCCTTCGGCCCACCGAGTCCACGCCGACCAGCAATCCCCCCCATACACTAGTTCTATTCTACGGAAGCCAATTAACCAACAAACCTGCTCATCTTTGGAAAACGGGAGGAAACTGGAGCACCTGGAGAAAATCCACGTGGCCACAGGGAGAACGTGCAAACTCTGCACAGGCAGCTCCCACAGTCAGGGTCAAACCTGGGTTTCCGGCGCTGGAAATCAGCAACACCACTGCTGCGTCACTGTGCCACAGAGGCCCAAGAATCTAGCACTGAGATTTTTAGTCTAGAGGTACAGCGTGGAAACAGGCCCTTCGGCCCACCGCACCCTCGCCGACCAGCGATCCCCGCGCACTAACTCAATCTTACACACACTAGGGACAATTTATAATTTTTAACAAGCCAATTAACTTACAAACCTGTACGTCTTTGCAGTGTGGAAACCAGAGATCCTGGAGAAAACCCATGCAGGTCACGGGAAGAACGTACAAACTCCGTTCAGTCAGCACCCGTAGTCAGGATCGAACCCGTGTCTCTGGCACTGTAAGGCAGCAGCTTTACTGATGCGGCACCATGCCGCCCTGTTTGCTAATCATTTGCCAATTTATCCATCAGGCTCCTGCACTGATCAATAGTGCTAAATATGCTGCTCCAGCAGCATAAATCAGAGTGCAAACGACCCTGTTGTGTACAGTCAGCGACCTGTATCATATTTTGGCAATGATGCAAATATTGTGCAACATTTTTCCCAAAGAATACACTTGCCCCAACTAGTCAGAAACTTCATCCAACAGTGAAGGGCTGCCAAAGCTTTGAGAACCGTTACTGTTTTAGTAGCCCTTCCGTTGAGAAGTTGGACAATAGGCTTTTTTCCGCAACTACGCAGCTAGACTGTGAAATAATGTTACTCAGACAGAGCCATAGACTCATGCAGCATGGAAACAGGCTCTTTGGCCAAACTCATCCATACTGACCAAGATGCTTCATCTAAGCTAGTCCCACTTGTCTGCATTTGGCCCATATCCTTCTAAACGTTTCCTATCCTCTAACCTGTCTAAGTATATTTTAAATGTTTTTATAGTACCTGCCCCAACTACCTCCTCTGGCAGCTTGTTCCATATGCCCACCGTACACTGACTGAAAAAGTTACCCTTCAGTTTCTTATTAAATCTTTCCCCTCTCATCTTAAACCTATGCACTTTGGTTCTTGATTCCCCCACCCTGGGTAAAAATAAGTTTTGCATTCACCTTATCCATTCAGGTCAGGTCGGGGGGAGTGTTCCCCCCCCGCCACGGGTACCATTTAATCCCGTGCTACCTGCTCCATGGTCGGATAGTCGGCGACTAAACCGTCTCCCCCACCTGGTTCACCAGGTGAGGAGGGGGCTGTGGACCCCCCAGCAGGACCAAAAACAAGACCTGCCAAAGGGCGGATGAGCTCCTAGCGAGCCAACGGCCATCCACACTTCAGTAGAAGTTGCGATCACTATCGTACAGAGCATTGTAAGGAATGATGATAAAGCACACACACCAAAATCCTATACTTCCAGCGGCGGAAGTCGGCAGGAACTGGAGGACAGAGATGTATGGAGCGTCCGTCACCCTGCCCGTTGGAAACCAGCACCACTGTGTCGCTAATGTTTTGTACGATGATTAATGAATTATCCATTCCCCGTTATGATATTATACAGTACACCTCCATAAGATGACCGCTCAGCCTCCTGGGCTCCAAGGAATAAGGTCCAAGCATGCCCAACCTTTCCCAATGTCTCAGGCCCTCAAGTCCTGACAAAATCCTCGCAAATCTTCTCTACATTCATTCAAGCTTAAGGACATCCTTTGTCTAGCAATGTGACCAAAGCTGAGCACAATACTCCAATTGCAGCCTCCCCGATGTCTTTAGATCTTTCCTTTAGACCGGAGAGATACAGGGTGAAAACAGGCCCTTCAGCCCGCCGAGTCAGTGCCAACCTGCGATCACCCCATACACTAGTAACAATCGTACACACTAGGGACAATTTTACATCTTACCACGGCCTATTAACCTACAATCCCTTGAAGTGCGGGACAAGTATGAAACCCATGTGGTCACAGGGCAAACATACAAACTCTACACACAACACCCGTAGTCAGGATTTAATAGGAACCTGAGAGGAATTTTTTTCTCACAGAGGGTGATGGATGTATGGAACGAGCTCCTGGAGGAGATAGTTGAGGCAGGTACAATAACAGACCTGGACAGAAAGGGATAGGCAAAGACAGGAAAGGATAGGAAATAGGTTTGGAATGGTTTAGGGGGGGTGTCAAACACGATAGGAAGGGGTTATGAAAGGTACGGGCCAAACACAAGCAAATGGGATAAGCTTAGATGGGGCATCTTGATTGGCATGGACTATTTGGGCTGAGGGGCCTGTTTCCGCACTGTATGACTATGACTATCCCCAAAGAAGGTCTACTAAACCTTATATCAATGTGAACAGTCATAGAGTCATTCAGCATGGAAAGAACAAGCCCCAACTAGACTGGTTCCACCTGCCTGTGTTTGGCCCATACCCCTCCAAACCTTTCCTCTCCACCTACCTGTCCAAGTTGTCTTTTAAATGTTGTCATGGTACCTGCTATGACATGATAAGATTTCTTCTAACCAATCTAGTCATCCTACTTCAGAATCAATCCATAAGTAGTTCCACTGTTGGCATCCCAGTGTCCCTCTCATTAGCCAACAATGGGCCAGTATGGACTCCATTCTTCCGGAAGTTGGCCCTGATTTGTTCTGGCCTTTTCTCACCTCTGGAGTTTTCACCCCACCCTCCCACACATCGATCTTTCAGCATGAAGAAGGGTTCCGCCCCGAAAAGTCATCTATTCCTTTTCTCCAGAGATGCCGCCTGACCCGCTGACCAGAGTTCGTTCTGTGCCTATCTTCTCCATGAATAGTTCCGTTGGGAAGTTGGGCCTGGGCTGGCACAAGGAACTACAATATCACTTCAGTTAGAAGTTCAGGGGTCTGCAAAATACGTTCTGCTAAGTAATTCCATTATTTTCTGTCATGGTGCCGTTCTGCGTTGCCCATCTGTTGTCGGCTCTGCCTGACATTCAACTCTACCAACTTGAATAAAACGATACTGGCCATGTCACAGAGCAACAACAAATGCAATGTTGCTGTCGCTTTGTTATCCTTCATCACCATTACTGTGGAACTCGCTCCAGCACTGAGGGGCTGATGAAGTTTGCAGAACATCTACAGTATAAGGAAACGCAAGGAACCGCAGATGCTGGTTTATAAAAAAAGACACAAAATACTGGAGTAACTCAGTGGGTCAGGCAGCATCTCTGAACAACATGGATAGGCGACATTTCGAGTCAGGTAATATTTCACCTGAACTCTGATTAATGTACATCACGACCCAAAATGCTGTTGTAATGCCTGCCTCGACTATCACGTTAGTTAAGATTAGGTTAGAGATACGTGGAAGCAGGCGCTTCAGCCCACTGTCCCCACCGACCAGCGATCATCCATTCACACTAGTTCTACCCTCCACACTAGGAGAATTTTGCAGAAGCTGTACAGAGTTTGTACATTCTCCCTGTGACCGCATGGGGTTCATACAGATGCGCCAGTTTCCTCCCACATTCCAAGGAAGTAGAGGTGTGTAGGTTAATTGGCTTCAGTAAAATTATAAAAAATTCTCCCTGGTGTGTAGGATAGTGCTAGTGTTCGGGGATCGCTGGTCGGCGCGGACTCGGTGGGCCGAATGTCCTGTTTATGCACTGTATCTCTAAAGTCTAAAGACTAAAGTAAAGTGTACAACTGGTCTTGACATCATGTTTAGCACAGGCATTGTGGGCCAAAGGTCCTGGTCTTGAGCTGTGCTGTTCTATGTTTTAATATGTGAGCTAGAGTGTACAGCTCTCAATGCAGAGAGAACAGTTTGCAACCTGAATATACTTTGTGAAGTATGGAGCATAAAACCAGTGGGCACACGCTCAGATGATCAGCACAATCCATATATTGGATCAAAGACTTTGGGCTTTCCCCCTCTAGAAATCAGGGAACCAATGAGTGTACTGTTCGGGGTCTGGAGTGGCACTAACACAGATAAGGTCAAATGTCTGAAGAAGGGTCTCGACTCGAAACGTCATCCATTCCTTCTCTCCAGAGATGCTGCCTGCCCTGCTGAGTTACTCCAACATTTTGAGTCTATCTTCGTTTTTTTAAACCAGCATCTGCAGTTACTTCCGACACATATGGTAAAATGCTTACGGAAATTGTTAGAAATCGCCCCGTTACAGGAAGGATGTGCTGGCTTTGGAGAGGGTGCAGAGATGGTTTACCAGAATGATGCCTGGTTTAGAGAGGATTAGCTACAGGGAGTTGGACAGATTTGGGAATACATAAAATGCTGGAGTAACTCAGCAGGACAAGCTTGGATTGTTTCCTCTGCATCGCTGAAAGTTGATTTGAGACCTGATAGAAGTATATAACATCGTGAGAAGAATTGATAGATTAGACAGTCAGAACCTTTTTCCCAGGATGGAAATCTCAACTACTAGTAGGTATACCTTTAAAGTGAAGTAAAGGGAACTTTAAAGGCAAGTTGTTTTACACAGAGAGGGATGGGTGCCTAGAACGCATTGCCAGGGGTGGTGGTGGAGGCAGATACGATAGCAGCATTTAAGAGGCTTTTGGATGGGCACATGGATATGCAGGGAATGGAGGCATGTGGATTAAGTGCAGGCAAGTAAGAGTTGTTCTTGGCATCATGTTCGACACAGAGACTGTGGACCGAAGGGCCTGTTCCTGTGCAGCACTGTTCTATGTAGTGGGTTATACCCACAATAACTAGCTCTATAGTGCATATGTTACAGACAACCCTTAGTACTGCCAAAAGGCATGCTTTCAGTTGGTAAGTTGCCAAAGATTCCCCACACAGACTTGGCTGCAGGGTGGCCCTTGACTCTACCAACCTGGAAGCTCTTAGGTTACATTCACTTACATTTACTTGGATACTCTTAAACATAGCGGTCCAGTTTCTATTCTCATTAATTGGCAGGTTTTGCTAAGGGATTAACAAGCCTGTTAATATTCTGCTTTTAATCCCGAGCTCAGAGAGTTATGGTTACGTTATCGATCACTTAAAAAAAAAACTTATCTGTGCCGCTTTGCTGAATAGTTTTAGAAATCCTTCCTTGTCTTTCGTTTTAATAAAGGTAATTAAAAGGCAATTACTGTAACCGTGGTAACGGATGTGGCCATTTTGTTTGCAACAAACTGTTGTCACACCAGCAGTGGCACTAACTAGCAATTAAGATTTTTGGCATATTTTACCAACCTTAATACTTTGGAAAATTCAAATCAATTAATTCGTTCTGAACTTGCAGGTTTTATTGGCTATGTATCATCAAAAGTTGCAAAGACAAACACACATTTATCTAATATACATTTCACTCTGAAATAGACTGGAAACCAGTGAAGGAAGGAACAAACGAACAACATAAAGTGTCTCGACCCAAAACGTTACCTATTCCTTATCTCCAGAGATGATGCCTGACCCGTTGAGTTACTCCGGCGTTTTGTGTCCATCTGTGGTGTAGTTCCTTCTTACACACAACAGATATCCAGATGAAGTTGTACAATGAATTGTTTATCACCAAAGATGATCAGATATTGGGACATAAGGAACTGCAGATGCTGGTTTACAAAAAAAGGGACACAAAGTACTGGAGTAACTCAGCGGATCAGTCAGCATCTCTGGAGAACATGGATCGGTGACATTATTGGTCAGGCCATCAGTCTGAAAAAGGGTCCTAACCCAAAACATTATTTATCAATGTTCTCCAGAGATGCTACCTGACCTGCTGATTTAGAGTCATAGAGTCATACAGCATGGAAACAGGCCTTTCAGCCCATAGTTATCCATGTCCTTCAAAATGCCCCAGATGCACTAGTCCCACCTGCCCTTGTTTGGCCCATATCCCTCTAAACATTTCTTATCCATGTACCTATCCAACTGTCTTTTAAATGTTATTATAGTAACTGGAGCAGAGTTACTCCAGTACTTTGTGTCCTTTTTTGTAAACCAGCGTCTGCAGTTCATCGTGTCTCCATTTTACTGCTCCACTGTGAAATCTCCTCACGGTATGCCTGGAGTAACTCAATGGGTCAGGCAGCATCACCAGAGAACATAGGTGCCGTTTCTGGTCGGGACCCTTCTTCAGACCAGTATCTGCAGTTCCTCCTTTCCACATTCTGGCCGCTCCACTCTGAAATCTTGCACCTGCTTCAGAATAAAAGGACGTACCTTTAGAAAGGAGATGTGGAGAATTTCTTAAGTCGGAGGGTGGTGAATCTGTGGAATTAATCGCCACAGACGGCTGTGGAGGCCAAGTCAATGCATATTGTTAAAGCAGAGATTGACAGATTCTTGATTAGTAAGGGTGTCAGGGTTATGGGGAGAAGGCAGGAGAATGGGGTTGAGAGGGAATGATAGATCACCCATAGTTGAATGGCGGAGTAGACTTGATGGGCCTAATTCTGCTCCTATAACATATTTCAAGCTGTCTGCCACTGAACTTTTAATGTATAACACAGAGTTCTGCAGTAATACAGTGGGTCAGGCAGCATCTGGGAAGAAATGATGACAACATTTTGAGTCGGAACCATTCTTTAGAACTTTTAATGTAATTAGGTACACAAAAAACAATATTTGTTTATAAAATATCCTCATTTATAACTATTGTTCCCGCACTCACCTCTGAATGGCTTTAACTAACAACTTCCTCGAATCATTGCACTATTTTTTCCCCATAACATTAATTTATTGTATTTTTGATTATTTTACTTTATCTATCTGTATCGTGTTTACAGGCCTGTTAAGCTGCAGGAAGTAAACATTTCATTGTTCTGCTGTTGGTACATTTGACAATGAAACACTCTTGATTGTTGACACTTGTATGGGTGATTTGTGACATGCATAACACAGTTTTTCCACGATATTATGTGTCAGTAACACAGCAAAACTAATAAAAAACCAATGTCAATACTTCCATTATCTTGTACACCACAAACATTCTACACTCAGGATGCAGCTGGAAAAGCTGTCTGTGTGGAGTTTGCACGTTCTCCCTGTGACCGCATGGGTTCAAGGCAACCTGCACTCTCTCTGTGTAAAATAAGTTGTTCCCCACACCTCCTTTAAACTTTGTCCCTCTCTCCTTCAAGCTCTGCCCTCTAGACTTTGACATTTCCACCCTGGGATAAAGAGGTCTATTCTATCTATGGCTCTCCTAATGTTATATTCTTCTATCAGGTCTCCCTGCAACCTCTGAAGAAGTGTCCCAACCCAAAACGTCACCTATCCATATTCTCCCAGGGCTGCTGTCTGATCCGCTGAGTTATTCCAGGACGTTGTGTCTTTTTGTTCCAAGTTTGTCCAACCTTGCTGTTAACGCCCTCTTATCCAGGGAGCATTCTGCACCCTCTTCAAAGCCTTCACATCCTGTTTGTAACTTTGTGAGAATCTCCACCAGTTTACAAAAACATTTCTCCTGAGTACTGTGTGGTTATGAAGCAAATTGGGCAAATTTTATTTACCATGGACCGTAAAACCGTAAGAAACAGGAGCAGAATTAGGCCATTCGGCCCATTGAGTTTACTCTGCCATTCGATCATGGCGGATCTATTTTTTCCTCTCAACCCCATTCTACTGCCTTCTCCCCGTAGCCTGTGACACCCTTACTAATCAAGAACCTATCAATCTTCACTTTAAAAGTACCCATGATGGCCTCCACGGCTTTCTGTGGCGATTAATTCCACAGATTCACAATTAATAAAGAAATTCCTCCTCATCTCCACTCTTAAGAATGGACTTCTAAATCATATAATAAATCATAATAACATCACTAAATAATAATATCTAAATCATAATAAATTTCTTGATTCGTAAGGGTGTCAGGGGCTATGGGGAGGAGGCAGGAGAATGGGGTTGAGAGGGAAAGATAGATCAGCCATGATTGAATGACGGGGCAAACTTGATGGGCCGAATGGCTTAATTCTGCTCCTGTACTTTGTTAACTTATAAATCACTGGTTTAAAATTATGAATCTCGAGGTTTTCCAAGGAATGCTTTATATTCAGTGAGCCTGATCTGTTAAAGGGATTGTTTAAAGTATGGAGCATTAATAAGCGGTCTCTCGGTAGAAAGAAATGGAGAAACAGCAACAAAAGGTTTCTGATCTTCAAGGTCACAACTTCCTTTTCCCCAAGTAAGAATCAAAATGTTGCAGGTAGCATGATAAAGATCCTCTCCACCATAGAATATATCATGGTAGCAACGGCACATAACTTGTATGTCATTTCTTTTCAACCGTAAATCTGTGGCTATTCGACTGACTAGATAGTAACATGGATTTATGCTTTTGGCATCTTGCCTTGGATATGCACAGTCCTGGTTTGAAGCTGAATTAGTGATGATATAAAATGTTAATTCACGTCTTAGGCTTTGCTTAGCTTTCTTTTAATAAAGGTGATACAATGGCGCAGCCGGTTGAGCCGCTGCCTCACAGCGCCAGAGACCCAGGTTCAATCCTGACCTCGGGTATTATCTGTGTGTGGAGATTGCACGTTCTCCCTGTGACCGTGTGTGTTTCATTCCGGGTTTTCCTCCCACATCCCAAAGACGTGCGGGTTTGTAGGTTAATTGGCCCTCTGTAAATTGCCCCTAGTGTACAGGGAGTGATTGAGAAAGTGGGATTACACAGAACGAGTGTGAAGGGGTGATCGACGGTCGGCATGGACGCTGTGGGCCGAAGGGCCAGGCTGTATCCCTCAACAAAACTGAACTAAACCCACAGCTTATTTCAAATAAGTGTTGGTTTTGACCCCCATGGCAATCATTTAGAGTCATAGAGTGATACAGCATGGAAACAGGCCCTTCAGCCAACATGTCCCAGTTATGCTAGTCCCACCTGCCTGCGTTTGGCCCACATCCCTCCAAACCTGTCCTATCCATGTACCTGTCTAACTGTTTCTTAAACGTTGGGATAGTCCCAGCCTCAACAACCTCCTCTGGCAGCTTGTTCCATACACCCACCACCCTTTGTGTGAAAAAGTCACTCCTCAGATTCCTATTACATTTTGTCCCCTTCACCTTAAATCCATGTCCTCTGGTCCTCGATTCCCCCACTCTGGACAAGAGACTGAGCATCTACCTGATCTATTCCTCTCATGATATTATACATGTTTTGATTATCATGGGCACTCCGCTATTCAACAGATTGATATGGTGGGATTACGTTGGAGTTAATGTGAATGTCGGAGGATGATGTGTTCACCTGCCATACCTTTATCCTGCCTCTCCCCTCTTCTAGCTTTCTTCCCCCCCCCCTCCCTCCCACACCCCCCTTACAATCGGTCTAAAGAAGGGTCTCAATCCAAAACATCACGTTCCCATGTTCTCCAGATGTGCTGCCTGACCCACTGAGTTACTCCAGCACTGTGTCCTTTTTTGGCTGAAGGATCTTGCTTTTCCCATGTGACGGCTGCACCAGCTGATGACTGAGGTGAGGGATTTATAGCCACGCCGCAAGATTTAAGGCGCAAATTCCTTTCAGGGTCATGGGCCGGGCCGGGCCGCAGGTTGACCAGGTAATCTCAAACACAACAAGACCGAGCCCGCCACATTCCGTCACCCGTCTGGCACGCCTCTGCGCCGTTGCGAGCTGATAACATCGAAGACCATGAACAGTTTCCCGGAGCTGCTGCTGGCAAATACGTGAGACTTTACACAGAGCCATCAGCCGATCAGAGTCGCCGTGACTCTGGAGCAAAAAGAAAGGCTTCCATTTAACTATTCCAGATCGCTTAACGTTGATGCCAAATGGATGAAAAATGGCTTTTTAAAATCCCACTGCTCTCTGATGTGAGCCATCTGGGCGCGATGCGTCACGGACTTCAAACAAATTATCCCGGCTTTTCTATTAGCCTCGTTCTTTGGAATCGGAAAATAATGACCTATTCTTGCATACCGTCTGCTAATAAGTTGCTTCAAGCAGCTAATCATATACTTCCAGGGGTTTGATCCCAAATATGACTGATGTCAGATTTGATATCAAAAGCTTGGTTGACACAGACTAGAAGTAATTTAACATTCTAAACAATAAAACTAAGCATCTTAATTGTATTAGACTGACATGAATCTCAGTTTACTGTTAAACAACAGTTAGTCACCCGAGAACAATATATTCTATTAATTAGTAACTATTAACTTGTGGCATGCAAAGTTCCGTGTACGGAGCCTTTCTCAAATACTTTGTGTTCGGTTTATGTTTATTATTGTTACGTGTACTGAGGTACAGTGATAAGCTTTGCTTTGCATGCTTTCCAATCAGATCAGATAATACTATACATAAATACAATCGTCAAACTCAAGGCAAGACAGAGTGCAGAATATGGTTCTCAGCATTATAGTGCATCAGTTCCAGAAACAAAGTCCTATGTCTGCAATGGGGTAGAGATGAATCGGACAGTACTCCAGCTTATGGAAGGACCGTTCAGAAGCCTGATAACAGAGGGGAAGAAGCTGTTCCTGAGTCTGGTGGTGCGCACTGTCAAGCCTCTGTACCTTCTTCGTGTCTTTTTATGTAAACCAGCATCTGCAGTTCCTTGTTTTCCCACACTGACCTTTCTGTTCTGGGCTTCCTCCATTTCCAAAGTGAAGGCCACACTCAGACTGGAGGAACAGCACCTCATATTCCGCTTGGGTAGCTTACAACACAATGGTATGAAGATTGAAACCTCAAATTTTAGGTTCCGTCTAACTCTCCCCACTCTTGCCCTCCCCTTTCTCCACACCCCCCTTCTCCCCGCTCCCCTTTTTTCCCCATCTCTGGCCTCTGTCCAACCATTTGGCTATCAAAACCCTTCCCTGTGTTCACCTATAACCTCCCAGGCATTGTCCTGCTCCTCCTCTCTTCCAGCTTTCTTCCAACACCCCCCCGCCCCCCTTCCCACCAACCCTACAATCGGTCTGACGAAAGGCCTTATCCGTGTTCTCCAGAGATTCTGCCTGACCCGCTGAGTTTCTCCAGCACTTTGCGTCGTTATTGGAAAACCAGCATCTGCAGTTCCTTGTGTTTACCAATACAGATCGCCTGGTTTAAAAATAAATGATAGACACAAAATGCTGGAGTAGCTCAGCCGGCCAGGCAGCATCATTGGAAAAAAGGAACAGGTCAGAAACGTTTTGGGTCAGAAACCTTCTTCAGAAAAGAGTTGTAGATCTCACTCTCTGCGTTACCTGTGTGCTCTCAAACCTCCTCCACCTTATTCTTGATTAGTGCGCACATCAGAGGTTATAGGGAGAAGTCAAGTCAAGTCAAGTTTATTCGTCGCATACGCATACGAGATGTGCAGTGAAATGAAAAATGGCAATGCTTGCGGTTTGTGCACAAAAAACTACAAAACAGAATGGAACAGAATCAGTAATTACATATTTGTGGGAGAAAAAAGAAGAAGGAAAAACCCGCAATTTAAAAAAGACACCACACAACAGTAAATGGGTACAGTATGTTAGTCCCTGGTGAGATCGGAGTTTACAGTCCAAATGGCCTCTGGGAAGAAACTCCTTCTCATCCTCTCTGTTTTCACAGCATGGCAACGGAGGCGTTTGCCTGACCGTAGCAGCTTGAACAGTCCGTTGCTGGGGTGGAAGGGGTCCCCCATGATCTTGTTGGCTCTGGATCTGCACCATCTGATGTATAGTTCCCGCAAGGGGCGGCGAGTGTAGTTCCCATAGTGCGTTCGGCTGAACGCACTACTCTCTGCAGAGCCTTCTTGTCCTGGGCAGAGCAGTTCCCAAACCAGACTGTAATGTTTCCGGACAAGATGCTTTCCACAGCCGCTGAGTAGAAGCACTGGAGGGTCCTCAGAGAGAATGGGGGTTAGGAGGGTGAGTTGGATCGGCCATGATTGAATGGCGGAGTAGACTTGATGGGGTGAATGGCCTAATTCTTCCCCTATCACGTATGACTTTTTCATCTTATGACCACCTGAGCCAGTGTGTCAGCATGTTGCAATTCCACTACATGTTCCTCTTTGCCATCCACACTATAGATGAGTACATTTCTCCGCCGGGACCTGAGATCATTGAATCATCTCTGCAGACTCCATAGATTCAGTTTAAATCTGTTAACCTATATTGACAAAAGAGGTGTCTAATAGAATTCACTCACCGAGCGCAGCAGAGCCCAATTTACAGTGGAAGATATTGACTTTCTTCATGGAAATTAATAAGCCTAATAAGGGAGTTAGCAACTACCAAGGCAGACATTTAATTGAGTCCTCTGGGTAAGACCTTGGGTACTGCAGAGGAAAGTGAGCTCTGGTGTAGACAGTTCTGACGGTTTCGAAGGATCGCTGATAAAAACCGGAGCACTAAAAGGAGTAAGCACTGAAGGTTAAAGATGGTAATAATTCATATCATTCCTGCCCTGCCTCAGTGCCCATCCCACGGCATGCCTTAGAGAAAGGAGGATTATATTGGTTCTTTAGAGCAGGCAGGTGCTGAAAATCGATGCTGAAATCGGGGACTGAGACCTCATTAAAGCTACCTTTTTAATTTGAATGGCCAACAGCATTCCGATTAAATTTCGCCAAGTAATGGATTCTATGATAAGAAGTTAACAGTTGTAGGTTTAACTTGGAACCGCCACTTTCTTCACTGTGTCAGAAAGAACTGCAGATGCTGGTTTAAATCGAAGGTGGACACAAAATGCTGGAGTAACTCAACAGGACAGGCAGCATCTCAGTGTCCCGCTGAGTTACACCAGCCGTTTGTGTCTACTTTCTTCACGGTCGCTCTCACACAAAGGGCTCGTGCCACCCCGTTCACAGTATTTCTTCAGCGGAGTTGGCTTTGGATAAGACCTTGTCAGCTTTTTCTTTCTCATTATTGGTTCGGCTAACAAGACCACCAAAGCGAGATCAGCTCGCAGGGATGTAGAGGCAGGGAGCGACCACTGAGCCTTTGAGGTGGTTCCATCAAATGAATAGGCATAGAGTCGTGCAGCACAGGAATTAAGGTTTAAGGTGAGGTGGGGGGGGGGGGGAGATTTAATAGGAATCTGAACCTTTCCACACAAAGGGTGGTGGGTATATGGAATTAGATGCCGGAGGAGGTAGTTAAGGCAGGTACTATCTCAATGTTTAAGAAACATTTGGACAGGGACATGGATAGGACAGGTTTAGAGGGATATGGGCCAAACGTAGGCAGGTGGGACAAGTGTAGATGGAACATGTGGGCTGCTGTGGGTAAGTTGGGCTGATGGGCCTGTTTCCACGCTGTAAGGATCTATGACTATGACTTTGCCCTTCGGCCCACTGTGTCCATGCTAACCTGTCTCAGCCACACTATTCCCATATCCCTAAATTAGTTTAGTTTTAGAGATCTAGCATGGACGTGGTGGTCCGAAGATATTCATCGGCATTTACGGTTTTGGTTTACATCTCATAGTGTCAGTTTTTACTTTTAGTTCTTTCTCTCTTGTTTGCTGTCCTTCCGGACTTCATCCTTTACGGATAGAAAAGGTTTAGAGGGATATGGGCCAAATGGGATGGGGACCTAGATGGGGCATCTTGGTCGGCATGAACAAGTTGGGCCGAAGGACCTGTTTCTATGCTGTATGGTTCTTTGGCCATGACTGTGACTTTGGTGATCAGTTTTCATGTTTTTGTGTGTCATTCCTAACTGTCACTGTATGTCATGTTGTCACTTGCGGGTGGAGCACCAAGGCAAATTCCTTGTATGTGAATACTTGCCCATTAAACTTATTCATTCATTTCATCAACTACTTACATCAACAGCAAGCTCCTGTTGGAACCAAACAATGGGCAGCAAAGTATCTCCTTGTCAGAAGATGTTTCCATGCATGGGGTAAGGTTGGGAATGTCGTAGTGGTGGAGTTGTTACAATAAAGATCTCAAGCTTGTTCATTCCCTCTGATCCAAAGATCCGAAAGGTGAAGTCTTTCGCCTGTAATGCTCGCCCCGTTAATTGTTCCCTGGATGTTGCCTGGGTTATGACTGTTCCCAGCATTTAATGTTTTTTACATTCCGATAGACACACCATCTTTATTCGTATTCCATCCGCCTTTGCACCATTTGGGGTTGGCATTTCACTAATACTGTAACTGGACATTATATTGGAGGCACATAAAAATTGCAGATGGGGGCAGAAGAAGGAAAAACCAGAGTGGGAAAGGTCTTTGATTATGTTGGCTGCTTTCCTGAGGCAGCGTGAAGTCAACAACCTCAACCTCAATGTGAGCAAGACAAAGGACATTGTGATTGACTTCAGGAAGGGAAGCAGTACCCACACCCCAGTCTACATTGATGGCGCTGAGGAAGAGACGGTCAAAAGCTTCAGGTTCATAGGAATAAATATCGCTGACAATTTTGTCCAGGACCAGCCACATCGTGCTATGGGTAAGAAAGCACGCAGTACTGCTATTTCCTTATAAGGCTTGGGAAATTCGACATGTCCCCAACAAATCTCACCAGCTTCTGCAGATGCACTGTAGAAAGCATTTTATCGGCATGCATCACTGCATGGTTTGAAAACAGCTCCATCCAAGACTGCAAGACATTGGAGAGAATAGTGGACGTAGCCCAGAACATAATGTTTGGTTATTCATTGTTGAATATCCAACAATGAGTAACCATTGACACCAATCTAAACTTCATGCTGCTGCGGCAAGGCCACCAATATAATTTAGGGACAAATCTCACCCACGGTCACTCCCTCTCCCATCAGGCAAGAGGTACAGAATTTTGAAAATGCACACCTCCAGTTTCAGGAACAGAATATTCCCAACTGTTATCAGGCAACTGAACCGTCCTCTCACCAACTAATGTGCAGTCCTAACCTACCATCCATCTCATTGAAGACCTTTGAACTATCCTTCATCGGACTTCATCGATCCTCACCTTGCACTAAATGTTATACCCTTTATCCTGTACCTGTACACTGTGGACGGCTTCATTGTAATCATGTATAGTCTTTTAGCTGACTGGATAGCACGCAACAAAAAGCTTTTCACCTTACCTCGGTACACGTGACAATAATAAACTAAACTAAACTTAACTGGAGTGTCGGGGGAGTCAGTGGGTGCGGAGTCTGGTCTGTGTGATGGACTGGGTTAAATCCACAATTCTCTGAAATTGCTCAGAGTTGTGGATTTAGCCCACTATGTTAGTCCAAAGAAGGGTCTCGACCCGAAACGTCACCTATTCCTTTCCCTCCAGCGATGCTGCCTGTCCCGCTGAGTTACTCCAGCATTTTGTGTCTATTTTTGGCGTAAATGATGTGGCTTCTGACGACAAACGAAAATATGCAAAGAGGTTTTTTGAAAAGCTGCAAGGACAGGT
The DNA here is from genome assembly GCA_038087875.1 of Malacoraja senta. Classification (NCBI taxonomy): domain Eukaryota; kingdom Metazoa; phylum Chordata; class Chondrichthyes; order Rajiformes; family Rajidae; genus Malacoraja; species Malacoraja senta. The sequence continues at coordinate 30,676,429 of CM075985.1, forward strand.
TTGAAGACGAAGGGAAAAAATCAAAAAAAGAAAAAGGAAAAAAAAGCAATTTGTCCTGGACCAGCCACATGGAAGCCATGGGTAAGAAAGCACGCTATGCTGCTATTGTCTTATAATGCCTGGGAATGAAAGCAATCGGTGGATAATGAATGGGAACTAGGACAACTTGTAAGCCTTGAACTAGTCGAGGCTTTAAAAACAAACAAACCAAAGAATGGATTAATATTACATGACGAAAACATCAAATAATTGTGCATTCAAACTGCGCCCAATTTGTTTTAAACATTTAGTATGTTATCCTATATTGTACCAGGATTTACCAACGTGATATTTCCACCATTCATTTTTATGCGTGTTACATCTCTTGGCTTTTACATGCTAAATAACAAGCTTTAGACTGCCCTATAACTGGTTACACACACAAACACATCACTCAAACAGCCGTCAATTGAAGTGCTATTTTATTTTATTTTCTCTCATTCTTTACAGATGCCTGATTTAATTTAATATGTTGCTTAATCCCCGCGTGTTCAATAATATTGCATTTTGACTGTGAGCATGTGAGGAATTAAAATAGCTTGTCGATTTTTTCAGAATTCTGGAGCATCATTCATGAAAAGTAATTGCTACAAGTCAATATTAATTCACTGCAGAGCTGTTATAAAAGCACTGATTTAGTTTGCTATGCTCTTTAAGAATTTTCATTTAATGGTGCGTTATACTATAAGCTGGAGGTCTGGGGAAGTGTAATCTTGTTTTCCCTGATAACATGAGATAAATAAACTAACTGCAAAGAGGAACTAATTCTTAGCCACCATTTTGGTAATATGGTTCAATTCGAATATTTAGAAGCTGGTCGAGCCGCTACCTCACAGCGCCAGAGACCTGGGTTCAATCCTGACCTCGGGTGCTGTCTGTGTGTGGAGTTTGCATATTCTCCTGTTTCCGCGTGGGTTTCCTCCGTGTGCTCCGGTTTCCTCCCACATCCCAAAGACGTGCAGGTTTGCAGGTTAATTGGTCCTCTGTAAATTGCCCCTGGTGTGTCGGGAGTGGATGAGAAAGTGGGATAACATAGAACTAGTGTGAACGGGCGATCGATAGTCGGCGTGGACTCGGTGGGCTGAAGGGCCTGCATCCATACATTGAATTAGTCATTCAAAACTAGAGGGCATAGCTTTAAGGTGAGAGTGACAATGTTTAAAGGGGAGGTGTGGGAAGAGATCACAGGGGCTACATTTTAACTCAGACAGTGGTCCGTATCTAGAATGAGCTGCCAGAGGAAGCTGGAGAATCAGATACAATTATGACCTTTAAAAGACATTTAGACAGATATATGGATTGGGTTTATAGGGATATGGGCTAAATGCGGGCAAATGGGACTAGCCCAGTATGCCAACGTGGTCAGCATGTACAAGGGAGGCCGTGGCCATTTTTTTTCTATACAGCTCAATGACTGTATATTGTGTAACTACTGTTGAATATAAACTACCGTAATGGACTTGTTGAGGTCAATTACATTAAATTTAGACTTAAAAATGGATTGAAATAAAACATATGAATGACCAACGCAACCGTGCAGCACAGTGACACAGTGGTAGAGTTGCTCCCTTACTGCGCCAGAGACCCAGGTTCAATCCTGATCTTGGCTGCTGTCTGTGTGGAGTTTGCACGTTCTCCTACAATGGAATGGGTTTTCTCTGGGTGCTCTCGATTCCTCCCACATCCCAAAGACGCGCGGGTTTGTAGGTCAATTGACCCCTCTGTAACTTGCCCCATGGTGTGGATGAGAAAGTGGGATAACATACATGGCACTAGTGCGAGCGGGTAATCGATGGTCGGTGTGGACTCGGTGGGTCGAAGGGCTTGCTTCCATGTTGTATCGCTAAACTAGCGGTTTGACAAGAACCATCTGACATGTGTGGGAAGGAACTGCAGATGCTGGTTTACACTGAAGAGAGACACGAAATGCTGGAGTAACTCAGCGGGACAGGCAGCATCTCTGGAGAAGGTCTGAAGAAGGGTCTCGGCCCGAAATGTCACCTATTCCTTCTCTCCAGAGATGCTGCCTGCCCCGCTGAGTTACTCCAGCATTTTGTGTCTACCATCTAAGACGTGGCTTGCCAAAGGTTTTAGGTAACAGAGAGGTACCGCTCTAACAAAACTTTATTTCAATAACTTAAAGAAGCTAAAAATGCTTATTAAACTGATCAGAGTTATTAATGGGAGCTTTCAGACTGACAGCAAGCCATAATACTTGATCTCACCTTGAGAGCTTTTAACCTTGCCTTACAAGTTGGCCTCTTTAAACTGCATGGTCTCATGGTTAGTAAAATAGCTTAATCAGCCACATAGCCACTCTCTCTGCATTAAACTTCTCCACACACAGTCTATCTCCCTAGAAATTAAGTTGCACTGTGTTTAATTAAAAAACCCGGGCAAAATAAAGTCTCTGAATCACGAATCCCACGTTGAGAAGTTTGGCCAGGCTGATCTGCCAATCTTCCCTTTCCAAAGCAGGTTATCTAATTGAATGACAGAACAGCCTAGAGGGGCTGAGTGGCTTTCTTCCGCTGTTCCGCTGTCTCCATATTATTCCCTCCAAGGCTCCGGGCTTTGAAGACGCGACAAAGCTCAGAGGGTATCTCTCCACAGTCTATTGTAATACAGGCACATGTTCTTCTAACGAGCTGGTTAATGAAGCTCTTCTTCAAAAGAATGTGAATTAACAAGGTGCCCTCAAGTTACACGTCCTTTGTGCAGGCTTTTTGTTGTCAAGGTGTGCAGGAAGCAGCTGGGTATGACACCTCTTGGGTAGATAGTACTAAATGTGTCTAACATCATTCAAACAAACTTCCCTGCTAACAGCACCAGAAACAACAGCGGGCAAAGCAAGCTACGCTGGCTGAAAGCTCAAACAGTTAATCAGTCTCAGGGGGAACTCAGGCATTTGGGTACCTCTGTGAAAGTAAACTCTAATTTTATTTCCACTGGCTGGAAGCACCCAAAGGTTTAATTCTAATTAACACACAGCAATCTCGTATTCGGATGATTTACTCGTTCTCAAAGAGATCTACCTCAACATAATAGAGCCCTTATTAGAATCAAGTCCCCAGCCACTAATTCCATTTTACTGCCATTTGCCATTGTAAACATCCTCACTGCATCTAATGCAGACATTAACTATTAAAATATACCCACGCTAGTGCATTACATTCTTCACAAGGAGTTTGCCCTTAATGATCAGTGTCAAAGGTCAAGAGTGTTTTATTGTCCCAAAACAGATCAATGAAATTCATACTTGTGCAAATGGAGACACCGGGAACTGCAGATGTTGGAATCTTGAGCAAAACACAAAGTGCTGGAGGAACTCTGAAGACGGATTCCGGCCTGAAACGTCACCTGCCCATTCCTTCCACAGATGCGGTCTGACCCGCTGAGTTTTTCATCTAAACATACAGCATGGAAACAGGCCCTTCAGCCCACCAAGTCCACTCAGAACATCGATCACCCATTCACACAAGTTCTATGTTATCCCACTTTCTCATCCGCTTCCTACCCACCAGGGGCAATTTTCAGAGGACAATTAACCTACAAAACCCGCACTTCTTTGGGACGTGGGAGGAAAACGGAGGAAACTCACAGGGAGAACGTGCAAACTCCACACAGACAGCACTCGAGGTCAGTATTGAACCCGGGTCTCTACCAGTGCTTCTCCACTACGTTGCCTGTTTTGACCTTGTCAAGCATCTAGATAATACTTCTCCATTAATTTTTAACTTTGGTTATGAACGTTATAACTGGACAATGAAAGCAAGCACCTCATTGGGGTGATCCAAAAAGCTACTGGGGAGCTAATAGATAATTAATTGGCAAATCACAATTTTGCAAGCTTTTTCCAGCGGAAAACTAGCTCGGGAAACGATTTGGGAAGGTAACTGTTTACTTTATGTTGGAGGATTGAAGTGCAATTATAATTGTACAATTTACATCATATCAACATTTTGCAAGGTGGCACTGTGGTGCAACTGGTTTTCACCGGGTGCTCCGGTTTCCTCCCTCATCTCAAAGATGCACAGGTTTGCAGGTTAATTGTCTTCTGTAAATTGCCCCTATGTAGGATAGAACTAGTGTGAACTAGTGTACAAAATCTAAGACTAGTGAATTTCTAAATACATATATAAAAAATACTAACATAACAGATGTATGGAGATCCGCTAACCCAGCAGGAAGGGAATACTCGTTTTACTCTTCGGTACATAAAACATACTCAAGAATTGATTATTTTTTAGTGGATAGGAAATTAATGCCATATATAATTAACCCAACTTACCATATTAGTAGTATTTCTGATCACTCTCCATTGACTTTTTTAGTAAAATTTGAAGGAATGCCGGGAAAATTTTTTTTTTGGAGGTTTAACACATATATATTAAATGACCTACAGGGTTATCAATATTTGAAACAACAAATGATATCATTTCTTGAGATAAATGATACACCAGGTACCTCACCTTCTTTAATATGGGAAACTTTTAATGCATTTATTAGAGGAATTATAATTTCATATGAAATTTTTCAAAATAAGAAGAATAAAACTGAACAGATGCTGTTAGAACAAGAAATAAGACAGTTAGAGTTAGATAATGCTAAAGATCCCACTATAGATAAACATAATAAGATAATACTACTGAAATTTAAACTTAACCGAATTCTCTCGGCAAGAGTAATAAGATTATTCCAAATTACAAAACAGGAACATTTTGAGTTTGGTGACAAACCACATAAGCTGTTGGCGCGTCAATTGAAAAAACAGGAAAAGGAAAATACTATAAATAAAATTAAATCTGAGAATGGTGAATTACTAACACTACCTAAAGATATCAATAAAAGATTTGTTCAATTTTATCAGAATTTATACACATCAAAAACCAAAACAGAAGATAGTAAAATTACAAATTTTTTAGATAAATGTAATCTACCAAAACTTGACCTTTTGGAACAAGAAGAACTAGGAGCGCAAATTACAATCGAAGAAATAGGTGAAACAATAAAATTGCTGAAAAATGGTAAGACACCGGGACCAGATGGTTTTAGTAATGAATTTTATAAAAAGTTTCATGAGATAACGACCCCCTATCTATTTAATTTATATACTCACGTTTTTAAAGAAAATAAATTACCTGAAACATTAGCAGAATCAACTATTACGCTTATTCCAAAGAAAGATAAAGATCTAGAGGAACCGGGTTCATATAGAGCTATATCACTTCTAAATACCGACCAGAAAATTCTAGCAAAGACCTTAGCTAGAAGACTAAGCAAATATATTAGTAAATTGATAAACCCTGATCAAACGGGGTTTATACCCAAAAGATATTCATTTAATAATTTGAGACGCCTGTTTAATATAATGTACTCACATAAAAAGGAAGAAAAAGACTTAGCAATTATTTCTTTGGACGCAGAGAAAGCATTTGATCAGGTAGAATGGCAGTATTTATACATAGTATTACAAAAATTTAATATGGGAGAGAATTTTATTGCATGGGTGAAATTATTATATGATAAACCGATGGCAAGAATATTAACTAACAGCATGTTATCTCAAAAATTTCAATTATCAAGGGGTAATAGGCAGGGATGTGCTTTATCACCCCTGCTATTTGCCCTTATGATAGAACCTCTGGCTGAAAGTATAAGAAGCCATCCGAATATTCAGGGTTATAATACTAGGGACTCAAATAATAGAATTTCATTGTATGCAGACGATATTTTGTTATATATAACAAATTCACAAACGAGTATACCAAATTTATTAAATTTAATAGAGGAATTTGGGTCCTTTTCAGGATATAGAATAAATTGGAACAAAAGTGAAATTATGACGTTAAAACCTCAAGAATCCACACACTTATTGAAATTCCCCTTTAAAATAGCAACAGAAAAATTCAAATATCTGGGTATACAGATTACTAGAAAACATAAAGCTTTATTCAACGCTAATTTTATACCCTTAATAAATAAACTTAATATAATGATAAAATTTTGGAAAACACTCCCTTTATCATTAATAGGCAGAATAAATGCTATTAAAATGAGCTTCTTACCACAGTTATTATACTTATTTCAATCTATACCAGTATATGTACCAAAATATTTTTTTTCTAAACTGAACGCTAATATTACTAATTTTGTTTGGGATTACAAATCACATAGAATTAAAAAAGAACACTTATGTAAACCAAAAGATGTTGGGGGACTTTCACTCCCTAATTTTTTGTATTACTATTGGGCAATACATATTAAGAATATAATTTACTGGTTGGATAGTTCAACTCAACAGACAGAATGGATAAAAATGGAGAAAGAGGATTGTTATCCTTGTAATATAGGAACAATCCTCTTCTCCCCGAAAAAAATGAATAATACAATATATAAGAAAAACCCAATTATACAAGATACAATAAGAATATGGAAACAAATAAAACTATCCTTAAAATTAAGAAACCTATCATTGTTAACACCGATAGCGAATAATCCTTTATTTAAACCATCTATGATGGATAAAATATATAATCAATGGGAAAGTTTAGGAATTAAAAGGATCGGGGATATGTATGAAATGGGAGATTTATTATCATTTCAACAATTACAATTAAAATTTAAACTGAAAAACACTCATTATTTTAAATATTTTCAGATTTGTAATTTTTTGAAGACATACATACAGGGATATCAAAAAAGAACTCCTGATTTACTAGAAGAAGTAATGAATATAAAAGCTGATACACAAAAATTAATAGCATATTTATATAATAGTATCTTAAATATAGATTTACCTGTGACCGAGGTAATTAGAGAAGAGTGGGAACGGGAATTATTGATAAAAATTACGAAGGCTACATGGGAAAAGTATTTGACATACATTCACAAGTGTTCGATTAACGCAAGACATAATCTAATCCAATTTAAAATTTTACATAGATTATATTACTCAAAAACAAGATTAAATAAATTTTATCCAAATATATCGCCCATTTGCGATAAATGTTTAATCCAAGACGCAACTATAACACACTCTTTTGTTTCTTGTATAAAACTTCATGGATTTTGGAGTGATATTTTCGAAATATTTACAAAATTATTTAAGACAAAAATGGAACCCAATAATGAATTGATTATATTTGGGGTAATGGAAGACGGGAACAAATTGAGCTCATCTCAAAAGTCAATTTTAAATTATGGTTTAATAATAGCAAAAAAATTAATATTGAAATTTTGGAAAAATACACCAATACCAACGCTCAAAATGTGGATTGCAAGTATGTTGGATACCGCACATCTTGAGGAAATGCGATTCCTCCTAATAGATAAATTTGACCAATTCATAACGAGTTGGTCTCCATTTGTCGTCTTTTTGGAAACGTATGGTGCAAAACAGGTGTAAAAGCTAATCCGTGACTGCGGATGGTCAAGATTATAAATGATCTCCTTCTATTTTCTTTTCTTCTTTTCTTTTCATTTATTCTCTTTCTTCTATTTTCTATGTCTCAACTTTCTTATTTCATTCTTTATTTTTCTTTTTCACACACTATATATCTCACATTTTTCTATTTTTCATTATCTAACTTTTTTCTTTTTCTTCTTTATTTCAAAAAATTTAAAAAATAAGAAGCTGTACATAAAAGGTATTATGAAAATATGATTGTATACAATTGTACTTACTTCTAATAAAATAAAAATATTAAAAAAAAAAAAAAGAACTAGTGTGAACGAGTGATCGGTGGGCCGAAGGGCCTGTTTCCATGCAGTGTCTATCGATCGATCTTTAAATTAAAATTTTAATTTCATCTCGGGAAGCTGAGGTTAAAGTTCGTAATGGAAATAAAATATTTTGAATCCTGTCTCAATAGACTGGGTATCTTAATCTGATGCCTTTGAACAAGGAACATTGTGAAGTCATTTTTAATATACAGAGACAGTACAAGGTAAACAAAGAAGACACAGAGTGCTGGAGTAACTCAGCGGGTCAGGCAGCAACTCTGGAGAACATGGATAGGTGTTGTTTCGGGCCAAGACCCTTCTTTAGACTGACACCGAAGAAGGGTCCTGACCCATAGGGTCCCGAGCCCACTACAATCAGTCTGAAGAAGGGTCCTGATCTGAACATCACCTATCCATGTTTTCCAGAGGTGCTGCCTAACCAGCTGAGTCACTTTGTGTATTTTTTTTGTAAGCCACCATCTGCAGTTCCTTGTGTCGTCATTTTCATTAAATTCTTTGGAGGCACAAGAAGTGCAGATGCTGGACTCTTGATCAACATGCAAAGTGCTGGAGTAACTCAGCGGGTCAGGCAGCATCTCAGGAGAACATGGATAGGTGACATATCGGGTCGGGGCCCTTCAACCCAAAACGTCATCTATCCATGTTATCCAGAGATGCTGCCTGACACGCCGAGTTACTCCAGCACTCTGTGTCTCTTTTTGTAAATCAGCATCTGCAGTTCCTTGTGTCACCTCTTCAAGATGATCTGTAGTTTTTTCATTTTTAATAACTTCCTTTGATCAAAACGGAGTTTGTGCGTTCTCCCCGTGACCTACGTGGGTTTTTGCCGAGATCTTCAGTTTCCTCCCACACTCCAAAGACGTACAGGTTAGTTGGTTAATTGGCTTGGTATATGTGTAAATTGTCTCTAGTGTGTGTAGGTTGGTATTAAAATGCGGGGATTGCTGGTCGGTGCGGACCCGATGGGCCGAAGGGCCTGTTTCCACGCTGTATCTCTAAACTAAACTAAACTGAAATGCAGACCAGAGGAATTGGACAGAGAGATTAGTATTCAATTTTAAATCGTAAAACTCTGCACACTGCAAAAATTAAGTTCTGGCACATCACCGTCCTGTCTTATACTTAATGCTAAAATGCCAGTGAAATTTTCAAAAGGTTAAATTTAGTCTGTGTCTCTCTCAAGTCAATGATGAAGGGATCTAATATCCTAAGGACACTATTGCATTCAATCAAATGTACAGCAACCCATTCTTAATCCCATGGTCTTTCATATAATTAAATCTTCATCTCACTGGTTACAAGAATTTAAGGATGAAAAGTACAATCAGTTTTGCCCATCATTTAAGATGGATTTTCAGTTTTAATTTTATATCCAGAGTTTAATATTTAATCATGACACATTAAGTATATATTTCAGTTAATTTTCTCCATCAAATTCATTGGCAATGCCGCTCTGAAGCTAGTAATTAGTACGCCATTTGTCAGACCGATAAACTTGGCATGGAACTTGATTTGAAATTTTTCAACGTCTTGCTATCAGTAGACTAAGACGGAAAACAAAATCACTGTTATTTTGTGAGGTTCAGAGATTAGTTTATTTTACCATCATGTTCGGTATGGATATTGTGGACCGAAGGGCCTTTTCCTGATCTGTACTGTTCTGTGTCCTGGGGTAGTTCTATGTAGAATCGGGCATAGATGGCATTTTGGTCCAGAGGAGGTTTATGAGAATGATCCCAGGAATGATTGGTTAACATATGATGAACGTTTGATGGCACTGGGCCATGAGAGGGGAAGGTCTCATTGAAACTAAACCGAATAGTGAAAGGCCTGGACAGAGTGGATGTGGGGAGGATGTTTCCACTAGTGGGAGAGTCTCGGACCAGAGGGCCAGAATAAAAGGACGTACCTTTAGGAAGATGAGGCGGATTTTTTTAGTCAGAGTGTGGTGAATCTGTGGAATTCATTGCCACAGACGGCTGTGGAGGCCAAGTCAATGGATATTTTTAAGGTGGAGATTGACAGATTCTCTATTAGTACGAGTGTCCGGGGTTATGGGGAGAACGCTGGAGAATGGGGTTGAGGGGGAATGATAGATCACCCATGATTGAATGGCGTGGTAGACTTGATGCGCCTACTTTTGCTCCTGTACTGTTCCATGTTCTGTAAGAACCAGTTGTTAGACTGGACATCAAGGAGATGATTTTTAAACAGTGGATCAGGTCGTTTACCTGCCCTTGATCAAAAATAATAGTGGACACGCAAGGAACTGCAGATGCTGGAATAGTGAGCAGAACACAAAGTGCTGGAGGAACTCAGCAGGTCAGACACCTTCCATCTGTGGAGGGAATGTACAGGCAATGTTTCGGGTTGGAAGAAGGGTCCTGACCCGAAAAGCAGCATGTCCATTCCTTCCACAGATGCTGCCTGACCTTCTGAGTTCCTCCAGCACTTCGTGTCCAGTCTGAAGAAGGGTCCCGTCCTGAAACACCATCTGTCCACTCCTGCCGCAGATGCTGCCTGACCCTCTGAGTTTCTCCACCACTTTGTGCTGTACACCTTGGATCTCAGCAAGACAGATAGGAACAAGAGAAAAGGTATGATGCAAGAACAGAACGATCCAAGTGTTATATGTCTAATATCTTGGGTGTGGGAACAAAGAAAAGTTAGACGTCTAATAAAAAAATTGAAATCCCACAAGAGTGATGATTTCTGAAGAGAAGTATTTTTCTTTTTTTGATTGAGACTTTAGACTTTGGGGATACAGCCTGTAAACAGGCCTTTCAGCCCACCAAGTCCACACCGACTAGCTATTATCCCGTACACTAGCACTATCCTACACGCTTGGGACCATTTACAATTTTACTGAAGCAAATTAAACTACAAACCTGTTTGTCTTTGGAGTGTGGGAGGAAACCGGAGCACCCGGAGAAAACCCACATGGTCAAGGCAAAGGCAAAGGACAAGGTAAAGGAGATTTATTGTCACATACACCAAATGGTGTAGTGAAATTTGTCTTGCCATGCAGCACAAATTAGACACAACATTAAAGACAAATTTAACATAAAACATAAAAACATCCCCCCACAATGGTTCCCACTGTGGGGGAAGGTACAAAGTCCAGTCCCCATCCCATGTCCACCCATAGTCGGGCCTATTGAGGCCTCCACAGTCACCTTCACGGAGGCCCGATGTTCCAGGCCGTTCTCGCCGGGTGATGGTGCTCCGGTGTCGGGAGAAGCCTCTCAGCGGCTTGGGACACCTGGAACGGCCGCCTTCTTACTCGAGACCGCGGCTTCCGAAGCCAACAGGCCGCGCTGGATGGGATCTCGGCGAGAGATCCCAGGCTCCCGTTGTTAAAGTTCAGCGCCGCCGCCCACAGACCCGCAGCTCCGCGATGTTTCACCTGCGGGCTCAGCTCACCGGAGCTCCAGCGTGGCGACCCGGGCAAGGCATCGCCCGCTCCGCTCCGCGATAGCGCTCCAGCGCTGGGCCGCCGCCGAAGCCAAGGTCTTGGGCGGTCCCCTCAGGAAACGCCGCTCCAGGCCCGCTGGTAGGCCGCGAGGACGGGTCGAAGGTGCAGCCCGGAGAAAAGCTACCTCTCCGACAAGGTAGGGACCCTAGAAAGTAGTTTCCCCCTCCCCCCCCCCCCCCCCACCCCCCACACATAAAAAAAATAGAATTCCTAAAAAACAAAACAACTAACTAACTAAAAATAAAAAAAGATGAAAACGGACAGCTGCAGGCTGGGCAGCCATACCACAAAGGACGGCGCCCTGGGAGAACGTACAAACTCCATACAGCCAGCACCCGTAGTCAGGATCGAACCCGGGTCTCTGGCGCAGTAAGGCAGCAGGTCTACTGGGATTCTTTGCTTTGCATACACAAGTGAGATTCTTTGCTTTACATACACAAGTATGCAAAGAGTGGCCATGTAAAGGGTGCTGACAACGTTACAAAGTATAGATTGTAGTCCCCAATAATCCCTCTCTGTTCTCGAGTACTGAGGTACAGTGAAAATCGTCGATTCACGTGCTAACGGATTAAATCATACCATTCATGAGTACAACCAAACCATACATGCATTCAACAGGTGATGCAAAAGAGATGGGAAACAAAGTACACAATACGGTGTGTAGGAAGGAACTGCAGATGCTGGTTTACTCCGAGGATAAACACAAAATGCTGGGATAACTCAGTGGATCAGGCAGCATCTCTGGTGAAGAGAAATAGGTGATGTTTTGGGTCGGAACCCTTCTTCAGACTCTGGTTACATCTACAGAGAAAGTGCTGTTACACAATAAGTGTAAAAGCCGCAAAGGGGTAGATTGGAAGATCAAGAAATCATCCTTTGTTTAAGAGATCCACTCAAGACCCTTATAACGGCAGGGAAGAAGCGCTGGTGGTAAGTGCTCTCCAGCTTTTGTATCTCCTGCCCGACGGCAGGGATGAGAAGAGAGAATGTGAGTGGTCCTTGATTATGTTGGCTGCTTTCCTAAGGCAGGGTGTTGTGGATGGAGTTGACGTTTACACGATGAGCTGGGCTGTGACCACCACACTCTGCAATTTCTTGCAGTACCATCGAGTCATACAGCACGGATACAGGCCCTTCGGCCCAACTTGCCCATGCCGAACAAGATTCCCCATCTACACTAGTCTCCCCTGCCCATGTTGGCCCCATATCCCCCCTAAACCTTTCCTATCCATGTACCTGACAAATGTCTTTTGAATGTTGAATGCCACAACTACTTCCTCTGGCAGCTCATTCCATATACCCACCAGCCTCTGTGTGAAAAAGATACCCCTCGGGTTCCTGTTAAATCGTTCCCCTCTCACCTTAAAGCCATGTCCTCTGGTTCTTAATTCCCCTAATCTGCAGTTGCCCTATCTAATCCCCTCATAATCTTATACACCCCTACAAGATCGCCCCTCATCGAGACTATGAACATAAGACAGTAACAGGATCTCAGGTGCAGGACAGTCATGAATGCTAGCACAGGACAGAGGGGCTGAATGGATAGTCCGTGGCCTTGTGTTCTGCACCATTGCCCTAGCAACGGCCTTGGGTATGTAATCAGAAACCAGTGTGAACATTAGTGGAACTCAGCGTTATTAATCTAATAAACAGGTCGAGGTGGTGTGGACTGGTATGGCATGGAATGATTAAAGAGTAGAGCACAGAACAATGGTTTAATTAGCTCTGTCTACCACACAGCATGGGACAACGTGCGCAATGGAAAATAATAATCGTGAATAGATTCCACAAAATGATTGAGGTTCTGTAATGTTGCGATTTTTCTCATTTTCTTGCAATGACGCGGATACTTAAGGACCTCTCCGTTCATCTCCCGGCAACGCTCCTTCACGCAGCAAGGCCAAAGGGACATTTTCAACCCAAGAGCAAAGGAAATGGAGATAAAGAAAGCCTGAAATCAAAGGGAAAAGGACACAAAGTGCTGGAGTAACTCAGTGGGTCAGGCAGCATCTCTGGAGAACACGGATAGGCGATGTTGTGGGATGGGAGCCTTCTTCTGGCTGACAAAGAATCTCGACGAGAAATGTCACCGATCCATGTTCTCCAGAGATGCTGCCTTGCCCGCAGAGTTACTCCAGCACTTTGTGTCCTTTTGTGTACAATCCAACATCTGCAGTTCTTCGTTTCTACATTTAGTTTAGGTTAGAGATACAGCGCGGAAACAGGCCCTTTGCCCCACCGAGTCCGCGCCAACCAGCGATCCCCGTACACTAGCACCATCCTACACATTAGGGACAATTTATTATTTTTTTCTGAAGCCAAATTACCCTTCATATCTGTGTGTCTTTGGAGTGTGAGAGGATTGCGGAGCATCCAGGGAAAACCCATGCAGTCACAGGGAGAACGTACAACTCTGTACAGACAGCACCCATAGTCAGGATCGAACCCAGGTCTCCGGTGCTGTAAGGCAACAACTCCATTGCAGCCCCACATAAACAGCACGGTCAATGACTATCTCCTTCATCTTGCTGACATGGAGGGAGATAATGTTGTCCTGACGCCACATTCCTAAAGGGCCTGTCCCACTTAGGAGATCTAAACTGCAACCTCTGGTGACCTTGCCCACCACCCAAGGTTTCCATGAGGTCACAGGAGGTTTTGGTCACTCTCCCTAATGGTCGAAAGTGGTTTCCGCGTGGTCGAGGCTTCATCTAGGTTGCTGCTATTTTTTCATTGTGATTAAAACCGGCCACGACTAAAATTAGGTTGCCGTTTTAAAAATCGATAATTTTTTAGTCGCAGGTCTAGTCGAAGCCGGTTTTCTTCATAGTCGAGGAAGGTTTTCAACATATGCGTGGGAGGTGGTAGGAGGTTGCAGGTCACCTCGACCGTGATTTTTTTTTTTGGGTGGCGGGCAAGGTCACCAGAGGGTGCTGTTTTGGTCTCCTAAGTGGGACAGGCCCTTTAGTTTTCTATCTCCTTTTTGTACTCTGTCTCGTCGTTGCCCGTGTTAAGTACGTAACATTTAGCTCTTAGGGCCAAAGTAATCAAGGGATTTGGGGGAAAAGCAGGAACGGGGTACTGATTTTAGATGATCAGGCATGATCATATTGAATGGCGGTGCTGGCTCGAAGGGCCGAATGGCCTACTCCTGCACCTATTTTTCTATGTTTCGAACACATTGGAAGTCAAAATCAGAGAGGATTTCTGTCGCAAGGAGCTGATGTTCGACATCTATGGATTTGGGTTGACTGCAGCTTGAAGCTCTGCTTACAACACGTTCTCGCCTGCCCGACCTCTCCCTGTAGCTCAATAACAAGGAATAATCTATGTTCATCACACAGTGCACATAATAAAAATATATACTTTATCATTTTGTTGGGAATTAAGTGATAATTCTGGTGGCTTTAAGATGTAAATAGTAGTGTGGTAAGGAGCTACCTTGATAACAGATTCATCCTCGATCCTTGTGTGTGGTACGGTGGACTCCATCCCATTGGAGAAACGTCGCAGAAAGGCCATTTTTGCGTAAGAACATTCAAGTTCTTTTTCAACCATCACCTTTCAATGAAAAAAAGCAGATGGCACAGAATACATTATTTTTTGAGTTATTATTTTGAATGGTTGATAGATTGATACAGCATGGAAACAGTCCCTACAGCCCACCGAGTCCACACCGGCCATCGATCACCTGTTCACACTCGTTCAACGTTATCCCATTTTCTTGTCTCCCCCCCCCCCTACACCCTGGGAACTATTTACAGAGGGCTATTTAACCTACAAACCTGCACATCTTTGGGATGTGGGAGGAAACTGGAACATCCGGGGAAAACCCATGCGGTCACGGGGAGAATGTACAAACTCCGTACAGACAGCAGCACCTGAGGTCAGGATTGAACCTGGGTGTCTGGCACTGTAAGGCAGCAACTCTACCAGCATGTGCCATCTCAACACCAGGTTTGTTCACTTAATTGACCAAATACCTATCAGTCTACTTCTTGAATGTAACTAGTGATTGACCCCAATGATCTCCTGCAGACTCCACACACACAGCTCCCAAGGCAGGATCGAACCCAGGTCTCTCTAGCTCTGTGAGGTAGCAGTTCTACCAGCCATGCCTCTCTGCTGACCTGTATCAGTCATATGCTGAGGAACTGAGGTTATGACTATAAAGATATCTTAGGTGAGACAGAGAACAATAGATTCTGGTTTATACGAATAGACACAAAGTGTTCTCAGGTAGCTCAGCGGGTCAGGCAGCATATAACCATATAAACATCCACACTCCCGTTCTTCCCCTCCTGTTTTGTCCACCCCTTTCTCTTCCCTGTGCCCAACCTGGACTCGGGACTCACACCAATTTCCCTCCCCCCACCCCTCCCCTACCACCTATATTCCTTCCTCTAGCTTCACTATTCTTCTATCCTTATCTCACACCTTTTGTCTTTTTCACCTCTGGCCTTTGGCCAACATCTGCCCGTAAAAAAACATGTGTCCACCAATCACTTGCCAGGGTTTGCCCTGCTCATCCTCTCTTCCAGCTTTCACCCACAACCCCCCACGATCAGTCTTAAAGAAGGGTCCTGACCCAAGAAGTCACCTATCCATATTCTCCAGAGATGCTGCCTGTCCCGCGGAGTTACTCCAGCATTATGTGTCCTTATTTAGTGATATTAAAGGGTTGAGGTGATTGAGTTCTAACAAACACAATCACATTTCTTTATCTTAGGTATGGCTGCAGACAGCAGAGATTGTCTTAGTTAATTCTTATTGACCTTCATCATTGATTGTGGCTGCATCAATAAAGACCAAGGGGAAATCACATCGACTTCAGTTGACAAGTATTGCTTTATATAGCAAACTCATATTGGAAAGAATTAACAACAGAAAATATCATTATCTTTATCATTTACTAAAACTCTTCAAGGTCCAAGAGTTAAGGTGAGCAGAGATCTAAGTCCCAAGATAGAGGTTAACCAGGACGTCAGAGTGGGGCAGCTGGTAGAGCCGCTGCCTCACAGAACCAGAGACCCGGGTTCGATCCTGCCCTCGGGTGCTGTCTGTGCGGAGTTTGCACATTGTGCCTGTGACCGTGTGGGTTTCCTCCCACATCGCAAAGTCGTGCGGGCTTGTAGGTTAATTGACTTCTGTAGTGTGTAGGGAGTAGATGAGAAAGTTGGATAAAATAGCACTGGTGTGAATGGGTGATGGATAGTCGGCGTGGACTTGGTGGGCTGAAGGGCCTGTTTCAATGCTGTATCTCTAAACTAAACTAAAATATCTCCAGGGCACGCTAAAAGATGAACACCTCCCCATAGTTTAAGATTCCTCTGGGTAAAAAATGGTGTGAGTGTATTTTTGCGTTCAGAGTGGATATCTGATATCTTCAATATAACATCTGCTTCCTCTTAAGAGCAGACACTGTCTGGGGTGCTCTCTGTAAGCATGTTTATCCATGCACTGAAATTCCAACCATGTTCTAAGATCTCAGGTGAGGTTACCTGCTACTGAAGGAATACATGTCCTACGGACCCTGATTCAAGATTCAAGAGAGTTTATTGTCATGTGTCCCAGATAGGACAATGACATTCTTGCTTTGCTTCAGCACATCAGAATATTGTAGGCATAAATAAATACAGAACAGAACAGTGTGTCCATATATATGCTGCAAGAGAGGAGGGGCAGGACAAAGCGTGGCAGGTAATAGGTGAACTCAGGTGAGGCAGGGGTGGGGTTGGTAGACAGTTGGTTGGAACAACGTCCAGAGATTAAAAAACAGATGACAAATGGATTGAAGAGTTGGAAATTGTGAATGTATATATATACACACACATAAATAAGCATATGAAGTGCAATAGGCTATTAGAGTTTAGATTTTTGTTTGAGTTGAGTTTAGTAGTCTGATGGCTGAGGGGAAAAAGAGGGGAAGACCCTGGAGCTTAACCTGAGGCACAGTGGCACAACGGCAGAGGCGCAGTGCTAGAGACCCGGGTTCCATCCTGACCTCGGGTGCTGTCTGTACGGAGTTTCCACCTTCTCCCTGTGACCTCGTGGGTTTCCTCTGGGTCCTCCGGTTTCCTCCTGCATCCCAAAGAGTTTGTAAGTTAGACCGAAGATAAACAAAAAAGCAGGAGTAACTCAGCGGGTCACACAGCATCTCTGCAGAAAATGAACACGTGGCGTTTCGGGGTTGTTCTTCTGAAGAAGGGACTCGACCCGAAACGTCACCTATTTATTTTTTCCAGAGATGCTGCCTGACCCACTAAGTTGCTCCAGCATTTTGTGCTTATCTTTGGTTTGAACCAGCATCTGCAGTTCCTACCTACACATGGGTTTGTAGGTTAATTGGCTCCCTGTAAATTGTCCTGGCTGTGTAGGGAGTGGATGAGAAAATAGGATAACATGGAACTAGTGTGAATGGGTGATCGATGGTCGGCGTAGACACGGTGGACAAAGGGCCTGTTTCAATGCTGTATTTCTAAACTAAACTAACCTAATCTAAACTAAACTCTAAAGTAAAAATAATTCCGACATTTACCTTACCGAGCCAACCTTGCTCAAATGCTGGTTCAGTGTTTCAATCAGAGAGTCAAGCATTTAAGTTCCAGTCCAGGGATGGAGCCTGCAATCTCAGTTGAAGCGTTAACCCAGCATCTTCTGTTTATACCTTTGCTTGAATCAGATTAAATCAAAACTCTGTCTGCCTTTCAGATATAAAATAATATATTAGGGCAGCACGGTGGCGCAGCGGTAGAGTTACTGCCCTGCAGTGCCAGTGACCCGGGTTTGATCCTGACTACAATAGACAACAGACAATAGACAATAGGGGCAGGAGTAGGCCATTCAGCCCTTCGAGCCAGCACCACCATTCACTGTGATCATAGCTGATGATCCACATTCAGTACCCGTTCCTGCCTTCTCCCCATATCGCCTGACTCTGCTATCTTTAAGAGCTCTATCTAACTCTCTCATGAAAATATCCAGAGAATCGGCCTCCACTGCCTTCTGAGGCATGGAATTCCACAGATTCACAACCCTCTGCGTGAAAAAGTTTTTCCTCATCTCCGTTCTAAATGGCTTCCACCTTATTCTTAAACTGTGGCCCCTGGTTCTGGACTCCCCCAACATCGGGAACATGTTTCCTGCCTCTAGCGTGTCCAAACCCTTAATAATCTTATATGTTTCAATAAGATTCCCTCTCATCCTTCTAAATTCCAGAGTAAACAAGCCCTGCCGCTCCATTCTATCAACATATGACAGTCCGGCCATCCCGGGAATTACCTCGTGAACCTACGCTGCACTCCCTCAATAGCAAGAATTCGCAGGAGTTTAGGGGGACCACATTGAAACTTACCGAATAGTGAAAGGCCCGGATAGAGTAGATGTGGAGCGGATATTTCTGTCGTCAGTGGGAGAGTCTAGGACCAGAGGGCACAGTCTCAGAATAAAAGGAAGTATCTTTAGAAAGGAGATGAGGAGGAATTTCTTTAACCAGAGGGTGGTGAATCTGTGGAATTCATTGCTGCAGAAGGTGGTGGAGGCCAAATAATTGGGTATTTTTAAGGCGGAGATTGACAAGTTCTTGATTAGTATGGGTGTCAGGCGTTGTGAGAAGAAGGCAGGAGAATGGTGTTGAGAGGGTAGATAGATCAGCCAGGTTTGAATGGCAGAGTGCACTTGATGGGCCAAATGGCCTACTTCTGCTCCTATGACAAGAACTTATGAACAAAACGATACCATATCCCATTTTTTAAATTGAGACACAAATTGCTGGAGTAACACAGCAATCTGGTCAGGCAGCACCTCTGGAGGACATGGATAGGCGACGTTTTGGGTCGGGACCCTACTTCAGACTGATAGTGGGGGTGCGGGGAAGAAAGCTGCAAGAGAGGGGGGACAGGGCAAAGCGTGGCAGGTAAAAGGTGAACTCAGGTGAGCCGGGGGTGGGGTTTGTAGACAGTTGGTTGGAATAACGTCCAGACACTAAAAAACAGATGACAAATGGATTGAAGAGTTGGAAATTGTGAAGCTAGAGGAGGGAATGTAGAGGGAGGGGGAGGGGAGGAAATGTTAGTTCTATATGTCTGACATAGTCACATAAACAGCCGCTTTTTCTAAAATATCAGCAGTCAGCAGAACTATTCCAAAGTGGACGCAAGGAACTAGAGATGCTGGTTTACAACAAAAATAGACACAAAGTGCTGGAGTAACTCGGCGGGTCAGACAGCATCTCTGGAGATCATAGATAGGTGACGATTCGGGTCAGGGCCCTTCTTTAGACTGACACAAAGTGCTGGAGTAACTCAGCGGGTCAGGCAGCATCTGTGGAGAATGGGGACAGGTGACGTTTCGGGTTCGGGACCCTTCTTCAAACGATTCAGAATATTGAAACTACTTCAATGATTTGTCCTGTCGTAATATTAATAAGCATTTCTTCGTCAAAGTAATTAGGCCTCGACTGATTTAATTCCCTCACACATTCTCAAGTGTAGCTTGGTCGCAGTCCAGCGGTATCGCATTATAACCGTGCAGTCCATAATGCCAGCATGTTGTGTCTAACCTCGGCGTAAACCAGCATCTGCAATTCCTTCCTGACCATTTAATCTGCCCCAGCTGAGTTACTCCAGCAATTTGCGTCACAATGTATGAAGCACAGAAACAGCGTTTAAGTAGTTACACTTTAGAGCTTTTTGCAGTTTGAATCTTGAAAGGGGGGGAAAAAAGCAATTACTCCCCTCCCTTCATTGCCACCTCGACTGTTTGCTAGACCAGTAAAGGATCAGAAAACATGATGTGGAAGCATTGCACGAACACGATGGTCTGAAAATACTTACAATGTTGACATTTTGAGACCAGGGGGAAAGAAAATCTTTTACATCTTCATATTTTTCTGATAATGAGCTCCCACTAGTATATAATTCTGATCTGTCACACGCTGCAAAACATCACTCTAAAAATTAATTTCCAGTCGCCCAGCTCTGAAGCCGCCTCTAATCACTTTCCACGTCTGTCTTCCTGTGTCATATTTCCACAGAATTCTCTATTCAAGCCTCCGCTTGGAGGCTTTCTTTTTATAGAAACCTAATACTTTCTTGTCTCGCAACCTGTTCGACGTTGCATGGTAACGTAACGAAGTGGTTCCTGTGTACACTGCTGACACGGGTCTTTGTTGCAGCTTATGTAATGAGACTGCCATAGAAATTGACCTCCCTACAAATCGCAAGCTCACATCTTGAACCTTGCCAGATTTTTTCTTTCTGGGCTGGGGGTGGGGGGGATGGGGGGGATGTGGGGGATGGGGGGGGGGTGTGGGGGGAGAGAAAACTGGGTAGTTACTGATCGATTGCAAACAATTTGCTTCCAGTCACTTTTTTGGGGCAAGTTCAACTAACTTCTAAGTTGAACTTGTTTATTAACACAATTTACAGGTTACCCACTGCACATTAAACACACCAAGTATTTCTGGGGATGTAATAGTTTGTCTGTCTGCTAAATGATACTGGTCATAGAGATGAATGATATTCGTATAATTCTCTTGTCAGTTCCACATTCAAGCGGCAAGGAAGTGTTCAAGTGTCACGGAACAATGATATTCTTACTTGCAGCAGCATAATAGGTCTGTAAACACGGCACTCAATAGATAACATCATGAACAAGCAAAAAAAAAAGAATTTCAATAAATAAAACACATTGACGTTGGATACCGAATAGAATTCATTCCCCCTTCTGAGCCTTTTTAAACAGGGCTACTTTTAGATGTTAATATATTGTAAAGGATTGGCTGCTCGGAATATTGTGATCAGGGAAAGGGTTTGTTTATTGGAGTAATTTATCAGCTATAAATTCCTGAGAACAATGCCCCTTTAAATCACTTGGTCATAACTTTAGTGGTGATTAGTAATGCCAAAGAATAGGCTCAAATACACCTTGGTCTGCAACAAATCCCTTTAACTCAAGAGGCTGTTAAGTTAAGCCCACTAAAGTTAAGCCCACATGTTCCGTGCTATCGCTAACTGAGAATATTAATTTTTAAACATCGGTGTCATTTAATGGAAGTGATTCTTTCTCTGGATGAGAGCAGTACTTAACCAGTTTGAATTTGTTACAATGAGAACAATCGCGCTGCTTTATTGGCTGTATCAATCACTGTCGTGAACATTGTAAAGTGTTCGCCATGTAGGTAGGATTTTTCTTTCTGATTTTAAAAAAAGACACAAAGTGCTGGAGTAACTCAGCAGGTCAGGCAGCATCTCTGGAGAGTTGATGCTTTGGGTCGGGAACATTTGTGATGTTGGCTTCTTCTTGGGTAAGATAATAATGAGATACTCCAGAGCTTTATCAAGAGTCAAGAGTGTTTTATTGTCATATGTCCCAAAACGGAACAATGAAATTCTTACATACAACAACACAACCAATATATAATTGTAGTAGTCAGTAAACACAGTAGTCGGTAAACACCATAATAAACAACAAAAAGAGGTTCACTGTAATAAACCCACACCGAGAATAGTAGTCTATGTAGTTTGGAACTTAGTTGGAGGTTGTCATGTTTAATAGCTTGAAGGTTGTTGGGAAGAAGCTGCTCCTGAATCTGAACGTTACAGTTTCCAGGCCTTCTTCCCGATGCCAGGAGTGAAATGAAAGGATGGCCAGGGTGGTGTGGGTGTCTGATGATGCTGCCTGCCTGTTTGAGGCAGCCCCTCCTGTAGATCCTGCAGATCCTGTAGGTCAGTGCCCTTGCTGGGCCGGGCAGTGTTCACCGCATTTTGCAGTCTTCTTCGTTCCTGGGCGTTCGAGTTGCTGAACCAGGCTGCGATGCAACCAGTCAAGATGCTCTCTACTGTGCACCTGTAGAAGTTCGAGAGCGTATTCGTCGACGTACAGAATTGCCTCAATCTTCTTAGAAAGTAGAGGCGATGAATTGTGAACTTAGTTTAGTTTAGTTTAGAGATACAACACGGAAACAGGCCCTTCGGCCCACCGGGTCCGCGACGACCAGCGATCCCCGCACATTAACACTATCCTATATCCACTAGGGACAATTTTTACATTTACCAAGCCAATTTACCTACAGACCTGTACGGCTTTGGAGTGTGGGAGGAAACCGAAGATCTCGGAGAAAACCCACGCAGGTCACGGGGAGAACGTACAAACTCCGTACAGACAGCATCCGTGGTCAGGATCGAACTGGGTCTCTGGTGCTGTAAGCGCTGTAAGGCAGCAACTCTACTGCTGCGCCACCATGACAGCCCTCACCACAACGTTTAATACATTGGCTGGTATGCTCTTAAAAATACAGGTAAAATCGCCTATTGTTAGACAACTGTGGTTGGCCGCATTGAGAAACGTACAGCACAGGAACAAGCCCTTTGGCCCACCATTTCTGTGCTGAATATGATACCAAGCTAAATTAAGAGTCTGTAGAATGGTCCCAACCCAAAAGGTCACCTCTTCATCTTCTCCAGAGATGCTGCCTGAACCGCTGAGTTACTCCTGCACCTTGTGTCTTTTTTTAAAGCTAAATCTCCTCTGCTTGTACATTATCCATACCCCATCCATTCCCGGGATATCCACGTGCCTATCTAAAAGCCTCTTAAGCACCACTACTCCACCACCACCCCTGGCTGTTTGAATTTGTGATGGAGTCATACAGTGTGCAAACAGGCTCTTCGGCCCAACTTGCCCACACTGATCATCATGTCCCATTTACACTAGTCCCACCTGCCTGCATTTGGCCCATATCCCTCTAAACTTGTCCTATCCATGCACCTGTCCAAAAGTTTCTCGAACGTTGCGATATTACCTGCCTCAACTACCTCCTCCGGCAGTTCGTTCCATATCCCCACCACCCTCTGTGTGAAAAAGTTACCCCTCAGGTTCCTATTAAATCTTTTCCCCCCTCACCTTAAACACATATCCTCTAGTTCTCAATTCCCCTACTCTGGGCAAGAGACTTTGTGCTCTTACCCGAATCTATTCCTCTCGTGATTTTGTTCTTTATTGAGGCGATGTTCAGAAAAGTTGACTGTGGAGAATTTTACATGCAGGAGACTTACTGTAAAAACCACATCTAGATAAATATTTGTCCTCAGAGAGATGAACGTGAAGATAAAAGTCTTGATGTTGCAGCATCATTGCAACTTCCCCCGAAGACATATTGGGTGACATTTAAAAGTGACGTCTTTGCCAGCAGGCTGGCTTGATATTTCTTCCATCACGTTGGCCCGTTGTTTGAGATTGTGAGCTGAATATCAAGCGAGCTCTACAAATGGAATGACACCAGCGTCCTTATGTGGCCGAACCCTCACCAGAACCCTCAAGGCTGTGAGCAAACCGTTAGGATCAAAATGATTTTGTCCACTTTTGGTGCCCACCGTTGATTTAAGAGAAGTAAAACAAATTTAATAATTTCAGCTGGAGACCGCTGACAGAAAACAAATCAATCAATGTCTTTGGTTTTGTTGCAGGAAGGAACTGCAGATGCTGGTTTAAACCAACGATAGACACAAAATGCTGGAGTAACTCAGTGGGACAGGCAGCATCTCTGGAGAGAAGGAATGGGTGACGTTTTGGGTCGAGACCCTTCTTCAGTCTTTGTCTTTGTCAATGTTTTTGTCAGTCTGGTGGAGCTGTGAAACATCTGACCCAGGATTAGTTAACCTACCAAAAATAACTCAGAAGGGTTCTTACCTCCAGTGAACAGAGGGTGTGACAGAATAATTTGGAGCGTTGTGTTCAGTTTTGGTCATGTTAATAGGAAAGAGGTTGTTAAGCTGGAAAGCTAACACACATGGGGCAATTTTACCAAGGGCCAATAAACCTGCATGTCTTTAGAGTCTGGGAAGAAACCGGAGCACCCGGCAGATACCCACACAGTCACAGGGAGAACATACGAACTCCACATGCAGACAGCAGCCGAGGTCAGGATCTAACTCTGGTGCTGTAAGGCAACAACTCTACCACTACACCATTGTGCTGCCCGATCTATCTTTAGTATCTCACCTTAAGCCTCTGCCTTCTAGTTTTGGATCGAACCCGAGTCTCCGGCGCTGTGAGGCAACAGCTCTATCTGCTGCACCGTGCAGCCAAACACTCCTTGGGCCTTCCGAGATTTCAAATGATCATTAACAAACAATAGACAATAGGTGCAGGAGTAGGCCATTTGGCCCTTCGAGCCAGCACCACCATTCAATGTGATCATGGCTGATCATCCCCAATCAGTACCCTGTTCCTGCCTTCTCCCCATATCCCCTGACTCCACTATTTTTAAGAGCCCTATCTAGCTCTCATATGAAAGCATCCAGAGAACCTGCCTCCACCGCCCTCTGAGGCAGAGAATTCCACAGACTCACCACTCTCTGTGAGAAAAAGTGTTTCCTCGTCTCCGTTCTAAATGGATTAATCCTTATTCTTAAACTGTGGCCCCTGGTTCTGGACTCCCCCAACATCAGGAACATGTTTCCTGCCTCTAGTGTGTTCAAGCCCTTAACAATCGTATATGTTTCAATGAGATCCCCTCTCATCCTTCTACACTCCAGAGTGTACAAGCCCAGCTGCTCCATTCTCTCAACAATTGAAAGTCCCGCCATCCCGGGAATTACCCTTGTAAACAAGCGCTGCACTCCCTCAATAGCAAGAATGTCCTTCCTCAAATTAGTGGCCCAAAACTGCACACAATATTCCAGTTGTGGTCTCACTAGGGCTCTGTACAACTGCAGAAGGACCTCTTTGCTCCTCTTGTTATAAAGGCCAACATGCCATTCGCTTTCTTCACTGCCTGCTGTACCTGCATGCTTACTTTCATAGACTGATGTACAAGGACCCCCAGATCCCGTTGTACTTCTCCTTTTCCCAACTTGACACCATTTAGATAGTAATCTGCCTTCCTGTTTTTGCTACCAAAGTGGAAAACCTCACATTTATCCGCATTAAACCTATAGTGATAAGGTGCAATGGAAGAAAGGCATGGCATCATAATGCGACCCTTTCGGATTTGTGAAGGAGTTGGGTGTTCATTTAAAAAAATGGTGCTATTTGTGCCGTAAAAGTATCCAATGTATTTTCGAAACCAGCAATCCAATGAGTAGGGAGTTGTGTGTGTAACCATTCCTGTGCCCGTCATTTACACCACGACAATCAAACAAGGATTTCACGTAAAGGTCAGGAAGAGACGTTCTCTAAATTGAGTTGGAAGGAGCATTGCACAGTTTAATAAAACAAAATGAGATATTTCAGTGTAATATTTACGGAGTTAACACTTCTGGCCAAACCACTATCGCCAATAAGACGGCTATTCTGAAAAAGCATTGAAAATATTCTCTCATTAGAGATGATTATATTTCCATTTAGCTGGCCCCAAAGAAGATTATTATCCGTTGAATAATGGCAGGGATGTGTGATGAGATTCATTTGATTGCAATCTTCTCTGCTGCTTTTGGACGGGCACGTATTATTTACATATTGTCAAATTCATTACCATCTTCCCTTTATTCATTGCTCATCGCCCACCTCAAAAATAAACATCCAAGCAACAAATTAATGATGTAATTTATCCTGACAGCTTTCTCATCATTGAACTATTCTTTCTACCTCAATTTATGGCTAAAATCCAAGAAGATGTCAGACCAGCCAACAAATCGGAAATTCAAAGTAGAGTTTTGGCATCTGCACAGATGCACTGGTCTCATCGGCTGCTGAGTTTTCATCTCTGGGGCAGCCATTAGCACTGTACGTCACAGGGGCACTCCGTTTTCTGCCAGATTTTTCTCAATCCTTGGTGACATTGGTACATCAGCATGATCAAGGCCAGGTCTCACCCCGTCACTCCCTCTTCTCCCCTCTCACATCAGGCAAGAGGCGCAGGAGTGCCAAAACGCACACCTCCAGATTCAGACACAGTTTCTTCCCAAAGATAGACACAGAGTGCTGGAGTAACTCAGCGGGTCAGGCAGCATCTCTGGAGAAAGATGATGGGTGACGTTTCGGGTCGGGACCCTTCTTTAGACCGGACCTGAAACCTCACCCATCCTTTTTCTTCAGAGATGCTGCCTGACCCGCTGAGTTACTCCAGCACTTTGGTCTATCTTCAGTATAAACCAGCATCTGCAAGACATTTCTACACAGTTTCTTCCCAGCTGTTAACAGGCCACTGAACCATCCGATCAACAACTATAGAATGGTCCTGAACTTCTACTTACCTCATTAAAGAGCCTGAGACTATCTTTAATCAGACTTTACCGGACTTTATCTTGCACTGAATGTTATTCCCTTTATCCTGTATCTGTACACTGTGGACGGCTCAATTGTAATCATGTATTGTCCTTCTGCTGACAGGAGAGCACACAACAAAAAGCTTTGCATTGTACCTCAGTATACATGGCAATAAACTAAACTAAACTAAATAATCATCGCTTCCACACAAGACCGCCATTTGTAGTATGAGCCTCATTATGTTTGCATCCACCTGTTGCTTAAGTGTTCCATCACCCACAGGCAGAATCGGAGGCCTCGCTAGGTTAGTTATATTTTAGTTTTTTAGAGATACAGCATGGAAACAGGCCTTTCAGCCCACCTAGTCCATGCTGACCACCGATTACCCATTCGTATGCCAGTTCTATGTTAGAACTGCAGATCTTCGGAGGAATCTGCAAAACACAAATTGCTGCGCTGACCGCATCTTTGGAGTTCTATGTTATCCCACTTTCTCATCCACTCTCTACACACCAGGGGCAATTTACAGTGGGCCAATTAAACTGCAAAACCGCACGTCTTTGGGATGGGGGATGAAACCGGAGCAGCAGGAGGAAACCCACGTGGTCACAGGGAGAACGTGAAAAACTCCACACAGACACACCCGAGGTCTGGGTTGAACCTGGGTCTTTAGTGCTGTGAGGCAGTGGCTCCGTATTCTGGGCCAAAACACCTTCTTAATTTCTACTGATGCTGCCAACTCTGATAAACTATTAAAACGCAAAAATGGAAATACTTTCCAAATGATCTCGGGGTTAGGATGGAACCTGGGTCTCTGGCACTGTGAGGCAGAGGCTATACTGCTGCGTCATTGTGCCGCCCAATACTATAGGTATATAAAGGACACTTGGGCAGGCGAACTCCACACAGACAGCACCCGAGGTCAGGATCGAACCCAGGTCTCTGGCACAGTGAGGCAGTTGGCTCTACCTCTGCACTACACAGTGCCTCCCTATATTTGAAGGCTGGAGACTGACTCCCATCTCAATTATCACCTGACTCATGTTAAGAACAACAGTTTTTGGGACGACACAGTGGTATGGCCGCTGCCTTACAGCACCAGAGACCCAGGTTCAATCCTGACCATGGATGCTGTCTGTGTGTGTGTGTGTGTGCATGTGGAGTTTGCACGTTCTCCATGTGGCCGCGTTAGTTTCCTCTGGGTGCTCCGGTTTCCTCCCACACCCCGAAGACTTGGAAGTTTGTTGGTTAATTGGCCCCCCGTAAAAATTGCCCCGAGTGTTAGGGAATGGATGAGAGAGTGGGAAAGCCTTGAACTAGTTAGTGTGAACGGGTGATCGATGGTCAGCATGGACTCGATGGGCTGAAGGGTCTGTTTCCGTGCTGTATCATTAAACTAAACTAATCTCTAAACACAAAAGTGCTGGAGTAACTCAATGGGCCAGGAGGATATGGACAGGTGCCGTTTCGGGTCTCGAAACAATATTGAAACACAATATCAATTGATTTTTGGTGACCTTTAAAAAAAACTACAAATACACTCATTCATTTTTGTTCTGTCGGTTAAGTTGTAAACCATTGCAAGTATAACAAATTGCATGTCATCCATCAGGCATGTAGTGTGATGTATATCTCAGCTCCTGAGGTGACCATAACTTAATCCAACTTCTATGGCTCAGAGTTCTCCCATCAAACTGCACAAGTAATGACGTATAGCATTTCTCGTGACATATCCTAATTTTTTTATATATCCTAAAACAATGTAGTGGAAATAAAATCTAGCAATTCGTACAGCAAGAGGGCAAGGCCAACAGTGGCTCCAAAACTAGTGGCAGGAAAAGCCTTCAAGGAAGTCAAAGGTGGATCTTGTGGGATTGTTGAGGTATTGTACACTTCAGCCTGTGATATGATTTAGACTCTCATGGTAAGATGGTGAGCATGCCATGAATGTCAGAGTACTGAGTCTCGAAGTTGGGAGGTCGTGTTACAGTTGTACAAGACATTGGTGAGGCAACATTTCGAGTATTGTGTTCAGTTTGTGTCGACCTATTGTAGGAAAGATGTTATGAAAATGAAACGCAGGTGCTGGTTGATACCAAAGATAGGCACAAAACGCTGGAGTAACTTAGTGGGTCAGGCATCATCTCTGGAGAAAAAGGAATGGGTGACATTTTGGGTCGAGACCCTTCTTCAGACGCTGAAGTTCTGTCTAAAGAAGGGTCTCAACCCGAAATGTCACCCATTCCTTTTCTCCAGAGATACTTTGTGACCTGCTGAATTACTCTAGCATTTTGGGTCTATCTTCGGTGTAAACCAGCATCTGCAGTTCCTTCCTACACAAAGAATAGTACAGACAGGAACAGGCCCGTCGGCCCACAATACCAGTGGGGTCAATGTCATTTCACAGAGTAAGAACTTTACATCTTTTCTGTAATAGGTAATATTTGTGCGATATAATGCTGTAATATTGGCTGGGTTATTCAGTGATTAGATAGATATTGCCACTTAATATTTAGTGGGTCCTACGATGAATCACGTTTTCCTAGTGTTGTCTTAGAACATAGAACAGTACAGCACAGGAACCGGCCCTACTGCTCACAATGTCCATGCTGAACATAATACCAAGTCAAAACTAATTTCCTCTGCCTGCACGTGATCCATATCCCTCCATTCCCTGCATATCCATGTGCCTATCTGAAAGCCTCTTAAACGCCACTATCGTATCTGCCTCCACCACCACCCCTGGCAGTGGGTTCGAGGCACCCACCACCCTCTGTGTAACAAACTTGCCCCATCGTCTCCTTTAAACATTGCCCCTCTTACCGTAATGCTAAGCCCTCTAGTCTTTGATAATTCCATGCTGGGAAAAATGTTCTGACTGTCTACCCTAAAAGCTTATTGAACGCCACTATGGTATCTGCCTCAACCACCAACCCTGGCTGCGCGTTCCAGGCACCCACTGCCTGTAAGATCACCTCGCATGAGGCTCAAATTTCCCAGTTTATGATTGTTTACAACTCAACTAGGGTGGCACGGCGGCGCAGCGGTAGAGTTGCTGCATTACAGCGCCAGAGACCCGGGTTCGATCTGACTACGGGTGCTGTCTGTACGGAGTTTGTACATTCTCCACGTGACCCGCGTGGGTTTTCTCCCGGGTGCTCCGGTTTCCTCCTCCCACACTCCAAAGACATACAGGTTTGTAGGTTGATTGGCTTTGGTAAAATTGTAAGAATAGTGTGCGTGGGATGGTGTTGGTGCCTGGGAATCGCTGGTCGGCATAGACCCGGCGGGCTGAAGGGCCTTTCTCAGCGAAGTATTCCAAACTAAACTAAAGTGACAAATGAGAGAGCGTCTCCACCCTTGAAAGATCTAGCAAGGCCCCAGCAAACTTGAACAGAACGATTCAGCAAGGATCGATCTCTCAAACATTCTGCTAAACCTTCAAAGGAAAAAAAGTTGTATCTTTCAGAAGGAGTCTGGAAAGGGAGCTGAATTTCCATCCACGACTGACACATTATCATCGAGTTATCGATTACATAATGAAATATGTGGCTTGAATGGTGAACATATTTTCAAAGTACAATATTGCCACTCAGTGGAATGCAGCAGTATTACAAGAAGGCACTGTGGAGGGCATGGATAGGTGACGTTTTGGGTCGGGACCATTCTTCAGACTGATTGTAATAGGGGGAGGGGGGGGGGAAGCTGGAAAAGAGAGTTGGAGGAAGGACAAGGCTTGGCAAGTGATCGGTGGATACAAGTGAGGATTTCTATTTATTTATTTATTTATTTATCTGCGGTGCTTCTGGCTGCGGCGCGGCGGGGACTTTGAATCTTCGACCGCCGGCCTGCGGCCTACACCATCTTGAAGCCGTGGTCTCCGGTGGGGAGGCACCGATTCAGGACTTACCTGGACTTACCTTGTCTGTACATCTGGACGCCCGCACCGGCGGCTGCGGAGGGTTGAGGTACCGACCACGGGGGAAAATGGAGGAGGACTGGCCAAATTTTGTGCCTTCCACCACAGTGATGAATGCTGTGGTGGATGTTTCTGTCACATTTTTATTGTGTATTGTGTGTTCTTTTTTTATTGTACCGCTGCTGGCAAATTCACTTCACTTGCACTTATGTGCAATGTGACGGATAAAACTTGATTGTTTGATTGATTGATTTTTGATTGTTAGATGGGTGGACAAAGGCCAGAGATGAAAAGATTAAAGGTTGTGAGATAAGGAGATAAGAAGCGTGACATGTGAAGCCAGAGAAAAGGGTTGTAGGTGGAAGAGAACAGGGAAAGGGGACAGGATTGTTGTTGGCCAGTTAGGCCGTTGGTTAGATGGCACAGCGACGCAGCAGTAAAGTTGCTGCTGCCTCACAGCGCCAGAGACCCAGGATTGACCCTGACAATGGGTGCTGTCTGTGTGGCGTTTGTACGTTCCCCCTGTGACCATGTGGGTTTTCTTTAGGTTTTCCAGCTTCCTCCCACACTTTAAAAGCATGTAGGTTAATTAACTTCTGTAAATGTGTCCTTTATATGTGGGATCGAACTAGTGTACGGGTGATTGCTGGTCGGCACGGACTCGGTGGGCCAAACGGCCTGTTTCCATACTGTAACTCTAAAACTAAAACTAGTTACCTAAAATTGGAGAGGTTAATGTTCATAAAGTGCAGGTAGATAAGTGATGGTCTTGGAATTGTGTATTGTTCTATGTTCTATGTACTATTGGGTTACACAAAGGTGTTCTAAGCGAGTCATCTCATCACTTTCTCTATAAATCTTTTCTAGCAAATATTGATCTGTCTCCAGTTAGACTGTTCCAGTATGATTCTCTTATTTTTTACTGTATTCATTTTTCAGTGTCTGAACATTGCTGCCAATTCCTAATTGCCTTTGCTAAGGTGATAGTGAGCTGCTTTCTTGAACAGTTGCCATTATTCTGGTGAAATACCATCGGTGGGATTCATTGAATAAAGAACAGTGCAGCACAGGAACAGGCCCTTCAGCCCACGATGTCTGTGCTGAACATGATGCCAAGCGATCTTCACTACCTGCACGTGATCCTTATCCCCCCCCCCCATTCCTAGGGCAGTTCCAGGATCCTCTCCTTACACACAAGGAGCAATTTACAGAGGGCCAATTAACCTACCAACCCGCACGTCTTTGGGATGTGGGAGGAAACCGGAGCAACCGGAATAAACCCAAGCGGTCGCAGGGAGAACGTGCGAACCCTGCGCAGGCAGCACCCGATATCAGGATCGAACTTGGGTTTCTGGCGCTGTGAGGCAGTGGCTCTACCAGCTGCGCTACTGCGCAGTAGATCTTTAGAATTCTCGACCCAAGATGGCTTTGAAAGGCAACCACAGAATATATTCAGGAAAGGGATTGTTAGATTGTTGGATATTAAGGGAAGCAAAGGGTCGTAGGTATGGTGTATGAAAGGTGTGCTGAGGTAAAAAAAATCCATTGGTACCTCAGTGAAAGACAACATAGAGGCATATCAATAGTCATCTTCTACCAGTTTGTTTCATATGATTATGTTCTAGTCTTGTAAGGCTGTACATACACTGACCCTGTGGGAGATATAATAATGTCAAAATATTACCCTATTAGACTCTTCAGGGATTTTCCACTATCTATCTCAATCCCCTGTAGGTCATCCCCTAAGCCAAGCGTTAAGAGTCAGGAGTGATTAATTGTCATATGTACTGACAAAGGTACAATTACATTCTCACTTGCTGCAGCAGCTTGCCTGTAAATGCAATAACTCCCAGATAATACATAACAAACAAAATCAACAAATTAATAATGGTAATACTAAGTAATTATAATAGTGAAAAACGTCCAGATACGGGGAAATGCAGATGTTGGTTTACTAAAATAAACATAAAGTGCTGGAGTCACTCTGTTAAAAAACATAAAGTGCTGGAGTAACTCAGTATAAAAAAAACACAGTGCAGGAGTAACTCAGTATAAAAAACACAAAGTGCTGGAGTAACTCAGTATAAAAAAACCATAAAGTGCTGGAGTAACTCAGTATAAAAACACAATGTGCTGGAGTAACTCAGTATAAAATAAACAAAAAGTGTTTAATACTCCTGCACTTTGTGTTTTTATACTCAGTTACTTCAGCATTTGTGTTTTTTTGGGCTGCAGTAGCTTAGTGAGTAAACATAAAACGCTGGAGTGTAAAAGCACAAAGTGCTGGAGTAACACCCCTGTCCCACTGTATGAGGTAATTCAAGAGTACTCCCGAGTTTTCCCCTGATTCCAACTCGGAGAATGTCCGTAGCGGGTCCGTAGGAGTTCGTGGATGTCTCGTAGCGGCTCGTAATGCTAACGGTAGGTATAAAAAGTTTTTTTTAATTTCATCACGAGTATTTTTTTACCCGTGGACATTACAGGGGCTTTACTCAGTATAAAACACCACATGAAGTCTGTGGTGCAATCAAAGACATAGTCCATAGAAGCTCATAGTTGTTGAGGTTAGTGTTGTACTGTGTTCATGGGTCTGATGTTTAGTGCAAAGAAGCAATTCTTGAACCTGGTGGTCATGGTTATCAGTGAGAAAACCCTTGCGGACAAATCTGCTCTCCTTCCCTCTTCCTGGTATACGTCAGATCAAATAAATATTTAGATGTAACTTCCCCCTTGCGTTATGTAGTCTGATTAACCTGCGCACGACAAAATCGTTTAATTTCTAATCCATAAATAAAACCCTGTATTGCGGGGCAACTGTGACTCAGTAAAGACAATCAGGCTAAATATAATTTGACTGAACCTATCTGGTCCTTGAGCATTTGTGCTTCTGTTACAGAACTTGCCTTCACTCAGTGCATCACCAGTGTCAGGCCAAATGGAGAAATGTATTATTTATTTAAACGCAAGTTAATGTGGGAGATTGCAACTATTATTAATTGCCGATCAAAATGACAAGTTAATGGCATAAGTGGGCTGTAAAAAGGAAACCAAAGATCGGAACAAACCATAGATGAGCAATGAAATGTATAATCATTTCATAACCAAATGGGAGCAGTCCGGTGACTAAAAGCAGTGCCATTATAAATATCAAAAGGAATTTGAAAATGAACCACTGCAGTAAGAAATTGGCACCCAGATTAGTTGAAGCACTTATCAGAATTGACAAACTACATTGTGTTATGTGCCTCTAACCTAGATAAAAGTTTTTTTTACAAACCTGGAAACAAACTTAGTTGGTGCAGAGCTCATGGGCTTGTGTGAGCACATTTAGAGGTATCAGGTATCGAATTCTGGAAACAGCCTGAAGAGGGTCCTGACCCAAAATGTCACCTATCCATGCCCTCCACAGATGTGTAGGAAGGAACTGCAGATGCTGGTTTACACTCAAGATAGACACAAAATGATGGAGTAACTCAGGGGGGCAGGCAGCATCTCTGGGTTGAAGGAATGGGTGACATTGCAGGTGGAGACCCTTCTTCAGAGATGATGCGAGACTCGCTGAGTTACTCCAGCACTTTGTGGGACCCCGACCCAAAATGTCACCTATCTAGGTCCTCCAGAAATACTGCATAACCCGCTGAGTTAGTCCAGCACTTTGTATCTCTTCTTATGATTTAGCAACTACAGTTCCTTGTGTCTAGCTGGCAATTCTACTGATTTCAAATGCCCACAGTATGCATGAGCAAGCGTGTGTGTGTGTGTGTGTGTGCGCACATGTGTGTGCATGTATGTGTAAGTGTACATGCAAGAGATACAGTGTTGAAACAGGCCTTTCAGCCCACTTGAGTCCGCGCTGACCAGCGATCACCCCGTACACGAACATTACCCTACAAACTTGGGACAATTTTACAACTTCTTCCGAAGCCAATTAACCTCCAAACCTGGAGGTCCAAATGTGGGAGGAAACCGGAGCACCCAGAGGAAACCCACGCAGTCACGGGGAGAACGTACAAATTCCAGCACTTATCCCAAGTGTGTAGTATCGAACCAGTGTACATGGTGATTGTTGGTCAGCGTGGACTCCATGGGCCATAGGGCCTGTTTGCATGCTGTATCTCTAAACTAAACTAAAAGGACTGAAGGCCTGGTCTTCATTCTTGGGTTCATGGCCAAGGGGTAGGTATGAGGAGAGGTCCAAGAGCTGGCGACTGGCCTCTGTACCGTAGAGATCAGAATTACAATGAGGAAGGCAGCATGTTGATGGTCACAGTCCAAGATTCATCTTACCTGTCTCATGATCACCAGCCCATCTCCCCCACAACGCAAGCAAACGGGCTGCAATATTCATCTGCCTTTCCCTTTCTGTTCATTAAAGATCATCTCCAAATTCTCCAAAAAACGTTAGTTTAGTGTTGAGAAAGAGAGAGGAATCAGGCCTTTCGGCCCACCGAGTCCACACCAACCAGTGATCCCCGTATACTAGCATTATCCTACCCACTAGGGCCAATTTATAATTTTTACCAAAGCCAAATTAACCTACAAACCTGTACGTTTTTGTGGGAGGAAACCGGAGCACCCGGAGAATACCCATAGGGTCACAGAGAGAACGTACAAACTCGGTACAGATGGCACCTGTAGTCAGGATCGAACCCGGGTCTTGGGCGTTGTGGCATCAACTCTACCGCTGCTCCACCGCGCCTCCCTGCTGTCCAAGGAAGAACTTGTTCTAAGCTGTGGTAACGCTGTGGAAAATATTGCCTGAAGCCTCAGCTGCGCCAGTGAGTGAGATGAAGGAGATACGGTTCCTTTGCCTGGATCCTCGGGTGGTTTCCTCTCGCAGTGAGATCACTGAATGTGATTTTGCATGTCAAAGGGATTCATAAATGTTTTGAAAAATCTGAACCCAGCCTTTAAACAAATGGGCAACGGTTCTGGGTTCCAATGCCAATGGATTTATCCAAGGGTCTCATTAAACACCGGCTCTGAAACCTGCGGAGTTTATTTCAGAAACAGTTCCATGTCGGCTGCTTGCCATTTCAATAACCTTTTATGGTCTTCAGAAGTCAGCTACAACTTTTAGTCCTACTGTGCCAGATAAAAGAGTCCAAATAAATCTGTCTCTGCCCGTGTGGGATTTCAGAGACAATGACTGAGTTGTTAAGCTTTCTCTCTCTTGCCAATGTTATTTTTATTCATGTCTTGAGTTTGTCAGTTCTGCTTTATAAGTTTGCCACCAGCAACTCTCCACAGTGTTAATAAAAACCCTCCACAAAGTGCTGGAGTAACTCAGCGCGTCAGGCAGCTTGTCTGGAGATTTTGATCAACTTTCTTGATTAGTGCGGGTGTCAGGGGGTTACGGGGAGAAGGCAGGAGAATGAGGTTGAGAGGGAAAGATAGATCAGCCATGATTGAATGGTGGAGTAGACATGATGGGCCGAATGGCCTAATTCTGCTCCTATCACTTATGAAATGAACATGGACGGGTGATGTATCGGGGCGGGACCCTTCTTCAGATGCAAAATGTCTCAAAATGTCGCCTCTTCACGTTCTCCGGAGTGTTGTGCAGTGGCGCACTTGGTAGAGCCGCTGCCTCAATGAGCCGGAGACTCAGGTTCAACCCTGACCTTGCATGCTGTGTGTGTGTGGAGTTTGTACATTCTCCCGGTGACCACATGGGTTTCCTCCGGGTGCTCCGGTTTCCTCCCACATCTCAATGACGTGCGGGTTGTTGGTTAATTGGCCCTCTGTAAATTGCTCCCTAGTGTGTAGGGAGTGGATGGGAAAGTGGGACAACATAGAACTAATGTGACCAGGTGATCAATGGCCAGCAGGAACTGGGTGGGCCGAAGGGCCTGTTTCCACGCTGTATCTCTAAACATGAACAGACAGCTTTTTGGATCGGGACCTTCCTTCAGACTCAACAACAAATCAAAATATTGTCTTTCACTTTCTCCAGAGATGCTGCATGACCCACTGACTACTCCATGGCTATCTGGACTACACTCCTTCCCACCCTGCTTCCTGTAAGGACTCCATCCCCTACTCCCAATTCCTCTGTCTACGCCGCATCTGCACCCAGGATGAGGTGTTCCACACCAGGGCATCGGAGATGTCCTCATTCTTTAGGGAATGGGGGTTCCCCTCTTCTACTATAGATGAGGCTCTCACCAGGGTCTCTTCTATACCCCGTAACTCTGCTCCCACTCCCCATTCCCCCACTCGTAACAAGAGTCCCCCTTGCCGTCACATACAACAAATAATCCTCTGACATTTTCGCCACAACGGGATCCCACCACTGGCCACATCTTCCCATCTCCTCCCCTGTCTGCTTTCCGCAGAGAACACTCCCTCCATAACTCTCTGGTCAATTCGTCCCTTCCCACCCAAACTACCCCCTCTCCGGGCACTTTCCCTTGCAACCGCACAAAATGCTACACTTGTCGCTTTACCTCCCCCCTTGACTCCATCCAAGGACTCAAGCAGTCTTTCCAGGTGCGACAGAGGTTCACCTGCACCTCCTCCAACCTCATCTATTGCATCCGCTGCTCTAGGTGTCAGCTGCTCCACATCGGTGAGACCAAGCGCAGGCTTGGCGATCGCTTCGCCCAACAGGGACTATAAAACCCAGAAGTGTGGGCGTGGCTCAGTCTCTGCAAGATGGTGGAGGGAGAGGTCACGACTCGCTGTCTTTAATGGCCTTGCACCCTGCTTGAAATGATATGAAACTGCACTTGAATTTGGTAGCCTTGCACCATGCTTGAAGTGGTAAGTAACTGTACTTGAATTTGGTGGCCTTGCACCCTGCCTGAAATGGAATTTCAAGGAATAGCCATGAGTGAACTGCCAGCCCACCAGCCGTGAGTGAGCTGCCAGCACAACAGGCTTGAGTGACTGAGCCGCCAGCAGAAGAATCTATTCGGCCCACAATGTCCATACTAGCCCTCTGGAAACCAGTCCCTTCAGCCCACAACACCCATACTAGCGCTCCAGAAAGCCCCCCCCCCCCCCAACTCCCCCCCAACTGGCCACCAATATTGGAATTGGTGGAGAGGTGGAATATTGCGTTGGGGGACCAGCCCCCCCATGTGATGCTGAGACCCAATGGGTCCCACTTAGTCTAGTAAGTATATAAAGGACACTTGGGCAGGCAAACTCCACAGACAGCACCCGAGGTCAGGATCGAACCCGGGTTTCTAGCACTGGGAGGCAGCGGCTCGACCCGCTGCGCCACTTCTAATAGCCTTTCTCTTCCCATTACTCTCTCTCTCTCGCTCATCAATCGCCTACTTACCATGAGTGAGAGGGCCCCTTCAACTTGGCGTTTAGATTGGCCTTTGAATGCCTAAATCTGAAACCAGCCAGCTAGACAATAACAATGGAAACTTGGCAGACCTTCGAGGTCCTAAATGTGGACGGGAAGCCGAGTGTAATGATCTTTCCAAGCCTCAACATGTCATCTTGTTGCTCAGCCGGAATAAGTCTACCCGCAGTGAAAGCAGGCCCTGTAAATGAGATACTAATCTGTTACCTCTTCTCCTGTTTCCCAATGACGTGCGAGTTTGTCGGATAGTTGGACCTCTGTAAATTGCCGCTCCTCTGCCACCTCGACATTTCTGAACATTTGGGCTGCACGGTGGGGCAGAGGTAGAGATACAACGTCAGAGACCTGGGTTCCATCCTGACTACGGGTGCTTGTCTGAACAGAGTTTCTACCTTCTCCCCAGGACCTGTTTGGGCTTTCCCTGAGACCTTTGGTTTCTTCCCACACTCCAAAGACACACAGGTTTGCAGGTTAATTGGCTTGGTATAAATGAGAATTGTCCATAGTGAGTGTTGGATAGTGTTAGTGTGCGGGGATCGCTGTTCGGTGTGGACTCGGTGGGCCGAAGGGCCTGTGTCCGTGCTGTATCTCTAAACTAAAACGATACTAAATTCCTCGGTGATCTCATTTACCTCCCAGTTCCCTAACTATTCGAGTTAATGTGTAAACACCATCCCCTCCCCTCACCTCACCACTCTATCCTCTCTCAACCTTATTCTGACCCAATAAATGCCCAAATTCTTTAATTTTGCAACTTCTGCCTCTGGAAGGTGAAACTTGCACCCCACCCCATTTCTTTGGAACAACAACAGTAGTGGTAGAGTTGGTATATTACATCACCAGAGAACTGCATTCGATCCTGATTACGGGTGCTGTCGGTAAGGAGTTTATATGTTCTCCCTGCGACCGCGTGGGTTTTCTCCAGGTGCTCCTGTTTCCCCCCCACACTCCAAGGTCGTACAGGCTTGTAGGTTAATTGGTTTCTGTAAAATTGTACAGTCCTTACGGTGTGCGATAGTGCTAGTGTACGGGGTGATGGTTGGTCTGCACAGACTCGATGGGTCGAAGGGACTGTTTCCACGCCGTATCTCTACAGTCACTGCTACAGACGCCTCCCGGCGGGCCGCGGAGTGGCCGATGCCGGAGCCCCCGCGGGTCGGAGCCCGCGGTCGAGGTCAGAGACGCGCGCCACGAGCCGACGCAGCCACGAGGTTGGGGCCTGGGTCGGTGCCACGGAGGCGTCAGGATACGACCCGGCAGCGATAGCGTGTCTATCCTCAGTGCAAACCAGCATCTGCAGTTCCTTCCTACACACCCAAGTGTACAAACCTTCGGCTTGTAAGCTACCGAAGCAGAATTTGAGTTTCTGTTCCTCCGGTTAACTCACTCCAGTTAATGGAGGAGGCCCAGGACATAAAGGTTATGATGAAAGAAGTTTCAATCACCTCTGTACATTCTCAGCATGTGGATTTTTGTCCGATGTACCAACTTTTAACACTCAATCAATGGAGGTTGACCCTTCATCCTTAAAATTGTGAGTTGGCCTTTCTTCATATCTAAAAGATTAGCTTAAGGGTAAACTTCTAATGGTTTCTTTTCAAGCCAATGATTAATTAGTTTAGCTGTAATACAACTAGACCGAGCTATCATGAACTCTTTGTACAAAAATAGAACCAGTATGTGGGAAAAAGCAACAGATGTATTATCCTGTCCCTGATAGGAAAATAAAGCAAATTGTTTACAGAGGATGAGTTTTAAAGAAAATAATCACTCCTGGAATTTTGTTTGAGATTAACCACATTTACATTAAAAACTTGGCAAATGCACCAAGTTGATTTGAGGAAAAAGTTCACTGCCATGACATGTACTAATAATAAATGTCAAGAGACCAAATTGCTGCCATGCAGTGTTGGGTCTGGACCCTTCTTCAGACTCTCCTCCAGTGATGTGTAGGAAGGAACTGCAGATGCAGGTTTTAAACCGAAGATAGACACAAAAAGCTGGAGTAACACAGCGGGTCAGACAGCACATCTGGAGGGAAGAAATAGGTGACGTTCCGGATTGAGAAGAAGGGACCCGCTGAGTTACTTCAGCACCTTGTATTCAGCACAGCCTCCTGTGCTCCAAGGAATAAAGTCCTAGCCTGCCCAATCTTTCCCCGTAGCTCAGGCCCTTGAGCCCTGGCAACATCCTCATAAATCTTCTACGCACCCTTCATAAGTGAGACCACACCTGGAGTATTGCGTGCAGTTTTGGTCCCCTAATTTGAGGAAGGACATTCTTGCTATTGAGGGAGTGCAGCGTAGGTTTACAAGGTTAATTCCCGGGATGGCGGGACTGTCGTATGCTGAGAAAATGGAGCGGCTGGGCTAGTACACTCTGGAGTTTAGAAGGATGAGAGGGCATCTTATTGAAACATATAAGATTATTAAGGGTTTGGACACGCTAGAGGCGGGAAACATGTTCCCGATGTTGGGGGAGTCCAGAACCAGGGGCCACAGTTTAAGAATAAAGGGTAAGCCATTTAGAACGGAGACGAGGAAACACTTTTTCTCACGGAGAGTTGTGAGTCTGTGGAATTCTCTGCCTCAGAGGGCGGTGGAGGCCGGTTCTCTGGATACTTTCAAGAGAGCTAGATAGGGCTCTTAAAGATAGCGGAGTCAGGGGATATGGGGAGAAGGCAGGAACGGGGTACCGATTGGGGATTATCAGCCATGATCACATTGAATGGTGGTGCTGGCTCGAAGGGCCGAATGGCCTACTCCTGCACCTATTGTCTATTGTCTATTGTCTATATTCATAAGTTGTAGGAGCAGAATTAGGCCATTCAGCCCATCAAGTCTACTCTGCCATTCAATCATGCCTGATCTATCTTTTCCTGTCAACCCCATTCTCCTGCCTTCTCCCCATAACCCCTGACACCTGTACTATCAGGAATCTATCAATTTCTGCCTTAAAGATATCCATTGATTTGGCCTTCACAGCCATCTGGGCCACCTTCTGACTAAAGAAATTCCTCCTCATCTCCTTTCTAAAGGTACGCCCTTTTATTCTGAGGCTATGGCCTCTGGTGCTAGACTCTCCCACTAGTGGAAACATCCTCTCAACATTCACTCTATCGATGTCTTTCACTATAAAGTAAGTTTCAACGAGGTGTCCCCTCATCCAGCTTAACAACATCCTTCCTCTATCAGAGTGAGCAAAACTGAACACAATACCATAAATGTGGCCCCAGCAATGTCTTTTACAACTGCAAACATAACCTCTCAACTTCTATACTCATCTGACTAAATCTAATATTAATTTTGAATGCCTCATAACTACCCCAAATTCTCCTATTCTTTGGATACTTGTACATCCCATGAGATGTTTAAGGTAGTCCTTTTTGTGTACACCTCTGTAAGATCACTACGATCTAGCCTGCCCAGCCTCTCCCTGTAGATCAGCACCTCGAGACCTGGTAACATCCTCGTAAATCTTTTCTGCGCTCTTTCCACTACGATTAACTGTGTCATCTCTGGAGGACATGAACAGGTAACATTTCGGGTCAGGAGCCTTCAGATTGTAGTGGGGGAGGGGGGGGGGGAGCTGAAAAGAGAGTTGGGGGAGGGACAAAGCCTGGCAAGGATTGGACAGTCGAGATGCAGGAAAAAAATTCCCACTGTGGGGGGAGTTCAGAACCAGGGGTCACAGATTAAGAATAAGGAGTAGGCCATTTAGGACTGAGGTGAGGAAAAACCTCTTCACCCAGAGAGTTGTGAATCTGTGCAAATTCACTGCCACGGAAGGCAGTGGAGGCCAATTCACTGGATGTTTTCGAGAGAGAGTTAGATTTCGCTCTAAAGGAATCAAGGGATATGGGGGGAAATCAGGAACTGCATACTGATTTTAGATGGTCGGCCATGATCATTTTGAATGGCGGCGCTGGCTCGAAGGGTCAAATGGCCTGCTCCTGCACCTATTTTTCTAAGTTTCTATGTTTCTAAGTGATAGGTGGATAAGGTGAGGGAGGGGGGGGGGGTGAGGGTCATTAGCAGATGGGTGGACATAGGCTAGAGATGAAAAGGAGTAAAAAGGGTGACAAATGGAGACGATGAAGGAAACAAGGAGACAAAAGCATGTCAGATAAGAAGAGAAGAGTGAAAGGGGAGTGACATGCAAAGCCAGAGGGTGGGATAGATGTTGAAGGAGAGGGGGAGGGGAGGTAGGATAGTGGGAGACATGGGTTTGCACCAGGGTGTGATGGGGAAAAGGATAAAGGGGGGGGGGGGGGGGAAGTGGGAGTATTGCCTAAAATTGTAAAATTCAATGTTCATACTGTTGGGTTATAAGCTACCCAAGCAGAATCTGAGGTATTGTGCTGGTTGTTATCTTATACGTTCTAAAGTGGAGGCAGTCTACATATTCTTCCAGTCGGAAGCAAAAATATATCTCTACTTTAGACTTTAGAGATACAGCACGGAAACAGTCCCTTCGGCCCACTGAGTCCGCGCCGACCAGCGATCACCCCGGACACTAGCACTATCCTACACACTTGGGACAATTTATAATTTTACCAAAGAAAATTAACGTCTAAACCTGTCTTTGGAGTGCACGTAGAGAAAACCCACGCGGTCACAGGGAGAACGTACAAACGGCGTACAGACAGCATCTGTATTCAGGATCGAACCTGGGTCTCAGGGGCAGTAAGGCAGCAACTCTACTGCTGCACCACCGTGTCGCCCCTCAGTAGCAGTATCGGTCGAGTCAAGCTAGGAGTTAAATAAATTGAAGTGAAATGCTGGAGAGAAATGTCTCTTTGCATTTTTTGCTATAATCAGGGAGAGAGCTAAATAAACACGCTGTCCATAATTAAGAATCATGTTGAGTTTGGAAGGATGGATGTTGGAAAGAAGTCAGAGAGATATGGAAATGGTAAATTTGCTGAGAATTATATTTTGGCTATTATTATAACTTCAATGTAACTCAATGTCTGAACGTGTATTTATTACTTTAAATGGATCTTAATTTGCTGTTTAGTCATAAATGCCAAGGGTTTCACAGTCTATATCAGAAGGGTTAGACTTGGATCTGTCTCTTTTCCCAATAACAGGCTCACAGTGTTTAACATTCTTTCAGTGATCTGAACAAAATAGATATTCCCAAGGCATCCCAACACCAAAATAACAGGCTAAAATTAAGTATTTTGGATATATTTTGGACCAGTGTTTATGGGGCAATCGATATAGCATTTAGGAAATGGATCAAGAGTCAAGAGTGATTAATTGTCATATGTACCGAAAATAGAACCATGAAATTCTTACTTGCAGCAGCATAAAGGGCCTGTCCCACGAGCATGCGACTGCAAGCGGCAAGCGCGACCTAACGTGGTCGCGCTAGCCGTACGGCCTCGCGGGGCCGGTCCCACTTTGATCGCGGGAGCCGCATGGAGTTGTGCGGAGCTGGGTACCGACATCGCGCGGGACTCCGAAAAACTGACCGTGTTAAAAGATTCTGTGCGGCAACGGTCTGCCGGCCCGCTGCCGCATGGAGGCCGCACGCACCGCCTCGATGCCGGTTTGGTCGCGCTCGCCGCATGCAGCCACATGCTGGTGGGACCGGCCCTGTACGGGGATCATTGGACCTCCGCGCGACCCCCGCCTCCGGTTAGATCGCGCTTGCCGCATCGAGTCGCATGCTCGTGGGACAGGCCCTTTACAGGTTTGTAAACGCAACACAAAGATAACATAAGGAAAAAAATCAACAGGTTAATTGGCTTGGTAAATGTAAAAATTGTCCCTAGTGTTAATATGCGGGGATCGCTGGTCGGCGCGGACCCGGTGGGCCGAAGGGCCTGTTTCCGTGCTGTATCTCTAAACTAAACTAAGCTAAACGAATTAATAATGGCAATACTCGAGTGAAAATAGCCTGAAGTCATTAGTGCAACTGTGACAGTACTTAGAGGTGGCACAGTGCACAACGGTAGAGTTCCGGCATTACAACGCCAGAGACCTGAGTTTGATCCTGACTTCGGGTGTTGTCTGTGTGTGGAGTTTGTATGTTCTCCCTGTGACCGTTTGAGTTTCCTCCAGAAGCTCCAGTTTCCTCCCACAAAGACGTGCGGGTTTGCAGATTAATTGGCCTCTGCAAATTGCTCCTAGTGTTGGTTGGCGTGGATTTGGTGGGCCGAAGAGCCTGTTTCCGTGCTGTATCTCTAAAGATAGTCCATGATAGTCCATAGTTCATAGTTTAGTTAGTGTTGTGCAGTGTTCAACCGCTGGGAAGAAGCTGTTCTTCAACCTAGTCAATGGGGAAGACACAGAGTGCAGAATATATATTTCTCAGCATTGTAGCGCATCAGTTCCATAGACAAAGTCTAATGTCCGCAATGGGCTAGTGGTGAATCGGACAGTACCCTAGCTTATGGATACAGACC
This sequence comes from Malacoraja senta, assembly GCA_038087875.1. Lineage (NCBI taxonomy): Eukaryota > Metazoa > Chordata > Chondrichthyes > Rajiformes > Rajidae > Malacoraja > Malacoraja senta. The sequence goes on from CM075985.1 coordinate 30,720,554, forward strand.
TAATCAAGCAGACAGGCATCACCATTGGCGTGGATGAGGTGTGTTGAAAGGACTTGTTTCTGAGCTGTACAGATCTATAACTCCATATAACTAACTGACATTGCTTCTCATCCTCCTTGAGACTCCAACTTCAAATGGTCATCCTCATGTTCAAATCCCACCAAGAGCTCACAATTCCCTCGCTCTGGGGCCGACTCCAAGACATCTATCTCCAACAAACTGTTTGATGTTCCAACTGTGACTGACAGTGCATCACGGGTACTGACCTCCCCACCATCGGAGTGATCTACAGGAGGCACCGACTCAAAAAGGCAGCCAGCATCATCAAAGACCCATATCACCCTGGCCACGCTCTCATTTCACTCCTGCCAGCGGGATGAAGTTCCAGGAGCCTGAAAACCGTGACCTCAAGGCTCAAGAACAACTTCTTCCAACAACCATTGGGCCATTAAACACTGCACAGACTAACTTCAACAATGAACTTGTATGGACTGTCTTTGGTTGCACTAAGGACTTTAGGGGTGTTTTTTGCATTAAAATTGTGGTTACTAATCCTTAGAATTTTTATTTATTATATATACAAAGGATACAAATGATACAAAGGACATTTATTATCACATATCCCAATTGGTGTAGTGAAATTTGACTTGCCATTTGCAGCACACCAATAAAAATAAGACACAACATTAAATAATTTAACAATAAACATATTTGTATCCTTTGTACCCTTTGTAACTATCTGCGCATGATCCATATCCCTCCATTCCCTGCATATCCATGTGCCTATCTAAAACCCTCTTAAACGCCACTATCGTATCTGCCTCCACCACCACTACTCCTGGCAGCCAGGTGTAACAAAACTTGTCCCACACCTCCTTTAAACATTGCCCTTCTCACCTTAAAGTTGTCCTCTTTGATTTTTCCATCCTGGGAAAAGAGTGATCAGTACATATGATAATTAATAGTAAGATTAAACGAGAACTTACCAGTTTGAAGTTTGATCTTTATTTTATGAGGAGTTACGTTGGTGATTACGTGAAGAAGACCCGTCAGGGCGCATGCGCGTCAATCTTCAAAGCAGCGGTATGAAATCACAGATAACACAATATTTTAAGTAACATAATAAGATGAGCAACATGAGAACTACCGTATGACCTTTTTATGAGAGAGGGTTGGGCGTGGCGGGCACGTAATCACCAATGTAACTCCTCATAAAATAAAGATCAAACTTCAAACTGGTAAGTTCTCGTTTAATCTTACTATTTTACTTCGGAGTCACGTGAGTGACTACGTGAAGAGTTCAAAGCTCTGTGATTTTATGCCGCAGATTCAAATCCCAGCTTCTCACTGCATTGATCGACTTCGGATGAGAAACAATCAATAATGCGTTAAACATGAAATTTGAATATCATGCAGTAACAATTGATTTGCATAATCAAAACAAACAGTAACCCCTCTATCCCAGGGGAAACTAAACAGGACTTAATACTGAATTTGCAAACAGCCTCTCGCCGATCGGCAATCGGCCGATGGTAAAAATGTTTAAAAAGCAATTCATTTGACCACCCGGCACCTGTAAGAATATGGCCGACGTGAACATCCATCGCCCTAGCCGACGATGTTGCTGCTGCACTAGTGGAAAAGGATATATACACTTCAGTGTTAATACCTGCCTGAATCAACATTTGCTTTAAACCACCTTGAGATAGTCTGCACTGACATTCTCCTGTGTGGCTACATGTAACTGATAAACAATGCTGTTTCCACATTTCTTAAGGTCTTTGTAGCTTCAATATAATGAAAATAAATGTGCCATTACACATAAACATGGATCAGTAGGTTATGCTGAA
>CM075985.1:30722603-30757807 GCA_038087875.1 Malacoraja senta
CACAAAACGTAACTCAGCGGGACAGGCAGCATCTCTGGAGAGAAGGAATTGGTGATGTTTTGGGTCGAGACCCTTCTCCTGACTGAAGGTCGACCCTCAACCCAAAACATCACCCATTCCCTCTTTCCAGAGATGATGCCTGTATCACTGAGTTACTCCAGCCTTTTGTGTCTATCTTCGATTTAACCCAGCATCTGCAGTTCCTTCCTACACGAGACAATGGGACTGACGGATTGTTCAGAGATCTAGCATGGAGTCGGTGGGTTGAATTTGTTCCTTCTCTGTTACAATAAAATAAAGAACACATTCTTGGGCCTTTGCAGCGAATAGCAAGTAGACGGGGAGTCTTCACCATGCATCATCATCTCATGCCTGCAAACCCAGGTAACATCGAGGTAAATCTCTTCTGTGCCCTTACCAACTTAATGAACTCCTTCGTATAGCTGAGCGACCAGAACCAAACACATTACTCCAGTCCAAAAAGACACCTGGACAGGTGTATAGGAAAGGTTTAGTTTAGTTTAGAGATACAGCGCGGAAACAGGCCCTTCAGCCCACCGAGTCCGCACCGACCAGCGATCCCCGCATATTAACATATCCTGCTATCCTACGCACACTAGGGACAATTTACAATTTACACTTACACCAGCCGATTAACCTACAGACTTGTATGTCTTTGGTGTGTGGGAGGAAACTGAAGATCTGGAGGAAACCGAAGATCTCGGAGAAAACCCACGCGGTTACGGGTAGAAAATACAAACTCCGTACAGTAAGCACCCCTAGTCGAGATCGAACCCGGATCATGGCGCTGCAGTGCTGTAAGGGAGCAACTCTACAGCTGCGCCACCGTGTCACCCTATGCAGGGATATGGGTCAAACAGGTAAATGGGACCAGCTTAGATGGGCCATTTTCATCGGCATGGACAAGTTGGGCCGAAGGGCCAGTTTCCGTGCTGTATGACTCTATGGGCCTAAGTGTGGTATCACCAACAACTCTGGCTTTGGTAAATTGTAAATTGTCCCTCGTGTGTAGGATAGTGCTAGTGTACAGGGATCGCTGGTCGGCACGAACTGGATGGGCCGAAATGCCGGTTTCTATGCTGTGTCTCTAAAGTCTCTAAATATGTTAACTAATCTTTATTGTAAAGGGCCTGTCCCACGGCGATTTTCTCGGCGACTGCCGGCGTCATATCAGTGTCAAAAAGATTTTGAACATTTCAAAATCCAACGGCGACAAAAAAAATGCTGCGACACCTGAGTAAACACCGCACGTCATACGTCATCACGCCCGCAAATTTTTCAGTGACCTGGTACGTCAGTCAAAAATGCCGGCAGTCGCCAAAAAAATCACCAAGTGGGACAGGCCCTTTACTTTTGTGACCTTTCTGACTCAGGGTAACATGTGATACATTTCAATACTACATCAGTTACCCGCTGAGTTACTCCAGCTTTTTGTGTCTATCAGCAGTTACCATGATAGACAGAAAAAGCTGGAGTAACTCAGCGGGACAGGCAGCATCTCTAGAGAGAAGGAATGGGTGATGTTTCGGGTCGAGACCCTGCTTCAGACCATGTTACCATGACATCCCTCCCTTATCAAACAAAATGTATTTACACATCATCCTGTGAAACGAATATTCCAACACCACTCTGGATATGGCGTTCATTCCATTGAAAATGTCTCATTTGCACATGTCAAAGCCTCACAATCCTTGTACGTCTTAGAGTCATACAGCGTGGAAACAGGCCCTTTGGCCCACACCGGCCAACATTCCCCATCTACACCTGCATGTGTTTGGTTCATACCCCTCCAAGCCTGCCTATCTATGTATCTGTCTATCTGTTTCTTTAATGTTGCAATAGTAACATTGGGTCTGTAACATTCTTTATCGCCTGGGTCTGGGCCCTGCCTCTGTTTGCGTTGATACTGGATTCTGATCTGTCATGTGTAGGAAAGAACGACGGATGCTGGTTTAAATCGACGATAGACACAAAATGCTGGAGTAACTCAGCATGACAAGCAGCATCTCTGGAGTGAAGGAATGGGTGACGTTTCGGGTCGAGACCCTTCTTCAGACTTATGATCTATCATGTTCCGCTCCACCAGTTCATCACCTCGATTCTGGTTTGGTATAGTCTCCACCTCAAACTCGTGCATTCCTGGCTCATCAAGTTGGTGGTCTCGGGCACAGTCTCCACGTCAGTCTGCAGCTTCCCTGGACACTCACAACAGAGATATGTCAGACATCTGAGACTTAGTTTAGTTTAGAGATACAGTGCGAAAACAACCAAGTCCGCACCGACCAGCGATTCCCGCACATTAACAGTACCCTGCACACACTAGGAACAATTTTACATTTTTATAGTGAGCCAATTAGCCTACGAACCTGCACGTCTAATGAGTGTGTGAGGAAACCGAAGATCTTGGAGAAAACCCACGCAGGTCATGGGGAGAACGTACAAACTCCGTACAGACAGCACCCAACGAGTCAGGATCGAACCCGGGTCTCTGGCGCTGTAAGGCAGCAACTCTACCGTTACGCCACTTTGCCTCCCTGTCCATTCATACATAAACACTGACTACATTGGTGAACGTTGCAAAACAGCGCTTCATGTGTAAAAGGAGGCTGTCGGTGTCGAGATTCCATTTTAACTGCAGAACTACATGTTACACGGGGAAAAGGCCGGAGAATGGGGTTGAGAGAGAAAGTTAGATCAGCCATGATGGAAAGGTGGAGCAGACTTGGTGGGCCGAATCGCCTAATTCTGCTCCTATGTCTTTTGGCATTATGGTCTGTGTACTGCAGAAAACACTCTCAGTTCGCACATTACAGTGGCAAACATTATCTCAACATTATTTCTCACTACAGAATGATCGATTGAAACAGGCCCTTTGTCCTTCGCTTTCACTATTGCCTCCGGGTTCATCAGCTGAAGGATCAATGGTGACAGTCATAGATTCATAGTTTAATCATTGTCATACAGTGCAGAAATAGACTCTTTGGCCCAATTTACCCACGCCGACCAGCATGCCCCATGTACATTAGTCCCCTCTGTCTGCGTTTGGCCCATATCCCTCTAAACCTATCCTATCCATGTACCAATATAAATGGTTCTTAAACATTGCGATAGTACCCATCAACTACCTCCTCTGGCAGCTCGTTCCATACACCCTCCACGCTTTGTGTCAAAAAAGGTTACCCCTAAGGTCCTATTACATCTTTCCCCCCTCACCTTCAACCTATGTCCTCTGGTTCTTGACTCCCATACCCTGGGCAAAAGTGTGGGTTTTTCCAATCTATTCCTCTCATGATTTGTTTACCTCTGTAAGATCACTCCTCATCCTCCTGCGCTCCAAGGACTTAAGTCCTCGCCTGCTCAACCTCTTCCTGTAGCTCAGGCCCTCGAGTCCTAGCAACATTCTCGTAAATCTTCTCTGCAGCCTTTCCATCTTGACAACATTTTTCCTATAACATGGTGACCAAAGCTGAACACAAGTCCATGATAAATCTTGATGATATATATTGCAGTAGCCTCGCTTTTGATCGTTTGAAAGATACAGCATGGAAACAGGCCCTTCTGCCCACCGCGTCCACACCCAACAGTGATCACCCGTTCACACTAGTTCTATGTTATCCCACTGTCCCATCCACTCCCGACACACTAGCGGCAACTTACAGTGGGCCAATTAACCTACAAACCTGCAAATCTTTGGGATGTGGGAGGAAACTGAGCACCCAGAGGAAACCCACACATGCAGTCACAGGGAGAACGTGCAAACTCCACACAGACAGCATCCGAGGTCAGGTTCGAACCGGGGTCTCTGGTACTATGAGGCAGTGGCTCTGGATTCCAGGCCAAAATGGCTTCTTAATTTCCACTGATACTGCCAACACTGATAAACTATTAAATGCAAAAATGGAAATACTTTCCCAAATGGTAATAAGATTTTCACAACAAGTGTGATGCCTTTCTTGCTCCAAGTTCAGTGTGAAGGGAAGTTATGTTTCATTGCTTGGAACTGATATTTATGAGCATCTGTTTGTATGATCTGTCTGAAATGTAATCTGCCGCTATCTCTCTTGTTCCTCAGCTGTGACACTGACTCCCTCATGCTGTAATTAAAGGGAAATGCTGGGGCACTGCATTACAAAAGTAATTTTCTTCGCTGTGTCTCATGCAATGTATAAATCGCAAGCTTAACATCTTTCTGCAGCGTTCAACCTGAAATTAAAGTTCAGCTCATCTCACTTCCCATTGTATAAATCGGGTGAAATAATCTTTGCATTCATCACATCCCAGATTGTGGGCAACGGTTAAAGTTTAATGGAACCTCATATCTCCCTGAGCTACCATGCTAATCAAATCTAATAGATTCATAGAGTGATACAGCATGGAAACAGGCCCTTCGGCCCAACTTGCCCATGTCGACCAACAAGCTCAATTTACACTAGTCCCACCTTCCAGCATTTGGCCCATGTCCCTCTAAACCTTTCCTGTCCACGTACCTGTCCAAATGTCTTCTAAATGTTGTTACAGTAAAATCCTATCAAATCCTCAAATCCTAAAAACTGTTGCAAAATAAAGATTCAATAGAATAATTGAATCTTTTTTTATAATAAACCAGCATCTGCAGTTCCTTGTATCTAAATAGAACGACGAATGTTCTATTTTCCCATTACTTCTGCTTTCTTCATGGATATGACGTTATCTAAAATTGACAGAACTGGAGACATTTTGATATAGAGAGGGATCTTTTGTCTTCTTGCACAGTGGCACAGCTGGTAGAGCAGCTGCCTCACATCGCCAGAGACCCGGGTTCGATCCTGACCTTGAATGCTGTCTCTGCGGAGTTTGCATGTTCTCCCCATGGGTTTCCTCCAGGTGCTCTGGTTTCCTCCCACATCTGAAAGACTTGAGGGTTTGAAGGTTAATTGGCCTTCTGTAAATGGCCCCTAGATCATAGGGAGTGGATGAGAATGTGGGATAACATGGAATTCATCGAATGGGTCAGCATGGACTTGGTGGGTTGAAGGGCCTATTTCAATGCTGTATATTTCAATCAATCAATCTGAGTTTCTGCCTTATAGCGCCAGTGACCTGGGTTCGATCCTGACTACGAGTACTGTCTGTACGGAGTTTGTACATTCTCATCGTTACCCTCTGGGTTTTTCCCGGGTACTCCAGTCTCCTCCCACACCAAAGATGTACAGATTTGTAGGTTAATTGGCATCAGTAAAGATTGTAAATTGTCCCTAGTGTGTAGTATAGTGTTAGTGTATGGGGATTGTGGGTCGGCGGGGACTCGGTGGGCCGAAGGTCCTGTTTCCGTGCTGTATCTCAAAACTAAACTGAATCAAACTAAACTAAAAATATTTCATTTATTTTATTCATCTAATTTGTAAAAAAACACTGTTAGTTTTGACCTGAACCCACCAGAGTTGGGGAAGGTGGTATGTTTTGGCTTTCATGAAGGAAGGTGAGGCATGCAGTGTAGCCTGGTACACAACCAAGATGGTTTTGGATAACAGTTTGTTAAAGGGTAATTATTCCTCCTGTGGCTTGTTATCACATTCGAATCACACATAAGGATGACATTTTCAATTTGCAACAGGCTCGTTCTCCTCATGGAAACTTGTCACTTTGCCCAGAGCACATTATGAAAATACTGGGAGAAAGTCCAAATTCATAAAACTTCAGTTCTACTTCACTTGCCATAATTATGCAATTAGTAGCTTTTCTGACTCAAATGCAGTAAGTTTCCTGAGCACCAACTTGAAATGTTATCTTTATAAATATTCCACTTGTTCAATTATTTAAAGGTAATAATAGTGCCGTAGTGGTGGGTGACTCCATTGTCCGAGGAGCAGACAGGAGATTCTGTGGCGGCAGACGAGACGCGAGGATGGTCTGTTGCCTCCCTGGTGCCAGGGTTCAGGATGTCACGAGCCGAATTCAGAACATTCGAGAGAGAGAGAAGGTGAACAGCCGGCAGTAGTTGCGCACGCAGGCACAAACGACATCGGGAAGAAGAGGAAGGAGGTTCTCCAATGTAAGTTCAGAGAGTTAGAAACATAGAAACATAGAAAATAGGTGCAGGAGTAGGCCATTCGGCCCTTCGAGCCTGCACCGCCATTCAATATGATCATGGCTGATCATCCAACTCAGTATCCCATCCCTGCCTTCTCTCCATACCCCCTGATCCCTTTAGCCTGAAGGGCCACATCTAACTCCCTCTTAAATATAGCCAATGAACTGGCCTCAACTACCTTCTGTGGCAGAGAGTTCCAGAGATTCACCACTCTCTGTGTGAAAAATGTTTTTCTCATGTCGGTCCTAAAGGATTTCCCCTTAATCCTTAAACCGTGACCCCTTGTCCTGGACTTCCCCAACATCGGGAACAATCTTCCTGCATCTAGCCTGTCCAACCCCTTAAGAATTTTGTAAGTTTCTATAAGATCCCCCCTCAATCTTCTAAATTCTAGCGAGTACAAGCCGAGTCTATCCAGTCTTTCTTCATATGAAAGTCCTGACATCCCAGGAATCAATCTGGTGAACCTTCTCTGTACTCCCTGTAAGACTGAAAAGCAGGACTTCTAGGGTGGTTACCTCTGGATTGCTTCCAGTACCTCGTGCTAGTGAGGACAGGAACAGGGAGATAGGGGATCTGAATGTGTGGCTGAGGGGCTGGTGCAGGGAGCAAGGATTTAGATTTATAGATCACTGGGATCTCTTCTGGGGTAGGGGTGACCTGTTGGGAGTAGGGGTTGACAAATTGGGAGTATAAAGATGGAGTTGAAGGGGAAGTGAGTACAGGAAAAATTACAAAAGATTCTCGAATTAATGGGAAGGAAAGTTCGGGAAGGGATAAAAGAGTAAGGTCAGGGCCAATTGCGAGCGGTGCGAGGGGGGACGTGAATACGGAGGTCAAAGTGTTGTATATGAATGCGCGAAGTATAAGAAATAAAGTGGACGAGCTTGAGGCTCAGTTAGAAATTGGGAAGTATGATGTTGTGGGAATTATAGAGACATGGCTGCAAGAGGGCTGGGGCTGGGAACTGAATATCCAAGGGTATACCTCCTATCGAAAAAGCAGACAGGTGGGAAGAGGGGGTGGGTGGCTCTGTTGGTGAGGAATTAAATTCAGTCCCTTGCAAGGGGTGACATTGAAACAGGAGATATGGAGTCAGGATGGATAAAACTAAGGAATTGTAAGGGTAAAAAGACCCCAATGGGACATCTTCAGGCCCCCAAACAGTAGCCTGGACATAGGGTGTAAGTTGAATCAGGAGTTAAAATTGGCATGTAGCCAAGGTAACGCTGTGGTTGTTATGGGAGATTTCGATATGCAGGTAGACTGGGAAAATCAGGTTGGTACTGGACCCCAAGAAAGGGACTTTGTAGAGTGCCTTCGTGATGGATTCTTAGAGCAGCTTGTATAGGAGCCTACCAGGGAGAAGGCAATTCTGGATTTAGTGTTATGTAATGAACCGGATTTGATAAAGGAACGAGGTTAATGAGCCATTAGGAGGTAGTGACCATAATATGGTCAGGTTTAATCGACAATTGGAGAGGGAGAGGGTAGATCGGAGGTGTCAGTGTTGCAGTTGCATAAAGGGGCCTATGGGGCCGTGAGGGAGAAGCTGGCCAAAGTTGATTGGAAAGATACCCTAGCAGTGATGACAGTGGAACAAAAATGGCAGGTATTTCTAGGAATAATACAGAAGGTGCAGGATCAGTTCATTCCTATGAGGAAGAAAGATTCCAAGGGGAGAAAGGGACGACCATGGCTGACAAGGGACGTCAAGGACAGTATAAAAATAAAAGAGAAGAAGTACAACATAGCAAAGATGAGCGGGAAGCAAGAGGATTGGGTAATGTTTAAAGAGCAACAGAAGATAACTAAAAAGACAATACGGGGAGAAAAGATGAGGTACGAAGGTAAGCTAGCCAACAATATAAAGGAGGATAGTAAAAGCTTCTTTAGGTATGTGAAGAGAAAAAAATTAGTGAAGACCAAAGTTGGACCCTTGAAGACCGAAAAAGTTGAATTTATAATGGGGAACAAGGAAATGGCAGATGAGTTTAATAGGTACTTTGGATCCGTCTTCACTAAGGAGGACACAAACAATCTTCCTGATATAGTAGTGGCCAGAGGATCTGGGGTGACGGAGGAACTGAAGGAAATCCACATTAGGCAGGAAATGGTGTTGGGTAGACTGATGGGATTGAAGGCTGATAAATCCCCAGGGCCTGATGGTCTGCATCCCAGGGCACTTAAGGAAGTGGCTCTAGAAATCGTGGATGCATTGGTGATAATTTTCTAAAGTTCTATAGACTCAGGATCAGTTCCTGTGGATTGGAGGGTAGCTAATGTTATCCCACTTTTTAAGAAAGGTGGGAGAGAGAAAACAGGGAATTATAGACCAGTTAGCCTGACATCGGTGGTGGGGAAGATGCTGGAGTCAATTATAAAAGATAAAATAGCCACACATTTGGTTAGCAGTAACAGGATCGGTCCGAGTCGGCGTGGATTTACGAAGGGGAAATCATGCTTGACTAATCTTCTGGAATTTTTTGAAGCTGTAACTAGGAAAATGGACAAGGGAGACCCAGTGACTGTAGTGTACCTGGACTTTCAGAAAGCATTTGATAAGGTAGAGTGCTGACATGGATAGAAAATTGGTTGGCGGACAGGAAACAAAGAATAGGGATTAACGGGTCCCTTTTAGAATGGCAGCCAGTGACTAGTGGGGTACCCAAAGTGTTTAAGAAGGAACTGCAGATGCTGGAAAATCGAAGGTAGACAAAAGTCTGAAGGGTTTCGGCCTGAAACATTGTCTATTTCCTTCGCTCCATAGATGCTGCTGCACCCGCTGAGTTTCTCCAGCACTTTTGTCTACTAGTGGGGTACCGCAAGGCCGGTGCTGGGACCGCAGCTATTTACAATATACATCAATGATTTGGATGAGGGGATTCAAAGTAACATTAGCAAATTTGCAGATGACACAAAGCTGGGTGGCAGTGTGAACTGTGAGGAGGATGCTATGAGAATGCAGGGTGACTTGGACGGGTTGGGATAGTGGGAAGATGCATGGCAGATGAAGTTTAATGTGGATAAATGTGAGATTATTCACTTTGGTATCAAAAACAGGAAGGCAGATTACTATCTAAATGGCGTCAAGTTGGCAAAGGGGAAGTAAAACGGGATCTGGGGGTACTTGTCCATCAGTCTATGAAAGTAAACATGCAGGTACAGCAGGCAGTGAAGAAAGCGAATGGCATGTTGGCCTTTATAACAAGAGGAGTCGAGTATAGGAGCAAAGAGGTCCTTCTGCAGTTGTACAGAGCCCTAGTGAGATCACACCTGGAGTATTGTGTGCAGTTTTGGTCCCCTAATTTGAGGAAGGACATTCTTGCTATTGAGGGAGTGCAGCATAGGTTTATAAGGTTAATTCCCGGGATGTCGGGACTGTCATATGCTGAGAGAATGGAGAGGCTGGGCTTGTACACTCTGGAGTTTAGAAGGATGAGAGGGGATCTTATTGAAACATATACGATTGTTAAGGGTTTGGACATGCTAGAGGCAGGAAACATGTTCCCGATGTTGGGGGAGTCCAGAACCAGGGGTCACAGTTTAAGAATAAGGGGTATGCCATTTTGTTTCAATGAGGTCCCCCCTCAACATTCCAAACTCCAGCGAGTAGAGGCCCAGTGCTGTCTAACTCTCATTATGTTTATCCTCACAATTCACATCTATTGCCATCAAAGCTAGGACATACATTTCAGTACTTTATCATCTTTGACGACCTATAGATGTGAATGTGCAGGGATTGGGGTGCATTGGGAAATGGCAGGTGTCTGAGAAAGAATAAGGGGTAAGCCATTTAGGAGACGAGGAAACACTTTTTTCTCACAGAGAGTTGTGAATCTGTGGAATTCTCTGCCTCAGAGGGCGGTGGAGGCCAGTTCTCTGGATACTTTCAAGAGAGAGCTAGATAGGGCTCTTAAAGATAGCGCAGTCAGGGGATATGGGGAGAAGGCAGGATCGGGGTACTGATTGGGGGTGATCAGTCATGATCACATTGAATGGCGGTGCTGGCTCGAAGGGCCGAATGGCCTACTCCTGCACCTATTGTCTATTGTCTACAATGCCATTTCCTATTCTTGTTGACACATTTTGTCTTCAAAGAGGGACCTGTATATGTTAATGAATATTATAGTTAATGACATATTATAGTTAATCTCGTACATTATAGTTCAGCTCAACCATGTCAGGGCTTATGGGGAGAAGGCAGGAGAATGAGGTTGTGGGCGAAAGATAGATCAACCATGATTGAATGGTGGAGCAACCTTGATGGGCTGAATGGCCTAATTCTGCTCCTCTAATTTATGAACTTAGACTTTAGACTTTATAGATACAATGTGGAATCAGCCCCTTCGGCCCACTGAGTCCATGCTGACGAGCAATCAGCCCATTTACTATCCTGCGAACCTGTACGTCTTTGGAGTGTGGGAGGAAACCGGAGCACCTGGGGAAAACCCACGAGGTCCCAGGTAGAATGTACAATCGTCGTACAGTCAGCACCTGTAGTCAGAATCGAACCTGGGTCTCCAACACTGAAAGGCAGCAACTCTACCACTGTGCCTTAAGTGCCGCATTGCCAGATGAAGAGTAAAGCTCCCTCATCTTCGCCCCATTTGAAAGGGTTAACAGCACGGGCAATATCAGGGGGTTGTGTTTGTTTTGTTACTGCCTATTCATTTTGAATTGGATTGCCCAAGTTGATTTCATCCCTGGTCCTTACGTCCTTTATGCTAGGTTTGATATGAATACAGGGGCCAGAGTTAAAACAGGGACACCAAAGCTATAGCCCGCAGTCTACATTTCCTTTAAAATTTGTCCCCTCACCTTAAAGTGGAGAAGGGTATCATTGAAGGCAGCTGAAATTGCAGAGAAAGACCCATTGAAAGTGGAGGCTGGTGTAGTAGACGATGAAGACCATGGGGACCCTATCCTTGCTCAGGTGGAGGGGAGAGAGGAGTGCAGGCAGGAATGCGAGAGGTAGAGTCGCCAGGGTTGAGAGTCCTCTCTCTCTCAACTCTTTGCATTGATTACGTTATTGATGCTGTTAAGCAGAGAAACCACAGTTAAGGGAAAATGAAGACTTCCCAGAGGCATTGGTTTGAAAGTCTCATCAGAATGGAATGGAGGCTTTATAGAAACAGGATGGCAAGAAGTGTAGTCTGGCCTCACCCCTCACATGGAGATGGAGAGATCAAGAAAGGGGAGAAGAGAGTTTGATATTAGTTTAGTATAGTTTAGTTTAGAGATACAGCGCGGAAATAGGACCTTCGGCCCACCGAGTCCGCGCCGACCAGTGATTCCCGTACACTAGCACGATCCTACACACTAGGGACAATTTACAATTTTTATCAATGCCAATTAACCTGCAAACCTGCACGTCTTTGGAGTGTGGGAGTAAACCGGAATTCTGGGAGAAATTCCACGTGGTCACGGGGAGAACGTACAAACTCCATACAGACAGCACCCGCAGTCAGGATTGAACCCGGGTCTCTGCCACTGTAAGGCAGCAATTCTAGCGCTGCGGCACTGTGCCGTCCTGTGATTATATGAAAGTGAGTTCAGGGTGGAAATGTACAATAAATGTAATAACATTTTAGAGTTCCATATGAATGCAGTAACCAACACCAACAAAGTCATCGATGAGAAGTGTAGTCTGGCCTCACCCCTCACATAAAGAAACGCGGTATAACGGGATGCGTCACGGAGCCCAACAAGAGCAGACCCGACTGCCGCCGCAAACATCCCGGTGGACCACCGAGTACAAGGACGTGCGAAGGCAGGCCTGGCTCACTGCGTAAAGAATGACCTGGCGGGCCGCTATCTAGAGGCATAGAGTCATAGAGTGATACAGTGTGGAAACAAACCCTTCAGCCCAACTTGCCCACACCGGCCAACATGTCCCAGCTAAACTAGTCCCATCTGCCTGTGTTTGGTCCATATCCCTCCAAACTTGTCCTATCCATGTACCTGTCTAACTGTTTCTTAAACGTTGGGATAGTCCCTGCCTCAACTACCTCTTCTGGTAGCTTGTTCCATACACCCACCACTCTTTGTGTGAAAAGTTACCCCTCAAATTCCTATTAAATCTTTTCCCCTTCACCTTGAACCTATGTCCTCTGGTCCTCGATTCCCCTACTCTGGGCAAGAGATTCTGTGCATCTTACCGATTTATTCCTCTCATGATTTTATACTCATCTATAAGATCACCTCCCAAATTCTATACTCTGACTGATGAAGGCCAGTGCCAAAAGCCTTTTTGACCACCTTATCTGCCTGCCACTCAGCCTGCAAGGAACTGTGCACCTGTACTCCTTGATCCCTCTGCTCTACAATACTCCCCAGAGGCCTACCATTCAGTGTGTAGATCCTGCCCATGTTAGACATCCCAATAATGCAACACCTCACATTTCTCTATATTGAGATCTCTCCTTGTATCCCGTGCGGTCTAATGCTGAATGCCCGACTAAAATCCATGTATACAACATCTACAACTCTGCCCCCATCAACCTTTTTGGTCACGTCTTCAAAAAACTCAATTAGATTTGTGAGAGGACCTCCCACGTACAAAACCATGCTGACTATCCCTAATCAGCCCTTGCCCATCCAAATGCCTGTAGAACCTATCCCTCAGAATACTCTTTGGTAATTTTCCAAGTACAGATGTTAAGCTCGGTCACTGCAGGGGGGAAGCTTGGAAGCTGCTGAGCTCAGCCCGGATGACAGGAGAGTCGTGGTGGAGGAAGCCGCTGGTGACGACGGATGTGAGGAGTGGGCCGGTCGGAGAGGGCGCCTCCAGCGCCCTCAAGGTCGTCTGCAGGAGGTCCCTCGAGATGCAAAGGTGGTCAGACGAGGAGAGGGATGTCAGTTGGCGGGCCGAGCCAGTCGAGGGTGACGGAGGAGGACCTGCAGCAGCCTGGGGCTTACATGGATTTACCTGGATCAGTGGCACTCCAGTACATCTAGCATGTGGTCCGGACTTTGGATTTTGGACTGTTGCTTTTGAAAATGGCACCAAAATATGGTGACGGGAGCAAGAATTTCACTGTGCAGTGCAGGCGTGGCAATAAAGTACCACTGAACAATTAAAATGATAGAGGAGGCATCACTGTGAAGAAAACATGTTCAGCACGGACATTGTGGGCTGTGGGACATGTTCCTCGGTACACGTGACAATGAACTGAACTCAAACTCAAACAAAGATGGCCAAACGAGGAGAGGAGGGGGACGTCGGGTTGCAGGAACTGCTCAGTACATCGTGCACATGGGCGGACCTGACTTTGGACTTTGAATAATGGCGCCAAAAACGGCAGCGCCAGCATGTGTAAAAGAATTTCACTGTACAGTTGCATACATGACAAAGAAAGTTCCATTGAAACATTGTTCCTGTGATGTATTGTTCTATGTCCATGTACATTAACTGACCTACATCAGAACTCCAAAGTTGAGATCAGGGAAGGGACCAGACTGGCTATAATGTCATTTAGCACATCGTGCATCATCGTACTCAAATATGTTCTGGCTTTCTCTCCTCAGAGGCTTTTAGACCATCTTAGTCCCAGCAAAGGTGTCTGATAGTCTAGTCAATTAAGACATGTTTTCAATTTCTGTAGGGGTTTTGTTCCCTTTGCTCCACTTCGTGCCCAACTGCCCGAGTGATTCTCTCCCTTGTCGGTGGGTCAAACGGCCACCACTCCACTCGAGCGGTTCCCAAGAGAGAATACAAAAAAAAAGGGTTCCCCTTGGTTCTAGACCTCGGAATTATGGTGGGATATGATAAAAGGTTGACTTGACCAGAGCGTGCTGATGAGAGAAAACAGAAACCAAGACGGACTCAAAGCAAGTCTAAAATTTACATGCTTTATTGAACAAATGAGAAATCGAATCTCACCAACTCTACATAATACGTGACTAAACTTATGCTTTAAACTAAGACTATGGAAAGAAAATTATCGGGCATGTCGTAAAAACTTACTTTACACAATTGTAATTACAAATGCACCCCCCCCTTTACCTTCTTCTCTCAACCTCTATCCTATTTCGGGAACTTCACCAGGTCGTCTGGGGTACTTACAGCTAGATCGATGCAGGGTCAGGAGCCGTCCAACAGAGCAGAAAAAGAGAGCGACCTGTGTCTAGCAGGTAACTCCCGACCACATCCTGGACCTCCATCTTGACCCAGGGTCTCCCACATGGGCCATACTCTAACGGGCATAGAAATGTGGGCTGTTTTGCTGGCAGTCATAAAGGTGCCGGGGGTGCGGATACGGGCGTGCCCTGGCCTGTTGCCATGGCTACCTGTCCGGACCCTCCCGCCTTGGACTGCAAATAGGCCAATAGATCTTTTACATCTATTGTTCCCGGCACGGCCGCTCCCTCCTACGGGGCTGGGTCGGCTGTTACCGGGGTCCTATCCTCCACTGCTCTAATTGGGTTTCTGCACTCCCTCTTGTAGTGCCCGGGCTTCCCACACCCGTAGCACACCGGCCTCATCTCGGAAGAGGTCCGGCTGCCTTCCTGTTTCCACTCCCTCCTTCTGGGGGGTGCCGGTACTGTATTGTGCACCTTTCCCTTAAAGGGCTTCTCCTCACTTCTCTCCCCGTTGCGATACGCAAGGGTGAGCTTCCTTATTACCTATGCCTCGTTAAGGTTTGGGTCCGCTGGGTCGAACCAGTGCTTGGCCTTTGCCCTAACTCGCGGGAGGCAATTCGCTACCAGAGACTTCAGCCAGTGGGCTGTTCTCTCATCTAAATTCCGCCTATCTAAAGGCGTCCCACACGCTCCCTCATACACTGCCCACAGTCTGTCTGCGAACATGTCCGGGGACTCAGCTACCTGCTGCATCGTCTCCCCCACCCTGGCGAAAGGACTACCCTGATTCAACCCCATGGCCTCCAGAACCGCTGTCTGTGCCGCTACCCATGTTTCAGGTCTTCCCCCTTCCCTGGAGGTCACTGCCTTGCATAGGTAGGAATCCAGGGTCATCAGTAGTAGCTTTACCCGTTCTACCTCATCGCAATCGTTTATGTCGGCTGCCTGCTGCACCTCCATAAAATGCAATGACGGTTCTCCCGCCCTGGTTAACCTGGGAACGTGAGCCACCATCCCCCTCAGCACGTATGCCCCATGGGGAATGATGACATCACTCTCTATGGGCCCCCTATCTGCCAGCCCGCTACCGGGGGACCATATTTCCTTTGCCGTACCGGGCACATCTGCCCTACCCGGGGCTGTTGCCCCTTTACCCCCTGCTCTCCCACCATGATCGGTAACCCCACCACCTCGTGGTGTGCTACACAAGGCGCAGACGCCGTTAACTGAGGGTGCTCTCCCGCCCCTCCTTGGGCCTGTCCCTCCCCGGACAACCCGAACCCCACCTGCCGACCCGGACCTATTCCCGGCGCCTCAGGAGGTGGTCTATTCCCCTTTGCCCCTGGGGAATCATCTGCTGAAGGAAGTCCTCTGCCCCGGGGGACCCCCCTGGTCCTACCAGGTGAACCCGTCCCCTAGTCTTGGACAGAGTCTCCTCCAGCTGCGCTATCCTTGCCTGGCAAGGCCCGTGATCACAATCCCCTAGCTCGCTACGGGCCACCCTGTATGCTGCTTGAATATCCCTGTACCTCTGTGTACTCTGAGCCAGGAGTTCCTGGGTGTGCCGTTCCCTCTCCTTTGCCTCCTCCGCCTTTTTCCTTTTTTCCTTTCTTCTCCCCACCCCCCATCAGTCTGAAGAAGGGTTTCGGCCCGAAACGTTACCTATTTCCTTCGCTCCATAGATGCTGCTGCACCCGCTGAGTTTCTCCAGCATTTTTGTGTACCCTGGAAGATACACTGCCTGGCTTCACTGAGTTCCTCATATAGCCCTTCCCCTTCTCTAGCGCTTTCCTCAGCGCTGGCCCTAGCTTTTCTCAGTTACTCTTCTAGACTCTCTACCTGTCTCTCCATTTTGGCTACCTGCTGTGATAGGCACGCTAGCCAAACTGCCTTTTCCTGCCCTTTATTATAACCTTTACTTTCCGTCCATTCTGCTGCGGGCTGCTGTGCTGTCAAAAGTGCTACCACCCATTGTTTGGTGAGATTGATCTTTTTTAACAGATAAGAGGAGATACTCTCCTCCATCTTGCCACGTTCTCTCACCCCCTCTGGCAAGTCACATATCCCAAACCACTGAGGTCCTGCCATGGTCGCCATTCTGTAGGGGGTTTGTTCCCTTTGCTCCACTTCGGGCCCAACTGCCCGAGTGATTCTCTCCCTTGTCGGTGGGTCAAATGGCCACCACTCCACTCGAGTGGTTCCCAAGAGAGAATACAAAAAAAAAGGGTTCCCCTGGGTTCTAGACCTCGGAATTATGGTGGGATATGATAAAAGGTTGACTTGACCAGAGCGTGCTGATGAGAGAAAACAGAAACCAAGACAGACTCAAAGCAAGTCTAAAATTTACAGGCTTTATTGAATAAATGAGAAATCGAATCTCACCAACTCTACATAATACGTGACTAAACTTATGCTTTAAACTAAGACTATGGAAAGAAAATTATCGGGCATGTCGTAAAAACTTACTTTACACAATTTTAATTACAAATGCACCCCCCCCTTTCCCCTTCTTCTCTCAACCTCTATCCTATTTCGGGAACTACACCAGGTCGTCTGGGGTACTTACAGCTAGATCGATGCAGGGTCAGGAGCCGTCCAACAGAGCAGAAAAAGAGAGCGAGCTCTTGCTTGCCTGTCCCTTTTATACCCGAGTTTCTCCCTTGAAACCTCCCAGGTGGTCCTCTGGACAAAAGGGTCTTTCGATGATTCCCAGTTTCGATCTGGCATGAACAATAGGCTTCCGATGATAATGGGTTTGCTGATGTCACGATGCCTCACCCTGATCGTTATCCCATTACCTGGATGGGCTCCCATTATCCCGATGGATGGGCCATTTTATGACGGTGATTGTGTTGCTGCTGCGCTATTTACCCCCGTCTGCTGGGCTCGGTTCCTTCCTTTGTCTTTCCAAGATAATCTCGTTATCTCCGTCCCGGCCTTTCCTGTTCTCTCCATTCGCATAGTCATGTGGCTGCCCAGGCCCACAGACAGGCTTTGAACTTGTGATCCCTTGAGGTTTTTTTTTTCCTTTTGCAGCCAGCATGACTGTTCAGGTCCTTATCCCCGAGTTCTTCCATAATCTTTTGGAGGATTTGCCCCCAAATAACTTACATACATGACAAAGAAAGTTCCATTGAAACATTGTTCCTGTGATGTATTGTTCTATGTCCATGTATATTAACTGACCTACATCAGAACTCCAAAGTTGAGATCAGGGAAGGGACCAGACTGCTATAACGTCATTTAGCACATCGGGCATCATCGTACTCAAATATGTTCTGGCTTTCTCTCCTTAGAGGCTTTTAGACCATCTTAGTCCCAGCAAAGGTGTCTGATAGTCTAGTCAATTAAGACATGTTTCCAATATAAATTCTATGGAACCATGAGACAAGAGTGTTTAAATGTCATGAACACCAACAATGCAATATTACTTGCAGCAGCATAACAGGTCTGTAAACACAGTACTCAATAGATAACTTTGTAAACAAAAAGACATTTAATAAATTTAAAGCAAACAATATTAGTGCAAGAAGCCCGAAGTCCCATAGTGCAACCAACTGTGTGTAGTTCATAGTTGAGGCTAATGTTGTGTCGTGTTCAGGAGCTTAATGGTTGTTGGGAAGAAGCTGCTCTTCAACCTGGAGGTCACAGTATTCAAGCTCCTGTACCTTCTTCCCGATGGCAGGAGGGAAATGAGAGCGTGGCCGGGGTGGTGTGGCCTTGATGATGCTGGTTGCCTTTTTGAGTCAGTGCCTCCTATGAATCATGGGGACGGCACAGAGCTGCTGCCTTACAGCGCCAGAGACCCGAGTTTGATCCTGACTATGGGTGCTGTCTGTACAGAGTTCTGCCTGTGACCTTGTGGGGTTTCTCGAGGTGGTCCGGTTTCCTCCCACACTCTAAAGACGTAAGGTTTGAAAGATAATTGGCTTCCATAAATTGTCCCTAGTGTGCAGGATGGAACTGGTGATCGCTGGTCGGTGCGGACTCGGTGGGCCGAAGGGCCTGCTTCCACACTGTATCGCTGAGGTACTAAAGTAAAGTAAGATCACTGCTTACAACCAAACCATTGAACTAATCTGTGCAATGTAACTATAGTAATATGTGTATTTAATATCCAACTGTGTGAGTGTGAAAGATACATCTTCTAGATGCGCTGGGACACATCCTCAGTGATGTGACCTGGTCATCGGTGTTTCGGGTCTCACAACATCAGACCCCCTCGCCCAGGCGACCCAGCCCCGGGGTTGATCAAGCCCCGACTTGCGTCCCAGCAGCAGCCGCCCACGGATCAGCCCTCTTAATCCAAAGCCACCTAGTGGTTTTCTCTGCGGCTCCGCTTGCAGATTGAATGGCCCTCTTCTTTGCCAGCCCCGTAATGCCCAACTGGTTGAGGACTTTGCAGAGTGAGCGTCCTGCACAGCCTCTACAGCCCACCTCTATGGGCTCATAGTATGTCTTCCAGCCTCTGTCCTGGCACATCTCCACCAGTTCCTGGTACTTTGCGTGCTTCATCTCATTAGCCTCTTCAATACGCTCTTCCCAGGGCACTGTCAGCTCCAGAATAATCAGCTGTTTTGTCACTTCGGAGGCGATGATCATGTCTGGCCGGAGTGATGTTGCTGTGATGTGCTGTGGAAATTTCAGCTGTTTGTCCAGATCGACGTGCAGCTGCCAGTCAGTGGCTGTGTAGAGGAGGCCCGTCCTTGTTTTTGGATGTGGTCAAGGCTTCTCTGCAGCTTTGACAAAAGTGATTGATTTCTTTGGGGCGTGGTGGTGTTTGCTGTTACCGATGGCAGTGGCTATGCTCCCAGCAACCACCTTGAGCACCTGGTCATGGCGCCACCGATAGCGACCTTTGTGCATAAGAATGTAATAGCTCGATGAACTTTGAGTTCAGCAGAGACTCCTCCAGGAGATTCTATCATCGGGTTTCCTTGGCGTGCCTGTAATAAAAGAGTTTTATCTGCAACTCTGGTCTTCATGCGGCTCCATGAAAGTCACAACACCCACGAGGCTCATTCATTTTTGGCATATATCCCAATGGAAGATAGCATTAATCACTCCATTATTTGGCTGATGATAGTTTAAAAAAAATAAAGAATGCTGTAAGCACTCAGTCGGTAAAGAGTCACCACATTTAGAATATGTCACTGATGCGATGGCATTAATCTAGGATAGAGACGGGATGTAGTCAAGGCAGCAACGAACAAAAGAATAAGCGGCATGGTGGCGCAGCGGTACAGTTGCGGGACTTACAGCACTCGAAACCGGGTTCAATGCTGACTACGGGTGCTGTCTGTACTAAGTTTGCACGTTCTCCCTGTGACCACTTGAGTTTCCTCTGGTTTCCTCCCACAGTCCAAAGATGTGCAGGTTTGTAGATTATTTGGCTTCTATAAATTGCTCCTGATGTATGGGGTGATCAAGGGTCGGTGCCGACTAGGTGGGCCAAAGGGCCTGTTTCCATGCTGTACATGGCCGTCCGAAGGGGGGGGGGCGTTGGGTGCGTCGCACCCCCCTTTTTTTCACAGAGTAAGAAAAATTCCAGAGGAAAAAAAATTGGAGCGCAATCAGCGATTACCCGAAATGCTGGCTCCGGCCCACTGGCTGAAAAGAAAATCGTGACCATCCGCGCCTGCGCAGTTGGGGGAAGCCGGTGACGCAGTATGGACGTAACATGACGCTGTCTCACCGCGCGTGCGCAGTGGGTCCGGGCGGGAATCAGATCAGATCATTTTTACTCCAATCCAATGATACTAGAGGAGCCTTTGCTCCACACAATCAGAGATCTCCTCGATGCCTCGTGTATACCAAAGATACCAGAGGAGCTCTATAATCTTTGGTGTCTACTCTGGGTAAGTAGTGCAATGTTGCGTTGCGGGAGGGGGAGTCTGTTTCATATCCTGGGTGGCAAACTCTGTTTCTCCGACCCGGGGCGGGGGGGGGGGGGGCGCTGCGGTGTCCGTCCATCGCCTGGCGTCCAGGGAGCGGATCTGCTGCTGGCGGCGGGCCGGGAGACCGTTCTCCCGTTGCCGGGCGGGGTTGGCAACGACTGAATTTGAACCCGTCGGGCCCTCGCCGCCCCCCCCCCCCCTGCTGGGCCCACGCCACCGTTTTCCCGTCGCCTGGCGGCAGTGGAACAACTGTCAGCGGCCGTAACCTCGAGAACAGAGGCCGCTCCGGCCTGGCCTAATAAATGCTTAGGTTTAGTTTAGTTTAGAGATGCAGCGCAGAAACAGGCCCTCCGGCCCACCGAGTCCACGCCGACCAGCGATTCCCCATACACTAGCAATATCTACACATGAAGGCCAATTTACAATCGTTACCAAAGCCAATTAACCTACAAACCTGTACGTCTTTGGAGTGTGGGAAGAAACTGTAGCACTGGAGAAAACCCACGTAGTCATGGGGAGAATGTACAAAGTTTCTACAGACAGCACCCGGAGGGCAGGATCAAACCCGGGTCTCTGGCTCTTTAAGGCAGCAACTCTACCGCTGTGCCACTGTGCCAGCCCCCAATTGATAGCAGATCCACTTCTGGGACCAACATGCAAAGAGTGGCCTGGCTTTGATGCCATCTTTCCAGGGTGGTGGTGGCGACAGAGACGAGATAGTGCGATTAAGAGGCTTATAGATAGATACATGGAAATGGAGGAAATATGAATCAGTTAACTTGACATCATGTTCGACACAAACATGTGGGCAGAAGGGCATGTCCCTGTGCTGCACCGTTCTATGTTCTATGTTCTATCTTAAGGAAGGATGAAATTGGATGAGCGAACGTGAGAAACAAGGATAGTAATGGGAATTAACAAAGATACCAACTAGTTAGTACCACAAAAATACCAATCTAGAGAGACACGAGGAAGTGCAGATGCTGGGAACTTGAGCAAAACACAAAGTGCTGGAGGAACTCAGCAGGTCAGACAGCACTATGGAGGGAATAGGCAGGTGACAGTTCAGGTCTTGATCCTTAGTTAGACTGATCGGTTAAACAGGTAGCGTAATACGCCACCATTAATTGTTGTAATTGAATGGTAGAATCTGGATTTGGGTTTTGGGTTTAGATACTGAGGTACAGTGAAAAGCTTTGTTTTGCATGCTGCTCAATCAGATCAGATTATACTATAGATAAATTCAATCATGTGAAACTCAAGTACAATGATGATGTAGAATCATTATTAACAGCTGAAAAATGGGAGCAATGGTCATGAGCTAAGAGTTTAGTGCGAAAATAGTTTGAGGAAATAATAATAATAATAATAATAATAGATTTTATTTATATAGCGCTTTTCAGGACTCAAAGAGAATGGGATGGATGGGATTGGCTTCCAATGATTTAAGGTGGTGGTAAATCTTCAAGTGATAAACAAGGAGGACATATATTGGAAGCAGTGGTTTGGAAGGCGGCATAACAGAAGAGATACATCAGAACTGGAGAATCTGGAAGAATTAGATGGATCTGTGCAGTTAACAGAAAAGCAATGGTGTCATTTATAGAAAGATACAGCATGGAAACAGGCCCTTCGCCCACCGAGCCCACGCTGACCATCGATCACCTGTTCACACTAGTTCTATGTTATAGACAATAGACAAGAGATAGGGAGTAGGTGGATTCGGCCCTTTGAGTCAACACCGCCATTCAATGTGATCATGGCTGATCATCCACAATCAGTGCTTTCTCATCCACTCCCATACAAACAGAGGGCCAATTAACCTGCAAACCCACATGTCTTTGGGATGTGGGAAGAAATGGAGCACCCACATGGCAGAACCCGAGGTCAGGATCGAACCCGGGTCCCTGGCGCTGAGAGGCAGCTGCGCCACTGTGCCACCCTTAATAAAAGACTATCTGTAATTAATATAGCTGTGAGATTCCGCGAGTTAGGTGTAGATAGATGCAAAATGCTGGAGTAACTTAGCGGGTCAGGCAGCATCTCTGGAGAATAGGACAGGTGGTGTTTCAGTTCGAAACCCTTCATACCACAGGATTGTAAGCTGCCTGGTGGTAGAACGTTGATTTCTCTAAATTCAAGTAACTCCTGCTTTCCCTCCCCCCCCACCCCCCACCCAAGTCAACCTACTAGTTCCATTGTTTACATCCTTGTATCCTTCTCATTAGCACATCATCCCCCGTCAACAATGACCCATTATGGACTCCACACCTTCCTGAGGTCAACTGTTGCCGGTCCTGATTTGTTCTGGCCTTTTCTCTCCTCCAGTTCCCTCCCCCTCCCCCCCGCCCCCGACCACTATCTTTCAGTCTGAAGAAAGGTTCCCACCTGAAATGTCACCGATTCCTTTTCTCCAGAGATGCTGCCTGACCCGCTGAGATACTCCCAACATTTTCTGTCTATCTTTGGTATCAACTGGCCTCTGCAGTTTCTTCCTACCAGCTAGGGTGTAGAAATTGGTGGCACTTTACATCTCAAAAATGTCGATGCCCAACTCAAACAGAGAACAGAAAAGCTTAACCATGAGAAGAAGAGCATGCCGTCAAAGATGCATAAAGGTTCACTAACCTTTGGATAAATGCTGCCTGACCCGCTGAGATAAAGAGCGTTCCTAATAAGGAGAGAAAAGATGATGGTCAGCAAAACCAGGTGAAGCAGTAGAATGTTCCAGAGACTGAAGAAGGGTCCTGACCAGAAACATCATCTGCCCATTTCCCTGTGCGGTTGCTGCCTGACCCCTGAGTTGCTGTGTGCTATTTACCTCTAGATTCCAGCCTCTGTAGTCCCTGTCCTCTCGATGTTTCAAACATCCCACGAAGAGGGCAGGATCCTTAACTTACCTTGCCTAGCCATTTTGATTACAATTAAGGCACAACTGGTAGAGCTGCTGCCTCACAGCACCAGAGATCTGGGTTTGACCCTGTCCTGACCTCAGGTGGTGTCTGTGTGTGGAGTTTGCACGTTCTCTTTGCGACCACACGGGTTTCCTCCGGGTGTTCAGGTTTCCTCCCGCATCCCACAGACGTGAGGGTTTGTAGGTTCACTATCCCTCTGGAAATTGCTCCTTGTGTGTAGGGAGTGGATGAGAAAGTGGGATAAACATAGAACTATTGTGAACGGGTGATCGATGGTCGGCGTGGACTCTGTGGGCCGAAGAGCGTTTCCACGCGCTATCTTTCGATCAACAATCTTTACCATCTTATGTTTAGAATGAACAGCAATTTGTACATAAAACAGATATCCATAAATACAATTATTATATATTGTTAGATATGGCATACTATAAACCTTTGAACTCTTTTCTGGTAATCGACGGTCAGTGTGGACTCGTTGGGCCGAAGGGCCTGTTTGCATGCTGTATCTATAAACTAAAATTCGAATCTCTTTAAAGAAGGCCAGGGAGGATTTAAAGGGAAATGAGCCAAATGCAGGCAAACAGGGCTAGTGTAGATGGGGCATCTTGTTCGGCCTGGGCTGAAGGGTCTGTTTCTGTGCTACCTGGACGTGGCGTCAAAGGACGAGAAGCCGAAGCAAAGAATTCAAAGCCAAATAGCCGAAAGAAAACGAAGCCCAAACGCCAACGAACCGAAAGCATACAAAGCGGAAACGCCCACCAACAGAAAGGGCGGGACGCCTAAAAGCCAACTAACTGAAAGGCTGCGTCGCCTAAAAGCAAACTCACTGAATGGCCGCTCTGCCGAAACACCACCTAACCAAAAGGCTGCGTCGCCTAAAAGCAAACTCACCGTATGGCCGCTCTGCCGAAACACCACCTAACCAAAAGGCTGCGTCGCCTACAAGCCAACTAACCGAATGCCGCTCTGCCGAAAAGTAAAATAACGGAAATGACGTCGCTGGGGTGGGGGGGGGGGGGGGGCTTGTCAGCGATTTTTCCAGACCCCCATCACTGGCCAGTGGAGACGGGAGGGTGAGGGTCATTTTCCCACACAAGCCATTATTTGACTTTTCGGCAGAGCGGCCATTCGGTGAGTTGGCTTGTAGGCGATGCAGCCTTTCGGTTCGTTGCCGTTTCGGCTTCGTTTGCTTTCGGTTATTTGGCTTTGACTTCTTTGCTTCGGCTTCTCATCCTTCGATCCCACGTCCGCACACGGTTTCTGTGCTGCATGACTCTGTACCCCTCTGGCATTAAGGTCAATTATCGTGCCACTTTGACAAGGGATTCAGTCTCCATCCAGGACCACAAGAAATTGCAGCGACTTGTGGACGCAGCACAGGCCATCACACAAACCAACCTCCCTTCTATTGATTCCATTTATTCCTCACGCTGCCTCGGCAAGGCCAGCAGCACAATCAAGGACGAGTCACACCCTGGCCACTCTCTCTTCTCCCCTCTCCCATCAGGCAAAAGGTATAGAAGTGCGGAAAGTGTGGAAGTTTCTTCCCAGCTATTATCAGGCAACTGAATCACAACCAGAGAACAGTGCTGAACTACTATCTACCTCTTTGATGATCCTCGGACTATCCCTGATTGGACTTTGCTGGCTTTACCTTGCACTAAACATTATTCCCTTATTATGTATCTATTGATTGTAATCATGTATTGTCTTTCTGCTGACTGGTTAGCACACAACAAAAGCTTTTCACTGTACCTCGGTACACGTGACAATAAACTAAACTGAACTGAGACTTTTCCCTCGGAAGTTTAGTTTAGCTTAGTTTAGTTTAAGGATACACAGCATGGAAGCAGGCCCGTCGGCCCAGCGAGTCTGTGCTGATCATTGATCACCCGGTCACACTAGTTCTATGTTATCCCACCTTCTCATCCACTCCCCACACACTAGGGACAATTTCACAGAGGACCAATTAACACACAAACCCACACGTCTTCGGGATGTGGGAGGACACCGGAGCACCCGAAGGAAACCCAAGCACGTGGTCACAGGGAGTACGTGCAAACTCCACACACAGACAGCACCCAAGGTCAGGATCGAACCTGGGTCTCTGGCGCTGCGAGGCAGCAGTTCTACCAGCTGCGCCACCACAAAATATATCAGAAGGACTGATTTACTTGCAATACCACGATATCCAGGAGAGGGTGCCCTTGTGCCATGTTGGAACAAATCCTTCATTGGAAATTGTCTAATCCTTCAATTGTAACTGATGATAAAATATTGAAGAAATTGCTATATAATATATTACCCTCATGAACAAATGGATGATGGTGAGATTGTGCTATCTCCTGTAGGCTTTGCAATTTACTTCTATGTATGTTGCGGTGAGATTCACTGAGCAAGTGCCATCTCCCTGGTGATTACTTTGTATGGCGTCGAATATTTGTGGTTTGAAAAGATATTGCTTAACAAAAGCAATTTCTTAAAGGACAAAATGTCCTTCTGTAAGGATATTGGCAATGTTTCACTGAAAAGCAGACCGATCGTGGGAATGTGATCATGGCAGATAGAATGACTGCTTCAATTTCTAACAATTCAGGCAATGCAGATGATGCTAATAGAACATAGAACAGGACAGCACAGGAACAGGCCCTTCGGCCCACAATGTCCGTGCTGAGCATGGTGCAAGTGAAACTAGTGTCCTCGGTCTGCACGTCACCCATATCCCTCCATTCCCTGCATATCCTAGTCACGGAGTATTGTAGCACAGAAACAGGCCTTTCATCCCAATTTATCCATGCTGACCAAAAGACCCCATCTAAGCTCGTCCTATTTGCCTGCATTTGGCCCATTTCTCTCCAAACGTTTCCCATCCTTTACCTGTCCAAGTGCCTTTTAGATGTTGTTATTGTACCTGCAAATCCACGTTCCTATCTAAAAGCCTCTTAAATATCACTATGCCTCCACCACCACCCCTGGCTGCGCATTCAAGGCACCCACCACTCTCTGTGTAAAACAAACTTGCCCCACACATCTCCTTTAACCTTTGCCCCTCTCACCTTAACGTTACGCCCTCTAGTCTTTGACATTTCCACCTTGGGAAAAAGGTTCAGACTTATACCCAATCTATGCCTCTCATAATTTTACGTAGGTCTCCCCTCAACCTCCGACCTCCAGGGAAAACAATCCAACCTCTCCTTGTGGCTAATTCCCCCTAATCTAGGCAGCGTTCTGTTAAACCTCTTCTGCACCTCTCCAAAGCCTCCACATCCTTCCTGTAATAGGCAACCAGAACTGCGTACAATATTCCACTTACCAAAGTCTTATAGAGCTGCATCTATAATAGTACGGGTGGGAATGAGAATGTTTTGGATGAAATGTAAGGGGAGGCGATAACTTGGAGGAGCTTTGTTGGGGTGAGGGGGTACGTGGGAGACTGCTGCAAGCACTAGTAGTGGAGGTGCTTTTGTGTCTCAGTGGCCCTTACATCCCACTGATCGCAGCATAGCCTCCTCATGTGTCCCGTGGCACGTGCCCATACCCCTTCTCCTTTGCAATTTCCTCCCTCCCATTTCTGGTGGGCTTTGCCACAACGAAACAATTGGTCAGAGAGTCACAGAGATGTCCAGCATGGAAACAGACGCTTGCATAGTTTAGGAAGGAACTGCAGATGCTGGTTTAAACGAAGATCGACACAAAATGCTGGAGTAACTCAGCGGGACAGGGCAGCATCTTTGGAGAGAAGGATGTGTGACGTTTTGGGTCGGAAACAGGCCCTTCGGCCCACCACGTCCACGCCGACCAGCGATCCACGTACACTAACACTATCCGACACACCCGGGACAATTTACAATTGACAGAAGCCAATTGGCCGACAAACCTGCATGTCTTTGGAGTGTGGAAGAGGACAGAGCTCCTGGAGAAAACCCACGTGGTCACAGGAGTATAAACTCCATAAAGACAACGCCCCATAGTCAGGGTCAAACCCAGGTCTCTGGGCTGTGAGGCAGCAACTCTACCGCTGCACCACCGTGCTGGGCATCGTGCTGTCCGACACTAACGGCATTCCTTGCTCTGGTGTGGTTCCTTTGATCTCCCGTCTCTCATCTCCACCCCTCTCCCTGTGCAGCCTAGCACCATCCACCCACCATCCTCCATCCATTATCTCATCGCATCGAAATTTGTTTCAGCATCAATGAAGCTGGGCGGCACGGGGCCGCAGCTGGTAAAGCCGCTGCCTCACAGCGTCAGAGACCGGGTTCGATCCCGACCTCGGGCGCTGTCTGTCTGTGTGGAGTTTGCACCTTCTCCTTGTGACCACGTGGGTTTGCTCCGGGTGCTCCGGTTTCCTCCACATCCCAAAGACATGCTGGGTTTGTAGGTTAATTGGCCCTCTGTATAATTGCCCCCCTGGTGTGTAGAGAGTGGACGAGGAAATGGGAGGACAGATCGAGTGTGAACGGGTGATCAATGGTCGGTGTGGACTCGGTGATCAGAAGGCCTGTTGCCATGCTGTATCTCTATACTAAACTAAACCAACGTTCACCGCATTAATGCCAAAGTACAGATTTCTACCAAGAGGTTCCCAGTGAGATGTTGATTCTCCCCGTTATAAAACCTGAATCATTCACCAACGGTGCTCCAGAGTCCCTCCTTTAGAGACTCTACATTGACCAATGTCCCCTACACTGGCCTCACACACACACACACTGCTCAACTTTGTGCTCTGGGCTTCGTAGATGCATTTTCATGATTAAAATTGACTGAACACAAAGGCACCAGAGGCACACACAGAAATTACCATTTTGTTCATAAGATCACGGCAGTGTGAGATTGCATTGTGGGATATATTGAGAACTGGAGAGAATTTCTTCCTCATAATGTGGCAGATTTGTGTTGTAATGAGATGTGTTTCTCAGCTCTGTGACTGTGAAACTGCCGGCCCATTTGACAAATCCTAATTTTGGAACCATTTATTCTATCCTTGCATTTGCTTTCTGCCTCTTGACAAAACTCCACCTGTAGTGCGAGTTATTCCAAAGCGATGTTCACAGAGAACTTGGAACATACTGTAGAACAGCACAGCACAAGACCAGGCCCTTCAGCCCACAATGTCTGCTGAACATGATGCCAAGCTAAACTAATCTTCTCTGCCTGCACGTGATCCATATCCATCCATGCCCAGCACATGTCTAATTTGCCTAAAAGTCTCCTAAACACCACTATTGTATCTGCCTGTCACCACCACCCCAGGCAATGCCTTCCAGGCCCCCACCACTCTACGTGTAAAACACCTGCCCCCACAACTCCATGAAACTTTCTCCCCTCTCACCTGGTAGCTATGCCTTCTAATATTCGACATTTCCACCCTGTGACAAAGGTTCTGACTCTACCCTATCATAATTTTACAAACTTCTCTCATCTCCCCTCCACCTCTGACAGTCCAGAGGAAACAATCCAAGTCTGTCCAACTTCTCCCTGCAGCTGGAACACTCGAATCCCGTCAGCATTCTGGTAAACTCCTCTCCGCTCTCTCCAAAGCTTCTGCATCCTTCCTGTAATGGGGCGACCAGGACTGTACGCCCCTTGCTTTTATTGCTAGCAGATACAAGGGACAGCAAATGATGGTTTACAAAAATAGATACATAGAAACGTAGATACATAGAAAATAGGTTGCGGGAGTAGGCCCTTCGGCCCTTCGAGCCAGCACCGCCATTCAATACGATCATGGGCTGATCATCTAAAATCAGTAACCCTTCCTACTTTTCCCCCCATATCCTTGATTCCATTAGCCTAAAGAGCTAAATATAACTCCATCCAGTGAATTGGCCCCCACTGCCTTCTGTGGGAGAGAATTTCCACAAATTCACAACTCTCTGGTTGAAAATGTTTTTCTCATCTCAGCCCTAAATGGTCTACCCCTTAATCTTAAACCGTGACCCCTTTTTCTGGATTCTCCCAACATGGGGAACATTTGTCCTGCATCTAGCCTGTTCGATCCGTTAAGAATTGTATACGTTTCTATTCTAAGCTGGAGTAACTCAGCGGGTCAAGAAGCATCACTGGAGGACATGGGTATTGCCAGTATTGTACAACATGATGGGTAGACCCATTGAACCTTCAGCTTGTACCATAGGTGCAATAGGCAGCAATGAGAACAGAGCCAAGACTATGTTTAGCAGAGAAATTTAGCTTAGTCGGTGAAACATGCTGTAACCAATCTATGGTAGTCGTGTGGATGGGGTTAAGAGGCATCGAGCTGCACAGCAGAGAACAGGTCCTTCAGCCCAATTTGTCCCATGCCAGCCAAGTTGGCACATTGGCCTGGACCAGTTTGCCTGCATTTGGCCAACCCATCCATATATATTGTCCAAATGTCGTTTCAAAGTCTTAATTATATTCGCTTCTATAGCTTCCTTTAGCAGCTCCTTCCAGATACAGACATCACTGAGTGAAAATTTAATTTAACACCTGTTTAATTTTAACACCATTGTTCTCAGGCTAATCTTCTCACATTAGCTTGAATACAGAGCACGTGTTTGAAATCATAAGTTGGTTTGACTGCAATGCAGTATCTGATCTAGGCTCAGCCATTGAGTTGTGAGTCAATCTCTGGATCTTGCCTATGCCTCAAGGTTAATCGGTTACCAGTAAATAGCACTATAGTCAAAAAAGACGCTGTGCTGGAGTAACTCAGCGGGTCAGGCAGCATCTCTGGAGAACATGAATATGTCATGTTTCGGGTCGGGACCCATCTTCAACCCATCTTTAACCCGACCTGAAACGTCACCTATCCACGTCCTCAAGAGATGGTACCCGCCCCGCTGAGTTACTCCAGAAATTTGTGTCTTTTGTTTGCAAACCAACATCTGCAGTTCCATGTTTCTACAGCTCAATATTTAACTGCTTTGTCATATCAAGGTTGGTAATTCTGATTAAATGCAAAAAGTCACTAAAATGTCACTTCCAAATTACTGCTGGTAGTCAAAAGTTGTCCAGAGTAGGGGAATCGACAGGCAGGCGACATAGGTTTAAGGTGATGTGGGGAGGGAGATTTATTAGGGAACCTGAGATGTTACTTTTTTACGCAAAGGGTTGGTGGGTGTATGGAATGAGCTGCGGGAGGAGGTAGTTGAGGCGGTACCTGGACGGGATGTTGAAGGACGAGAAGCCGAAGCCGAAGTGAAGAATTGGAACTCAAGATACATTGGAAACAACGCCGAAAAGTCAAATAACCGAACGGACACGACGCCGTAAAGCCAAATAACCAAACGGATACGATGCCTAAAAGGCAAATAACCAAAAGGGCACGGACGCCTAAATGCCAAATAACCGAATGGCTCGATGCTGAAAGGATACGTACCCAAACGGACTCCACGCCGAAAGAACAATAGGCAGAACGGACATGAGGTCGAAAAGCTGCCGAACAGACATGACGTTTCCGGGACGGATTTGTCCAAGACCTTGTCAGCGATTGGTCCAGACCCCCGCATCCATCACATCACTGGCCGGGGCAGACGGGGGTGGGGGGGGGGGATTTTTAAATTTTTCCTTCGCTGCTTTGGAACTTTCCTGAATATAAAATAAAACCCCGTGTGATTGGAACTTTCAGTTGATTTTAACAAAATGATAATCCAAATTGGTTCATAGATGTTTACACCAACAGTAACGAGGTCTCGACCTGAAACATCACCCATTCCTTCTCTCCAGAGTCGCTGCCTGTCCCGCTGAGCGACTCCAGCAATTTAGCATCTACCTTCGGTGTAAACCAGCATCTGCAGTTCCTTCCTACACTGTTCTAGTAAATCTTGTCTGCGCCCTCTGCCGTGCCTTTGCGCTGTACACTGCAGTGCTCAATATCCCAGCCTTAATGAAACCAATGTTTTAACGAAGTTCAACACAACCTCCTGCCTTTGTACCCTGCACCTTCAGTTACAAACCCATGCAAATGGTTGGCATTAATGATTCGCCATATTTTTTACAATTTTCCCTATCACCCTGATGAATTTCCTATTGGAAAGCAGAATATAGTTGATGCGGTCGGTTCGATCAGACGAAAGCTGGTTCCAAAATGTGTTTAATTTTGCCCAATGCATTTTGATAAAGGTTTTTCTCTACAACTGACCCACTTTTCCAACCCAAAGGAAATCGCCGTGCGCAAAACGAACAGTACTGTCTCTCACTCAGCGTGCTAAAAAACAGTCATCTTTTTTCGTCTGGTTTCTTCGATTCACACCCAAAGGACCACTGGCCTTCAAGATGCACAGTTGTCTATGTATTGTGGTGTCAAAATATAGTTGTTACACCGTTACTGTTGGTGTAAATATCTATGGAACCAATTTGGATTATCATTTTGTTAAATCAACCGAACGTTCCAATCACACGGGGTTATTTTACATTCAGTAAAGTCCAAAAGCGGCGAAGGAAAATTAAAAATCCTCCCCACCTTCCCGTCTCCCCCGGCCAGTGATGTGATGGATGCAGGGGGTCTGGATCCAATCGCTGACAAGGTCTCGGACAAATCCCGTCCCCGGAAACGTCTGTCCGTTCGGCGGCTTTTCGACGTCATGTCCGTTGCTCGTATTGTCCTTTCAGTGTGGAGTCCGTTCGGGTTCGTATCCTTTTGGCGTCGTGCCCTTTCGGTTATTTGGCTTTTAGGCGTAGTGTCCATTCGTTAATTGGCTTTTTGGCGTCGTGTCCGATCAGCTATTTGGCTTTTCGGCGTCGTTTCCGTTTGGTATCTTGGATTCCACTTCTTCGCTTTGGCTTCTCGTCCTTCGACGTCCATCCACACACGAGTTTGAGGCAGGTACTATACGCCAGGTACATGGATAGGATAGGTTTACAGGGATATGGGATAAACACAGCAGGTGGGACTAGTGTAGATGGGGCCGATTTGGGCTGAAGGACCTGTTCCACACTGTATGATCCTGTGACTATGATTCCATCATATTCACCAGAGAGTTTAAGTTTCATCCTGAAGACCAAAGTACCAGCACCAGAAGACTGATGGGTGGCTCAGTGGCGCAGCAGTAGAGTTGCTGCCTTACAACGCCAGAGCCCCGGTCCTGTGTTCAATCCTGACTACAGGTGCTGTCTGTTCGGAGTTTGTATGGATCTCCCGTGACCTGCGTGGGTTTCTCTGAGATCTTTGGTTTCCTCCCACACTCCAAAGACGTACAGGTTTGTAGGTTAATGTTTGTAGGTTAATTGGCTTGGTATAAATTTAAATTGGCCTTAGTGTGTGTAGGATAGTGTTAATGTGAGGGGATCACTGGTCGGTGAGGCCTCGGTGGGCCGAAGGGCCTGTTTCCGTGCTGTATCTCTAAAACTAAACTAAACTAAACAAAACTGAGGGGTGATTTGGTATGTGTATAAATTCATCAGAGGAATAGACAGGATAATACAGTATTTTTTCCAGGGTAGAGGAAACAAGAACTAGAGGTCAAAGGTTTCAGTTGATATGGGAAAGATTTAATAGGAACCTGAGGATCAACGTTATCACACATAATGGGTGTATGGAATGATGTGCCAGATGAAATCGTTTGGGCAGGTACTGTAACAGCATTTACAACACACTTGGACAGTGTATATCAAGGGATAAGGGGCAAACACAGGCAGGTGGGACCAGTGAAGATGAAGCATGTTGGTCGGCATGGACAAGTTGGGCCAAAGGGCCTGTTTCCATGCAGCATTTTTTTTAAAGTTAAAAATGAGGACGGTGAATAAGGGGAAATGAGCCGCCCCTACTCAGTTGAGGCCTATGGGTGAGTGGTGGAATATTGCGTTGGGGGAACGGGTTGCGTTGGGGGAACAGGTGAGTGGTGGAATAGGCCTCCTGTAGGGGCTATGGGTGAGTGGTGTAATATTGCGATGGGGGAACGGGTTGCGTTGGGGGACCAGGCCTCCCATGTGACAGGGACCCAATGGGTCCCACTTGGTCTAGTATATGGTATATATATAAATATATATATATACATAATATGAAGCTAATAGACCTCCTCTGTACTCTCCATGTTCTTCCTGTAATGGCACAAACAGAACTGCACATAATATTTTACTTTTTTTTTAAATGTGCATTATTGGGCTAGAGCTTTATCGGATAGCATCTATTTTATTCAGGGTATCATCATGTTGAAGTTTATCAACAGATAAACTTTCAGTTTATCAATCGATGTTCTTGCCAAAGAACCCACACACCTGAGCACATAAAGCACACAGGACATTAGATCCTTGCATGGATGCACAAAGTGTAAATTGTTGTGCCATCATTTGAAGCAATGGCTAAACACATATTCATATTTACTTTTATTCAGTGAGAACCATTTAACCCTAATGAAACATGGGAGGGATTTGCATGGAAGTTGGTTTCTAATTATGGCAGGGGATTAAGTTTATGTTTTCGTAGATCTCCTGGTTGCTTCAGTGCCTGTGCCATGTCACATCCGTGAATTAGTTCAGCTACATGACATTCTTTCACTCCGCAGCTTATGGGATGCACTTTTCTAAGAATGCCATCAGCGGTCAAAAGGGAATATCAATAAGTAAAACGCACACGGAAAATAAATGCCTCTCAGCATTTCAAAGTCACTAATCATTCAATTGGGGGAAAAGGCACAGTCAGGCAATGGGTCAGGCAGCATCTCGGGAGGACGTGGATAGGCAACGTTTCAGGTCGGGACCCTTCTTCAGACTGAGAGTGTCTGAAGTTCTCAGTCCGAAGACGGGCTGAAATGTCACCTGTTCCTTTTCTCCAGGCATGCTGCCTGACCTGTTGCGTTACCCCAGCACCTTGTGTCCATCTTCTGGCAACTGATAGTTGGGTACAGGTGAAGGGGGTTTTGATTTGTGGATGTATCCCTCACCTGTATCAACCTATCACTTGCCAGGCTTTGCCCCGCCGCATATCTTTTCCAGCTTTCTCCCCCTACTACAATCAAACTGAAGAAGGGTCCCGACATGAAACTGAAGTTACCCCAGCACTTTGTGTCTTTTGTTTCCACCTACCACATGCCAGACATTATCCTGCCCCACGTCTCTTTTCCCACTTTCTCCCCCCTCCCCACTCGAATCAGTCTGAAGAGGGCCCTGACCCAAAATGTCGCCTACCCATGTTCTTCAGAGATGCTGCCTGACCCGCTAAGTTACTCCAGCACTTTGAGCTCTTTTATCATAAATGTTTTATTATTATTAATGTTTAGTGTTTTCTGAGTCATTCGTAACTGTCACTGTATGTCATGTTGTTACTTGTGGGCGGAGCACCAAGGCAAATTCCTTGTATGTGAATACTTGGCCAATAAACTTACTTATTTACTTTTTTTTGCAAACCAGCATCTGCAGTTACTTGTATCAATTATTCATTGCCAATATTTAATCTTTGAAAATTCTTTGATGATATATTCTGGAGCTGAAGGAATGAACGCATGTTCAAGAGAGAATTATTTTTAATATTAATGAAGCCCTTGATTGAGTTTACCATGATGGGATGAGTTTGAACTGACCAAAGATATTAGTTTTGGCTTATCACCGACCCAAAGCCTGATGGGCCAGATAGCACATATGGCTAGCTAGTAATTTTAACAGGAAATTACTGGCCAAGATCCCCCTGCCTCCTTTTTAGTCTTAACCAGAGCCTCAATTTCTCTCTTCATCCAAGCTTCCTTAAGCCCACTTGCCTTGCCCTTCACTCTAACAGGAACATGCATGTCCTGGACTCTTGTCCGCACACATTTATCTGATCTGTTTAGATAGCACGCAAAAAAAAAGATTTTCTCCATACCATGTTAATAATAAACCTAAACTTGGGCGAAGCGATCACCAAGCCTATGCTTGGTCTTCCTGAAATAGAGCAGTTGACACCTAGAGCAGCGGATGCAATAGATGTGGTTTGAGGAGGTGCAGATGAACCTCTGCCTCATCTGGAAAGACTACTTGGGTCCTTGGATGGAGTCAAGGATGGAGGTAAAGCGACAAGTGTAGCATTTCCTGCGTTTGCAAGGGAAAGTACCCAGGGAGGTGGTGGTTTGGGTGGGAAGGGACGAATTGACCAGAGAGTTACGGAGGGAACGGTCTCTGCGGAAAGCAGAAAGGGGATGAGATGGGAAGATGTGGCCAGTGGTGGGATCCCGTTGGAGGTGGCGGAAATGTCGGAGGATTATATGTTGTATGTGACGGCCGATAGGGTGGAAGGTGAGGACAAGGGAGATTCTGTCCTTGTTA
>CM075985.1:30758007-30815755 GCA_038087875.1 Malacoraja senta
CACCCTTCCTGAGGTCAACTGTTGCCGGTCCTGATTTGTTCTGGCCTTTTCTCTCCTCCAGTTCCCCCCCCCCCCCCCCGACCACTATCTTTCAGTCTGAAGAAAGGTTCCCACCTGAAATGTCACCGATTCCTTTTCTCCAGAGATGCTGCCTGACCCGCTGAGATACTCCCAACATTTTCTGTCTATCTTTGGTATCAACTGGCCTCTGCAGTTTCTTCCTACACAGCTAGGTGTAGATATTGGTTGGCACTTTACATCTCAAAATGGCGATGCCCAACTCAAACAGAGAACAGAAAAGCTTAACCATGAGAAGAAGAGCATGCCGTCAAAGATGCATAAAGGTTCACTAACCTTTGGATAAATGCTGCCTGACCCGCTGAGATAAAGAGCGTTCCTAATAAGGAGAGAAAAGATGATGGTCAGCAAAACCAGGTGAAGCAGTAGAATGTTCCAGAGACTGAAGAAGGGTCCTGACCAGAAACATCATCTGCCCATTTCCCTGTGCGGTTGCTGCCTGACCCCCTGAGTTGCTGTGTGCTATTTACTCTAGATTCCAGCCTCTGTAGTCCCTGTCCTCTCGATGTTTCAAACATCCCACGAAGAGGGCAGGATCCTTAACTTACCTTGCCTAGCCATTTTGATTACAATTTAAGGCACAACTGGTAGAGCTGCTGCCTCACAGCACCAGAGATCTGGGTTTGACCCTGTCCTGACCTCAGGTGGTGTCTGTGTGTGGAGTTTGCACGTTCTCTTTGCGACCACACGGGTTTCCTCCGGGTGTTCAGGTTTCCTCCCGCATCCCACAGACGTGAGGGTTTGTAGGTTCACTATCCCTCTGGAAATTGCTCCTTGTGTGTAGGGAGTGGATGAGAAAGTGGGATAAACATAGAACTATTGTGAACGGGTGATCGATGGTCGGCGTGGACTCTGTGGGCCGAAGAGCGTTTCCACGCGCTATCTTTCGATCAACAATCTTTACCATCTT
The DNA here is from genome assembly GCA_038087875.1 of Malacoraja senta. Classification (NCBI taxonomy): domain Eukaryota; kingdom Metazoa; phylum Chordata; class Chondrichthyes; order Rajiformes; family Rajidae; genus Malacoraja; species Malacoraja senta. Next base: position 30,758,996 of record CM075985.1, read on the forward strand.
ATGTTTAGAATGAACAGCAATTTGTACATAAAACAGATATCCATAAATACAATTATTATATATTGTTAGATATGGCATACTATAAACCTTTGAACTCTTTTCTGGTAATCGACGGTCAGTGTGGACTCGTTGGGCCGAAGGGCCTGTTTGCATGCTGTATCTATAAACTAAAATTCGAATCTCTTTAAAGAAGGCCAGGGAGGATTTAAAGGGAAATGAGCCAAATGCAGGCAAACAGGGCTAGTGTAGATGGGGCATCTTGTTCGGCCTGGGCTGAAGGGTCTGTTTCTGTGCTACCTGGACGTGGCGTCAAAGGACGAGAAGCCGAAGCAAAGAATTCAAAGCCAAATAGCCGAAAGAAAACGAAGCCCAAACGCCAACGAACCGAAAGCATACAAAGCGGAAACGCCCACCAACAGAAAGGGCGGGACGCCTAAAAGCCAACTAACTGAAAGGCTGCGTCGCCTAAAAGCAAACTCACTGAATGGCCGCTCTGCCGAAACACCACCTAACCGAAAGGCTGCGTCGCCTAAAAGCAAACTCACCGTATGGCCGCTCTGCCGAAACACCACCTAACCAAAAGGCTGCGTCGCCTACAAGCCAACTAACCGAATGCCGCTCTGCCGAAAAGTAAAATAACGGAAATGACGTCGCTGGGGTGGGGGGGGGGGGGGGGCTTGTCAGCGATTTTTCCAGACCCCCATCACTGGCCAGTGGAGACGGGAGGGTGAGGGTCATTTTCCCACACAAGCCATTATTTGACTTTTCGGCAGAGCGGCCATTCGGTGAGTTGGCTTGTAGGCGACGCAGCCTTTCGGTTCGTTGCCGTTTCGGCTTCGTTTGCTTTCGGTTATTTGGCTTTGACTTCTTTGCTTCGGCTTCTCGTCCTTCGATCCCACGTCCGCACACGGTTTCTGTGCTGCATGACTCTGTACCCCTCTGGCATTAAGGTCAATTATCGTGCCACTTTGACAAGGGATTCAGTCTCCATCCAGGACCACAAGAAATTGCAGCGACTTGTGGACGCAGCACAGGCCATCACACAAACCAACCTCCCTTCTATTGATTCCATTTATTCCTCACGCTGCCTCGGCAAGGCCAGCAGCACAATCAAGGACGAGTCACACCCTGGCCACTCTCTCTTCTCCCCTCTCCCATCAGGCAAAAGGTATAGAAGTGCGGAAAGTGTGGAAGTTTCTTCCCAGCTATTATCAGGCAACTGAATCACAACCAGAGAACAGTGCTGAACTACTATCTACCTCTTTGATGATCCTTGGACTATCCCTGATTGGACTTTGCTGGCTTTACCTTGCACTAAACATTATTCCCTTATTATGTATCTATTGATTGTAATCATGTATTGTCTTTCTGCTGACTGGTTAGCACACAACAAAAGCTTTTCACTGTACCTCGGTACACGTGACAATAAACTAAACTGAACTGAGACTTTTCCCTCGGAAGTTTAGTTTAGCTTAGTTTAGTTTAAGGATACACAGCATGGAAGCAGGCCTGTCGGCCCAGCGAGTCTGTGCTGATCATTGATCACCCGGTCACACTAGTTCTATGTTATCCCACCTTCTCATCCACTCCCCACACACTAGGGACAATTTCACAGAGGACCAATTAACACACAAACCCACACGTCTTCGGGATGTGGGAGGACACCGGAGCACCCGAAGGAAACCCAAGCACGTGGTCACAGGGAGTACGTGCAAACTCCACACACAGACAGCACCCAAGGTCAGGATCGAACCCGGGTCTCTGGCGCTGCGAGGCAGCAGTTCTACCAGCTGCGCCACCGCAAAATATATCAGAAGGACTGATTTACTTGCAATACCACGATATCCAGGAGAGGGTGCCCTTGTGCCATGTTGGAACAAATCCTTCATTGGAAATTGTCTAATCCTTCAATTGTAACTGATGATAAAATATTGAAGAAATTGCTATATAATATATTACCCTCATGAACAAATGGATGATGGTGAGATTGTGCTATCTCCTGTAGGCTTTGCAATTTACTTCTATGTATGTTGCGGATAGATTCACTAAGCAAGTGCCATCTCCCTGGTGATTACTTTGTATGGCGTCGAATATTTGTGGTTTGAAAAGATATTGCTTAACAAAAGCAATTTCTTAAAGGACAAAATGTCCTTCTGTAAGGATATTGGCAATGTTTCACTGAAAAGCAGACCGATCGTGGGAATGTGATCATGGCAGATAGAATGACTGCTTCAATTTCTAACAATTCAGGCAATGCAGATGATGCTAATTGAACATAGAACAGGACAGCACAGGAATAGGCCCTTCGGCCCACAATGTCCGTGCTGAGCATGGTGCAAGTGAAACTAGTGTCCTCTGTCTGCACGTCACCCATATCCCTCCATTCCCTGCATATCCTAGTCACGGAGTATTGTAGCACAGAAACAGGCCTTTCATCCCAATTTATCCATGCTGACCAAAAGACCCCATCTAAGCTCGTCCTATTTGCCTGCATTTGGCCCATTTCCCTCCAAACGTTTCCCATCATTTTACCTGTCCAAGTGCCTTTTAGATGTTGTTATTGTACCTGCAAATCCACGTTCCTATCTAAAAGCCTCTTAAATATCACTATGCCTCCACCACCACCCCTGGCTGCGCATTCAAGGCACCCACCACTCTCTGTGTAAAACAAACTTGCCCACACATCTCCTTTAACCTTTGCCCCTCTCACCTTAACGTTACGCCCTCTAGTCTTTGACATTTCCACCTTGGGAAAAAGGTTCAGACTTATACCCAATCTATGCCTCTCATAATTTTACGTAGGTCTCCCCTCAACCTCCGGCCTTCCAGGGAAAACAATCCAACCTCTCCTTGTGGCTAATTCCCCCTAATCTAGGCAGCGTTCTGTTAAACCTCTTCTGCACCCTCTCCAAAGCCTCCACATCCTTCCTGTAATGGGCAACCAGAACTGCGTACAATACTCCACTTACCAAAGTCTTATAGAGCTGCATCTATAATAGTACGGGTGGGAAGGAGAGTGTTTTGGATGAAATGTAAGGGGAGGCGATAACTTGGAGGAGCATTGTTGGGGTGAGGGGACACGTGGGAGACTGCTGCAAGCACTAGTAGTGGAGGTGCTTTGTGTCTCAGTGGCCCTACATCCCACTGATCGCAGCATAGCCTCCTCCATGTGTCTGTGGCACGTGCCCATACCCCTTCTCCTTTGCCAATTTCCTCCCTCCCATTTCTGGTGGGCTTTGCCACAACGAAACAATTGGTCAGAGAGTCACAGAGATGCCCAGCATGGAAACAGACGCTTGCATAGTTTAGGAAGGAACTGCAGATGCTGGTTTAAACAAAGATCGACACAAAATGCTGGAGTAACTCAGTGGGACAGGCAGCATCTTTGGAGAGAAGAATGTGTGACGTTTCGGGTCGGAAACAGGCCCTTCGGCCCACCACGTCCACGCCGACCAGCGATCCCCGTACACTAACACTATCCGACACAACCGGGACAATTTACAATTGACAGAAGCCAATTGGCCGACAAACCTGCATGTCTTTGGAGTGTGGAAGAGGACAGGAGCTCCTGGAGAAAACCCACGTGGTCACAGGGAGTATAAACTCCATACAGACAACGCCCATAGTCAGGGTCAACCCCAGGTCTCTGGCGCTGTGAGGCAGCAACTCTACCGCTGCACCACCGTGCTGGGCATCGTGCTGTCCGACACTAACGGCATTCCTTGCTCTGGTGTGGTTCCTTTGATCTCCCGTCTCTCATCTCCACCCCTCTCCCTGTGCAGCCTAGCTCCATCCACCCACCATCCTCCATCCATTACTCATCGCATCGAAATTTGTTTCAGCATCAATGAAGCTGGGCGGCATGGGGCCGCAGCTGGTAAAGCCGCTGCCTCACAGCGTCAGAGACCCGGGTTCGATCCCGACCTCGGGCGCTGTCTGTCTGTGTGGAGTTTGCACCTTCTCCTTGTGAGCACGTGGGTTTGCTCCGGGTGCTCCGGTTTCCTCCCACATCCCAAAGACTTGCGGGTTTGTAGGTTAATTGGCCCTCTGTAAATTGCCCCCTGGTGTGTAGAGAGTGGACGAGGAAATGGGAGGACAGATCGAGTGTGAACGGGTGATCAATGGTCGGTGTGGACTCGGTGATCAGAAGGGCCTGTTGCCATGCTGTATCTCTATACTAAACTAAACCAACGTTCACCGCATTAATGCCAAAGTACAGATTTCCACCAAGAGGTTCCCAGTGAGATGTTGATTCTCCCCGTTATAAACCTGAATCATTCACCAACGGGTGCTCCAGAGTCCCTCCTTTGAGACTCTACATTGACCAATGTCCCCTACACTGGCCTCACACACACACACACACACACTGCTCAACTTTGTGCTCTGGGCTTCGTAGATGCATTTTCTGATTAAAATTGACTGAACACAAAGGCACCAGAGGCACACACAGAAATTACCATTTTGTTCATAAGATCACGGCAGTGTGAGATTGCTTGTGGGATATATTGAGAACTGGAGAGAATTTCTTCCTCATAATGTGGCAGATTTGTGTTGTAATGAGATGTGTTTCTCAGCTCTGTGACTGTGAAACTGCCGGCCCATTTGACAAATCCTAATTTTGGAACCATTTATTCTATCCTTGCATTTGCTTTCTGCCTCTTGACAAAACTCCCCCTGTAGTGCGAGTTATTCCAAAGCGATGTTCACAGAGAACTTGGAACATACTGTAGAACAGCACAGCACAAGACCAGGCCCTTCAGCCCACAATGTCTGCGCTGAACATGATGCCAAGCTAAACTAATCTTCTCTGCCTGCACGTGATCCATATCCATCCATGCCCAGCACATGTCTAATTTGCCTAAAAGTCTCCTAAACACCACTATTGTATCTGCCTGCACCACCACCCCAGGCAATGCCTTCCAGGCCCCCACCACTCTACGTGTAAAACACCTGCCCCCCACAACTCCATGAAACTTTCCCCCTCTCACCTGGTAGCTATGCCTTCTAATATTCGACATTTCCACCCTGTGACAAAGGTTCTGACGGTCTACCCTATCATAATTTTACAAACTTCTCTCATCTCCCCTCCACCTCTGACAGTCCAGAGGAAACAATCCAAGTCTGTCCAACTTCTCCCTGCAGCTGGAACACTCGAATCCCGTCAGCATTCTGGTAAACCTCCTCTCCGCTCTCTCCAAAGCTTCTGCATCCTTCCTGTAATGGGGCGACCAGGACTGTACGCCCCTTGCTTTTATTGCTAGCAGATACAAGGGACAGCAAATGATGGTTTACAAAAATAGATACATAGAAACGTAGATACATAGAAAATAGGTGCGGGAGTAGGCCCTTCGGCCCTTCGAGCCAGCACCGCCATTCAATACGATCATGGCTGATCATCTAAAATCAGTAACCCGTTCCTACTTTTCCCCCCATATCCCTTGATTCCATTAGCCCTAAAGAGCTAAATATAACTCCATCCAGTGAATTGGCCCCCACTGCCTTCTGTGGGAGAGAATTCCACAAATTCACAACTCTCTGGTTGAAAATGTTTTTCCTCATCTCAGCCCTAAATGGTCTACCCCTTAATCTTAAACCGTGACCCCTTTTTCTGGATTCTCCCAACATGGGGAACATTTGTCCTGCATCTAGCCTGTTCGATCCGTTAAGAATTGTATACGTTTCTATTCTAAGCTGGAGTAACTCAGCGGGTCAAGAAGCATCACTGGAGGACATGGGTATTGCCAGTATTGTACAACATGATGGGTAGACCCATTGAACCTTCAGCTTTGTACCATAGGTGCAATAGGCAGCAATGAGAACAGAGCCAAGAGGACTATGTTTAGCAGAGAAATTTAGCTTAGTCGGTGAAACATGCTGTAACCAATCTATGGGTAGTCGTGTGGATGGGGTTAAGAGGCATCGAGCTGCACAGCAGAGAAACAGGTCCTTCAGCCCAATTTGTCCATGCCAGCCAAGTTGGCACATTGGCCTGGACCAGTTTGCCTGCATTTGGCCAACCCATCCATATATTTGTCCAAATGTCGTTTCAAAGTCTTAATTATATTCGCTTCTATAGCTTCCTTTAGCAGCTCCTTCCAGATACAGACAACACTGAGTGAAAATTTAATTTAACACCTGTTTAATTTAACACCAGTGTTCTCAGGCTAATCTTCTCACATTAGCTTGAATACAGAGCACGTGTTTGAAATCATAAGTTGGTTTGACTGCAATGCAGTATCTGATCTAGGCTCAGCCATTGAGTTGTGAGTCAATCTCTGGATCTTGGCCTATGCCTCAAGGTTAATCGGTTACCAGTAAATAGCACAATATGTCAAAAAAGACGCTGTGCTGGAGTAACTCAGCGGGTCAGGCAGCATCTCTGGAGAACATGAATATGTCATGTTTCGGGTCGGGACCCATCTTCAACCCATCTTTAACCCGACCTGAAACGTCACCTATCCACGTCCTCAAGAGATGGTACCCGCCCCGCTGAGTTACTCCAGAAATTTGTGTCTTTTGTTTGCAAACCAACATCTGCAGTTCCATGTTTCTACAGCTCAATATTTAACTGCTTTGTCATATCAAGGTTGGTAATTCTGATTAAATGCAAAAAAGTCACTAAAATGTCACTTCCAAATTACTGCTGGTAGTCAAAAGTTGTCCAGAGTAGGGGAATCGACAGGCAGGCGACATAGGTTTAAGGTGATGTGGGGAGGGAAGATTTATTAGGAACCTGAGAGGTTACTTTTTTACGCAAAGGGTGGTGGGTGTATGGAATGAGCTGCGGGAGGAGGTAGTTGAGGCGGTACCTGGACGGGATGTTGAAGGACGAGAAGCCGAAGCCGAAGTGAAGAATTGGAAACCAAGATACAATGGAAACAACGCCGAAAAGTCAAATAACCGAACGGACACGACGCCGTAAAGCCAAATAACCAAACGGACACGATGCCTAAAAGGCAAATAACCAAAAGGGCACGACGCCTAAATGCCAAATAACCGAATGGCACGACGCTGAAAGGATACGTACCCAAACGGACTCCACGCCGAAAGAACAATAGGCAGAACGAACATGAGGTCGAAAAGCTGCCGAACAGACATGACGTTTCCAGGGACGGGATTTGTCCAAGACCTTGTCAGCGATTGGTCCAGACCCCCGCGTCCATCACATCACTGGCCGGGGGCAGACGGGAGGGTGGGGGGGGGGGATTTTTAATTTTCCTTCGCTGCTTTGGAACTTTCCTGAATATAAAATAAAACCCCGTGTGATTGGAACTTTCAGTTGATTTCACAAACTTATAATCCAAATTGGTCCCATAGATGTTTACACCAACAGTAACCAGGGTCTCGACCTGAAACATCACCCATTCCTTCTCTCCAGAGTCGCTGCCTGTCCCGCTGAGCGACTCCAGCAATTTGCATCTACCTTCGGTGTAAACCAGCATCTGCAGTTCCTTCCTACACTGTTCTAGTAAATCTTGTCTGCGCCCTCTGCCGTGCCTTTGCGCTGTACACTGCAGTGCTCAATATCCCAGCCTTAATGAAACCAATGTTTTAACGAAGTTCAACACAACCTCCTTGCCTTTGTACCCTGCACCTTCAGTTACAAACCCATGCAAATGGTTGGCATTAATGATTTGGCATATTTTTTACAATTTTCCCTATCACCCTGAGTGAATTTCCTATTGGAAAGCAGAATATAGTTGATGCGGTCGGTTCGATCAGACGAAAGCTGGTTCCAAAATGTGTTTAATTTTGCCCAATGCATTTGATAAAGGTTTTCTCTACAACTGACCCACTTTTCCAACCCAAAGGAAATCGCCGAGCGCAAAACGAACAGTACTGTCATCTCACTGCACCGACTCAGCGTCTGGTTTCTCGATTCACACCCAAAGGACCACTGGCCTTCAAGATGCACAGTTGTCTATGTATTGTGGTAGTCAAAATATAGTTGTTACACCGTTACTGTTGGTGTAAATATCTATGGAACCAATTTGGATTATCATTTTGTTAAATCAACCGAAAGTTCCAATCACACGGGGTTTTATTTTACATTCAGTAAAGTCCAAAAGCGGCGAAGGAAAATTAAAAATCCTCCCCACCTTCCCATCTCCCCCGGCCAGTGATGTGATGGACGCAGGGGGTCTGGACCAATCGCTGACAAGGTCTCGGACAAATCCCGACCCCGGAAACGTCAAGTCCGTTCGGCGGCTTTTCGACGTCATGTCCGTTCTGCGTATTGTCCTTTCAGTGTGGAGTCCGTTCGGGTTCGTATCCTTTCGGCGTCGTGCCCTTTCGGTTATTTGGCTTTTAGGCGTAGTGTCCATTCGGTTAATTGGCTTTTTGGCGTCGTGTCCGATCAGCTATTTGGCTTTTCGGCGTCGTTTCCATTTGGTATCTTGGATTCCACTTCTTCGCTTCGGCTTCTCGTCCTTCGACGTCCCATCCACACACGAGTTGAGGCAGGTACTATCGCCAGGTACATGGATAGGATAGGTTTACAGGGATATGGGATAAACACAGGCAGGTGGGACTAGTGTAGATAGGGCCGATTTGGGCTGAAGGACCTGTTCCACACTGTATGATCCTGTGACTCTATGAATTCCATCATATTCACCAGAGAGTTTAATGTTTCATCCTGAAGACCAAAGTACCAGCACCAGAAGACTGATTGGTGGCTCAGTGGCGCAGCAGTAGAGTTGCTGCCTTACAACGCCAGAGCCCCGGGTCCTGTGTTCAATCCTGACTATGGGTGCTGTCTGTTCGGAGTTTGTATGATCTCCCCGTGACCTGCGTGGGTTTTCTCTGAGATCTTTGGTTTCCTCCCACACTCCAAAGACGTACAGGTTTGTAGGTTAATGTTTGTAGGTTAATTGGCTTGGTATAAATTTAAATTGGCCTTAGTGTGTGTAGGATAGTGTTAATGTGCGGGGATCACTGGTCGGTGAGGCCTCGGTGGGCCGAAGGGCCTGTTTCCGTGCTGTATCTCTAAACTAAACTAAACTAAACAAAACTGAGGGGTGATTTGGTATAAGTGTATAAATTCATCAGAGGAATAGACAGGATAATACAGTATTTTTTCCAGGGTAGAGGAAACAAGAACTAGAGGTCAAAGGTTTCAGTTGATATGGGAAAGATTTAATAGGAACCTGAGGATCAACGTTATCACACATAATGGGTGTATGGAATGATGTGCCAGATGAAATTGTTTGGGCAGGTACTGTAACAGCATTTACAACACACTTGGACAGTATATGTCAAGGGATAAGGGGCAAACACGGGCAGGTGGGACCAGTGAAGATGAAGCATGTTGGTCGGCATGGACAAGTTGGGCCAAAGGGCCTGTTTCCATGCAGCATTTTTTTTAAAGTTAAAAATGAGGGACGGTGAATAAGGGGAAATGAGCCGCCCCTACACAGTTGAGGCCTATGGGTGAGTGGTGGAATATTGCGTTGGGGGAACGGGTTGCGTTGGGGGAACAGGTGAGTGGTGGAATAGGCCTCCCGTGGGGGCTATGGGTGAGTGGTGGAATATTGCGATGGGGGAATGGGTTGCGTTGGGGGACCAGGCCTCCCATGTGACAGGGACCCAATGGGTCCCACTTGGTCTAGTATATGGTATATATATAAATATATATATATACATAATATGAAGCTAATAGACCTCCTCTGTACTCTCCAAACCATCCATGTTCTTCCTGTAATGGCACAAACAGAACTGCACATAATATTTTACTTTTTTTTCAAATGTGCATTATTGGGCTAGAGCTTTATCGGATAGCATCTATTTTATTCAGGGTATCATCATGTTGAAGTTTATCAACAGATAAACTTTCAGTTTATCAATCGATGTTCTTGCCAAAGAACCCACACACCTGAGCACATAAAGCACACAGGACATTAGATCCTTGCATGGATGCACAAAGTGTAAATTGTTGTGCCATCATTTGAAGCAATGGCTAAACACATATTCATATTTACTTTTATTCAGTGAGAACCATTTAACCCTAATGAAACATGGGAGGGATTTGCATGGAAGTTGGTTTCTAATTATGGCAGGGGATTAAGTTTATGTTTTCGTAGATCTCCTGGTTGCTTCAGTGCCTGTGCCATGTCACATCCGTGAATTAGTTCAGCTACATGACATTCTTTCACTCCGCAGCTTATGGGATGCACTTTTCTAAGAATGCCATCAGCGGTCAAAAGGGAATATCAATAAGTAAAACGCACACGGAAAATAAATGCCTCTCAGCATTTCAAAGTCACTAATCATTCAATTGGGGGAAAAGGCACAGTCAGGCAATGGGTCAGGCAGCATCTCGGGAGGACGTGGATAGGCAACGTTTCAGGTCGGGACCCTTCTTCAGACTGAGAGTGTCTGAAGTTCTCAGTCCGAAGACGGGCTGAAATGTCACCTGTTCCTTTTCTCCAGGCATGCTGCCTGACCTGTTGCGTTACCCCAGCACCTTGTGTCCATCTTCTGGCAACTGATAGTTGGGTACAGGTGAAGGGGGGTTTTGATTTGTGGATGTATCCCTCACCTGTATCAACCTATCACTTGCCAGGCTTTGCCCCGCCGCATATCTTTTCCAGCTTTCTCCCCCTACTACAATCAAACTGAAGAAGGGTCCCGACATGAAACTGAAGTTACCCCAGCACTTTGTGTCTTTTGTTTCCACCTACCACATGCCAGACATTATCCTGCCCCACGTCTCTTTTCCCACTTTCTCCCCCCTCCCCACTCGAATCAGTCTGAAGAGGGCCCTGACCCAAAATGTCGCCTACCCATGTTCTTCAGAGATGCTGCCTGACCCGCTAAGTTACTCCAGCACTTTGAGCTCTTTTATCATAAATGTTTTATTATTATTAATGTTTAGTGTTTTCTGAGTCATTCGTAACTGTCACTGTATGTCATGTTGTTACTTGTGGGCGGAGCACCAAGGCAAATTCCTTGTATGTGAATACTTGGCCAATAAACTTACTTATTTACTTTTTTTTGCAAACCAGCATCTGCAGTTACTTGTATCAATTATTCATTGCCAATATTTAATCTTTGAAAATTCTTTGATGATATATTCTGGAGCTGAAGGAATGAACGCATGTTCAAGAGAGAATTATTTTTAATATTAATGAAGCCCTTGATTGAGTTTACCATGATGGGATGAGTTTGAACTGACCAAAGATATTAGTTTTGGCTTATCACCGACCCAAAGCCTGATGGGCCAGATAGCACATATGGCTAGCTAGTAATTTTAACAGGAAATTACTGGCCAAGATCCCCCTGCCTCCTTTTTAGTCTTAACCAGAGCCTCAATTTCTCTCTTCATCCAAGCTTCCTTAAGCCCACTTGCCTTGCCCTTCACTCTAACAGGAACATGCATGTCCTGGACTCTTGTCCGCACACATTTATCTGATCTGTTTAGATAGCACGCAAAAAAAAAGATTTTCTCCATACCATGTTAATAATAAACCTAAACTTGGGCGAAGCGATCACCAAGCCTATGCTTGGTCTTCCTGAAATAGAGCAGTTGACACCTAGAGCAGCGGATGCAATAGATGTGGTTTGAGGAGGTGCAGATGAACCTCTGCCTCATCTGGAAAGACTACTTGGGTCCTTGGATGGAGTCAAGGATGGAGGTAAAGCGACAAGTGTAGCATTTCCTGCGTTTGCAAGGGAAAGTACCCAGGGAGGTGGTGGTTTGGGTGGGAAGGGACGAATTGACCAGAGAGTTACGGAGGGAACGGTCTCTGCGGAAAGCAGAAAGGGGATGAGATGGGAAGATGTGGCCAGTGGTGGGATCCCGTTGGAGGTGGCGGAAATGTCGGAGGATTATATGTTGTATGTGACGGCCGATAGGGTGGAAGGTGAGGACAAGGGAGATTCTGTCCTTGTTATGAGTGGGGGGATCGGGAGTAAGAGCGGAGCTGCGGGGTATAGAAGAGACCCTGGTGAGAGCCTCATCTATAATAGAAGAGGGGAACCCCCGTTCCCTAAAGAACGAGGACATCTCTGATGCCCTAGTCTGGAACACTTCATCCTGGGTGCAGATGCGGCATAGACGGAGGAATTGGGAGTAGGGGATAGAGTCTTTGCAGGAAGCAGGGTGGGAAGAAGTGTAGTCCAGATATCTATGGGAGTTGTCGTTTTGGGAGATAAATTGTGACTTTTAACAAAGATATATCACAAGGTGGAGGAAAGATTGTGAGGGATGATTAGGGAATTTAGGGAGGACCTGAAGTTGAAAGAGAAAACATACGAAACGTTACCGGTAAATAATCCAGCAAAGGAGAATAATAAAAGATAACAGATAGAAAATGAAGTATGAAGGCAAAATTGAGGAATTTAAACAACAGACAATTAGACTTGCCTTGAGTGTAGGCATTTCACTAAAATGTGTGTTTCCACAACATGAATTGGTTATAAGGCAATTGATAGATTCGGGGCCACGACTTAGTGAAAGTGTGATTGCAATCGGGAAAACCTATTTAAATCTTGCTCTGAAGGTAATGACAGCCTGTTCTGCTATATCCTATCTTTCTACAACATGTGGTTTCTGAGGAATTATATCATATGATAAGAGAACTATAGTGATGTAAAATAGAAAACATTTTCCCTGAAAGAATGAGATTGCCCTGTGTCTGTGCCAAACATGATGCCAAGTTTAACTTTAGGGTGGTAATGTGGCGTAGCAGTAGAGCTACTGCCTTACAGCGCCAGAGACCTGGGTTCGATCCTGACTACGGGTGCTTGTTTGTGTGTAGTTTGTATGTTCTCCCCTGTGACCAGTGTGGGTTTTCTCCGAGATCTTCGGTTTGTAGGTTGATTGGCTTGGTATAAATGTAAAATTATCCCTTGTGTGTGTCGGATAGTGTTAATGTGCGGGGGTTGCTGGTCGGCATGGACTTGGTGGGCCGAAGGGCCTGTTTCCGTGCAGTATCTCGAAAACTAAAACTAAAACTAAAACTAATCTCCTCTGCCTGCACGTGATCCATATCCCTCCATTCCCTGCTTATCCATGGGCCTATCCAAAAGCCCCTTAAACACCACTATTATGTCGGCCTCCACCATAATAATAATAATAATAATAGATTTTATTTATATAGCGCTTTTCAGGACTCAAAGTCGCTTTACATTGAGAGTCAAGAATAAACAAAACAAAATAGAGCAGTAAGACAGAGATGCAAAGGGGAGGGGGACATGGGACTAAGGGTATGCAGAGGTGAAGAGATGGGTCTTGAGGCGGGGACTGGAAGATGGTGAGGGACTCAGAATTTCAGATCAGTTGTGGGAGGGAATTCCAGAGCCTGGGAGCCGCCCTGGAGAAGGCTCTGCCTCCAAAAGTGCAGAGGTTTGATTTCGGAGTGGAGAGGAGACCAGCTGATGTGGATCTGAGGAACCGTGAGGGTTGGTAGGGGGAGAGGAGGTCAGTGAGATAAGGGGGGGCCAAGTGGTTGAGGGCTTTGTAGGTGAGGGCCAGGATTTTGTAGATGATCCGGTGGGAAATGGGAATTATCCAGTGGAGTTCTTTGAGAACTGGGGTGATGTGGTGCCAGGATTTGGTGTGGGTAATGAGTCGGGCGGCTGCATTCTCACACCATCACGCCAAGTAGCATGTTCCAGACACCCACCACTCTCAGCATAAAATACTTGCCCCATAGATATGCCCCTCTGACCTTATAGCTATGCCCTCTAGTATTTGGTTTTTCCATCCTGGGAAATAGGTTCTGGCTGTCAGGACCTCAACCTCCGGCATTCCAGAGAATACAATCCATGCCTCTCCAACCTCTCCTTGTATGTTCTAAGTTGTCTGTAAACATGACACATCGCTTTGGAATAACTCGCATTACAGGGGGAGTTTTGTCAAGAGGCAGAAAGCAAATGCAAGGATAGAATAAATGGTTCCAAAGTAGGAATTGTCAAATGGGCCGGCAGTTTCACAGTCACACAGCTGAGAAACACATCTCATTACAACACAAATCCGTCACATTATGAGGAAGAAATTCTCGCCAGCTCTCAATATTTCCCGCAAGCAATCTCATGCTGCTGTGATCTTATAAGAACAAAATGGTAATTTCTGTGTGTGCCTCTGGTGCCTTTGTGTTCAGTCAATTTTAATCAGAAAATGCATCTACGAAGCCCAGAGCACAAAGTTGAGAGGTGATTGTGTGTGAGGCCAGTGTAGGGACATTGGTCAATGTAGAGTCTCAAAGGAGGGACTCTGGAGCACCCGTTGGTGAATGATTCAGGTTTATAACGGGGAGAATCAACATCTCACTGGGAACCTCTTGGTGGAAATCTGTACTTTGGCATTAATGCGGTGAACGTTGGTTTAGTTTAGTATAGAGATACAGCATGGCAACAGGCCCTTCTGATCACCGAGTCCACACCGACCATTGATCACCCGTTCACACTCGTTCTACGTTATCCCACCTTCTCATCCACTCCCTACACACTGGGCACCAATTTACAGAGGGCCAATTAACCTACAAACCCGCATGTCTTTGGGAAGTGGGAGGAAACCGGAGCATTTGGAAAAGAAACAACATCTCACTGGGAGTCATTTGGTGGAAATCTCTAGATCATAAGATCATAAGATCACAAGACATAGATGCAGAATTAGTCAATCTGGCCCATCGAGTGTGTCAATCTGGCCCATTCAATCATGGCTGATCTATTTTATCCTCTCAACTCCATTCTCTTGCGTTCTCCCCGTAACCATGGACACATTTGCTAATGGAGAACCTATCAATCTCCGCTTTAAAAATACCCAATGACTTGGCCTCCACTGCCGTCTGTGGCAATGAATTATACAGATTCACCACCCTCAGGCTAAAGAAATCCTCCTCATCTGCATTCTAAAGGTACATCCTAAAGGTAGACTGCCAACACCCTGAAGAGTTAATACAGAGAACTCGTGGGATGAATTTGCAGCAGTCCTCCATTACCTAAGGAAGCCTGGAGCTTACAACATTGTTATCCAAGTTAGGTCCTAACTGAGCCAAGGGAACTCATGTCTTTCATTGGTAGGTTTTAGATGGAGAAGGCATTATTGTCAACAGTATTTCTCCAAGCCAATAATATATAACTCGGTGCCCGTGCTTTCACCACTGAGGTAGAACAACAATAATTTAAGTCTCCACCAGAGACAATCTGTGAGTAGTTGTGGCCTGATTTTAACCTTTAATCTCCATTCAGGACAGCAAGAAATTCCAGAGAGTTGTTTTTGTAATCCAGACAATCGCACAAACTAACCTCCCTTCCATTGACTGCATCCATGCCTCACGCTGCCTCGGCAAGGCCACCAGCATCATCAAGGACCAGTCTCATCCCGGTCACTCCCCATCAGGCAAAAGGTACAGAAGTATGAGAATGCAGACCTCCAGATTCAGGGACAATTCCCAGCTATTATCAGGCAACTGAACCGTCTGCTCACCAGCTAGAGAGCAGTCCTGATCTCCCACCTACCCCATTGGAGACCTGCGGACTATCTTTAATTGGACATTACCGAACTTTATATTGCACTAAATGTTATACCCTTGATCCTGTGTCGGTACAATGTAGACTGCTTGATTGCAATCATGTATAGTCTTTTCACTGACTGGATAGCAGACACCGTGGCGCAGTGGTAGAGTTTCTGCCTTACAGCGAATGCAGCGCCGGAGACCCGGGATCGATCCGTACTACGGGTGCAGTTTGTACGGAATTTGTACGTTCTCCCCGTGGCCTACATGGATTTTCTCGGAGATCTTCGGTTTCCTCCCACACTCCAAAGACATACAGGTTTGCAGGTTAATTGGCTTGGTAAATGTAACAATTGGCCCTAGTGGGTATAGGATAGTGTTAATGTGCGGGGATCGCTGGTCGGCGCGGACCCGGTGGGTCGAAGGTCCTGTTTCCTCGCTCTGTCTCTAAACTAAACTAAACAAAAAACATTTCACTGTTCGTTGATATCTTTGGTTTAAACCAGCATCTGCAGTTCCTTCCTACATATTCCATAGATCAAAATCGGTTCAATGGTGAGGGAAGTTTGACTTTTGTAGGTACCAACTTCTGTAAGAGACCTGGGAACACAGACTCTCCTCCCGGAGAAAGGGAAACATTTTCAAGCCATTATTTGGGAAAAGTAAAAGATTGGCAATACGGCTTATTACTCATATGTTGAATCTCGAACTTGGGAGGGAAGGTGGGGCAGAGGATGAACATTGAAGAGAATATGATGCAGATGCTGGAAAGTGGGAACTAAAGTAGACACTGTTGGAGACTGGAGCACTCGAGGAACTCCATGTAGATGGGAAAAGGCCAATTAACGTACAAACCCACACGTCTTTGGGATGTGGGAGGAAACTGGAGCACCTGGAGAAAAACCAAATGGCCACAGGAAGAAGGTAAAATCTCCACACACAGACAGCACCCGAGGTCAGGATCGAACCGGGGTCTCTGGCTCTGTAAGGCAGTGGCACTACCCGCTGAGCCACCATACTGCCACTTAGTGTTGCAATCACCTTGACTTCACAACATTGCACGTCTAACAACGATTCTATACGGTTGCTTTTGATTACAGAAGATTGGAAAGCATTTCAAAGAAATACATTTATGAGCGAGATTTAATAATAATAAAAATAGTTTGACACAAAACACACGTGCAACTTCAATCCACTACAGTTTGTAACAGAAGCTGGAACACCCACCATTCACAGTTGTGTACAAACTGTGGCATCATTAGAAACATAGAAAAATAGGTGCAGGCATAGGCCATTCAACCCTTCGAGCCCTTCAATAGGATCGTGGCTGATCATCTAAAATCAGTACCCCATTGAAGCAATCTGTGCAATTTAAAGCTGTCCCTGAATGGTATTTTATTGGCAATTTAAAGCTGTCCTTGATTGTAATTGTTTGTGCAATTTGCATTTAAAAATCGATTCCACCACATGCCTAAAAATAAAAGCGAGTTGGGCGAATATGGTTGATCGTATTAAAAATACCATGTCTGAACAGCAGGTAGTTTAACAGAGGTTATTATGTTATTGTTTGAAGAGATGGGGGACGGGGAGAATTATCAAACATTTCAAAGAGAATGCCAATATCTAGCAAAACCACCCGCTCAACCAATGAAAATATTTTTTTCCTTTGTTTTCTGCGAACAAAAATCAATTTAACTTCACACTTTTTTAAACAATTAATACACTTTAAGGGTGATATATATATTTTTTAAGGGTGATATATATTTTAATTTAAGGGTGATATATATTTTTTATTTTTTATTAATATAGCATGGAAACTCTCCCTTCGGCCCACTGAGTCCATGCCGACCATCGATCACCCATTCACACTTGTTCTATGTTATCCCACTTTTGCATCCACTCCCTACACACTTGGGGTAATTTACAAAGGGCCAATTAACCTAAAAACCTGCACGTCTTTGGGATGTGGGAGGAAACCGGAGCAAACGGGGGAAACCCATCTGGTCACAGGGAGAACGTGCAAACTCCACACACGGACAGCACCCGAAGTCAGGATCGAACCCGGGTCTCTGGGGTGCTGTGAGGCAGTGGTGACCGAGAAAACATTTCAATTTTCCTCTAATATCCTCGCCACCAATCCCTTAAAGTGCCGTAGCTCATAACTTGGCAGGTTGTATTCCGAATACTCTTTGGGGTACTGATTGGGGATGATCAGCCATGATCACATTGAATGGCGGTGCTGGCTCGAAGGGCCAAATGGCCTACTCCTGCACCTATTGTCTATTGTCTATTGAATACTATTCACAATGAAAGATTAGGCCCATATGCAGCCAAGATGGTACATTACCAGCCTAATGATGATAAAATATCTGGAAAAACATTTCTCTTATTCATTATTCTACAGCACAATTTGATAGCCATTTTAGTAATCACCAGGTAAAGAACATTAAACAATTAGCACCAACGTAATTGGTGGTGAACTGTATTTGTGGACACAGCATTAAACCTTTAATTAAAAGATGTTCCTTGTTTGAGACGGATCCGGCCTAGCTTGTAATGTGAACATCAGGGTCTGCTTAGTAAATAAGACTGGATTTGGCATTTACCCCATTTATTTACAATATATATTAACGATTTAGACGAAGGAATTAAATGTGACATCTCCAAGTTTGTGGATGGCACAAAGCTGGGTGGCAGTGTGAGCTGCGAGGAGGATGCTATGAGGCTGCAGGGTGACTTGGATAGGTTGGGTGAGTGGGCAGATGCATGGCAGATGCAGTATAACGTGGATAAATGTGAGGTTCTCCACTTTGGTAGCAAGAACAAGAAGGCAGACTATTATCTGAATGGTGTCAGATTAGGAAATGGGGAGGTGCAACGAGACCTAGGTGTGCTTCTACTGAAAGTAAGCATGCAAGTACAGCAGGCAGTGAAGAAAGCTAATGGCATGTTGGCCTTCATAGTGAGATGATTTGAGTTTAGGAGCAAGGAGGTCCTACTGCAGTTGTACAGGGCCCTGGCGAGACCACACCTGGAGAACTGTGCACAGTTTTGGTCTGCCAACTGTCGCTACACACAACAAGTTACACAAAAACTTGAAATTAAAAGTGAAAACAAAGAAAAAGACAAGCGACTGCTGACTGGCTGCCGTGTGCACAGCGCCCTAACCGGAACAAATAAACAAACAAACGAACAAACGCAGCCTTATCCCCTGGGCAGAGGATTCTAAAACTAGAGTGACCACCCCCCCACCCCACCCCCACCCACACTGGGTCCCCCCTTTGTTCTTCTTGTGTAGAAAGGAACTGCAAATGCTGGTGTATATCAAAGATAGACACAACGTGCTAGAGTAACTCAATGGGTCAAGGCAGCATCTTTGGAGAAAAAGGATGGGTGACGTTTCGGGTCAGGACCCTTCTTCAGACCCTTCTTGATTAGGAAGGGCGTCTAAGGGTACGGGGAGAAGGCAGGAGAATGGGGCTGAGATGGAAAAATAGATCAACCATGATAGAATGGCGGAGCAGCTGAATGGTCTAATTCTGCTCCGATGTCAAATGGTCTTATGGTCTATGGTCCCAAATATTGGTCTCACGTCAAGAAGCTTAAGAGATGGTAGGTGCTTCACTCTACCCATTTTCCTTCTTTCTTGCTATTCATTCTCAGGAGCCAACATTTATTACCGACTTTAAATGATCATAAATTGGTGGAGGGACATCTCCTACTGCCACTGTAGTGTGTGTGTGTGTGTGTGTGATGGAGATTATCCCAAGTGTTGGCTTATGACCTCTTGGAACTTTTTAGAGGCTCCGGTACTCTGTACCAAAGTACTGTCGCAAAGCATGCACTGTTTAACAGGTAAAATAACTCAAACAGCAGTTAACTCAGTGTGTCAGGCAGCATCTGGGGAGGGAATAGACAGACAATATTTCTTCGCTCTGAATACTGAACAATTCCAAGCAAAGATATTGTTGAGGAGAAACAAGGAACTACAGATAGACACACAATGCTGGAGTAACTCAGTGGGTCAGGCAGCATCTCTGGAGAAAAGGAATAGGTGATGTTTCGGGTCAAGATTCTTCTTCAGACCTGCAGATACAGGAACTGCAGATTCTGGTTTACAAAAAAAAGACACAAAGTGCTGGAGTAACTCAGTGGGTCAGGCAGCACCTCTGGAGCACATGGATGTGTGACATTTCGGGTTGTAACCCTTCTTGATTAGATATTATTGATGTTGATATTGTGCGTGATTACTGTACAGCTGACACTGGAGTTTGGCCATAATGTTAAATGTTCTTTCAAGTAAGCGATTCTAATTCCTATTGGGTCCCAACTCAAAATGTCGTCTGTCCATTCCCTCCATAGATGTTGCTTGACCCACTGAGTTCCTCCAGCACTTTGTGTTTTGCTCAGGATTCCAGCACCTGCAGTTCCTGGTGCCTTCAAACACTTATTACTTCCACAGTGCCGATGGGCCCAGTCCAATGAATAGTGGCCTTGGACTATGTAATGTTGATGTCTGACCACAGCCTTGATCTCACTTCTGACACCATGTATGAAGTACTGATAACACTGAGTTGTTTAACTTCATTGTAAGTATTTTAATAACATCACATAGAGACAGCATTACATTAAGTTGTTGTGGGCTCTGAGTCCTAGAACTGTTAGTCACACACCACCGGATGGTATAGTGGAAACCCGAACTGGATTACGGATCGGGTGAACAACAGCAAAGCCAGACATGGATCAAATCAGTAATAGTGAGTGACCTACAGCATGTGCTCCACCACTGAGCTTGAGGGCAAGTCCAGAAGCGAGGCTGGACTTTGGAGTTGCCTCCACTTGTTCTCCATCTTCTCTTGAACTTTTGTGGCTCGGAGCCTGAGAAATTCCATGGAGGGTGAGGAGATGAGGAGTTTTAGTGCCTCACCAACGCGGTTCTGTCGAGAGGATTTATGTTTGTAAAAGCGACCTGGGTATTCTAGTGTTGACATTAGTTTAGTTTAGAGATACAGTACAGAAACAGGCCCTTCGGCTCACTGAGTCCACGCCGACCCGTGGTCCCCGCACACTAACACTATCCTACACACACTGGGGACAATTTACAATTGTACCAAGCCAATTCACCTACAAACCTGTACATCTTTGGAGTGTGGGAGGAAACCGGAGCACCCGGAGAAAACCCAGGCAGGTCACGGGGAGAACGTACAAACTCCGTAGTCAGGATCAAACCCGGGTCTCTGGCTCTGTGAGGCAGCAACTCTACCGCTGCGCCACCGTGTCGCCCTTGAACCTTGCAACTTAAAACTTGGCCTGTCGCTCACACTGGGGTCAGATTCTCGTCCGCAGACCTTTTCACCTGGGAAAAAGGTTCTGACAGTCTACTTTATCAAATAATTTTATATAACTTCTATCAAGTCTGCCTTCAACCTCCTTCGCTCCAGATAAAACAATCTATGTTTCTCCAACCCCTCCAACTGTTAAAATGCGTTTACTTATTGATAAGTAATCACAGACAAGTCAAACACAAAGTAAGGCAAGATTCTTTTATTCGCTAGCGGGAGTGTGCTGGAAGTTATACACTTTAGCTTCCCTGTCGCACAACTCTTCGAACAAAGAAAGGTTAGTACAATTATACTTATTTCTTATCAATAAACACACATTCTAAATCTGACTGAAAGATCCGTAGCCTAAGGGAAACAAGGGAGGCTGGACCCATATATAAACTTTGCAATGTCAGCCTTATTCTCAAATCTTGGCACAGCTTCAGTACAGTGTCCATTTTGGGAGGACAACTGACTCCATTTTGTTTTCAAATTACTCCATTTTGTTTCCAGAATGGGCATCTGTCTGTGAACTTAAAACAAGCTTGTAAGACTCATTAATATGCTGCAGTTCAGGCAGCATTCTGGTATTCAATTTGCCCTTGTTTGGCCCACGTCCCTCCAAACAATTCATATCCATGCACAGTACCTGTTCAAATGTCCTGTAAATGTTGTTATTGTACTTGCCTCAACTACCTCCTCTGGCAGGTTCTGAGGAGATGATTAGGCTGGTGGACAAACACATTATACACGGCCAGGGCAAAAGTGCTGCACACCAAAGATCTGAGAACTCTGGCCTGTTCTATCATTCTTAAATAACAAGTCAAATTCAGATGCGTGGACTTTGTAGGGTACTTTGTAGCATTATCAGCAAAGTACAAAATATAAGTTAACTATTTACGATTTAGACAAAAAAAAAACCAAGTGCTGGAATAACTCAATGGGTCAGGCAGCATCTCTGGAGAACATGGACAGGTGACGTTTTGGTTCGGGACCCTTCTTCACTGATTGAAGTGGGAGTGGGGGGGGAGAGGAGAAAACTGGAAAAGAGAGGTGGGGGTGGGACAAAGCCTGGCGAGTGATAGGTGGATACAGGTGAGCGGGGTTTTTTTGGCAGATGGGTGGATTAAGAGACAAAGGCTGGAGGTGAGAAGTAGACCAAAGGGCGTCAGATATGGAGAGGAGAGGAGTGAAATGTAAAGCTGGAGGGAGGGGTGTGTGGATGGAAGGAGACAGGATACTAGTGGGGAAGGGGTTTTTGGTTGGCAGAGGGGTGAGTTAAGTGATGAAGGCTGGTGGTGAAATAGAGACAAGGAGAAGGAGAGAAGAGGAGTGAAATGTGAAGCCAGAGGAATGTATATGGGTGGAAGGGAACGGGGGTCGGAAAGGAAGGGAAAAGAGGTGGCTACGAGTTGGGGAAACAGATTTGCACCTGGGTGCGACACAGGGAAGAGAGGGGGATCAAAGCAGGATGTTACTTAATATTGGAGAAGATTTCATATCACCTTTCAACCAAAGTAAGTTATTTTATGATCAAAAGAGCAGCCAGTATACTGGATGAATGGAACAGTCTTGAGTTGGGACTGAGTTGAGTTGAGTGCTCCAGCATCAGAACCACTCGATGTGCAGGAATGGTGGCGATTACCTCAGGGTGGGATGTGGCATCAGTTTACTTTCCTTTGGTTCAGTGCAATCGTTCTCAGTGTGACCGCTCGCGCTTGGCTCCTCTCGTGGCTGGTCGCTCTGAGCAGGAAAGGAGAGAGTTGTGGGTTAATGCAGTGACAGTAACAATACAACATCTACCATGTTCAATCATTTGGACTTTGCGTCGGCCCGCATTTGGAGTATTGCCTGCAGTTCTGGTCACCCCATTACAGTGGAGGCTTTGGAGAGGGTGCAGAAGTGGTTTACCATAATGCTGTTTTAATTAAGAGTGCATTAGCTCCCTGTTGGAAGTATATAAAATTATGAGAAATGCAGATAGGGTAGACAGTCAGAACTTTCGACCCAAGGTGGAAATAACCAAGTCCAGAGGTTATAAGGTGAGTGGAACAAAGTTCTAAGGAAATACGCGGGGCAAGTTTTTTATACAGATGGTGGTTTGGGCCTGGAATGCACTGCCCGGGGTGGTGGTGGAGACAGATACGATAGTGGCATTTAAGAGGTTGTTAGATAGGCACATGGATGTGCAGGGAATGGATCAGGTGAAGGTACTTGAGATTATCTTGGCATCCCACCATTCCCCACATATCCATGTATTATCGAAAAGCCTCTCAAAATCCACTATCGTATCTGCCTCCACCAGCAACCCTGGCAGCAGGTTCCAGGAACCCATCACCCTCTGTGTAAAATACACAGGGAAACGGGACGAACAGATTGGATATAGAAACATAGAAACAGAAAATAGGTGTAGGAGTAGGCCATTCGGCCCTTCAAGCCAGCACTGCCATTCAATATGATCCAAAATCAGTACCCCGTTCCTGGTTTCTCCACATATCCATTGATTCCATTAGCTCTGAGCTTTATCGAACTCTCTCTTGAATACATACTTGAATGGGTATCTTGGATGCTAAAGACCTGTTGGTTCAAAGGGCCTGTTTCTGTGCTGTATGTCTCTATTATGGTAGGATTCTAGGATGGGGCTTTTCTTCACCTGGGCTACAGGAGGCTGAGTGGCAAGGCTCAACTTAAAGCTAAGCCCTCTTGTCTTTGATATTTCCACCCTGGTAAAAGGATCTGGCTGTCAACCCTATCAATGCCTCTCTATGTGGTAGAAACAGTGATTGTTTTGAATGGACCTGGATGTGAATTCAACATCACCATCTTGTTCTTGGAGACGAAACCACTGCAGATGCTGTAATTCGGAGTAAAAAAAACAAACTGCTGGAGGAACTCAGCGGGTCGAGTTGATGCAGGGTCTCTCAACCTGAAACGTTGACCATCCCTTTGCCTCCACGGATGCTGCCTGATCTTGTTTTTATTCTGCTGAAAATTGGATTAAGGAGTGGGTGTGGAATGTGGAAGGAATCCATGCGGTTTGCAGTAATGTTATTTCTGAGAGTATCAATGAGTGACCCCAACCTCTTTACTACTGCACGGTGGAAGTATAGTGTTGAGTATTTGTAGAGTCATAGAGCTATACAGCACGGGAACAGGCCCTTTGGCCCAACTCTCCATGCCGACCAGGTTAGGTGGCACCTATCTAGTCCCATTTGCCTGCACCTTGCCCATATCCCTCCAAACTTTTCCTCTCCCTGTACCTGTCCAGGTGTCATTTAAATGTTGTAATTGTACCCACCTCTTCCGTTTCCTCTGGCAGCTTGTTCCATGCACGCACCTCTCTCTGTGCAAGAAAGTTGTCCCTCAGATCCTTTTTAAATACTTCACCTCCCACTTTAAACCCACACCCCCTAGTATTTGATTTCCCCACCCTGGAGAAGAGTGTGCCTATTCACCTTATCTAAGCCCCTCATAACTTCATCTATAATGTCACCACTCAGCCTCCTGTGTTCTAGGTAAAAATAAGCCCCGTTCTAGAGTCCAAGATTCCAGAGCCAGACAGCATCTCCATGCCAATGAAGATGTCCCATCTGTTAGGCCCATTGCCCATGTTCAGCCCATATCCCCTAAACCTTTCCTATCTATATACCTGACCAAGTCTCTGTTACATGCTACTATTGTGCCTGCCTCAACTACCTCTTCTACACCCACCACTCTCTGAAAATATTGCCCCTCAGCTTCCTATTAAAATTTGCCCCTCTTGCCTCAAACTTATGTTTTCTGGTTCTCTCACATTTCACTCCTTATCTGACGCCCTTTTGTCTCCTTTTCGCCGCTAGCCTTTGTCGCTTACTCCAACTGTTGCCAATCAACCCACTTCACCTGTATCCACCTATCACTCACAAGGCTTTGTCCCTCCCCACCTCGCTTTTCCAGCTTTCTCCCCCCCCCCATTCGACAACCAGTCTGACGATGGGTTTTAACCCAAAACATTGCCAGTCCATTTCCTCCACAAGTGCTGTCTGGTCCAGCGCTTGGTGTCTTTTCAAGCTTTAACAAACTGCTTGCTGCAGCTTTCAAAAGCATTGATTGAATTATAACAAAGCAACCCTTTGTGATGTGCCTCTTCTCAAATGACACATGCTATCAATTGACATTTTAAGTGCTGTCACAACCATATATTTAAAACAAACAGTAAAATAGCTAGAAAATCAAGGAACTGTAGAAACAAGGCACAAAGTGCAGCATCTCTGGAGAACATGGATATGTGACGTTTCCTGTCAGGACCTTTGAACACTGAAGAAAGGTCCTGGCCTGAAACATCACCTATCCAAGTTCTCCAGTAAAATAGCGAAATGGTTTCATGAACAAAATTTGGTTATGCATGTGGTGTTTCCTGGACCTGAGCAGTGTTGATCGTATCTGTAACGGTTCCAAGTGCTCATATTTCCCAATGTATCACCCATTCACACTTGTTCTATGTCATCTCACTTTCTCATCCACTCATCTACCTGCTAGGGGCAATTTTACTTTGGGATGTGGGAGAAAACTGGAGTCTTTGGGACGTGGGAAAAAACTGGAGTGTCCGGAGGAAACCCACGCTGTCACGAGGAGTACTTGCAAACTCCACATAGATAGTAGCCTCAAAGTTTCCCCTCATGTTCCTATTAAATCTTTCCCCTTTCATATTAAACCAATGCTCCCTGGTTCTTACAGTAATTCCCCTATTATGAGTAAAATATTCAATGTATTCACCCTATCCACTCCCCTCATGATTTTATACACCTCTTATCCATTTCCCTCTATCTCCTCTGCTAGGCACTTTCCCCCAGGCTGACTGTTTTCTATCTACATTGTAAATCTTTATCAGATCATTAGAGCAGTGTTAAATGCAGCTGAACATTTAATTCCTTACTGAAATTCAGTATTTACAACATCTCTCTGGCAGTGCAGATATCTAACAGGATTGATCAAACTGCTACTTCTAGACTGATAATATCACCATTCACAAAGCATTACTTACAGGATTGATAAAACTGCTGTAGACACAAGGAACAACAGATGCTGGTTTACGAAATAAGACACAAAGTGCTGGAGTAACTCAACAAGTCAGGCAGCATCCCTGGAGAGCATGGAGATATTTTGAAGAAGGTTCCCGACCCAAGATGTCATCTATCCACGTTACTCCAACACTTTGTATCATTTTATGATGAAACCACTTCCAGATTGATAACGTTCCCATTCCCATTCATTACTTACAGTGATTTTTCTGGGTGGTGGTGATGGTTTGTGGTTGGAGATGGGAGAGACTGGGACTGGTGGCTCCGTCCGAACATCCGGCTGAGGAAAATTCATGGAAGAGGCCGGCGGAAAAAGCCCCCAGGCCTCTTTCAAAGTAGGATCTGTTTTGTGAGTATTTGGTGGTTCAGGGAACGATGTCATGCCTGAGCTTTGGTCACTGATGCTTGTGCCTGAATATCCCAGTGCCTCAAAACCAATCGGCATCTGTGGAGGATCTGGGGAGCTGTAACCTTCATCAGTTTTTGATGTTTGTATGAAAGGGTTAATCATACTTTCTGTCTGTATTTGATGTTCTGGTTCTTTACTTGGGCCCATTTTAGAAGTTGCGGGAGATTGTTTGGGTGAATGAGGGCTGGCTGGGATGACATCTTGAAGCTGAGGAGTAAACTCTTGCTGAGAACCACCTGCCCCTCGCTGGACATCAGAGTTGAAGGGATGAGCATCGTCTGGAGTCGGGAAAGGTTCTGCCACGACAGGTGGCATTGGCTGGTCGAACGAGAACCAGTGAGAATCAAGACTCATCAAGGGACCTATTTTTCCCAAGGAAGGCCTCGGTGGAGTTGGCATTTGAAGAGCAGCATTCATTGGGTTTGGGGACAACACTTGCTGGGGACTAAGTGGATAGGGGGCAGTGTTGGTGCCTGGTGTTTGCACGGCAGCCAGGTCTCGTGGACCTCCCGCTACCATTGTTGCAGCACATTCAACTTCAGGATCCATCTGAAAACTGGAAGGGTCTTGTCCACGGTGGTGACTTTGGTTTGACGGGAGGTTCGAACCTACAGGGTTTTCCTGCAGATCCGTTGTACCCCAAGCATCTTGTGCACTGGGGGACACAAACGATTCCTGATTCACTTTGCCTTGTTGCCCAAAGTCAACTCCATGACCGGCAGTCTCTGTTTTATGATGGGCTTGCTGACACTCCAGATACAATGGTGGATAAGGAGGTGAAACCATTTCATAATTAGGAAGCGGATTCATTGCATTCTCAGCGTCTGGGCTCCATTGAATGTGGCCTGGTCTGGGCATTGTCCGAGGGCATGTTGTTGGTGCATCACTTTCTAGTTCCACGTAATCCACTTGCCAGCCATACGGAGCCCGTGCTGGTGGGCTGGGAGAGGGACTCTGTTGATGACGTTGAGGGAGTTCATCTGCTGGTAATTCCTTCTTCCCAACTTCCATCTTATGGAACAGGGTTATGGCAGTCCGATCAGAACAATCTGAAAAACAAGGTTTATGAAATGGATATATGAGGAACTGCAGATGCTGGAATTTTCAGCAAAACACAAAGTGCTGGAGGAACTCAACGGGCCAGGCATCATCTGTGGAGATAGTGGACAAACAACGTTTCGGGCCGGGGGAACCTTCTTCAGACGGATGGTGTAGGGGGAAGAAAGCTGGAAAGGAGAGGTGGTTGTAGGACAAAGTCTGGCAAGTGATAGGTGGATACATGCGAGGGAGCGATTGATTGGTAGATGGGTGGAATAAGTGACAAAGGCTAGGAGACAAAAGGGTGTGGAGAGAAGAGGAGGAGTGAGATGTAACGCCAGAGGGAGGGAGGGAAGGGGAAAGAGGGGGTGGGAATAGAAGGAGAATAGGCAACTTGGGAATGGGAGATGAGTGTATGCAGGAGAGGAAAGGAGCAGAGTGACTAGTGGGGAATGGGAGTAGGTAGGGGAAATATGTGCACACTGTGTTCAGGAAGGGCATGGGAAAGAGAGAGGGTCGGGGTCTGGGGGTATATTCTTTGGCATTGGAGAATCCAATGTTCATACCGTAGGGTTGTAAGCTGCCAGTTTGTGAATACGTTCCACTGAACCACCGGGTGGCGCCAGCAATGGCTGCCTCGCTGTAGATGAGATATGCATGTGCCTTTAACATAGTGACCTCACACCCACTAACCACTCCCCATATCACAAGTATAACTACAACCTCCACACCCACAGATCACCCTCTAGTTCCTGTGACAGACCACGTACAGCTAGTGCAATGTATAATGTCCAGTATGAATAAAGATAGTAAAGTAACGATGTCTCGATATCAATCCTTTACATGGTGTCAGAAGTGGGATTCGAACCCACGCCTCCCGATGGAGATGGAGGCGACCCTACACAGTATGGTACAAATGGGCGTCCTAAAGGCGGTCGTCGAGCCCACCAGCTGGGTCTCTTCCCTGGTTGTTGCTGCTAAAAAGGACATGAGTGAGATACGCATCTGCATCAACCCCAGAGACCTCAACCTGGCCATTCGGCGCCCTCACTACCCTATGAGAACGGTGGAAGACGTCGCTGCACGGGTTGGTCCAGCAACGGTCTTTTCGGTCCTCGATGCCAAGAGTTCATTCTGGCAGATACCACTGGACGAGCGGTCGTCCATTTTGACAACCTTCGCCACCCCCTACGGAAGGTTTCGGTTCCTCCGAATGCCCTTCGGAATCAACTCTGCCAGCGAGGTATTCCAGCGAACCATGGAACAGTTGTTTTCAGATCTGCCTTGCGCCATAATTGTTGACGACATCCTCGTTTACGGTAAGGATGTTGCCGAACACGATGTCAACCTCTGCCTGATCCTGGACCGGGCCAGGCAAATCAACTTGAAACTGAACCCCAAGAAGTGCCGATTCCGCGTCTCGGAGGTCACCTATGTTGGACACGTATTCACCGCTGAGGGGCTGAAGCCTGACCCGCAGAAAACGACTGCCATCTCAGGGATGCCTCCTCCTACTAACGTGGCAGGCCTGCAACGCTTTCTCGGCTTGGTAAACTACCTGGGGAAGTTCATCCCCGACCTAAGCGAGCTCAGCGCTCCCCTGAGGGATCTGATCAAAAAGGACACTTCCTGGCTTTGGTTACCCAATCATCAGAAGGCATTTGACATTCTTAAGTCTAAACTGATCAGCACACCCACGCTCAAGTTCGTTGACCTGCGGCATCCCATTGTCCTCACCTGCGACGCCTCTCAATTCGGACTCGGTGCCGCCTGCCTCCAGGTCCATGACGGCCTGCAGATGCCTGTCTCATTCGCGTCCCGCACCATGACCGCCACCGAACAGCACTACGCGCAGATTGAGAAGGAGCTACTGGCCGTGCTGTTTGCCTGCTCCAAATTCCGGGACTACATCGTGGGCAACACTTTCACCGTTGAAACTGACCATCAACCACTTGTTACCATCCTCAACAAACCGATCCATGTGGCCTCATCACGTCTGCAGCGCATGCTGCTGCAGCTCCAGCGTTTCACGTTCACGGTGGTTTATCGTAAGGGGAAGGACATGTTCGTAGCCGACACGTTGTCTCGCGCCCCGCTGACGTCCACTGCTCGCCACCAATACGAAACGTCCGAGTTACTAGTACTACGATTGAACTTCGTCCCCTCGCCACAGATGAAATCCCTGGTTGAACACACTACCAACGACCCTGCCCTGCAACAGCTGTCTGCCGTCATCCGGCAGGGCTGGCCTGACCGTCGCTCGGCACTGCCAGCTGGAGCCGTGCCCTACTTCCTGATTCGGGACGAGCTCGTATTGCACGACGGCGTGGTGGTGAAGGGTCACAAAGTGGTCGTGCCCGCGGCGCTGCACGACCACTATTTTCAGGTCGCACACCGCGGTCACACTGGGGCCGAAGCCACTTTGTCTCTCGCCAAGGCACAGTTCTATTGGCCGGATATGGCAAAGTACATCCGGGAGAGGGTCTCATCGTGTTCCACCTGCAACAGCCGCGCCCCCCATCAGCAGCGTCAGCCGCTTCTACAGCAGCCCGCGCCCGGACTGCCCTGGATGGCGCTCGCCACAGACATTTTCGAGTGGCGGGGCAAACATTTCCTGGTACTCGTTGACTTCTACTCCAGCTGGTTTGCGGTTGACCGGCTGCCTTCCGTGACCTCTTCGGCCGTCATCGACAGGTTGGACCCTCACTTTAGCACTTTTGGCCCCCCGGCAAGCCTGCAGTCGGACAATGGCAGCCAGTTCACGAGCTCCGAGTTTAAAGCGTTCGCTTCCAGATGGAACTTTCGCCATTTCACAAGCAGCCCGGAGTACCCGCAAAGCAACGGTTTGGCCGAGCGCGCGGTCCGCAGTGCTAAGCACCTGTTGGAACAGTGTGGTGGCATTAACTCTGACTTCCACCTGGCCCTCCTCAGCCTTCGGAACATCTCCCGCGACCCTGCCATGGGTTCACCTGCTCAGCGGCTCCTGTCTCGCGCTACCAGGCTCCCACTCCCGGTGGCCCAGCGATCCCTCATACCCTCGGTCCTTCCACCTGCGGCGGTTCAGAAACGGATTGCCTTCAGGCAAGACGTCCAAAAGCGGTCCCATGACAGGTCCTGCCACCCGCTGCCGCCCCTCTTCCCCGGTCAAGTAGTCCGTATGCAGACCACTCCCGGTCACTCCAAGCTCGCTACTGTCGTCGGCTCTGCGGGGTCGCCCAGGTCCTATTTCGTCGACTACGCTGGGACCATTTACCGACGGTCTCGCCAGCGCCTTCGGCTCGTCCACGAGCCGCGTCCTCCTCCCGCCGATCCCTTTGCTCCCCCGCTGCCTGTTTCCCGTCCGGCCGTTGCCCTGCCCGTGATTCCCTGCATGCCTCGCTCTGCTCCTCCTTCGCCCCCTCCGCTCCAACACACTCCGACTAGTCCTCGGACGCCTCCCCGCGCTCTCCCCGGTCCCGGCCCCGCATCCCCTCCGGTTTCGGTGCCGCGATCTCTTCCGTTTCCTCCCGTTTCTCCCTTTCAGGTTCGTCTGTCCCCGCTGGTGCCTCTTCCTCCTCCAGGAAGGGTGGATGGCGAGACGCGAACCCGGGCGGGACGTCTGGTCAAACCGCCTGACCGCTATGGCGATGTTGCCTAGCTATCCTAGCGCATGAGCCGTGGTCGCCATGTCACCTTTGTATTTGCCTGTCGTTTCGGGGAGGAAGGATGTAGATGAGATATGCATGTGCCTTTAACATAGTGACCTCACACCCACTAACCACTCCCCATATCACAAGTATAACTACAACCTCCACACCCACAGATCGCCCTCTAGTTCCTGTGACAGACCACGTACAGCTAGTGCAATGTATAATGTCCAGTATGAATAAAGATAGTAAAGTAACGATGTCTCGATATCAATCCTTTACACTCGCCAACAGTCTGTCTGTCCTTTCCTCTGTTTTGTTATTTTAAGTACGTGTTAAAGAGTATGTTTTCGTGTTCCTTGGCTTGTTTTATGTGGGGGGTGGCGGGGGGGGGCTGGGATGCGATTTTTTTTCCCGTATCGTATCTCCGTCCCCGCTGCGGCCTAACATTTTGGAGCGGCGCGTTTTTTCTTGGAGACCGACCCTGCGCTTCGACCGCGGGCACGGCGCAGATTTACTATCGTGGAGTTTGCGATCCCTTTGATGGGGATCGACTGTGGAGAGCTCCAACCGTGGGCCTGTGGACTTTAACGTCGAGGATCCCGCGGTCCCTGGTTAGAGACCGATTCGGGAACTCCAAGCCACGGAGAGTTTCAACCGTCCCGACGCGGGGGTTTCGATCACGCGAGGGCTTCGGAACGCCGGCTGCGGGGAGCTTTGATCGCCCCGACTGCGGATGGTTCGACAGAATAAAGAGGGAGAAGATTGGATTTTATTACCTCCCAGTGAGGAATGTGGTGGATGCTTATGTTAACTTTTATTTTACGTGGCTGTGTGCCTTGTTACTTTTCACTTAGTGTGGCTGAATGGTAACTCAAATTTCACTGTACCTTAATTGGCACATGTGACAATAAACTGACCTTGAAACCTTGAGACCTTGAACAACATTTATAAGTTAACATGTAATGGGTTGCATTTAAATTTTAAAAGTTTAACTTTTGTGCCAAAAAATCTCCTGAGGATGTAAGGAAGGTAGGGGAGGTCACAATAGAAGGCGATAATTTTCATTGTGGGATCTGGAAAAATGCTTTTATAGGGTACAGTTGGTTATATCAGTGGGGAAGGATAGGAAAAGGGATTGTGGTTTAGAAGCAACAGAGAACATTAGAAAAGCAGGCACAATCATGGAACCTATAACATAGAACACAGAACAGTCCAGCACAGGAAACTAACCTCCTCTGCCTGCACACGATCCGTCCCTCCATTCCCTGCATATCCGTGTACCTATCTAAAAGCCTCTTAAACACCACTGTTGTATCTGCCTCCACCACCACCCTTGGCAGCGCATTCCAGGCACCGACCAACCTCTGGGTAAAAAACACATCTCATTCGAACATTGCCCCTCTCACCTTAAAGCTACAATATGGTCTTTGACATTTCCATCCTCGGAAAACGGTTTTGACTGTATACCCTATCTATGCCTCTCATAATTCTACATACTTCTATCTGGTCTCCCCCTCAACTTCCACCACTTTAGTGCAAGCAATCCAAGTCTATCTGACCTCTCCTAATAGCCTCTAATCCATGTAGCATCCTGGTAAACCTGCATCCTCTCAAAGTCTCCCCATTCTTTCTGCAGTGGGGCAACCAGGAGGAAACCTGGCCCAGGGAGAACATGCAAACTCCACACAGACAGCATCCAAGGTCAGGATCAAACCTGGGTCTCTGGTACTGTGAGGCAGCGGCTCTACTGGCTAAGCCACTGTGCTGCCTCTAAGAAGGAAAAAAACGAAATAAAAATTAGTTTAATGGGTAAGTACGGTGTAGTTTTTTACCCATTCTGATGTATTTTGACCATTTTGAACGGTAGCCAACAATCTAATTCCCCCGCTCCTCTCTGCAAGACACCAAATATCTGCTTAAAATTCACTTTCCCCAAACTGAGGAGCCTCCTTTCAGTTTACTCGTCGATGATCTAGAACATTCCACAATATATGAAACTCTGAATACTGCTCCAAACTGGCACCTTGCACGCAACGTTGAACAAACAGTTTTGGATCTACATGAAGTCTATCATGGTTTAATCTGGTTGTTAAGTGAACTATGTGGGCGGGGAGGGGCATTAGGCTGCTCAACTCGTTTAACCAAAGCTTCAAGCATTTTGTTTCCTTGTTTGTCTGGAGGCAGCAAGTTGTTCATCAACTTGTTGCTTTATCACTTACAGGAACAAAATGGCCACCTTTCTCCCTCTGCCACGTCATTCATGGTAATTAGGAACACAATTTCATGTTTTCGATATATTTAATCCATGTTCAAATGCCTGTTAAAGATCTCCAGCTCATTGTATTTTGCTCAAGACTCCAGCATCTGCATTCTCGCGAGTCTACAATCTAAAGTACCACTTGTGGTCACACGGACACAGGAAACTTGAGCAAAAAAAACAAAATGCTGGAGGAACTTTGGAACCTCCTGAAGAAAGGCCCCGAGCTCAAACATCGTTTGTCCATTCCCTCCGCAGATGCTGCATGACCCACTGAGTTCCTCTGGCACTTTGAGTCTGATATATTCTATGCCTTATGCAAACACAAGGAACCAAACTGGGCAAGTTCAACTCAGTTTCAGTAATCCATGCCACTCCATTGCTTCAGCATGGAAAAAGGCCCTTCAGCCCAACTTGCCCATGCTGACCAAGATGTCTTGTCTATGCTAGTCCCACCTGCCCATATCCCTCTAAACCTTTTCTATCCATGTATCTGTCCAAATGTCTTTTAAATGCTTTAACATTTTTAATTTTAAATAGTATATGGAATAATCTGTCGCAACTACTTCCTCTGGCAGCTTATTCCATATACACACCACCCTCTGTAAAAAAGTTGCTCCTCAGGTTCCTCACCTTAAAATTATGTCTTCTGCTTCTTGATTCCCTTAACCTGGATAAAACACTAAGTGCATTTACCCTATCTGTATACCTCAATTTTATATACCTCTATAAGGTCATCTCTCAGTCTCCTTCCCTCCAAGGAATGAAGTCCGGGCCTGCCCAACTTGTCCCTATAGCTCAAGCCCCTCCAGTCCTGGCAACATCCTCGTAAATTCTCTCTGTGCTATTTTCCAGCTTGCCTGTAGTAGGGTGACAATATTCCAAGTGGGGTCGCATCAACATCTGTACATCTGCAACTTCTATACTAAATCGGATCAGGCAACATGTCCTGTCAAGTTACTCCAGCACTTTATGTATTTTTTTGTAAACCAGCACCTGAAGTTCCTTGTTTCTACTTCTGCACTCAATTCCTGACTGATGGCCAGCGTGCCGAAAGCATTCTTCACCGCCCTATTTCAGAGAATTATGCCCTTGTACTCCTGAATCCCTCTGCTCTACAACACTACCATGGACTCCACTGTTCATTGAAAGACACAAAGTGCTGGAGTAACTCAGCAGGTCAGGCAGCATCTCTGGAGAACATGAACAGGTGACGTTTCAGGTCGGGACCCTTCTGCAGACTGAATGGAGTAGCAGGGAGAAAGGTGGAAGAGAAATAGGGGAGGGACAACGCCAAGCAAGTGCTAGGTGGATACAGATGAGAAGGTTGGATTAACAGACGGATGGACAAAGGCCAGAGGTGGAAGGATAAAACGTGTGAGATCAGAAGATATGGAGAGAAGAGGCATCTGTCTGTGTGTGGGTGTGTGTGGGTATGGGTGGGTGTGCTCATGCACATGGTGTATCTGCATGTGTCTGTGCATGGGTGTGTGTATCTATGAGTGCACATGTACATGTGTGTATGGGTGTGTGTGTATATGTATGTGTGCATGCATGTGTAGGTGTATACGTGGCGCATGTGTGTGCGTGCATGTGTAGGTGTATACATAGTGCATGTGTGTGTGTGCATGTGTAGGTGTATACATGTACATGTGTGTGTGTGCATGTGTAGGTATATACGTGGTGCATGTGTGTGCATGCCAATGCGTCCATGTCAGCGTAAGAGCATGTTGTGTATGTGTGTGTGCGCACATGTTCGTGTGTGTTTACATGTGCACATGTGTGCATATGTGTGTGCTCATCCATTTTAACTTGTCCCATACAGTAAAATGCTTTTCACAAACAATGAGGTAGCTTTTGGTAAAGACACTTGGACAGATACATGGATGGAAAGATTTAGAGGACTATGGGCCAAACCCGGGCAGGTGGGACTAGTGTAGATGGGGCACTTTGGTCAACATGGACAGTTGGTCCAATGAGCATGTTTCCGTGCTTCACAACTCTATGACACAAAGTACTGTTGAAGTGTGGTCACTGCTGCAATGTAAGCAGCCAACTTGTACAGAGCAAGATCCCACAACGTAATGTGAAGAGATGGCAAGGCTGCTCAAAGCAAGGGAGCTGCAAAGTGTTGGAGTAACTTCACGGCTCAGGCAGCATCTCTGGAGAACATGAATAGGTGACGTTTCGGGTCGGGACCCTTCACATTCAAACATCACCTATCATGTTCTAAGGAGATGCTGTCTGACCCACTGAGTTACTCCAGGACTTTGTGTCTTTTTTTTTTTGCAAAACCAGCATCTGCAGTTCCTTGCGTCTACAAAGAATTCTGCTTATCCAGCAGTTTACATTCCTGGTAAAATCGTACTTTGATTGACTGGTTTTATCCTTCTGATACTTCCGATTTATTTTTGGAACGAGAAGAATTCCCAGTTAGATTTGTCGGAGAGAAGGCTGAATTTCAACCTGTCAATTAGCTGACAGCACAGGAAGTCCCTGTGCCACGTTTACACAATTGGGACATCAACTATCATCCCTTTAATAGTCCTGCTTTTTCAAACAATTACCCAATCCTCCCCTGCACAATTCATAACCTCTGCATCGACGGCCACTTTCAATGTGAGATTTTTATATTCCTAATCAATCCAATGATGAAAAAATGAAGCATTTCCGCACTTATTATTACACTACCACCTTATACATTTCCTAATTAGTGGCCCAAAGATTAAAGTCATATTTACTCCGTGTGGCTGAACCATCCAGAGAGCAAATGATCTCCCAGGCCTCGATACAAGAGTCTTTTTGTGTCACCACTTGTGGCTCAACTCCTCTCCCTCAGTCAAAAATACTTTATGGATGAATTAATTCACCACTACCCAGAAACATCATTTAATTTAACCTTCAGAAGAACAGCATAAGCTCAAGAGAGAGCTGTTTTAGCTGTGTTAGTTTTACCCGTTCTTCAAAGATACCTCAAGATATTTGATGTGTTGTCAGTTGATCTGGGAGACAGGATCCAGAAATCCCATGGTGGTTGATTACTGGAGCCTCAAGGCAGAGATTCCCTCAGTCCCGGAGTTAAACTGAGCTGGAGGAACAACTCCCTGGGATCAGTTGAATCCACAATTGCCGTGCCTCGTTCATGATATCTCCTCAGTAGACCCAAGCTGCCGTCTGCCTGACTGTTTACACTGGCACGGTCAAGGTGACCACGTGACAAGCTGGAGAGCAGTGAACAGGGGTTTTGGTTTCAATATCACAGCTCTTGTTTCATCCCAAGATGGCTGTGATACCATTTTGCAGCTGGTGTGACTGAGTAGTTCAAGTTCACTCAATTCTACTGTTATCTGAATGTACATTTAATACAAGCTTGTTAAACACAAAATGCTGGAGTAACTCAGCGGGGACAGGCAGCATCTCTGGAGGGAAGGAATGGGTGAAGTTTCGGGTCGAGGCCCTACTTCCCTCCAGAGTTGCTGCCTGCCCCGCTGAGACACTCCCACTTTGTGCGTCTATCTTCGGTTTAAACCAGCATCTCCAGTTCCTTCTTACACAAGCTTGTTAAGCAATCAGGTTGGCACTGTGGCACAGCGGGTAGATCTGCTACATCACAGCACCAGAAACCCGGGTTCAGTCTTGACCTCCGGGTGCTGTCTATTTGTGTGTGGAATTTGCACGTTTTCCCAGTGGGTTTCCTCCGGGTGCTCCAGTTTCCTCCGATATTCCAAAGACGTGCGGGTTTGCTCATTAATTGGCCCTCTGTAAATTGCCCCTAGTGCGTAGGGGGTGGATGAGATAGTGCGACAACATACAACTAATGTGAACGGGTGATCGATGGTGAGCATGGACTCGGTGGGCTGAAGGGTCTGTTTCCATGCTGTATTTCTAAACTAAACAAGATGTCCCTGTGTCCATGAAGTTTCAGGTTTACTTTCAAAGCAATATTATATTTTCAGCATATTTTCGCAGTTTTCAAAGGAGGGGGAAATCATCGGCAGCACAACTTACAATATTCTGTAGCTATACACGGATATAACTGCCTCAATAACCCCATTAACTCTCATATTTTGTGTATGGTATACTTGCCTTCATTGGTCAAGGGCATGGGCATAAGTCAGGAAGCCAAGATGCAGCTGGAGAGGACTTTGGTTAGGCCACATTTAGAGTATTGTGTACAGTTCTGGTCAAGCACGGAAATCGCTATCAAAACATGGAGGGGACACGATTTCTTGACGGCCGCGCGCGCGCATACGCATACACGCGAGGCTTCGGCCGTGGGATGGTAACATCGGAAGCTGACCTGGTTGGTGACCGACTCCGAACTCCAGCAACAGCAGCTTCATCCCCCCCCGAATCGTGGGGCTTGAATCGGACCGTTCACGGGGCCTTTCATCGGCCGGTGGGGGCTTCAACATCGGGAGCCTCGATCGCCTCGATGCAGCAGTTTGATTTTAAGCCGCGCGGGGCGCTGAAAGGCCCCGTGAACCGGCCGATTGAGCCCTTAGAAAGCGTCTGATAAAGTCCGGATTACAAAACATGGGGGGGATTGTCCCCCACCTCTGAAAACATGGGGGGACGTGCCCCTCCCCCTGTTCCCCCCCGGGATTTCCGCCCATGGTTCTGGTCGCCCCATTATAGGAAGGTTGTGGTGGCTTTGAAGAAGGTGTGTAGAGGAGGTTTACCAGAATGTAGAAACAATGAACTGCAGATGCTGGATTACAAAAAAAAGGATACAAAGTGCTGGAGTAATTCAGCGGGTCAGGCAGCATCACTGGAGAATCTGGAGATATGTGATATTTCAGTTTGGAACCCTTCATGTGCTTTATGTAATTAACAGAATCAATTCAGAGACACAAGGAACTGCAGATACTAGAATGAGTAAAACACCAAGGCTGTGGAGGCCAAGTCAATGGATATTTTTAAGGCAGAGATTGATAGATTTGCGATTAGTACGGGTGTCAGGGGTTATGGGGAGAAAGCGAGAGAATGGGGTTAAGGGGGAAAGATAGATCAGCCATGATTGAATGGACCGAATAGTTCTGCACCTATGATTCATGAACTTATGAACTAAGTGCTGGAGGAAATCAGTGGCCAGCCAGCATCTGTGGAGATACATGGATGGATGACATTTCCGGTGTTGACTCTCTGAATCCACCTATCACTTAGTAGGCTTTGTCCCCCCCCCCCCCCCCCCCACCTCTGTTTTCCAGCTTTCAACACCCCCCCCCCACCCCCCCCGCACTCTATGGTGAGGAAAGGTTCTGACCCAAAACTTCTAGGTCCATTCCCTCCACAGATGCTGCCTGACCCGCTAAGTTCCTCCAGCACTTTGTGCGTTAAATGGATTTAAGAATGTTTCTTGCTTAATCACGAGTAGTTCCCAGCAAGCAGGAATCAAATTACATTTGCGGAAATAATCCTTCAAAGGCAAGGAGCATCAAATATAAACCATTCAGATGAAATATGGATTGAGCTCAACAGCAAAATAGAAAGTGCTGGAGGAACTCAGCAGGTCAGGCAGCATATGTGGATGGAATGGACAGGCGAGGTTTTGGGTAGGTACCCTTCTGAAGGATCGAGGTCTGTCTCTCTGAATCTACACCACAGAATCATTTCTTAATCGATACATTTAAAAAAATATTTTGGAACATAGAAAAATACAAATATTGAAAAATTCTCCACATCCTTCCTGTAATGGGACGACCAGAACTGCATGCAATACTCCAAATGCAACCTAGCCAAACTCCTATAACGTTGTATCATGACTTCCTGACTCTTATACTCAATGCCCCATATGATGAAGGCAAGCATTACTATATGTCTTCTTTACCACTTTATCTACTTATATTGTTACTTTCAGGAAGCCCAAGACACCTCGGTACATCTTTGTTAATGGTCTTGATATTAACTCTATATCTTCCCTTCAAGTTCAACCTCCCAAAGATGCTTTCTATCGTTCAACTGTGCGATCAGTTACCCTCTCCCCGACCCTTTTATCTTGCTATTTAACTTCCTTAATGCAGGGTTTTACATTTCACTGCTCCTTTGTGATAAGTATCTCAGGGACGTATATATACTTTAAATATCCATGATTATTGTAGAGCCTGATTTAATACCATACCTTGAACCAAGTCAAACCATAGTCCATGTCTGTGAAATCCCCTTTCTAAAATCAATTTCAAGCATATTGCAGATGGCACTCTAAGTATTCTATGCAAATGTTCACAGTTGAAATCCTCCTAATAGTGATGTATGGATTAGAAGCCTCATATCCGTAGTTAACTGGCACTTTACAACTGATAACTTGCATCCAATTAATGATTAAACTGTGACTCAAGTGCATGAAACACACCACTGCCACTCCTATAGAAAGTTCTATCAATGTTGATTTGATTTGAATAAATTTACCTTTGCAAGTTGAGAGCAGTCTGCAACTTGTGAGTTTTCTCTTAACTTCCAGCAAACGAAACCAGGGACTGGAAGTGGAGCGTATCTTTACCTGTGCAGATTGCACGACGGGAGTGGTTTAAGTAACATTAGCGAACCAGATATTCAGCCCAGAACAAGACGGAAAATACTCCGTTTCAGTAAATAAACCCTGGCTGGGAAACAGACCAAACAGGTTTAGATTCTGTACTGCGAGTTGACAATAAACTATTTAATCTGCATAACATCTCATTCTTGGCATTGCTAAGATTAATGGAATAGTATTTGCAGCTGAATGGTGTTGGAACAAGGTTATTTACAAAGGTCCATTCATATTGGCCCAGCTTAGTACAGCAGATGACCTTGAGGTTATTCAGAGGCAAAAGGCACAGTGGTTGGCATGAAGCAGATGAGAATAATTGGTGGAGCTGCTGCCTCACAGCGCCAGAGACCAGGGTTCGATCCTGACCTTTGATGCTGTCTGTGTGTGGAGTTTGCCCGTTCCCCCTGTGACTGCGTGGGTTGTCTCCAGGGTGCTTCTGTCTCCTCCCACATCCCAAAGACGTGCAGGCTTCTAGGTAAATTGACCCTCTGTAAATTGGACAAGAAAGCGGGAGAAGGTAGAACGAGTGTGAACGGGTGATCGATGGTCAGCGTGGACTCGGTGGGCCGAAGGGCCCGTTTCCATGCTGTATCTCCAATAGAACGAGGCCACATACAAATTGGAGAAACAGTACCTCGTATCCCGCTTGGGTAGATTACAACCCAACGCAATGAATATTGAACTCTCCCCCAGGGCAACACTCTCTGCTTTCTCCCCCCACTACCCTCTCTTGTGCCCACCCCCATCCATTGCACATGTAATCCCCCACCATCCTGCCACACCTTTCCTACCTGACCCTTCCCATCTACATCATGATGCCTTTACATTTCATCCCTTTTCTCTCCTTATCTGACACCCTTGCATTTTTTTTTACCTCCAGCATTTGTCCCCATCCAAACTCCCCCCATCTTACTTGTACCCACCTCTCACTTGCCAGGCTTTGTCTTTCCCTCATCTCTTTTTTTCCAGCTTACTCCCCCCTACAATCAGTGAGGAAGGGTCAATAGACAATAGGCAATAGGTGCAGGAGTGGGCCATTCGACCCTTCAAGCCAGCACCGCCATTCAATGTGAACATGGCTGATCATCCCCAATCAGTACCCCGTTCCTGCCTTCTCCCCATATCCCCTGACACCGCTATCTTTAAAAGCCCTATCTAGCTCTCTCTTGAAAGCATCCAGAGAACCCGCCTCCACCGCCTTCTGAGGCAGAGAATTCCACAGACTCACCACTCTCTGTGTGAAAAAGTGTTTCCTCATCTCCGTTCTAAATGGCTTACCCCTTTTTCTTAAACAGCGGCCCCCGGTTCTGGACTCCCCCAACATGTTTCCTGCCTCTAGCGTGTCCAAACCCTTAATGATCTTATAGGTTTCAATAAGGTACCCTTTCATCCTCCTAAACTCCAGAGTGTACAAGCCCAGCCGCTGCATTCTCTCAGCATATGACAGTCCCGCCATCCCGGGAATTAACCTTGTGAACCTACGCTGCACTCCCTCAATAGCAATAATGTCCTATCTCAAATTAGGGGACCAAAACTGCACACAATATTCCAGGTGTGTTCTCACTAGGGCTCTGTACAACTGCAGAAGGACCTCTTTGCTCCTATACTCAACTCCTCTTGTTATGAAGACCAACATGCCATTCGCTTTCTTCACTGCCTGCTGTACCTGCATGCTTACTTTCATTGACTGACGAACAAGAACCCCCAGATCCCGTTGTACTTCCCCTTTTCCCAACTTGACCTGAAAGGTCGCCTGTCCATGTCCTTCACAGATGCTACCTGACCTGCTGAGTTACGCCAGCACTTTGTGTTCAATGCAAGATCCCAGCATCGGCAGTTCCTTGTGTCTCAATTATTCTGCCTGAATTAGAAAGAACAGAGGCACCATCTGTATTCAGCCTTTAAGCTCTTTGAAAAATGTTCGTAAAAATCACTTGAGCTGCAGATTTATATCGTCCTTCCTTTAACAGCTAAAACAACAGAAGCCATCAAATTTTACTACCTTGCAAACAAAACTGACTGCAGATGCTGGAATCCTGAGCAAAACACAAAGTGCTGGAGGAACTCAGCGGGTCAGGCAGCATCTGTGGAGGGAATGGACGGAGGATATTTCAGGTCGGGACGTGAACTTCATGTGTTCATCTCTGACAGAGAGTGTGATGCAGATAGCAGAGTTAAGACAGAACCTGTAAACAGTAAATACCGAATGTGTCGGAAAGAACTGGTTTAAATCGAAGGTGGACACAAAATGTTGGAGTAACTCAGCGGGACAGGCAGCATCTCTGGAAAGAAGGAATGGAAAACACAGGAAATAGACACTTCTTCGTGGTGAACGAAGGCTCCACTTAAACTGAGAACTATTGTAAAATTGTTAAAGCTCGGAAAGAAAGGTAGAGATAAGAAGCAGAGAGAGACCCCACCGTAGTCAGCTTTGTGCACCCATTTCTCCTGCTATCCCACTCCCCTTTCCCCTTCTCCCCC
This sequence comes from Malacoraja senta, assembly GCA_038087875.1. Classification (NCBI taxonomy): domain Eukaryota; kingdom Metazoa; phylum Chordata; class Chondrichthyes; order Rajiformes; family Rajidae; genus Malacoraja; species Malacoraja senta. The sequence continues at coordinate 30,801,178 of CM075985.1, forward strand.
ATCCCCTTCCACTCACATCCCTCCCTCCAGCTTTACATTTCACTCTGCCTCTTCTTTCCTGATCTGACGCACTTTTGTCTCCTTTTCATCTCCAGCCTTTGTCACTTACTCCACCAACCAGCCAATCTAAACCCCCCTCCTCACTATCACTTGGCAGGCTGTCTCCTGCCTCCACCTCTCTTCCAGCTTTCTCCCCTCTACTACAATCAGCGCCCTATCACCTATCCATGTTATACGGGGATTCTGCATTACGCCGTTGAGTTACTCCGGCACTTGGTGTCTCTTTTTGTAAGTCAGTGTCTGCAGTTTCTTGTGCCCGTGAGAAATTAAAAACTAGTCTTTGCCTTGCAGCGAAATCTTATTTTGCACTCTTAGGTAATTGCAGCTGTTAATGCTCGCAATGAAAAAGCAATTAAATCAATAGTGAAGGGCTGGAGGACTCAGAATATTTTTAGTCGTAATTTTTCCACACAAAACCTGGATGTTATTCAAACCTATTGGAACTGGTGGTGAAAATCATGAATTTATCATGAAACTGGTCACGTCCAAGCTGAAGAGTGTTTACAAAAGCTGGATTGTACCCAACAATATTCCATTGATTGTCAGACAAGGCCTAAGGTGGTGTTGGTTCACAAATACACCATATGATCCAATTAAACTTCAGGGGCAACACAAACGCTTATTTGTAAGAGACATATCTCTTTTCACCTTATCTTTTCCCCTCGTGATTTTATACACCTCTATAAGATCACCCCTCAGCCTCCTGTGCTCCAAGGAATAAAGTTCCATCTATTCCCCTCATGATTTTAATCCAATGTAATTTGGGCTGTGGTTCTGTGAAAACAATTTAATCACATCTAGTGAAAGTTAAATGCACCAGGTTGCTCTCCTGTTCAGATTCGTATTGTATTGCTCGTGTGCCTTCACCTGTCTTGTGTGACTCTTTCCCTGCACCTTTTCTACTGCCTTATAATAGTTCAGATTCGAGACATAGAGTCATACGAAACAGGATCCATGCCGTCCCAAATCCGTCCACGCCGACCAAGGTGCCCCAACCAAGCTTATCCCATTAGCCTGCATTTAGGCCATATTTAGCCCATACTTGCATTTAGCCCATTGTGAGTCTGTGGAATTCTCTGCCTCAGAGGGTAGTGGAGGCCGGGTCTCTGGAAACTTTCAAGAGAGAGCTAGATAGGGCTCTTGAAGATAGCGAAGGGATATGGGGAGAAGGCAGAAACGGAGTACTGATTGTGGATGATCAGCTGGCTTGAAGGGCGTATGGCCTACTCCTGCACCTATTGTCTATTGTCTATTTTCTATTATCCCTCTGGACATTGCATCTTCGTTACTCGTGCATTCATTCCCCGCCATCACACCAGCATCAGCAGCACACACAAAATGCTGGAGTAACTCAGCGAGACAGGCAGCTTTTCTGGAGAGAAGGTCTGAAGGAGGGTCTCGACCCAAAACGTCACTCATTCCTTCTCTCCAGAGATACTGCCTGTCCCGCTGAGTTACTCCAGTTTTTTGTGTCTATCTTCGGTGTAAACCAGCATGTGCAGTTCCTCCCAGCACACACTGAACAGTGTACATTCCACCTCCCCAGCCAACAACACTGCACAGTCCGTTCTGCAATCCGAGTTGCCTTTAATTCAATAGTATGTGGGATACAAATGTTTCGAGGCAGCGCTTTATGTAGACGTCAAGCTGTGCTGAAGTAAATGTGATTTTCTTTGCTCATTTGGGGAATTCGGACCTTATTGATTGAGTTGTTGTTGCACTTTTGATTAGTTTGAGGGCTACATTGCTTGAAAATCTCTGAATCATGACACTTATTGATCACAGTGTTTGGTTTTGCTCACTGGTCTCTGGAATGTGATTCGGACGAGTCCCCTATTGCCTTGAGTAATATTCGATGCAAGAACCTTGCTGAAGCCCACTCGACAGCACGCTGCCATTGATTTCCAATGCAGGAGCACTTTGATCCAGGATTAACTCTTCCATGATTTCCAGTGGGTCCCGTTTGACCCTTTGATCACTCTGCTGAATAAATAACCCTCTCTCTCTGCACACACAGGTGCTGCCTGACATCAACAGGTGTTCCCATGCCTCGGTTCAAAGGACACAATGGCAGCACATTGGCGCAGCGGTAGAGTTGCTGCCCGACAGGGCCAGAGACCTGACTTCGATCCTGACGACGGACGTTTGTCTGTACGGAGTTTGTACATTCTCCCCATGACGGCATGGGATTTCTCTCCGGGTGCTCCAGTTTCCTCCCACATCCCAAAGACGTACAGGGTTCTAGGTTAATTGGCTTCGGTAAAAATTGTAAATCGCCCCTTGTGGGTAGGAAGGATAGTGTATGGGGTAATCGCTGGTCGGCGTGGAGTCGGTGGGCCAAAGGGCTTGTTTCTGCCTTGTTTCGCTAAAGACAAAGTGCTGGAGTAAGTTGGACACGCAGTATCTCTGGAGAGCGTGGCTAGGTGACGTTTTGGGTTGATGTTCCCAGCCCTTTCTGTTTTAGCTCGTGTTTTCATGTTTCAGCCCATTTTCAGGTGCTACGATTGCATCTCCCCTGGTTGGGTCTTAAAATGTCCATCGAATTTGTTTGCATTCAGTCCTCAAGTGTAGAGACTGTCTTGTTCTATAAATAATTATTTTCACGAGGGCGGTCACGGTGGCGCAGCGGTAGAGTTGCCGCCTTACAGCGCTTGCAGCACCGGAGACCCGGGTTCGATCCCGACTACACGTGCTGTCTGTACGGAGTTTGTACGTTCTCCCCGTGACCGCGTGGGTTTTCTCTGAGATCGTTGGATTCCTCCCACACTCCAAAGTACAGGGATGTAGGTAAATTGGCTTGGTGTACATGTGTAAACATTGTCCTTAGTGTGTGTAGGATTATGTTAATGTGCGGGGATCGCTGGTCGGTGCGGACATGGTTGGCCGAAGGGCTTGTTTCCGCGCTGTATCTCTAAACTAAACTAAACAATAATATTCTCTCTCTGAATTTATTATGTTAGTGATCACCAAGGCAATGATATCAAATTGAAGATTTGCTTTCCTCCATCAATACAAAGTATAGATATTCAGATATCAAGTATAGATATCTTCATTTAGTTTAGTTAAGTTTAGATTAGTGTAGTTTAATGTAGTGATATGGCACAGTGGCGGAGCTGATAGAGCCACTGCCTCACAGCGCCAGAGAACCGGGTTCCTCGGCTGCTGTCTATGTGGAGTTTGCACGTTCGCGCTGCGACTGTGTGGGTTTCCTCCAGGAACTCTGGTTTCTTCCCACATCCCAAAGACGTGCAGGTTTGTAGGTTAATTGGCCTCTATAAATTTCCCCTACGTTTGTAGGGTGTGCATGCGTAAGTGGGATAACATCAAAGTAGTGGGAATGGTGATCGGTGTGGGCTCTGTGGGCTGAAGGGCCTGTTTCTCTGCTGCTGAATCTCTAAACTAAACTAAGATACATCATGGAAACTGGCCCTTTGGCCCACTGGGTCCATGCCGACCATCGATCGAATGTTCACGTTAGTTCCATGTTAGCCCACGTTCACATCCAACGCCTACATAACACGGGCAATTTACATGGAGTTAGCTCATTGCTGACCACTTTAACGTGTTTCAATACCTTTCCAACATGTTACCCAGTATAACCTAACAGCCTCAGCCAAAGCTCCCACTCTCACCACATGAACTTGCTATGAACAACCTCTCTGACGTATATGGCACAAGAAGACCTGTCCATTGCTCAATACGGCTTTGGTGTACGATGACATTCAATAGCAGCACCTCTGACAGTGCAGCATTCCCCCCGCACTGCACCAACATCGGCCCAGCTCCACCTCAGCAAGAATATGCCTTGAATCCACCGTCTTCTAACGTCAATGTGTGAGAGAAGACAATGGGAAACAAAATAACATAAATGTATGTTTTTTTTCATAATGAATAAGCTGACACAACCACAGGACAAATTATATTTGATTAAAATGAGGGGAATAGACTTCCGGTGGCGCTATGGAGTAGGAGAGACTCGTGCCGACTAGCTCCGGGAAAAAAACGCTGAAAACGGGGGAAAAAGACGGGACCTACCTCTGGAAAACGACACCGAGTGTTTGCAACAGGTCCGTGACGTCATCAGGCGCGCGACACCGGCAGCATGTCGACTCAACACACCCCCCCCCCAAGACGAGAAAAATCGGTAAGGGAAAAGAGGCAGGCCCAACTGAAGCCTCGGGCTCAGTTTTAACAGCATCCCAAGAAGATATCTCAAGAAAGAAAAAAACAGATGTGGAAGAATTAAGAACCTGACACAGGAAATCTCTAAAATAATGATAGAATTAAAAAATCTTAAACAGGAGCTGAAATCTTTAAAAGATGAAATTAAAGAACAAATTAAAGATGAGGTTACAGCTTCTGTGCATGAAGTTCTGGAAGACTGGAAATTAACCATGGAAGAAAATATGCATCAAAATACTGAAGAAGTATATGATAAACTGAATTCGATGGAATCCAGTTTTGATGCTAAGTTGGAGCCGATCCTCCAGACTTTAAATCAACACCACGAGGGTGTAAAGGAATTGGAGGAAATTGCTGAGACAAGCACCGAAACAACAAAAAAACGTATTGCCGAGAACAAACGCCTATCGAAGTTATTACATCAAATAACTGAAAAATGTATTGACTTGGAGGGACGACAGAGACGGCAGAATTTAAGAATCGTAGGCGTCCAGGAAGGAAGAGAGGGGAATCGTGACCCTCGCGAATTTGCTGCAGATCTGCTGAAAAAGGTCTTGAATCTGGATCAAGCACCGTTAATTGCCCGAGCGCACAGAGTATCAAGACGTCGCCCAGGGGTGGGCGCCCCCCCAAGGCAACTGATAGTGAAGGTGCAATATGACCATGTTTTGGATGATATGATGAAGATAATTGTTCAAAGCAGAAACCTCGCATTTGAAGGAGACAAGATAAGCATATTTAGAGATTATCCTGTGGAAGTCGCCAAGAAGAGAGCGCTGTTTACAGAAACAAGAAGAATACTTAAGAATATAAACAATCTGAGATATGGACTGTTATATCCCGCAACATTAAGAGTGACCTACGAGAAGAAGGAACATTTCTTCGTCAAGCATACAGAGGCACTTGAATTTTCCCAGAGCATTGTGAATAAGACCGAAGATTGAATAATATTCTACACCCAACATTCACCTGAAGACAGTGGAAACTGTTATCCTGCAGAGAAGAGATGGAACTTTAAACTATAATTTTCAAGAACTGTCCCCATTCTTCTTGCAGATTTTGTCCAAGATCTGCGGGAAGAATTGGGCAATTATCTCGCTACTGATACATAAAATTTATATTTTAGTACTAATTTCTAACAATTAACTCTAATCACGACTACTAATCAATATTAATTGTTGTTAACTGGACCAACTCAGAATTGATTAAAAGTATGAAATATAAGTAAAGTGTGATCCAAATAATTAATTAATAAAATATAGGAAGTTTTTTCCTTGCTATTTTGGATATTTGGATATTTTGGACTTTCATTACTCTTTAATCATGTTTTTTTGATTACTCTTTAATAATGTTTTTTGATTACTCTTTAACAGTGTCTTCCCCCCCCTTTTTTTTTTCTTTTTTTTTAAATTAAGATAAAAGGGAGGAAAAATATTTTTAGCTTGCTATATGATATTAACATTTGAATTGGAGACTAACAAATACTTCAATTATGGAATAAAACTATTGTTTCCCTCCCCCCCCATAAATTGTTTTCATTGAAATTGAAACTTTTCTTTTAAGGAAAGTACGGAGCTAGTAATATTTTTTTTTTTTAACAAAAGCTACGGAAGTCTTTAGATGTTTAGCCACACTAGGGTGGCTATCACTAACTGCACTAATCATAGTTGTAGTTTTCTTCTTTTTCTATTTTTTACACGTTACTAATACAACATTTCATTACTTTTTCTATCTTATGTTATATTATATTTTGTATTTGGAATGGAATTATATGTTTTATCTAGGGAGATATGACCGGATGAAAAACCGACAAGACTTAGAATTCATCTACCTGAGGTTCAAGTATAAGGTAGGGTTTAGTGCGCTGATCCAGCTGCTCCAACATAGACCACTTTAATCACAAGATGCAAGACGTTAATATGAAAATTGGGGGTGAAGGAATTAAATTTTGTAGCTGGAATGTTAAGGGAATTAATGAACCAATCAAGAGAGGTAAAGTATTAGCCTATTTAAAATCACTTAAAGCAGATGTAATATTTCTCCAGGAAACACATCTTAAAAAGGAAGCACAACATAGATTGAAAGCCAAATGGATTGCTAAAACGTATCATTCTTCATTTTCACATAAATCTAGAGGGGTTGCAATATTAATTCGTAAAGGTATACCCTTTAAGCATATATCAACGACAGAAGATATTGAAGGCAGATATATTGTATTAGTAGGGGAGTTATACTCAAAAAAAGTGACTCTCCTTAATGTATATGGACCAAATTTTGATAGCCCCCTGTTCTTTAAGAGAATACTTAACATTATCCCGGAATGTACACAACATAATTTAATTATCGGTGGAGACTTAAATTGTACACTGGATGCTTACTTGGATAGATCATCAAGTCAAAGAAAATTAAAATCTCAGTCAAGTGAATTCCTAAATTCATATATTAATACTACAAACATTAAGGATGTTTGGAGAATTGAAAAGCCATCTGGTCGAGAATACTCATTCTACTCACCCGTGCATAAAACGTACTCAAGGATAGACTATTTCTTAGTAGACTCTAAACTTATCCCATTTACCTATAATTCGCAATATCATAATATTATAATATCGGACCATGCTCCACTTACATTTATGATTAAACTAAAAGGAATGACCGAGATAAAGACACAATGGAGACTTAACCCCCAAATCTTGAAAGAAAAGTTATGTAATGAATACCTCGTAAAACAGATTAATATGTTTTTCGAGGCTAATGACAGCTCTGGAATCTCCGCCTCCCTTCTTTGGGAAACATTTAAAGCATTTGTGCGAGGAGCATTAATATCCTCCCAATCATTTATTAACAAAGAGAATAGGGCCAAACAACAGTCTTTGGAAACGGAAATAAAGCAATTAGACATAGAAAATGCAATAGCACCATCTATGGTAAAACACAATAAAATTGCAGTACTGAAATATAAGTTAAACAAGTTATACTCAGACCAAGTAATAAAACTATATCAACGTACAAAACAATTACATTTTGAATTTGGAGCTAAACCACAAAAACTATTTGCGCGTCAACTTCGTAAACAGGACGGGGAAAAAACAATTTACAAAATTAGATCAGATAAGGGAGAAACATTAACACTACCTAAAGATATTAATGATAGATTTTTACAATATTATCAAAAATTGTATTCTTCTAAAACAACAGAACAACCAGTAGGAATGGAAACATTTCTACAGAAATGTAATCTTACAGGTCTAGATCAGAAAGAGAGAGAATCACTAGATGTAGAAATTACGGTAAAAGACATCGAGGAGTCAATTAGATCTTTAAAAAATGGAAAGGCCGCAGGTCCTGATGGTCTAAGCTCTGAATTTTATAAAAAAATTTACGATCTGATTTCTCCACGTCTACAGAGACTTTACAAACAAGCATATACTCAACAGAAACTTCCAGAAACTCTAAATGAATCTACAATCATACTTATACCGAAACCGGATAAGGATCCTGAAGACCCAGGTTCATATAGAGCAATAGCTCTCTTAAATACTGATCAGAAAATATTAACCAAAATCCTATCTCATAGATTGAGCTTAGTGATTAATAAATTAATACACCCGGACCAAACAGGTTTTATTCCAAAACGTTACTCATTTTATAATTTGAGAAGACTATTCAATATTATATATACAAATAGAATTCCAAATGCAGATCTAGCAATTATTTCGTTAGATGCTGAAAAGGCATTTGACCAGGTAGAATGGAGATATTTATTTTCGGTAATGAAAAAATTTCAATTGGGAGAGAAGTTCTGCACATGGGTTAAATTGTTATACTCTAATCCAACAGCTAGAATATTAACAAATCAAATGTTATCAGCCAAATTTAATCTTTCTAGAGGTTGTAGACAAGGATGTTCACTATCCCCACTATTATTTGCTCTTGCAATTGAACCATTAGCAGAAAGCGTTAGAAACCATCCAGGAATACATGGATACAACACTAGAGATACAAGGAATAAAATGTCCTTATATGCAGATGATGTATTAATATATATTACAAAGTTAGAAACTAGTATTCCAAATCTATTAAATCTAATAACACAATTTGGTCAGTTCTCAGGATATAGGATTAATTGGAATAAAAGTGAAATTATGCCAATAACAAAATTCAACTTAAATACAATACAACAATCCCCTTTTAAAATAGTTAAAGATAAACTTAAATATTTAGGAATCTATGTAACTAAGGCATATACCTCTTTATTTAAACAAAATTTTCCATCCTTACTTAATAAATTACACAAACATATTCAGTACTGGAAAACACTTCCTATTTCAATGCTTGGTAGAATTAATGCTATAAAAATGATTTTCTTACCGCAACTGCTATATTTATTTCAATTAATTCCGATATATATTCCAAAAAACTTTTTCAAAAAAGTCGACTCCATTGTTACAAGCTTTATTTGGGATTATAAGAATCATAGAATAACTAAAAAACATTTATGTAAGTCAAAGAGCAACGGAGGTTTGGCTTTGCCAAATTTCTTATTTTATTTTTGGGCAGTCCATATTAAAAACATGAATTTCTGGCTGGAAGAAATGGACCAACAACCAGAATGGTTAAGGATGGAAAAGGAAGACTGTTTACCTTTTGAAATTGGTTCGATTATATTTGCTACCACAAAATTGCATTAAAAAACCTATAAGGAAAACCCTATAATACATAGTGGAATACGAATTTGGAAACAATTAAAAAAGGCTTTAAAACTGAATAATATACCACTATGTCTTCCCATTGTAAATAATCCTCTATTCAAGCCATCCATATTGGATAGAGGTTTTATACAATGGAAAAATCATGGAATTAAAAGGATTGGACATCTTTATAGGGAAGGCATCTTTCTGTCATTTCAAGAGTTACAACAGAATCATGGACTACACTCAAATAACTTTTTCAGATATTTACAAATTAGAGATTATGTTAAATCCAATACACAAGTTTATAGGACTAGGGAACCAGAAATTCTTGATGAATGTTTGAATAAGCATCCTAACACTGAAAAATTAATAGCTTATATTTTTAACATTCTCTTAAATAATGAGGAACCACCGATGGAACTATATAGACATAAATGGGAAAATGAGTTAGGTTATCCTATTACGAAAGATATTTGGGACGAAAGTTTACAACATATACATCAATGTTCGTTAAATGCCAGACATGCTTTAATACAATTTAAAGTCTTACACAGATTACATTATTCCAAAATAAAACGAAATAGAATTTTCCCACATATTTCTCCTATATGTGATAAATGCCTGCATCTAGAGGCCAATTTAACACATACCTTTGCAAATTGTATAAAAATTAAAAATTACTGGACTGATATTTTTCAAATAATCTCCGAAGTTGTTAATACCAAACTAGCTCCAGACTCAAAATTAATAATACTTGGGATATCAGAACAAAGTTTAACACTCACAACAAGCCAAAGAAACTTCCTTGACTACAGTATAATAACAGGGAAAAAATTAATATTAAAATTCTGGAAAGGCCCTACAACCCCCACAATTAAAATGTGGATTGTGGAAATGTCGGAGACCCTACATCTAGAAAGAATTAGACTCGTCTTAATGGACAAGCAAGAACTTTTTGTTAAAATATGGGCTCCATTCATTGCCTATTTGAAGGGATAGAGTGGCCCAGCGCGAAAGCCCGACTGAAGCTTGAACTCAGGATTAGATGTAATTATATTTCATAACCTACGAACTTATCTCCTATGACGTATTATAAGTAATTCATTCCACCTTTTTTTCTTTTTTGATATTGAAATTCTTCTTTCTTTCTCTTCTTTCTCTCTATTTTTCTTTTTCTATCTATATAAAAAAAACACTAGAAGCAGAATTAACTGACAATTGACAAATTTAATAATGTATGAATGATTGATGTATATGAAAAGTTTTTTCTTCTATTCTATTATAATATGTTACTCTACACTGTAATATGTTTGCTTCTAATAAAAAAATTATATCACATAAAATGAGGGGAATAGATGGGACCTTATTCCTTGGAGCGCAGGAGGCTGAGGGGTAATCTTGTAGAGATTTATAAAACCACGAGGGGAAGAGATAAGGTGAATGCACAATCTTTTACCCAAATCAGAGGTGATAGGTGGAGGGAGGGAAAATTTAATAGGAACCTGAGGGGCAACGTTTTCCATATAGAGGGTGGTAGGTGTATGGAGCAAGTTGCCAGAGGAGGGAGTTGAGTCATGCACTATAACAGCATTTAAATATATTTGGACAGGAACATGGATAGGAAAGGTTTATGGGCCAAATGCAGTCAAATGAGGCAAGCTCGGCTGGAGCAGCTTAGTCAGCATGGGCGAGTTGGGCCGAAGGGCCTGTTCCCGTGCTGCATGACTCTATGACTCTAATCTGAACTTTTATACGGAAGCAGGAAAGGTGCAGGGAAAGAGTCAAACAAGACATTTGAAGATAAACGAGCAATACAATACGAATCTGAACAGGAGAGCGACCTGGTGCATTTAACTTTCACCAGATGTGATTAAAATGGTTTTCACAGAAAATATATCTCTTACAAATAAGCGTTTGTGTCGCCCCTGAAGTTTAATTGGATCATATGGTGTGTGTGTGAACCAACATACCACCTTAGGCCTTGTCTGACAATCAAATGGAAAATTGTTGGGTACAATCCAGCTTTTGTAAACACTCTTCAGCTTATATGTGGCCAGTTTCATGATAAATTCATGGCTTTCACCATCAGTTCCAATAGATTTGAATAAAATCCTGGTTCCGTGCGGGAAAAAAAATAACTGAAAATATTCTGAGAGCTCCTGCCCTTCATTATTGATTTAAATGTTTTGTAATTGTGAGCATTAGCTGCTCCAATATCCTAAGAGTGCAAAATATGATCTCGCTGTAAGACAAAGACTGGTGTCAAACTTCTCATAGTAAGATATATGTGAGAAAGTCCCTTCACACTGTTAAGGGCCTTTCCAACTTGGGCGTTATTTGCGCGTCATTTACGCAACATCATTTACGCATGAAACGTGCGTAACACGCGCATGGCGTGCATTTACACGTGCAAGACGGGTGGTGAGGCGTGATGGCGCAGGCAGTGACGCGCGGTCGCGCACGGCGCCCCAGGATTTGGGGATTCTCAAATTCCTCGCGTGCCACCTGCGTGACGTGCAAATTACGCCCAAGTGGGACAGGCCCTTTGCTCCCTCCCCTTATAGCAAGGCAGGAGGTCAGCTGTGTGGAGGTTTAGGTTTAGGTTTAAGTTTATTATGGCCACATGAAAGATTCAGTGAAAAGCTTTGTTTTGCACGCTGTCCAAACAGATCAGATACTCCCATACATAAATACAATCGTCAAACTTAATTACAATAGGTAGAGCAAAGGGGAAGATACAGTGTGCATCAAACAGTTCTCAGCATTGTAGCGCATTAGTTCCAGAGACAAAGTCCAATGTCCACAATGGGGTAGAAGTGAATCGGACAGTACCCTAGTTTATGGAATGACCGTTCAGAAGCCTGATAACAGAAGGGGAAGAAGGTGTTCCTGAGTCTGGTGGTGCGCGCTGTCAAGCTTCTGTGCCTTCAGCACGACGGGAGTGGGGAGAAGAAGGAATGGCCAGGGTGGGCCATCTTTTCTTTATGTGGCAGCGTGACGTGTAGATGGAGTCATTGGCAAAGGTGAGACTTGGGATTTCACAAGAAAACTCACTAACAAACTCAGAAGAAAACCTAGTAACAACACATCGGTGGGACCACAGTTGGAATACTGAGAATAGACACAACATTCTGGAGTAACTCAAACGGGTCAGGCAGCATCTCTGGAGAGAAGAAATGGATGACATTTTGGGTCGAGATCCTTCTTCAGAATACTGAGTTCAATACTGGGGAAAGCTTCTGGAGAGATGATTTATGGGGATGTTGCCTGGACTTAAGGGCCTGAGCTATAGGGAGAGGTTGGGCAGGCTTGGACTTTATTCCTTGGAGCACAGAGGCTGAGGTGATCTTATAGAGTTGTGTAAAATCATGAGGGGAATAGATCGGATGAATGCACAGTCTGTTACCTATGGGAAGGGGAATCAAGAACCAGAGGACATAGGTTTAAAGCGAGAGGGGAAAAAATAAGAAGAACCTGAGGGGCAACCTTTTCACTCTGAGGGTGGGGGGTTTATGGAACAAGCTTCCTGTGGAGGTGGTTGAGAGCTGTACTATAACAGCTTTTAAAATACAATTCGACAGGTACATGGATAGGAAAGGTTTAGAGGGATATGAGCCAAACACAGCTGAATGGGACTAGCTTGGATGGGGCACCTTGGTCGGCATGGACGAGTTGGGCCGAAGGGCCTTTTACCATACTGTATGACTCCTTGACATTAATCCAAACTATTATAAGGAAACAGAAAAGGTACAGGGGAAAAATTAAATAAGACAAGTGTAGATACCAATGCAAAATGTCGAGAGAAATATGTGGCAGAACGCAGGGAAATGAGATGTGTTTGGATGGGACATCTTGGTCAGCATGAACGTGTTGGGCCGAAGGGCCTGTTTCTGTATGACCCGGTGACTCGATGATTCTATGACATCTACAATGTTGCTGGGATTTATCACAACCACAATGAGACCATTCATCCCTTCATGTCAATGCTAGCTTCTGGGAAAGCAAGCCTGTCATTTCCATCTCCCCATTCCTTATCCCTACAAATTATTCTCTCTCTCAGGAACTCCTCCTTTCTCTATCAAAACCCCTGATTATTTCTGCTCTACCGCCACTAAAGGGTGAGTTCAGGACTCTAACTACATCCTGCGTCAACTTTTGTTTTTCCTAACATGACTCTTTTCTCCTTTGCACAAAATGTTAACTCTTTCCCTCACAATAGATGTCCCTTGTGAAACTATCTATTAATTATCCTTAACATCCTGAAAAGGGGTCTCGACCCAAACCGTCACCCATTCCTTCTCTCCAGAAATGCTGCCCGTCCCACAGAATTACTCCAGCATTTTGTGTCTATCTTCGGTGTAAACCAGCACCTGCAGTTCCTTCCTACACTATAAATTATCCTTACCTTATCCAACACTATCCAGAAAATCAGCAGGCTCCATGTAGGACAAGCATGTTGGAGTAAAGAGAGATACATGGAACTGCAGGCACTCGTTGACAAAAGGACACAAAGCACTGGAGTAACTCAAGGGGTCATGCAGCATAGAAACATAGAAAATAGGTGCAGTAGGCCATACAGTCCTTGGAGCCAGCACTGCCATTCAATGAGATCATGGCTGATCATCCAGAATCAGTACTCCTTTCCTGCTTTCTCCCCATATCCCTTGATTTCGTTAGCCCCAAGAGCTAAATCTAACTCTCTCGTGAATACATCCAGTGAATTAGCCTACACTGCCTTCTGTGGCAGAGAATTTCACAGATTCACAACTCTCTGGTTGAAAAAGTTTTTCTCATCTCAGTCCTAAATGGCCTACCCCTTATTCATAAACTGTGACCCCTGGTTCTGGACTCCCCCAACATGGGGAACATTTTTCCTGCATCTAGTCTGTTCCAATCCCTTAAGAATGTTATGTGTTTCTATAAGATACCCTCTCATCCTTCTAAATGCCAGTAAATATAATCTCTGGAGAACAAGGACAGGTGACTTTCCGACCCGAAAAGTCACCTCTCCATGTTCTCCAGAGGTCCCGTTGAATTACTCCAGCACTTTGTGGCCTCAATCAGACTGATTGTAGCGGGGGTGGGGGGGGGGGGGGGGGGGGGAAGAAAGCTGGCAAAGAGAGGTGGGGGCGGGACAAAGTCTGGCAAGTGATAGGTGGATACAGGTGAGAGGGGGTTTGGTTAACAGATGCGTGGACAAAGGCCAGAGATGAGAAGGGGAAAAAGGGCGTGGGGTATGGAGAGGAGATAGTGAGATGTGAAACCAGAGGTAGGGATTTCAGTGGAAAGGGACAGGGGAATGGGAAAGGCGGGGTGGAATTGGGTAAGGGATAGCGGGTGGATATATTACCTAAGATTGCAGGCTTCAGTGTTCATGCAATTGGGTGCCGAGCCAGCCAAGCGGAATAAAAGGCTTCTTTTGTGAAGGAGATTCTGATAGACATGGCAGGGTTCAGACAGATTGTGTAAAAAAAAAAGAAATACGGGAACTGGAATTACTTTTCCTTGGAGAGCTGCCAATTCCACTTGTCCTGATAACTACATTAAAATTGTTAAAGCTCGGAAAGAAATGTAGAATAAGAAACGGAGGGACACCGCACTATCGTCAGCTTTGTACAATCTGTTTCTCCCACCCCCCCTTC
>CM075985.1:30815955-30874106 GCA_038087875.1 Malacoraja senta
GGACCAAATAGCAATGTTACAAAATGTTGAGATTTTAAAAATCAAGTCTGTAATTTATCCCATCAGATAAATTTGACACCTAATTCACTTTCATATCTTCAATATTAAAAACGTTATGGCCATTTTCATACTCGGAAATTAGCATCTTGTTCCCTATTGCTTTTCCATTGACTTAACACAAAAGCTGTGATCGAGGACAGTCAAAAGCCCATAACTTTCTTAAAAATTAAGAGAACTGAAAGAAATTTTCAGTTATTATAGATTGAAGCATTCTGAAACAAATATGAAACAATCTTACTTAGATGACATGAAATTAAAGCATATAATTAGTTAGTTACCTAATTGTAGCTAATTACAAAATTCAATTACTAGATCTAAACATCTATCAATTTCTTAAGAATAGATTAACATTTTTAAATAGCCTAAGTGTCCAAATAACATTCACACAAGAATTCACAATATAACATAATTTTTAAATCTCATTGTCATGGATTTATAGGCCAAATGGAAGGAATTTAATGTTTAATACCTGTAAATTAATGGGCATTTAAATCATCTTGCGAGTGGGTTTTTCTGGAACGCGATCAATTGGAACGTTGCATTTGCGGTGAATTTAACCCCGTATCGGCATTAAAAATACTGCCAGTTCGTTCGGGGAAAAAAATCACCGTTTCACAATTTAAAATGTGAATTAAAGGCCTCTTAAGAAGCACTTGTATACATAAAATAAACGGCTTTCGTTTACCTGTCCCGTGTGTGAAAATAGTCCTCGTTGTCGGCGTTGACGGCTTTAGAAGCTGATTTTAAAATAACTCCAGCGCTGAAATTGACGGGCGAATAAAAATTAATAAAACACGAAACGCCCGTCGGAACGATTCTTCAGGAAAAGCTTGCCCTCCAACGAAATATAATTCAGGACAAGGTAGGAGAAACCCGCGTTTTAACCCCGCCCCCCCTCAAAGGCACCAAAATCGCGCACACGGCCAGTGCCAGAATTGCAGCGCCGCTGAAGGTAAGTATTGTAACATACCTAGATCAAAGGCAGGCAGATGAGAATAGTCTATCTTGGCATCAATGTAATCAAGAGCAACAAACAGTGGCGCAGTGGTAGAGTTGCTGCCTTACAGCGCCAGAGTCCCTGGTTCAATCCTGCCTACGGGTGCTGTCTGTATGGAGTTTGTACGTTTTCCTGGTGACCTGCATGGGTTTTCTCCAGGTGCTCAGGTTTCCTCCCACACCAAAGATGTACAGGTGTGCAGTTTAATTGGCTTTGGTAAAAATTGTAAATTGCACGGATATTGAGGGCCGAATGGCCCATTCCTGTGCAGTACTGTTCTATGTTCTATGCTCTGTGTACTCAAATAGTTTCAGCTGGGAAGGTTGGGACTGAAAAATAAATTTCCAGCTTTAAATTCTAAACAGGCCTCTCTTGTAGATAAGTTAAACAGCATCAACTGGGCACGGGAAGATAACAAATTATTCCGCTTTGTAATATATTTTTCATTTGCACTTTTATTAAAACCCAAACACCATAATGTGTCCATAAAGTAGATTAATTGGGCACAATATGTCACTGTACTTCTAATGATGGCCAGTATACTGAAGGGGTGACTTGCAAGATGAATACTTCACTAGGGGACTGAATCTGGAGCCTTGCTTCACTGCGGCAGCTGATGCAAGCAGAATAAAGAGAGAGCAGCACGACAATGACCATTGGCACAGGAGGGAACGAAGGGTCTGAGTAGCTAGTGGGGGGAGTACTAGCAGGAGATGATAGGAGAAGAGAGGGGAGAGGAGAGGGGAGAGCAGAGAGGGGAGGGGGAGAGGAGAGCACAGGAGGAGAGAGGAGAGGAGAGGAGAGGAGAGGAGAGGAGAGGAGAGGAGAGGAGAGGAGAGGAGAGGAGAGGAGAGGAGAGGAGAGGAGAGGAGTGAAGTGGAGGGGAGGAGAGGAGAAGAGGGGAGAGGGGAGGAGAGGAGAGAAGAGGAGGGGAGAGGGGAGGCGAGGAGAGGAGAGGAGAGGAGGGGAGAGTGTAGGAGAGGAGTGGAGGGGAGGAGGAGAAGAGGGGAGAGGGGAGGAGAGGAGAGGAGAGGAGAGGAGAGGAGAGTAAAACAGAGAGGAGGGGAGGAGAGGGCAGGGGAGGAGATGGGAGGAGGGGAGGAGGGGAGGGGAGGGAAGAGGGAAAGAGAGAGAGAGGTGAGGAGGGAAGGGGAGAGGAAAGGAGAGAAGAGAGGAGAGGAGGAAAGGAGAGAAGAGGGGGAGTGAGGTGAGGAGGGAAGGGGAGCGGGGAGAGGAGGGGAAGTGAGGAGAGGAGATGGGAGGAGATGGGAGAGGGGGAGAGGTGAGGAGAGGATGGGAGGGGAGGGGAGGGGGAAGGGGAGGAGATGAGAGGGGAGGAGAGGGGCGGATAGGAGAGAGGAGCACGGATACACATGGCTTGATGACAAGATCATTATGAAATCAGTATGGATGCTCTGATGAATGCAGCCTGCAAATGAAACTGATTAGCAAGTGAAGTACAGAGAGAGGGTTGAGAGAAAGCGTGTTGAAAACAAGATTGATATGTGGGATTTTAGGCTTGAGGCACTCTGTGTTACCGTGGAAACACAGACCCCATCCAAAATCTTTGGTTATCTCTCTCGTCCGTGCAGTAACATGAAAGTGTTGACAATGTGAACAAGCGCTGCTTTTGAGCCAGTGATTTGTTGGGCTGGATTATCCTCCATAGGATGAGGCAGCGATGTGGACCAAATTAACCAGCGACGCGCACCAGTAAAAAAGACACAGAGTGCTGGAGTAACTCGGCGGGTCAGGCAGCATCTCTGGAGAACATGGATAGCAGACGATTTTGGTCAGGACCTTCCTTCATTGCTACCCAAACGCCTCCCAATCCCTCCTCCCCAAGTTTAATCCTGCTTGAAAGGTGTAATTAACTAACAGAGAAGGATTTTGCAATCTTTACGATGCTGACTTCACCAATAATTAAGTTTTTTTTAGTTTGTAAAGAGCCAATCTTCTATTCACAAGCCAACCAAACCCCCCGCCTCACCTGTACCCACCTATCACTTACCAGGCTTTGTCCCTCCCCCACCTCTCTTTTCCAGCTTTTGTCCCCCCCACTACAATCAGTCTGGAGAATGGCCCCGAGCCGAAACTTTGTCTGTTCATTACGTGCATAGATGCTGCCTGACCCGCTGAGTTCCTCCAGCACTTTGTGTTTTGCTCAAGACCCCAGCATCTGCAGTTACTTGTGTCTCCATCTCTCTAGCATGAAGAACGTATATCTCTAATCCTTTGGTGCACATTAAGTAATAGTCTTTCAACATGTAGTTATACTTGTTCAATAATGTTCTGGATAGCATAACTAAACTCGAGGAAGTTCTAACATAACTGGAGTCACAAGGAACTGCAGATGCTGCAATCTTGAGCAAGACACAAGGTGCTGGAGTAACACAGCTGGTCAGGCAGCATCTGTGGAGGGGTATCGACAGGCAACGTCTCGGTTCGAGACCCTCCTTGAGATTCCTTCCTCGTACATGTAGCCTGTTGGGTTCCTCACACCCCTCCCGAACACCAACATCATTGGCCATCATGCAGTCGAGTGTGATTGTCCTCCTGGTGGCTCCTTTCTCTGGGTCTTGAGACGGCTGAAGAAGGGTCTCGACCCGAAACATCACCCATCCGTTTTCTCCAGGGGAAGCTGCCTGACCAGCTGAGTTCCTCCAGCACTTTGGGTCTGTCTTCGTCACTAATTCCATGTTGTCCTTTATTCCTGGTCACAGTCCTCTACTTCCTTCGATTCGAAAGACGAGGCTTCAAAGTGTCGCCAGGTGTCGCTGCTGCACAAACACGAGGGGAGCAACAAGGAGTCTGCCATCTTCTGCGACTTCATAAAGCTGTAAGTCTTGAATGCCCAACCCCATCCCACCACCCACACTACCCAGTCATGCCCGCCCGCACTCTGATAATGTCCATGGCTCTGGGATTGGGCTCGTCTGCTGTTTCAGGACCGACAGAGAGGACCCACCAGGAGGACAATCCCACTTGACGATGAGTGATGGCTGTTGATGATGGAGATGATGATGTTCGGCTGGGATATGACACCCTAGGCTCTTGACCTCGAATCCCACGCTGTTAGTTGTACAAAGTCAATAGTGCTATATTTGTCACATACACTGTACAGTGAAACTCTTTTTGCATGTATTGCACATGTGGGCACCGGCATTTATGGCACCATTATTCAAAGTCCAAAGTCCGGTCGGCCCATCTGGCCATCTTTGTGTCCTGGAGGCGCCTCCTACAGTTGACCTTGAAAGTGCTGGAGGCAGTACCCCGGATCATCCTCCCGCCGACCCGCGTTCCTCACATCTGACGACTCCAGCCCCCTCCCTGTTGCGCCGACCAACAGAGGGTTCCAGGTCCCACCGACCACTGAGCCTTCAGGCGGGTTCCTGGTCCCTTTGACCGACGAACATTCCGGGCGGGCACCGCGGGAGTGACATCTCAGGAAGGCCTCCTCGGGAAGTACAGGTCCACCACCGATTTTCCGGCACCCTTGGTTCCAGGGCCTTTCTGGATTACCTGTTTTGCCAGATCAACAGAGGTCAGGGCTTGGAGGGGGGGAGGGTTTGAGGTAATGACCCGCTGATCGACCGCGGAAGTCGGCTATGGGAACAGACCTGCCGGCTCCAGCCAGGCTGGAGCTCCGGAGCCCCGGCAGTAGGCAGCAAATTCGACATGGCGATCAGTGCAGAAGTTCCGATGAGTTCGTCATCGCCGGCCTTACCCGGCCTAGGCACTGCATTTTTGGAGGGACTTCTGGGGGGGGGTGGGGGGAGGAGGGGGGATTTTGTTTGGATCAAAGAGAGGGCCAGACCACCAAGTTGCTGTAAAAGTGGTGGTGTACCTGTATGTTAGACCTTCCTTGAGTTCAGTTGTGTAAACTTGAACATTACTGGATAGGGATAAATACAATAGATACAATAAATACATTACCTAATGTTGACAAGAACAGAAATTGTGACGCATCTTGTTTCTTTGAACATCAAGACTTAAATGGGGATATAAGACCATAAGACATTGGAGTAGCATTAGGCAATTCGGCCCATCGAGTCTGCTCCGCCATTCGATCATGGTTGATCTATTTTGCCCTCTCAACCACATTCTCCTGCCTTCTCCCCATAACCTTTGACACCCGTACTAATCACGAACCGATCAATCTCCGCTTTGAAAATACCCAATGACTTGGCCTCCACAGCCAGCTGTGGCAATGAATTCCACAGATTCACCTTTTATTCTGAGGCTGAGTTATTTGAGGGGCTATCTCGTGGTTCCATCCCAAAGTTTCCTCATTGGGTTCCATTTCCGTTTTTTGAACTCTCTGATCTTTAAGCATACCCTTTATATATCAATACTCGGGAGAAGAATGGAACACAGGGGAGAGACAAGACTGCCTTCCATCACAGTGAGGAGGAGATTCACTGTGATGGATGTTTGTGTAAATTGTGTTGGTTGTGTGTCTTGGTTCTTTTCTTGTTGTATGACTGCAGAAACCAAATTTTGTTTGAACTTCATTTGAGGTTCAAATGACAATAAATAAATTGTATAATAATTGTATAATTGTATAATTTTCCAGTTCTGCTCTAATTCCTCATGGTTTACGCGTAGGTTTATTATGTCACAACCTTTGTTTTGCATGCTTATCCAATCAAATCTGATACAACCATGCATAAATAGTCAATTCAAGTACAATAGGTAGACCAAAGGGGAAGATACAGAGTGCAGAATATAGTTCTCAGCATTGTAACGCATCAGTTCCAGAGACAGCCAATGTTCCCAAAGGGGTAGAGGTGAATCGGACAGTACCCGAGCTTATGGAATGACCATTAGGAAGACCGGTAACTGAAGGGAAGAAGCTGTTCCTGAGTCTGGTGGCGTGCATTTTCAAGCTTTTGTATCTTCTGCTCGACGGGAGCGGGGAAGAAGAAGGAATGACCGGGCTGGGACAAGTCTTTGTTGGGTGCTTTCTCGAGGCAGCGTGAAGTGTAGACCGAGTCGATGGTGGGGTGTCTGGTCTGTGATGGACTGGGCTACATCCAAAACTTTCTGCAATTTCTTGTGGTCTTGGGCAGAGCTGTTCCAAGTTGTGAGACAACTGGACTGTATGCTTTCAATGGTGCATCTGTAGAAGTTTGTAAGACTCATTGGAGACATGCCGAATTTCCTCACTCCTGAGAAAGTAGAGGCATTGGTGTATTTTCCTGGATGTGGCATCAATGTGGTTGGTCCACGATAAATCGTTGGTAATATTAATACCAAGTTCTCAACCATTTCCTTTAGAGTTATAAAGTAATACAGTGTGGAAACCGGCCCTTTGGCCCAACTTGCCCACGCTTACCAACACGTCCAATCTACACTAGTTCTACCTGCCTGCGTTTGGCCCATATCCCTCCAAATCCATCCTATCCATGTACCTGTCTAATTGTTTCTTAAATGTTGTGATAATTACTGCCTCAACTACATCCTCTGGCAGCTCGTTCCATACACCCACCACCCTTTGCGTGAAAAGGGTACCACTCAGATTCCTATTCAATCTTTCTCCCCTTACCTTAAATCTATGTCCTCTGTTTCTCGATTCCCCTACTCTGGGCAAGAGACTCTGCTCATCTACACGATCTATTCCACTCATGATTTTATACAGCTCTAAAGATCACCCCTCATCCTCCTACGCTCCAACCATTAGAGTCCCAGTCTACACAACTCAGACCCTGGCAACATCCTCGTAAATCTTCTTTGTACCCTTTCTAACCATTGATGCTGATTGGGGCATGTACTCCACCAGGCATCCTGAAGTCAATAGCCAGCTCCTTTGTCTTGCTGACATTGAGGGAAGAGGTTGTTGTCCTGACACCATGTCACTATGCTCTCTATTTCTCTCATGTACTCCTGCCTCGCTGTAGTTCGTGATCCGGCCCACTACAGTGGTATTGTCCGTAAACTTGTAGATGGAGTTAGAGGAGAATTTGGCTGCACAGTTGTGAGTGTGTTATGCCCCTGTCCCACTTCGGAAACCTGAACGGAAACCTCTGGTGACCTTGCGCCCCACCCAAGGTTTCCGTGAGGTTCCCGGAGGTTTTGGTCACTCTCCCTAATGGTGGAAAGTGGTTTCTGCGTAGTCGAGGCTTCTTCTATGTTCTTGCGATTATTTCAACAAAATCAAAACCGGCCTAGACTAAAAATAGGTTGCCGTTTGGTCGAAGCCAGTGGAGTGGGGTTGCTATTTACTTACAGGCAGTCAAAGGCAATCTCCTTCACTGACCGGCCATTTTGATCGGCTCATTGGAGTTTTCAGCAAAGATCCTGTAGGATCTTTGGTTTTCAGGACCTAGAAGATCCGCCGGAAGGTAAAATGCCCGCTAACTTTATTAAAGTTCTTAAAACTGTCTCCACTACTTCTTCCCCCCTTCTCCTCCCCCTTCTCCCCTTCTCCCCCCTTCTCTTCCCCTTCTCTCCCCTTCTCTCTCCCCTTCTCCCCCCTTCTCTCTCCCCTTCTCTCTCCCCTTCTCTGTCCTCTCCCCTTTCTATCCCCTTCTCTCCCTCCCCTTCTCTCTCCCCTTCCCCTTCTCTCTCCCCTTCTCTGTCCTTCTCCCCCCTTCTCTCTCCCCTTCTCTGTCCTTTTCCCCCTTCTCTCCCCTTCTCCCCCCTTCTCTCCCCTTTCTCCCCCCCCCACTTCTCCCCCCTTCTCTCCCCTTCTCCCCCCTTCTCTCCCCTTTCTCCCCCCCTTCTCTCTCCCCTTCTCTCTCCCCTTCTCTGTCCGCTCCCCTTTCTATCCCCTTCTCTCCCTCCCCTTCTCTCTCCCCTTCCCCTTCTCTCTCCCCTTCTCTGTCCTTCTCTCCCCTTCTCTCCGCTTCTGCCCCTCCCTCCCGCGCTCTCTAAAGGACTTATGGAGTACAGTCGTGGACTGAGAGCGCATCCTTGTGGTGTTGAGAATGACTGTGGAGGAGTTGTTGTTGCCTATCCTCACTATTACCACAGGAGATCCACGTTCAACAAACAGGCAATTAAATAAGCATGTAGGAAGGAACTGCAGATGCTGGTTTAAACCGAAGATGGACACAGATGCTGGAGTAACCCAGCGGGACAGGCAGCATCTCTGGAGAGAAGGAATGGGTGACGTTTCGGGTCGAGACTCTACTTGTGTTCTTAAGTCTGAAGAAGGATCAGGACCCGAAACGTCACCTACTCCATCTCTCCAGAGATGCTGCCTGTCACGCTGGGTTACTCCAACATTATGTGTTGATCCTAGGCAATTAAATAATTTTACTTAAAAAATATAATTGGATTAATGGACAAGGCATTTGGAGTTTTGAACACTTCCATCAGTCCAGGTATATGCGCTGGGTAGATTTATAAATGAGTGCCTCCAGAACGAAAGCATTAGCTGACCTCTGCATATATTAGCACAGCCCAGGAGCACTAGTTTGTAAAATCTATCCTAATCTCAACTCCAGCAACTAATCGCCACCAATCAAGAAATCTTTAAATTTAATTTAGTTTTGTTAATGACCCTCTGCTCTCATTTCCTGGCCTTGCTTATATGTTTCTTTGCGCACTTTAAGCTGCTTCAGCATTTACTGCCCTGGTCCATGTTTACCGAAGAGTTCCCAGCTATCTATTATTTTGCTTTGCTCGTTCACTTTCAATCCTTCTGCAAATGATCTTCATCATTCACTCCTCCTTGGGAAGATTCTGTCCTCTTCACATCTATTTGCAATGAGCTGTGAGGCCAAGCCACAGGATTTGTCATTAGAGTAAACTCTTGTAATAATGGTCCACGGGTGAAGGGGAAGTGCCCATTATTGTCAGTTGTCCGCTGTTACTGAGGCGGGGGGGTACAGTTGAACCCAAGGGAGGAAGCGTAGTGATGGGGAGGGGGGGGGGGTTTAAACCAGGGATGGGGGATTCACATCCGGTGGGCCGCAGAGTCCCCGGCACCACATGCGGTGCACCAGGGTCGGGCCCGGTACTCACGCTGTCTTCATGCCGCTCCTTCTCTCCCCTCCCACAACCGGTGGCTCCCACCGCGCGGCACCAGCTCACTGGGAAACTGGCGGAGGTAGGGGTAGGGGAGAGGGGGTGCAAACGGGAGCCTCGGTCCGCTACAATCGGAATCCGCTATATATAAAGGTAGACACACAATGCTGGAGTAACTCAGCGGGACAGGCAGCATCTCCGGAGAGAAGGAATGGGTGACGTTTCGGGTCGAGACCCTTCGTCAGACCCGACCTGAAACGTCACCCATTCCTTCTCTCCAGAGATGTGGCCTGTCCCGCTGAGTTACTCCAGCATTTTATGTCTACCTTCGATTTAAACCAGCATGTGTAGTTCTTTCCTACACATTTTGTCCGCTATATAAAGGTCCGTTATTGCGAGCGTTTAACGTATATCCGTTTCACTCCAAATTCCATCCTCTCTCCCAGCATTCTGCTCTCTCAGGAATAGATTTCCAGGATTCATCGTTCCAGTTGAGGATTACTCAAGGTCATAGACTACGGGAGCTGTCTGCATGGAGTTTGTGCGTTCTCCCTGTGACTGCATGGGTTTTCTCAGGGTGCTCCGGATTCTTCCCACGTTCCAAAGACGTACAGGTTTGTAGGTTAATTGGTTTCTGTAAATTGTCCCTAGTGTGTAGGATAGAACTAGTGAATGGGTGATCGCTGGCTGGCGCGGACTTGGTTGGCCGATGGGCCTGTTTCTACGCTGTATCTCTAAACTATACTAAAACTACAAACTTTGTTCATAAGTTGTGCAGGAGAAGGGGAAATGAATCTTCAAAGGATAGTTCTTCAAACACATCTGATGCAGCTGGTAGAGCCGCTGCCTCACGGTGCCAGAGATCCCGGGTTCAATCCTGACCTCCGGTGCTGTCAGTGTGTGGAGTGTACATGTTGTGGCCGTGTGGGATTCCTCTGGGTGATCCAGTTTTCTCCCACATCCCTGAGACGTACAAGTTGGTCTGGAGTCACAGAGTCACGCAGTCTGGCCCCTCGGCCCCACTTGTCCACGCTGAGTAAAATGCCCCATCGACACTAGTCCCACCTGCCCCTGCGTTTGGCCCATATCCCTCTGAACCTTTCCTGCCAACAGTATGAGTAGGGAGGGATGCGA
The DNA here is from genome assembly GCA_038087875.1 of Malacoraja senta. Classification (NCBI taxonomy): domain Eukaryota; kingdom Metazoa; phylum Chordata; class Chondrichthyes; order Rajiformes; family Rajidae; genus Malacoraja; species Malacoraja senta. The sequence continues at coordinate 30,826,121 of CM075985.1, forward strand.
AAGTGGGATAACAGAGAACTCATGTGAACGGGTGATCAATGGTTGCCGTGGACTTGATGGGGGCGAAGGGCCTATTTCCATGCGGTGTGAATCTATGACTAGGTCAAATAACTCACTAACCTGCATGTCCTTGGGATGTGGAATGGTCAGCATGGACACAGTGGGCCGAAGGGCCTGTTTCTGTGCTGTATCTCTAAACTAAACGAACCTATATTGGGGAGAAATCGTTGCAAAGTCAGCAAAACCTAATCACGTGGATCAGCACTTAAAACGTTACATTCAAATGGATTGATTCAAGAGGCCTTTAATGCATGAAAGCCTTATTGAGCTGTGCTCAGTACTGACCTCAGAGCCTGTCCAGGTGGCTTGCGGTTCTCAGAAAAGATAACCGTGAACATAATTAAAAGGCAAAAACAAAATTTGCAGTTGCTGAAAATCAAGAGTAAATATAGAAAATGTTGAGGTCACCGGGGAGATTAGATACCATCTGTGGACAGGAGAACCGAGCTGACATTTCTGGTCACTGATCTTTCATCTGAGCACCTGCCAAGTTTCTCCAGTTATGAAAGCAATGAAAGCTATGAAAGATGTCCTGTCTTTTCATTTTACCGATACTGTTAACTCTGTCGTACTTGTTCTTCTCCCCACTCCCGTCACACAGAAGATGGGTGGCACGGGCTCGATGGGCCGAAGAGCCTGTCTCCTCGCTTTATCTCTAAACTAAACTGAAACTACAGACCAATATTGTCCTATTTTAGACAAGGTGAAAGGAATCTGCAAAACACAGTGCTTCAAACAAATCTGACCGCGCTGCATAGTAGCGCAGCTGGTAATGCCGCTGCCTCACAGCGCCAGAGACATAGGTTCGATCCTGACCTCAGGCGCTGTCTGTCCGTGTGTGTGGAGTTTGCACCTTCTCTCCGTGACCGTATGGGTTTCCTCCGAGTGCACTGCTTTCCCCCCCTGACATCCCAAGGAAATCAGGGTTCGTCGTTTAATTGGTCTCTGTAAATTTGTGTGGGGACTGTTTGTGGAAGTGGGTTAACATAGAACTAGTGTGATCGGGTGATCGATGGTCGGCACGGACACGGTGGTTCGAAGGGCCTGCAACCATGATGTATCTCTGAACTAAACTAAAGATACAGAGGCTTGAAATGTGCACCGCCAGAAGTCAGGAGCAGCTTCTTCCCCTCTGTTATCAGGCTTCTGAACTGTCTTTCCTGTAAACTAGGGTACTGTTCTGATGCTCCAGCCTACCTGAATGACATTGGCCTTTTTTTCAGGTACACATTCACTACAATGCTGAAAACTATATTTGACACTCTGTATCTTCCCCTTCACTCGACCTGTTTTACTTGTGTTAGGCTTCATTGTATTCATGTGTAGTATTTTCTGATCTGATTACATAGCTCGTACAGCAAAGCTTTACATCGTAACTCCGGCCACGTGGCAATAATAAACCTAAGTCGTGTTTATCTTTTGTTTTAGATATTCAGAGTTTAAATATCTGGTTTATTTCTTTGACATAGTTAGTGGGCCACAAAACAGAGTCAAGTATTTTATTGAAGACACAAGGAAAGGTCGATGCTGGTTTACAAAGAAAGACACAAAGTGCTGGAGTAACTAAGTGGGTCGGGCAACATCTCTGGAAAACGTGGATAGAAGGCGTTTCGGCCCAGGACCTTTCTTCAATAAATTGGGTAGGCAATGTTTTGGGCTGGGACTCTTCTTCAGGGAACCGACCCAATACGTCCCCTATCCATGTTCTCCAGAGATGCTGCCTGACCCGCTCAGTTACCCCAGTACTTTGTGTCTTTTCAAGTATTTTATTGGTTGAATGACAACAAATTCAGATTTTCCTCTCTCTCTCTTTCTCGTATTTATTGTTGTGTTTTGTCTTTCCCAGGCTGGCGGCTAAACACCCGAGCTCCGAGACCCAATCCAACTCCGGTCTGATGTCCAGCGTTATCACTCCGTTTCGCGACGAGCTGCTCTGGGTCTGCCGTATCCCCTTAACCATCGTGTCAGAGGCTTTTACAGAGACAATGCAAGCATTCCCATACGGTTGGTGCCTGTTCTACATACAATCAATCTTACTTTACAAACGCCAAAGGCCACACTCACTTATAGAACATAAGGTCATAAGTGATAGCAGGGGCGGAAAACCCGGGGGGGCCAGAGGGGACACGTCCCCCCAATGTTTTGAGAGGTGGGGGACATGCCCCCCAAGTTTTTGTGATCCCGATTTTAAAATCTCCGCTTTCTGCGAGACAGTGGGGGTGGGACTGCTGATCGAGGGCGCGATGATTGGAGGAGGGAGGAGTGGGGGGGTGGGACTGAGGATAGAGCGCGGTGGTTGGAGGAGGGAGACGTGGCACAGACCTGCGCCTCATCCGCAGGCAGGATCGATCCCGGCCGGGTCTCCGGCGCTGTCCCGAGTGCCCCCCCCACAGGTGGCCAGAGAGGTCGGGAGTCAGACGCGAGCTGTGCCCCCAGGCCCACAGCCAGCGCAGAGAAACAGCCCTAAATCCAGCCCAACTCAGCCTGTCCCGCCAGGTGAACCTGCCTGGACTTGCGGGAAATATGGCCAGCGTGGAGAAGCAACGCTGGTATCCCGTCAGTCCAGACAGGGCTGTAGTTAACCCGGTGAGACAGGCAGAGTTGAGCTGCATTTAGCGCTGGATTGAGCCTCCGAAGCCTCGCGTGTGTGTGTGTGTGAGTGTGCGCATGCACGCGTGTGTGTGAGTGTGCGCATGCGCGCGCAGCCGCCAAAAAATGGTGTCCCCCCGTCCCCTCCATGTTTTGATAGCGAGTTCCGCTCTTGAGTGATAGGAGCAGAATTAGCCCATTCGGCCCATCAAATCTACACTGCCATTCAATTATGGCTGATCTATCTCTCCCTCATAACCCCATTCTTCTGCCTTCTCCCCATAACCTCTGACACCCGTGCTAATCAAGAATCTTTCTATCTCTGCCATAAAAATATCCATTGACTGGGCCTCCACAGCCTTCTGTGGCAAAGAATTCTACAGATTCACCACCCACATGGAACAGAACAGCACGGGAACTGGCCCTTCGGCCCCAATGTCTGTGCCGAACATGTTGCCAGTTGGTTCTCTCTGCCTGGACATTGTGTCATAGCATCACACAGCATGGAAACAGGCCCTTTGGCCCAACTTGCCCACATTGACCAACATGCCCCATCTGTACGAATCCCACCTACGTGTGTTTGGTCCATATCCCTCTAAACCTATCCTATCCATGTACCTATCTGAATGTTTCTTAAACATTGCAATAGAAGCTGCCTCAGCTACCTCCTCTGGCAGCTTGTTCCACGTACCCACCACCCTCTGTGTAAAAACGTTACCCCTCAGGTTCCTATTCGATCTTTCCCCCCTCACTTTGAACCCATGTCCTCTGGTTCTCGATTCACCTACTCTGGGCAAGAGACACGACCTATTCTTCTCAAGATTTTGCACACCTCAATAAGATCACTCCTCACCCTCCTGCACTCCAAGGAATAAAGTCCTAGCCTGCTCAACCTCTCTCTGCAGCTCAGGCCCTCGAGTCCTGGCAACATCCTCGTAAATCTTCTCCGCACCCTTTCCAACTTGGATTACATGATCTGTAATCTTGGTTTATTGTATTGCATTTATTTTTGTAAGGTTTATAGTAATGCTGTGCAATATTTAATTACTATCGTTATTATTATGTGACCAATTGTATTGTTATTATTATGTGGGATTTTGGTTAGTCAGTCTCGCCCCCACATTAATTTTGGACCCTACTGGCAATTGTTGTAGTGGGGACTTATTTTGCGTGGCGCGTACAGTCCCTTGGGGGACACGTGGAGACGGAACATTGAGTTACCTCCTACTGTGATCACCTGGTGATTAAAGAAAGGTAAAGGACCCAACTATAGCCTGAATATTACCCACCGTCCAGAGTAACACCAATAACCTATAGTTACAGCTCCATTTCCCTCCATTTGCTGCATATCCATGCGCCTATCCAAAAGCCTCTTAAACACTAATATCGTATCTGCCTTCGCCCCTGGCAGCATGCTCCAGGCACCCAATATCCTCTGTGTAAAAAAAACTTGTCCTGCAAATCTCATAGAGTCATAGAGTCATGCAGCATGGAAACTGGACCTTTGGCCCAACTTGTCCACACCGACCAACATGACCCATCTACATGTCCCATCTCCTTCAAACTTAGCCCCTCCCATTTTAAATTTAAGCCTTCTCGTGTTGGACATTTTCACCCTGGGAAAAAGGTTCTGAACGTCTACCCTTTCTATGCCTCTCATAAATCTGGATACTTCCATCAGGTCTCCCCTCAGCCTCCGAAGCTCCAGGGAAAATAATCCAAGTTTGGCCAACATCTCCTTATAACTAGTCAAGAGTGTTTTATTGTCATACTAGACCAAGTGCAGACCCGTTGGGTCTGCTCCCCAACGCACCATTCGCTACCCATAGCCCCCACGGGAAAAGTGGTCCCCCAACTCTACCCGTTGCCGAACATAAGATTCCAGCACTCCCCTGCCCTCCCCAGCACTGGACTTGGGAAAAAAAAAACCAATTGCACTTCCCCAATTGCAATACCAATTGACCCCTCCCCCTCCTGTTCTGCCAGGAGCTATGATGGCAACATTGTTGCAAATGTCAGGTGCACTTGCTGTGATATGCCATTGAGCTGAAAAGTTCAGAGTGTTCCTGTCTTGCAACTTTGTATCAAAGTGTGTTGGAAGCTGTGAGGAATGATTTTAACAGTAAAAATGGTTTTAAATTCAAAGTCTATTGATATTTTTTAATATTTTCAGTAATGTCGAGTAATAAAGCATGAAATGTTCAGATAAGGTGATTCGGGCCTCGACGGGAAAAATGTCAACCGGAATATGTACAAATTTTATCGTTACCGCATGGTTTTTTCGCGAAGATATATAGAAACACACATATACACAAGATCAGCGTTTGATATGATGTACCAAAATAGAACAATGAAGTTCTTATTTGCAGCAGCCCAACAGGTCTGTAAACACAGTAACACAGTACTTAATAGATAATATAATTTTAAAAATGTTAAATAAATAAATAAAACATCACCAAAAAAAGTCCCTATTTAATGCCCTTTATTTCAGGCAGCATTCTGGTAAAGGGCATAAAATGCTGGAGTAACTATTTAGACTATTTAGACAAGTTTAATGGAGACACAAAGAACTACAGATGCTGGTTATTACACAAAAGGACACAAATTGCTGGAGTCACTCGGCGGGTCAGACAGCATCTCCGGAGAACACGGAACTATATCCAGACTGAAGAATGTCACCTATCCATGTTCTCCAGAGATACTGCCTGACCAGATGAGTTACTCCTGCACTTTGTGCATTTTTGTGTAAACCAGCATCTGGAGTTCCTTGTTTCAGCATTCTGGTAAACCCCTTAGTGGGGTGAAGGATCTGTTCCTGTGCTGTACTTTCTGTTAGACAAGCATGTAGCTACCTCAGTTGAGCTGACACATATATTAAAGCAAGAACCCCTAAAATGCAAAGCAAATTCTCTTTGCTCTGGCCCAGCAAGTGAGTTATAAATAGAACACTCTGCAGAAGGCAATTAAGTGTGAAGAAATGACCTTCCCATGGGATGCTATTTCAGAATTAGTGGCCCAATACTGTCATTCATTTTGAGCTAAAAATTAACGTGTGTATTTTCAGCCCCCCTCACAATGTTAATTTAAAATCGATCTGACGTTTCAACGGCCGTGGTGAATTGTTTGACGGCAGCTGGTCTTCAAATCCCGCTTCAGCTTGGTGAATAGGAATAAGATGGCCCAGTGGTGCAGCAGGTAGAGTTGTTATCTCACAGCGCCACAGACCCGGGTTCGATCCTGACCTGCCTGTGGGGAGTTTGCATGTTCTCCCCGTGGCCACGTGGGTTTTCTTCGGGTGCTCCGGTTTCCTCCCACATAACGTACAGGTTTGTAGGTTAATGGACATCTGTAAAATTGCAAATTGTCCCTGGTGTGATGGAGAGGGCTAGTTTATGGGATTATCGCCAGTTGGCAAGGACTTAGTGGGCCAAAGGGCCTGTTTCCACACTGTATCTCAAAAGTAAAGGTATTTCCACTATGACAGCATGGAAACTGGCCCTTCAGCCCAACTCGCCCATGCTGATCAAAATGTCCTATCTAAGCTCTTGGTTTAGGTTTGTATACATGTACAAAGACTGTTATAAATATTGTTACTGCACCTGTCTCAACTACCTCATCGCAGTGTTGCAGATGGTGTCACTTTGTTTTTGTTTAGATTTCTCTGTGTTAAGAGTTTCACGAGTTGCCTCTTTTTCCGGTGATGCATGTTGTGTTGATCTTTTCCATGTCAGCTGAGGTTGCAAAAGTGACCCGGTCTTCTCCACGTCTGGTGGTTTCTCTGGAGTTATGTGTGGAGGTAGTTCTCCGGTCTTCTTCAGATCCACTGGGTTACATCGGATTAGAAGTCCTGACTCTGTCTCGACTTCGTATGATCTCTCATCCAGTCATCTCTGAACTGTTGCTCTCTGCCATCTGGTATCTCCTAGTTTATAGGGTTTGAGTCTAACGACATCACCTTCTTCCAGGATTGGCAGATCCTTGACAGGTCGGTTGTAGATTTTTGACTGTTTTCCTGGCAAATCCTTCATCTTTTTCCTCTCTTCTGTGAGTATCTCAGCACCACGTGGTTTGAGAATGTTAGATGTCGTTGGAAGTGTCGTCCTTGAGTGAGTGGTTTTCTTCAACACTCCTCTGATGAGAATTGTGTCCCGTTGTCGCTTACCACAGTGCTGGGAATTCCGTATCTTGCAAAGTGGCTCTTGAGTTTCACAATGATTGTCCTGCTGTTCAGGTCGTACAGTCTGTCTATCTCCCAGAAATTAGATAGATAGTCCACTGTGATTACATAGTGCTTTCCCGCAAGTTCAAACATATCGGTTCCCACTATCTCCCATGGTCAATCTGGGAGGTCATGGGGCATCAGAGTTTCTTTCTGATTCTGCTGTTCGTACGTCCTGCAGGCTTCACAGTTTGAAATGAACTGTTTCACATCAGAGTTCATTCTGGGCGAGAAAATGCATTCTCTAGCACGTCTGAGGGTTCCTTCCACTCCTAGGTGAGAGGTGTGGAGTGTCTCCTTCATATCTCTACGTAGAGTGACAGGGATTACAACTCTCTCTCCTCTGAATACTAGGCCGTCTTGCACAGTCAACCCGTCTGACGTTGAAGTACGGTTGTGCTGCCTCTGGAACTTCTGCCTTGTGATCTGGCCATCCATTTTGGATTACTCTCTTAACTGTTTGTAGTGTTTCATCTTCCCTGGTGTGGGCTTGGATGCGTTTGACCTTGTCCTCTCCCATGCTCAAGGACTGAACTACGTTGACATCAGTGAATCTGGTTGATCCTGTGGTGTCAGGGAGGTATGCTCGGGAGAGCATATCTGCTAGATGCATGTCTTTACCCTTTACCCACTTGATCTCGATGTCGTAGTGTAGCATCCTCATCATCATGCCCTGGAGACATCTTGGTACTGTATGCAGAGGCTTTTTGACTATGACTTCCAATGGCTTGTGGCACTCTCAACGATCACTCTCTGTCCGTAGGTGTACTAATGGAAGCGCTCGAGGGCAAACACTATTGCTAGTGCCTCCTTCTCAATCTGAGCATATCTCTGCTCGGTTGGCGTCAATGCTCGACTCACATAGGACAGTGGTTGTCCCTTCTGCATAAGTGTTGCACCTAGACCTGCCTTGCTTGCATCACATTGTATGGTCAGCTGTTCGTCTGGTGTGTAGTACGCCAGGATAGGTGCCGTTGTCAACAGCTCCTTGATCTTTGACATTGCCATGTTATGTTCTGATGACCATTCCCACTCTGCTTCTTTGTGGGTCAATCTCCTCAAAGGCTCGAATGTGTCCGACAACCGTGGCAGGAATCTTGCCAAATAGTTTACACTGCCTTGTAATCATTGGATTTCTGTTGGATTGGTAGGGTCGGGAATCTCTAGGATAGCTTGGATCTTCTTCGGATCCGGTTTCAGGCCACAATCTGTAATTATATGTCCTAGAAATGTGATACACGTAGTTTTTTTTACCGACTTCTTCTGGTTCAGCTTGATGCCTCTGTCTCTGCATCGCTGAAGAAGATCTTGCAGTCTTGCATCGTGATTCCTTTCTGCATCTTCTCTGGTGTCCCCTACTCCGAATAGGATGATGTCATCTGCAACACATTCCACTCCCTTTAATCCTTCTAGGGCTTGTTGCAGCTTCTTCTGGAAGATCTCTGTCATTTACTTTCAGTCCAAATGGCAACCTCTTCCAGTGATATCTCCCAAAAGGGGTGTTCATGGTTGTTAGGAAACTGCTCTCCTCATCTAGTTCGCAGTGGAGATATCCTGACTTCAGATCGAATTTGGGGAAAATCTTCACCTTGGACAGCTCAGGGAGTACGTCCTCTATGACTGGTAGTCTGTGGATCTCCCTTTTCAGGACTTTGTTGAGGGGTCTAGGATCTATGCAGAACCTCAACTCTGTGCTGTCCTTTTTCTCTGTAACGACCAGCCTGCTACACCATTCAGTTGGTTCTTCGACTTTAGTCAAGATGTCCTGCTCGACCAGCTTCATGAAACCATTCATGACCTTCTCTTTCATGGCTACAGGTATCGTCTTTGCCGGACACTGTGATGGGGTCACATGCTCCGTCTGCGTTATCAACTTGACCTTGCCAGGCAGTCTCCCAGGTCTTTCGTCGTCAAAGACATCTTTGTATTTCTTGAGTAATGAGCCAGCCTAGCTAACAGCATTCAGGTTCTTGAAATTCTCGTAGTGAACCGTGATGAGTTTCATCTGTCATGCAGCTTTGTCGCTCAGGAGGGGTGTGAGCCAGCCGTCCTCTACCCCTATGAAGTGAACCCAGTACTTCTTGTTGTTAGTCTCGTTCCGGAGTGTGACTTTTGTCCTACCTTCCGCCAGCAGGTTGGATCCGTTGTACATCTTTAAGGTGATTTCCTCTCGTCTAATGTCCTCTTTGTTGGGTACAAGATGCTTGGGAATCACATTAACTCTGGCACCCGAGTCAATCTGAAACTTGATGGCTGCTGCGCCGACCTGCATCTCAGCGAATAGGCCTGAAGAGGAATTGTTTCCGGCTGCATTGATCTCAATGCAACTCACAGACCCTGTGTTGGAAATGGACGTTGTGTCAGATGTCTCTACGACTTTGTGCAGATCCCGTTTTTGCATGCTCTCCTTCCTCCGCTTGCAGCAGCAGGCGAAGTGGTTTTGTCGTCCGCATCTGTTGCAGTCCTTCCCATTCACTGGGCATTCCTCCTTCCTATGCTTGTGCGTCCTTGCACAGAACTTGCACTTGACTAGTCCCTGATTCTTCCTCTGCAAAGGAAAATCAACCATCTTTTCCCTCTGTTTGAATCATTCCACCTTGTGTATTGTCGGCTCTTCCCCGAGGACCTGCATTCTTGCCGCTGTTACCTCCGAGGATCTACATATGTCCACAGTCCCCTGCAGTCAGATTCCTCTTTTGAAGGAGTGTCTTTCTAGTTGACCGGTGTGCAATACCAATGACAATGCGATCTCGAATGAGGCTTTCTCTCAGGCAATCACAGAAGTTGCATGTCTAGGCAAGCTCCTTCATCTCTGCAACATACGATTCAACGCTTTCCCCTGCTTTCTGGTCTCGTTTATTGAAAACGAATCTTTCATAGGTTTCATTCGTCTCTCCTATGATGATGGTAGACATCTTGTCGATGTTGACTTTCACATCTGTCTCATCTGCTACCGTCTCGAACGTCAGGGTATTGTAGATTCGCATGCCCTCTGGTCCAACAGTATGCAGGAATACTTCTTTTTGATACTGTTTCTCCTTCTTATCTAGTTCTGTTATGACTGCATAGTTTTCATACATTTGTTTAAACATTTTCCACTCTTCTACCCTGTTCTCTTTGAGCTTTAGATTGGGTGGTGGAGCCACGTGGAAAGATGAACTGGGCTGCACCATTTTGAAATATCAGCGTATTCCCTCGCTCTTACTAGCTTATTTTATCTTTAAGCAGACTCTTACAGCACGTCGTTTTAAACTTCGATTCCCACAGCGCTAATTTACACGCTGCGTCTTATCTTTGTGTGTTCACTGACCTGCATTCACTCATGCATGCAGCTAGTCCATCGCTGAGCATTGAAACATTGTTTCCTGAAAGCTTTTCAAAGCATTTTTTCTAATCACCGTAGTGTCCATTTGATTCACAAATGTTCACTTTCACTGCTGCCACCATGTTTTGATATCTGTCTGCTTATAAAATAAGTAAACTAGTACATAATGTACAGAGAAAGATGGCTGCACACACACTCATGTTGGAATCAAAAACAGGAATGATTTATTTCCAAGTCAAAGGTCACTGACTGATTTACTGAGCATGTGTGAGAATGAGCACAGCTCATATGCATAAATTACAGGGATATTGTCACACACATCCCAAAGACGTTTGAATTTGTAGGTTAATTTACCTCTGTAATTTCACCCCGACTGTGTAGGAAGTGGATGTGAAAGTGGGATAACATAGAATTTGTGTGAACAGGTAATCGATTGTCGGTGTGGACACGGTGGGCCAAAGGGCCTGTTTCCATGCCAGGTGGAAAGGGATGGAGGGTAGGGGATAGAGGAGATAGTGGGTGTGCATGTCCATAATGTTGTTGGAGACACAAAAGGCAGCAGATGCTGAAATCTTAAGCAGAAAACAAACTGCATCGGTGGAAGATACAGTCTGAAGAAGGGTCCCAAGATGAAACATCATCTGACTGTGGATACAATGAACAGCAGATGCTGGTTAATACACAAAGTGACAGAAATTGCTGGAGTAACGCAGCAGGTCAGGCAGCACCTCTGGAGAACATGTGTACGAAGGAACTGCAGATGCTGGTTTACACCGAAGATAGACACAAAATGCTGGAGTAACTCAGCGGGACAGGCAGAAAATGAACAGGTCTCGACCCGAAACGTCATCTATTCCTTTTCTCCAGAGATACTGCCTAACCCGCTGAGTTACTCCAGCATTTGTGTCTATCTTTGGAGAACATGGATAGGTGAGGTTTCGGGTCGGGACCCTTCTTCGAACCTCTGTTCCCTCCACACCTGCTGCCTGACCCACTGAATTCCTCCTCCAGCTGCTTATTTTCTTTCTTCGGTTGACTTTCTAATAATGATTTGTATCAATGGATGAGAGTACTGCCGAAAACTGAGAAGCTTTTAAACACGTTGTTACTCTTTAATCTTTCCAGCTGGCTCTACGGTCGAGGAACTGATTCGTACCACGCTGCGCGATGCCCAACAAAGTGTTGAGGACAGCAACGATTACGTTTTAAAGCTCTGCGATACTACGGAAGTTTTGCAGAAGTAAGTTGATTGGAATTGATTTGTTTTTGCCGAATGAATAAAAGTATAAAATAAAATTCAGGGACAGGGCGGCACGGTGGCGCAGCGGTAGAGTTGCTGCATTACAGCGCGTGCAGCGCCGGAGACCCGGGTTCGATCCCGACTATGGGTGCTGTCTGTACGGAGTTTGTACGTTCTCCCCGTGACCGCGTGCGTTTTCCCCGAGCTCTTCGGTTTCCTCCCACACTCCAAAGATGTACAGGTTTGTTGGTTAGTTGACTTGGAATAAGTGTAAATTGTCCCTCGCGTGTGTAGGATAGTGTTAATGTGTGGGGATCGCTGGTCGGTGCGGACCGAAGGGCCTGCTTCTGCGCTGTATCTCTAAACTAAACTGGAAGTTTCTTCCCAGCTGGTGTCAGGCAACTGAATCGTCCTACCACAACCAGAGAGCAATCCCAAACTACTATCTGCCTCTTTGGTGGCCCTCGGACTATCCTTGAACAGCCTTACCTTGCTGGCCTTACCTTGCACTAAACGTTATTCCCTCATCGTGTATCTACACACAGTAAATGGATCGATTGTAATCACGTATTGTCTTTCTGCTGACTGGTTAGCACACAACAAAGGCTTTTCACTGTACCTCGGTACACGTGACAATAAACTAAACTGAACTAAACTGAAATGAAAAAAAAATGGATATGCATGTCGGTCTAACATTCCCATAGAGGAGAATTAAAACTATGTACCCAATGCAATGGATGGATTGAGCATTTTCTAAACCGAGACCAATGGATTATATCCGAGACGGGGATAATGAGTTACAATACAGAGGCAAGTAAGGCAAATGGTCCCATGCAGGCAAGAGAACTCAAAATTGATGAGATGAAACTGTGCGCTGTGTGCACCTTGAGTCTGCAAACTAATTACTGCACCTGTAGAACATGAAAGACCATGAACCAATGCCTCATTGCCTGATCAATTAACATTTCATTTTCCAGTTGCACAAACCTCTAACTAAGTTACCCGTAAATCTAGTTGGAAAGGTGTTGCGTCTAATTTGGGATGAAGCTCAAAGATCCCAAATTATCAAAGATCACGTCCAATATTTCTGACCAGCCTTGATTTGTGTTTGGACCACAGGGAACAATGTATAGCAGAGTGGTTTGTGTTTGTGAATTGATCACTTCTATGAAGCAAGAACCACGAGTGAAACTATCAAGTTTTATTGCTTTCTCTCCTCCCCTGCCGGATTAATACTGGATTTGGTTTATTGTAGCTCGTTTAATTTTGTGGTTTGGACAAGTGCAGCTTTCCAAAATGCTCCTGATAATTTATTTTCAAGCTGTGTTTTTTACTAACAAGGCCAGCAGTTATTCCGTGCGAGGGTACAACCAAGTGTCTTGCTCAGCCATTTTCTGGCGGCACTTCAAGCTTTGCTCAAGATTTAACTCCTCTTCCCATTCGCAAACTGGGCTACTTTAGTTTATGAAGGAACTGCAGATGCTGGTTTAAACCAAGGAGTCTGAGGAAAGGCCTCGACCCGAAACGTCACCCATTCCTAATCTCCAGAGATGTTGCCTGTCCCGCTGAGTTATTCCAGCATTTTGTGTCTATCTTACTTTAGTTTGGTTTAGAGATACAGTGTGGATACACCGAGTCAGCACTAACCAGTGATCACCCCCTACCCTACTTCTATCATACACACTAGGGACAGAAGTCAACTGATCTACAAACTCGAAGATAGGCACAAAATGCTGGAGTAACTCAGTGGATCAGCCAACATCTCTGGAGGAAAGGAACAGGTGATGTTTTGGGTCGGAACTCTTCTTCAGACGACACATGACTTACAAACTCACACGTCTTTGGAATGTGGGAGGAAACCGATGCACCCGGAGTAAAACCCACGCAGTCACTGGGAGATCGTACAGATAGCAACCGTAGTCAGGATCGAACCTGCGTCTCTAGCGCTGTAAGGCAGCAACTCTACCGATGTGTCACGGTCCTGGGCCTCCTTCATCGCCAGTGTGAGGCCACATGCAAACTGGAAGAATAGCACCTTGTATTCCGCTTGGGTAGCTTACAAGCGAACGGTATAAACATTGAATTCTCCAACTTCAAGGAATACCCCCCTCACCCTCCTTTCTCATGCCACCTCCCCCTCCCCCTCCCCCTCCAAAACAGTGCGCTCCCATCTCTCCCATCATTTTTCAACCCCCACCTCAGTCACCCTGCTCCCCTCCCCTCCTCCATACTCTCATCCTCAGACTGATTGTGATTGCGAAAGCTGGAAGAGAGGTGTGGGCGGGTCAAAACCTGATAGGTGATAGGTGGATACTGGTGAGGTGGGGGGGAGAAGGGTTTGTAAGGCAGATGGGTGGACAAAGGCCAGAGATGAAAAGACGAAAAGTGTGAGATACAGGGATAAGGTGGAAGTGTGGAATATTGCAATGCCCCTCCTAACTTTTAATTGCTACTCTGTAAATTGCCCCTAGTGTGTAGGGAGTGGATGAGAAAGTGGGATAACATAGAACTAGTGTGAGCAGGTGATCGATGGTCGGTATAGACTCGGTGGGCCGAAAGGCCTGTTTCCATGCTTTATCTTTAAAAATATATAAGCATCCTATGAGTTCTCAGTGTTTGACTGCATCTCTAAAATAGACTGTATGTTTTCGAACAAATGTTTCTTTGGAATTGGAACCCTCAACATTCCACCTTCCGATTGGAAAAGTAGTGTTGTTGGGCTCATATTTGCCAGTAGCTTCAGGGATGTGTGTGATTTAAATGGCACCTTTTTTTCTGGTGAGTGTATGTGGTGACTGTACATAGTGTAACCTTGTTGTTGCAGTGCCTGTACCTTGGGGAGTCACGAGAGTCTACAGTATTACCTGAAACTTGGAGACGAAATCAGGCTTCAACTCATTCGACAGAAGGACCTTCAGCGAGTGTGGATTCGAACTGTGAGTGACGATTTTATTCTGCACTTTATGCACATTACTTTGAGATAAATACCCAGAATGTGATGGAATAACTCACCCTCATATGAACAGAGAAAGGCACAAAGTGCTGGAGTAACTCAGCAGGGTCAGGCAGCATCTCTGTAGAAGGTGAATAGACAACATTTTGGGTCGGGACCCATCTTCAGACTGACGGACTAGGGGGAAGAAAGCTGGAAAAGAGGTAGAGGCACGATAAAGTCTGACGAGTGATAGGTGGATACAGGTGAGGAGGGTATTGATTGATGTATCCCTCATCTGTATCCACGTATTACTTGACAGGCTTTGGCCCGCCCCAACATTGTTTCCAACTTTCTGTCCCCTACTACAATCAGTCTCAAACTCCGACCTGAAATGTCACTATAAATGTTCTCCAGAGATGCTGGCCCATTGAGTTACTCCAACACATGCACTTTTTTAGTTGTAATCAGCATCTGCAGTTCCTTGTGCCCCATCTATCATATGCCAGGATATGGAGAGAATGGAGGGGTAATGGATCATTTGTAGGCAGACGAAGTTAGTTTAATGTAAACACAAGGAACTGCAGATGCTGGTTGACAACCAAAAAGACACAAAGTGCTGGAGTAACTCAGTGACAAAGGCATCTCTGGAGAACATGGAGAGGTGACAAAAAATGCTGGAGAAACTTAGCGGGTGAGGCAGCATCTATGGAGAGAAGGAATTGGTGACGTTTCGGTCGACTGAAGAGTCTGAAGAAGGGTCTCGACCTGAAACGTCGGCAATTCCTTCTCTCCGTAGATGCTGTCTCACCCGCTGAGTTTCTCCAGCATTTTTTGTCTACCTTCGATTTTTCCAGCATCTGCAGTTCTTTCTTAAACATGGATAGGTGACATTTCGGGTCGGGACCCTTCTTCAGACTGGCATTTGTAGGATTTTTTTCTTCCAATTAATTTGATGGTAGTACAGTTTGTGTTGAGTCACTTATTCCACCCATCTGTCAAAGAAACCTTCCCTCACCTGTATCCACCTATTCACTTGGCAGGCTTTGACCCGCTCCCACCTCTCTTTCCAGCTTTCTCCACCCTAGTCGAATGAGTCTGTAGAAGGGTCGCAACCCTAAACGTCACCCATCCATGTTCTCCAGAGATGCTGCCTGATCCGCTGAGTTATTCCAGCACTTTGTGTCTTTATTTGTAAACCAGCTTCTGCAGTTCCTTCTGTCTATTATGAACAATTGGCTCCAATGTAACCACACCCTACAAATTACTCCACAGATTAAGGATGACCAGGATTTAACTGCTCTCCAATCTGTTGTCATGGATACCGGCATACGTAGAGTGGGCCTGACCAGGTATGAGGTGATGCATGAAAACTCTGTCCCTTAGTCGTAATGTGAGTCCTCGATTTGCAGCAGGATGCCCAAAATATTGTGATATATACATTGGTAGCTGATTTGTACGTCTGCTTTTCTGGATTGGCACCATGGTGTCATAGAGTCGTACAGCATGGAAACAGGCCCTTCGGCCCATTACGTCCATGCTGATCAAGATTCCCCATCTACATGAGTCCCATCTGCCCGCGTTTGACCCATATCCCTCTAAACCTTCCTTATCCATGTTCCTATCCATGTCTTTTAAATGTTGTTATAGTACCTGCCTCAACTACCTCCTCTGGCAACTCATTCCATACACCCTCAGGTTCCTAATAAATCTTTCCCCTCTCACCTTTAACCTATGTCCTCTGGTTCTTGATTCCCCTACTCTGGGCAAAAGAATCTGTGCATTTACTCTATCTATTACCCTTAAAGGGCCTGTCCCACTTTCACAACCTAATTCACGACCTCTGCCGAGTTTGCGTTTGACTCATACTCGCAGCATGGTTGTCAGGAGGTCGTAGGTAGGTCGTAGTTAGGTCATGATGCTAATCGTAGGTACTCGTGGCATCAAGTAGGTCGGGGCGTTTTTCTAGCCTGGTGAAAAATGTTCACGAGTAAAAAGGGTCGTGAATTAGGTCGTGAAAGTGGGACAGGCCCTTAATGATCTTATGCAAAACCTTTTGTTTTTTCTTTTCTAGTCTATGTTTGCTAATCAACCCTCCCCCACCCGTATCCACCTATCACTCGCCAGGCTTTAGCCCACTTCCACCTTAAAAGGTTCAGCAGCTATTTTATATCTAATATTTTGTGGAGAATCTTTTTCTTAATTATAAGAGCTTTAGATTTAATGGGATTTAATAAAATGTCCTCGGTTTGTGCTTCTTTGCTCTGTTTAACGACCCACATTTTAATTCCACAGAAAAGTTCTGAATGCAAAACTTAACAGTTTTCACAATGAAGTGAGGAATTTATTATCCAGTCAGGTAAGGTGGTGAAATGTGCAAAAATTTTTAATCTGCAGTTGCTAAAATGATTTGTGGTAACCCTGAAATTGAAGTCACTTCTTCTTGCGTATGGCATGCACAGCCTAAAGTTGTAGGACAACTTGTTCTATTTGATCTTGTTTGATTGTGCACGCCAGGTTGATTGCATTCATCGAAACAGGGCGGACCACGTGAAGATTGCAATCTCTCACCCCATTGAAGTCACAATTCAACACATCTTGATAGTGGTGTTTAAGAGGCTTTCGGAAAGGCACATGGACATGCAGGGAATGGAGGATTAGGGACATGGATCATGTGCAGGCAGGGGACATTAGTTTAAACTCGCACTATGTATGACATGATATTATGGGCCGAAAGGCCTGTTTCTGTTCGGTGGTCAATGAAATAGACAGCCAGACCCTGCTTTCCTGGGTGGAAATGACAAGAAGGGATGTTCAAGGATGTGGAGGTTTTGGAGAGCATGCAGATGAGGTTTACCAGAATGCTGCCTGGATTAGAGGGCATTAGCTATAAGGAGAGGATGGACAAGCTTGGATTGTATTCCCTGGAACGTTAGAGGCCGAGGAAACACCTGATAGAAGTATGTAAAAGATTCAAACCAGGAGAGTCATAGATAGGGTAGACACTCAGAACCTATTTCCCAGCAGGGAAATATCAAAGACTAGAGGACATAGAGTGGCAAAGTTTAAAGGATATGTACGGAGGTAGTTCTTTACACAGTGGGTGGTGGGTGCCTGGAACAGGCTGCTGGGAGTGGTGGTGGAGGCAGATATATGATAGTGGTGTTTCAGAGGTTTTAAGAGGGGCACATGTACATGCAGGGAATGGAGGGAGAGGGATAGGGATATGAATCACGTGCAGGCAGAAGAGATTATTTTAAACCAGCATCATGTTCGACACAGACATCGTGGGCCGAAGGGCCTGTACCTGTGCTGTTCCTCTCGATGTTCTATGTTCTGTGAAAGGACTCTTCCCTCATCATGCAAACATTGTATCCATTAGGAATAATCTGGCATTTAATGACATGGTCTGTCAAAGTAATGCAGAGAACCTAGAATTAGCATAAACGGAGACTCAAATACAAATATCCACTCCCTAGAAGATACTGACATTTAAACGGTTTCAACGCCTTGAAGGTCAAGGAGTGGGCAAGGCTTAATTTCAATTTAATACTGAGTCAGCCGAATGCACCCAATATTTCAGTGTATTTTCACTCTGCGTTGCATTTTGCTCACACACAAATAACCACTGTACGCTGTGAGGCAGCAGGGATACTGACATATTCAAGTTGTGGTTCACGGAATGAATCCATACCTGGGGCAGCGCCCCCCTCCCGGGGCCAATACCCAGCCCACATCTGAGGGTGGCCTCATCCCGATCCGAACGGAAAGGAGGAAGCAATATCATGAAAGAATGGCAGTACTCGATTACACACACACAGGCCCACTTACACACACATACACTCACACTCACAGACCTGTTTGCACACTCGCACACACACACACTCACCGACCCATTTACACACACCCACACATTTGCACATATATATATACAGGCACACACACAATTGCAGACCCATTTACACACATATGCACATGAATACACACACATACACACACTCACATACATACACATACACACATGCACACACACAATCACATATACATACCCACATATGTGCACAGACATACGTACCATTACACACACATACACACACATACACACACACACAATCACACACACATATCACACTCACACACATATATCACATACACATACACACACACATATACACACACCCAAACACTTTTACACGCAGAAACATTTAACACACATACACACAAAAACACACACACACCAAACACATTGAAATAACACACACCCACAGAATCATTCAAAAACACACACACTCACACAGAAGCATTTAAAACGCACACATACACATAGAAATATTTGAAAACACACGCATGTGTGTGCGCACACACACCTTCAAAACACGCATTCAGCTTTCTCCCCTACTACAATCAGTCTGAAGAGATCCCACCTGAAACGTTGCCTGTCCAATGCCCGCCACCAAGATCTTCTTGTTCTTGATTCTCCTAAGGTTTAGACAGAGTGAATGTGGAGAGGATGTAGTGGGAGAGTCTAGGACCCGAGGGCACAACCTCAGAATGAGAGAACATACCTTTTGAAAGGAGATGAGGAGGAATGTCTTGAGCCAGAGGGTGATGAAATTCCACAGGCGGTGGTGGAGGCCAAGTTTTCGAGTATTTTTAAAGCGGAGATTGACAGGTTAATGATTAGTAATGACATCAAAGGTTATGGGGAGAAGGCAGGAGAATGGGGTTGAGAGGGAAAGATAGATCAGCCATGATTGAATGGCAGAGCAGACTTGGGCTTAAGGGTCTGTTTTCATGCTGTTTGACTCCATGGCTATGAACATGATACCAAGTCCTGCCTACACGTGATCCATACCCCTCCATTCCCTGCATATCCACCTGCTTATCCAAAAGCCCCTTAAATGCCATTATAGACCATAGAACATTTCCTACGTCAATAATAAATAAAATTTTGCAAATTCTATTTGACCCCATTGTCTTGATATGGGGAGTTCCAAATCTGTATGAGATAGGGGGCAAGCTAAGAGTTAATGGAGTGTGTGAGAGGCAATATGAAGCTAACCAAAGATAGACACAAAAATGCTGTAGTAACTCAGCGGGACAGGCAGCATTTCTGGAGAGAAGGAATGGGTGACGTTTCGGGTCGAGACCCTTCTTCAGTCTCGACCCGAAACGTCATCCATTCCTTCTATCTTCGATCCAGAGATGCTGCCTGTCCAGCTGAGTAACCCCAGCATTTTGTGTCTGTCTTCGGTTTAAACCAGCATCTGCAGTTCACTTCCCACACAAGAAGGTAACCAGGTCTTTTTCACTTCACGCTTGCTCGAACAGCATTATTCACCTAAGCCTGGGACCGGCCAGTCAGTGAGGTGTGCTGGCGTGAGACTAAAGAGTCAATTTGTGTAGGAGATTAATACTGTGAAGTGGATGGTCTGTCCTACTCAGACACAAACATCTTAACGTCAAACCTAGCTCTTTGGAAAGCCTGGGGAATGGAGACCATAACTTGATGGACAGCCTCTTTATTCTGATTGCACTGTAAGCTGCTAGAGAGTGTACGATTTAACCTCCATCCAGGGGCAGCACAGTGGCACAGCTGGTAGAGCTGCTGCCTCACACCGCCAGAGACCTGGGTCGGACCCTGACCTCGGGTGCTGTCTGTATGTGGAGTTTGCACGTTCTCCCTGTGAACGCGTGGGTTTCCTCCGGGTGCTCCGGTTTCCTCCCACACCCCATAGACGTGCAGGCATGTAGGTTAATTGGCTTCTGTAAATTGCTCCTAGTGTGTAGGGAATGGATGAGAATGTGGTATAATATAGAACTGGTGTGAACAGTTGTGTGATGGTCGGCGTGGACACGGTGGGCTGAAGAACCTGTTTACGTTGTATCTGTAAACCTTGCCACCTATATTTTCATCCAAATCATTAATATGTAACAAACAGCAGAGATCACAACGCTAGTAACTTTCTGACAGGAATTAAAAATAGACCATTTTTTGTGGCTGCACAGTGGCACAGTAGTAGAGTTTTCTGCCTTAGAGCGCCAGGGACCTGGGTTCAATCCTGACTATGGCCGCTGTTTGCTTTAGTTTGTATGTTCTCTCCGGGTGCTCCGGTTTCCTCCCACACCCCAAAGACATGCGGGTTTGTTGGTTAATTGGCTTCTCTAATTGTAAAATTGTCCCTGCTGTGTAGGATAGTGTAAGTGTATGGGGTGATCACTGGTCGCTGAGGACTCGGTGGCCCAATTGGCCTGTTTCTGTGCTGTATCTCTAAAGTCTAAAGTCTAAATATCTGAAAGCATAGTACATTCTAAAATTATTTGTGTTATGTGGTATGTAATGTAAAAATTCTGAGTTTTCAATAAAAATATTAGAATGAATCAGAAATGAGTAATGTACACATCTACCGGGAATCCGTCTTTTTGCTCGTTTACTAGCACCATTTAACATGGAAGACTACAACACAGGAACAGGCCCTTTAGCATAAGATGTCTGTGCTGAACATGATGCCACGTTAAATTAATCCCCTCTGCCTATACGTGATCCACATCCCTCTATTCCTTGCATATCCATGAGTATCTAAAAGCCCCTTAAATGCCTCTAGTTTACTAGTTTAGTTTATTATTGTTACATGTAGTGAGGTACAGTGAAAAGATTTTATCGCGTGCCATCCAGTCAGAGAAAAGACTATCCATGATTACATTCAAGATAGTTCAATGAGTCTTCACTGAGGTAGATGGGAGGTCAGGACCGCAGTCTAGATGGTGAGAGGACGGTTCTGTTGCTTGATAAAAGCTGGGAAGAAACTGTCCCTGAATCTATCACATCATGCCATGAAACTATCATATCTGCCTCCACCACCACCCCTGGCAGCATGCTCCAGGCACTCATCGATCTGTTTAAAAAGCCTGCCCTGCACATCTCGATTTTTCTCAGTTGGTAGTCATAGAGTCATACAGCAATGGGACTGAACGGCCTGTTTCTCTTGTGGAATGAGCTTAGATGGGGTATCTTGGTCGGCATGGTCGAGTTGGACTGAACAGCTTGTTTAACTTGTCCATGCCAACCAAGATAGCTCATCTAATACAATCCCATTGCCTGC
Organism: Malacoraja senta; assembly: GCA_038087875.1. Taxonomy (NCBI): domain Eukaryota; kingdom Metazoa; phylum Chordata; class Chondrichthyes; order Rajiformes; family Rajidae; genus Malacoraja; species Malacoraja senta. Next base: position 30,847,589 of record CM075985.1, read on the forward strand.
GTTTGGTCAATATCCCAGTAAAAGTGTCCTTTCCATGGATCTGTCCAAATGTTTATGTCCCGACTATTTACGAGCTTTGTGGTAAAGCTTGAAGGCAGAACGTTTAAAAGCATCTCTCTCTCTCTGTGTTGGTCTTTTACAGAAAAGTACGTGTCGCCTTGTGGAGGAGGTTAAAGCCATTTGCTACTTGCTTCTGTCAGTAGAAACCAGGGAGATAACAACTGCCATCCAGCACCTGAATTCGCTTGTCTCACCACAGCAACAGGTACAGAGGGAGAGAGAACTGATCAAAGTGTGTTGTAGTGGCTGAGATCTGACGTCACTCAGTCCCAACTCCATCGTAAATATTTATTGGGTCAAAGCACGGTGATAAAATGACAGCACAGGTGCAGCAGCTGGTAGCAACAGGTGGCACAGCTGTTAGAGCCGCTACCTCGCAGCGCCAGAGACCCCGGTTCGATCCCGACCTTGGGTGCTGTTCATGTGGAGTTAGCACGTTCTCGCTTTGATCGCATGGGTGTCCTCCGGATGCTCCGGTTTCCTCCATACATCCCAATGTATCAGTGACTCTGGCATGTAACTAGTCAAAATATAAATCTGGTTCCATAGCATTCTGGCAAAGTGAAAACAAAGCAGGTCTTCAAATCTGACTGAGCTATAAAAGTCACCCATAGTTTCCCAGGGTGGAAAATCAAAGACTGGAGGGCTTAGCTTAAAGAGGAGCAGTTAAAAGGAGATAAACTTTAATAAAGGAGTAAAAGGGGAGTTAGGGGAGAGCACCAGTAATGGCGAATAAAGGGCTTGTCCCACTTGGCCGTCATTTGCGCCTCATTTACGCGTTATATGTAAATTAGGTCGACGCGTTGAGACACGCGGGGTGTGCATGCGTTGCGTATGGTGAGGCATGGTATCGTATGTGGTATCGCGCGGCGCTCCAGGATTTAGTACAGGAACAAAATCTTCGTGCGCCACCTGCGTGACATACCGCGCTGAAGCATTGAGTACGCACAGTGACCCATAGGTCCTTGCGTCAACGTCCTGCCACGCGCCGCAGGGTATTCTAATGAGGTCACGCGCACCAGACGGCTGTGCTGACGCGTGATGATACGTGATTTGCGCGCGACGTCGTGCATCACGACGCGTCAACCTATTTTACATATGACGCGTAAATGAGGCACAAATGATGGCCAAGTGGGGCAGGCCCTTTAGTGCAGAGCAGCAGTAATGGGAAATGGAGTCAATGGTGTGAAAGAGAGAGATGGTGAGAGAATGGTGTATGTGAGTGATAGATGGTGTCACTGTGTGAGAGAGAGATGGTGTGTCAGCGAGAAAGAGATGGAGTGTGTGAGAGAAATAGTGTGCCAGTGAGAAGGAGAGAGATGGAATGTGCAGGAGCTATACGAGCGTGTCAGTGAGAGAGAGGAGTGGTGCTGTGAGGCAATAGCTCTACCAGCTGCGCTAGTGTAATCTAAAAAAATATTCACGTGTGAGGAATATTATACTTTCCCAGATTGAAATGAACCAGAACTGCACCTAATGTGCAGGTAAAGGGCCTGTCCCACTTGGGCGTCATTTGCATGTCACGCAGGTGGCACGCGAGGATTTTGAGAATCCCAAAATCCTGGGGCACCGCGCTACCGCGCGTCACTGCATATGCCACTACGCCTCACCATGCGCCTTGCGCGCTTAATGCACGCGTCACAACGCGCGTGTCGTGCGGCGTGATGCCTAAATGGTGTCGTGTAGATGACGCGCAAATGACGCCCAAGTGGGACAGGCCCTTAAGCCATTGAGCACTCCCATCACACAGCCATTCACTGTATATTTTACAATGCACTGTCTGGGTTGGTGCAAGAGATGTAACAAGGAGCAGCAAACATGAGAGTCTTCATATTTTTCTCAGAGGATCCCCGAAGCCTTCTGCACCCTGCAGGTAAAGCTGTCTGAACACACGATAAGACAGCTTAATCTGTGTTGATGGCCTGTACTGTAGATCTGGCATGAACTATTTAATAAATGCAGCAGTATGGGCGCTTAAGAGAGCTGTTAAAGAATTGCGAGTATTTTGGAGCTATTAACTATTGCATTATTACAGAGTTACATTGCACAGAAACAAGCCCTTTGGCCCAACTAAACCAACCTATCAACAACGAGAGAGCAGTCCTGAGCTACCATCTCCTCTCTGGAGACCCTGGACTATTTTTAATCAGACTTTCCTAGACTATATCTTGCTCCAAACGTTATTCCCTTTATCCTGTAGCTGAACCTGGATGGCTCAATGGTAATCGTGTATAATTTTTCCGCTGACTGGTTAGCACGCAACAAAAGCCGGCGGTAGATGTGACAATACACTAAACTATATCCATCCATGCTGACCACTTTGCCTATCGACGCTAATCCTATTTGCCAGTATTAGGCCCACATCCACCACACCTTTCCCATCCAAGTCCCAGTCCCAGTCCATGTTGTCTTTGGACACAACATTTGTCTCAGCCTCCACCACTTCTTCTGGCAGCTCTTATCAAGTATTCTTTGTCAATTTTCTATGTCAACAGACCTGAAGTTTCCTGGAGGTGAAGATGAGTCCTGCCCCACGGAACTCCATTAGCTCCGTAAATTATAGTCAGTGCAGCACAGGAACCCTGCATATCCATGTGCCGATCAAAATGCATTCCGGGCAACCACCACTCTACCTCAAATCCTCGAAAATGGCATTATCGTGCCTGCCTCTACCACCACCCCAGGCTGCACGTTCCAGGCACCCACCACCCTCTGTATAAAAGACTTACCCTGCACACCTCCTTTTAACTTCGTGGAGGAAAGAACTGCAGATGCTGGTTTAAACCAAAGATAGACACAAAATGCTGGAGTAACTCGGCGGGACAGGCAGCATCTCTGGAGGGAAGGAATGGGTGACGTTTTGGGTCAAGGCACTCGACCCGGAACGTCACCCATTCCTTCTTTCCAGAGATGCTGCCTGTCCCGCTGAGTTACTCCAGCATTTTGTGTCTATCTTCCCCTTTAAACTTTATTCTACTCACCATCTGTTGCCCTTCAGTCCTTGAGATTTCCACCCCGAGGAAGCAGGTTCAGGTTGTCTACCCTATCCATGCATCTCATAATGTGATATACTTCTGTCAGGTCTCCTCTCAACCTCCGACACTCCATAGAAAACAAACGAAGTTTGTCCAGAGGAAAACACCAAGTGCTGGAGTAATTCAGCAGGTCAGGCAGCATCTCTTGGAAACATGGAGAGGTGACGTTTCTAGTCGAAACAGTATAGGGTGGGTTGGGGGGGAGGGGGAAGAAAGCCGGAATGGAGGAGAAGATTCTCTTCCGAGTTTCATTCTTCCATACATTCCCAATAGCTAATACCCTCCAATCCATGCAGCATTCTGGTAAATCTCCTCTGCACCCTTTCCAAAGCCTCTGTTGTCAGAGACAGAAGGAACTGCAAATGCTGGAATCTTGAGCAAGAACACAGAGTGCTGGAGTAACTCAGCAGGACAGGCAGCATCTCTGGAGAGAAGGAAATGGGTGATGTTCTGGGTCGAATGCCTTGACCCAAAACGGTAGCATCTGTGGAGGGAATGGACAGACGAATGAATGAATGATACTTTATTGTCGCATGTGACAGGTTCCAGTGATATTCTTTGTTTTGCATAACCAAGGTATGCAAAGAGTCGCCACATAAAGGGCGTCGACATTTCTGGAAGTATGGAAAATATCTATCCTTCCCGGACCCACACCAATCAGATAGCGAATAGACTCTTCTTTCGTTTAGTTTAGAGATACAGCGCAGAAACAGGCCCTTCACTGAGTCCGCGCCGACCAGTGATCCCCGCACACTAACACACTAGGGACAATTTTACAATTTTTACCAAAACCAAATGAACGTACAAACCTGTACGTCTTTGGAGTGTGGGATGAAACCAGAGCTCATGGGGAAAACCCACATGATCACAGAGAGAACATACAAACTCCATACAGACAGCACCCATAGTCAGGATCGAACCTGGGTCTCTGACGCTGTATGGCAGCAACTCTACCGTTGCACCGCAGTTTGGGTGAATCATAACTATCAAGGAACCTTTCAAACCCATGCCCAATTTTTTTTGTGATTAATAAGCAAAAGTGCGCAAAGGTTTTTTTCTAAAGCGAGTTTTTTGTATTGCTACTATAATTATTACCTGGGTTGCTCTGGTGATTAATGATGCAATTCTTGGGTTAATACTGGAAGGTTGCTAATCTTAATTATGCTTGCAATAACCATTGAGAGTAATTCATGTTAATCTTGCGTGGGATCACTTCCTATTCTCCAGATAAGCACCGATGTTCCCGTATCTTAAGCTGTTCATAAGAAGCATTGTTAGTCAAAGACACAAGAAACTGCAGATGCTGGAATCTTGGGCAAAAAAACACAGTGTGCTGGAGTAACTCAGCGGGTCAGGCAGCATCTGTGGAAGGAATGGACAGATGATGTTTCAAGTTGAGTCAAAGAATCATAGTCAGAGAGACATACAGCATGGAAACAGGTCCTTCGGCCCAACATGTGTATACCAACCAAGATGTCCCATCTATAGTACCACCTGCCTGTGTTTGGTCGATATCCCTCTCTAACTCTTTCCTATCCATGTACCATCCATAGATATCCAAATGTCTCTTAAATGTTCTAAAGGCTCAAAATCCTTCTTCAGACAAATTGTGGTAGAGGCGGAAAGAGGTGGAAAAGAGAGGTTGAGGCAGGGCAAAACCCGACGAGTGATAGGTGGATACAGGTGAGGGGGTTTAATTGTCAGATGGGTGAAGTGGGTGGCTGTAGCAGTGAGTGTGGGTCAGAACATGGCCAAAGAGCAGGGGGGGCATCTGGAATCACAGAGGGGGAGCAGTGAGCAAGGGTCTCACAATACTTGAGGCAGACTTCGAGGAGATTTCGCAAACCAGACCAGTAAAATGGTCCAGTAGGAGACCAGTAAAATGTGAATTGCCGCAGGTTTGTAAGGAGTGGATGCGAAAGTGGGATTTGAAGAAACTGCAGGTGTTTGAGTCTTCAGCAAAAACCACAAATTGCTAGAGTAACCCAACAGGTCAGGTGGCAAGGTATGGACCAACAACGTTTAAAGTCAGATTGAAGTCTGAAGAAGGGTCCTGACCCAAAATGTCGTCAGTCCATTCCATCCACTGATGCTGCCTGACTCACTTAGTTCCTTCAGCACTTTGTGTTTTGTTTAAGTATTGTTTCTCAGCTGTAATAGTGACTTATACATGACACATGTCTGTAAAGTAGTTACAAATACGATTAACAAAAGACTATTGTCAAATATTCTCATGCATGGACTGGCCTGCTGCAACTTGACTAATAATGATTAGTCAACTAAATTAAGGCAATATGGCAGATAATTTTATGCATGAACATCTCAGTGTAGCCACCAGATGGTGATCTGCATTTATTTTTTTTGATCGATTTAAAGATAAATCATGGAAGCGGGACCTTTGGCCCACTGTGTCCGTGCCGACCACCAATCTCCCGTTCACAATAGTTCTATGTTATCCCACTTCCTCATCCCCTCCCTACACACAAGGGGGCAATTTACAGAGGGCCAATTGACCCACAAACCCGCACGTCTTAGGGATGTGGAAGCAAACCGGAGCACCTGGAGGAAACCCACGCGTTCACAGGGAGAACGTGCAAACTCCACACACAGACAGCACCCGAGGTCAAGATTGAACCCAGGTCTCTGGCGCTGTGAGGCAGCAACTTTACTAGTTGTGCCACTGTGCCGCCCTTAAATGATTTGTACCTTGGAAGGAAACCTTCAGATGGTGGATTCCAGGTACCTATTAGCTTATCCTGATATCTGCTTCAGATTGGCGATGTTTGAGGTCAGGACCCTTCTTCAGACTGTTGATGTTTTGGGTCAGGATCCTTCTTCAGACTGGTTATGTTTCCGGTTGGGACCCTTCTTCAGATGAACGACATTTTGGGCTGGGACCCTTGCTTGGACTAATGATGTTTCAGGGCGAGCATCCTTCTTTGGACTGGTGACCTTTGGGGATTGAACCCTTCTTCAGACCAGCAATGTTTCGGGCCTGGACCCTTAAACCCCTGTCCCACAGTTCGAGTTCATTCCAAGAGTTCTCCCGAGTTTGCCCTGAATCGAACTCGGAGATTTACGGTAATGGCCACTCGTCGGTACTCAGGGCTCTCGTGGACATTTTTCATCATGTTGAAAAATCTTCACGAGTCTTCCCGTGCTTACCTGCCTTTAGCGAGTCTTCCCGAGTACATGCCGTTAGCGCTAAGAGACGTCCCCGAGCTCCGACGTACCCGCTACGTTCATTCTCCGTGCTTACCATGAGTTTGATTTTTTTTAAACTCGGGAGAGCTCTTGGAATGAACATCGCACCGTGGGACAGGGCTATTACAAATGACTGCTGTCTTGTCGTTATCTCGCCTTCTCCACTCAATGAGCAAACATTGCTCGATCTGGCTGCACTGGGGAGGTGTGTCGGTGAACCTGAAGGAGCGGCAGGATGTGTGAGAGACACCGGAGGCTCACCCCACCACTAACATGTCTGAATGTGCCTGTACTAGAGCAGACTGCTGCAACGTTACCCTCTCACCACTTGACACCATGTCAGATACACAGATTAATTTACAACCAGAGGAATTCAACCAGAATGATTTACAACCCACTCAATCCCCACAGTGGCACAGTGGTAGAGTTGCTGCCTTACAAAGCCAAGATCTGTGTTCGATCCTGACTACGGGTCCTGTCTGAACAGAGTTTGCACATTCCTCCTCGTGACCTGCGTGGGTTTTTTCCAGGTGCTCCTGTTTCCCCCCACACTGCAAAGATGTATAGGTTAGTAGGTTAATTAGCTTGGGTTAATTAGCTTGAATTGTAAATTGTCCCTAGTGTGTGTGTAGGATAGTGTTAATGTTCGGGGATCGCAGGTTGGTGTGGACTCGGTGGGCCGGAGGACCTGTTTCCACGCTGTATCTCTAAACTAAATAAAGTCAACTAAACTAAACTGTATCCACCTATCACTCACCTGGATTTAATTCCCCCCCATCTCTCTTCCACTCTTCTCCCCTATACTACAATCAGTTTGAAGAAGGGTCCCAACCCAAAACGTCGCCTATCCATGTTCTCCAGAGACGCTGCTGACCTGCTGCTCCAGCACTTTGTGTCCTTTTTGTAAACCGGCATCTGCAGATGCTGATCAGACAAGATATGGGAGGGAGCAAATTGGTTTTGGCTCAAAGATAGACACAAAATGCTGGAGTAACTCAGCGGGTCAGGCAGCATCTCTAGAGAAAAGGAATAGGTGACGTTTCAGGTCAAGACCCTCTTTCAGACTGAGAGTCAGGGAGAGGGAGACCTGATGAAAGTGTATACAAATTTGAGAGGCATACGTAGGGTAGACAGTCAGAACCTTTTTCCCAGGGTGGAAATGTCAAAGACTACAGGCCATAGCTTTAAGTTTAAAGGAGATGTGCGGGGCAAGTTTTTTTACACAGAGGGTGGTCGGAGCCTGGAACCCACTGCTGGGGTAGTGATGGAGGCAGAAACGATAAGTGGTGTTTAAAAGTCTTTTAGATAGGCACATGGATATGCAGGGAATGGAGGGATAGGGAATACGTGCAGGCGGAAGTGATTAGTTTAACTTGGCATCGGACATTGTGGGCTGAAGGGCCTGTTCCTGTGATATACTGTTTGATATTCTGTGAGAGGTGAAGGACAGATGGAAGCAGATGGAGAAGGGGATTCAGTGGGTGAAGTGGGTGGTAACTGGATGCAAACAGGCAGGTGAAGGGGGTGAAAATGGTTGATAGGGTGGTGGTGGGCGTGGGGTGGGGGGCTGTAGTGGAGGAGGTATGGGAAGGGGAGAATAATACCGGGAATGATTGGATTAACGTATGAGGGACATTTGAACGGCTCTGGGCCTTTATACGCTGGTGTTAAGAGGGATGCGGATGCGATCTCATAGAAACCAACTGAATAATTACAGGCCCAGATAGGGTGATGTAAGGAGCATGTTTCCAGTCGTGGGAGAGTAATAATAAGATGTACCTGTACCTTTACAATGGAGATGAGCCAGAGGCTGGTGAATCTGAGCAATTAATTGCCGCAGTTGGCTTTGGAGGCCAAGTCATTGGGTATTTTTAAAGCGGAGAATGATCGGTTCATGATTAATAAGGGTGTCAAAGGTTACGGGGGAAAGGCTGGAGAATGGGGTTGAGATGGAAAATTAGATCAGCCATGTTTGAATGGCAGAATGAACTTGATGGGGCGAAGGGGTTAATTCTGCTCCTACGACATGGTCTTATGGAACGGCAATGGCAGGGCCAGTGGTGAATCAGAAGGGGAGAGAGAGAGAGAGAGAAAGAGAGAGAGAGGATGGGGGAACATCGGAGGTAAGGATAACCTGTGGAATGATGAGATTCAAGAGTCAAGAGTGTTTTATTGTCATATGTCCAAGACAGAACGATGAAATTCTTACTCCAGGTGGAATATGAAGTGTTGTTCTTCGACTTTGCATTGGGTTTGACTGGCAGTGGAGGAGGCCAAGGACAGATACATCAGTGTGAGTCTGGGAAGGAGAGTTGAAATGGCATAAATCAAGAGCTCAAGGTGACCATTATATACAGAACTCGTTCTCTGCAATCCTGTCGCTTAAGGGCCTGTCCCACTTGGCGATTTTGCCGGCGTCATAGCAGTGTCGCCAAAAGGTTTTGAACATTTCAAAATCCAGCGGTGACAAAAGAAATGTTGCGACACTTAAAAAAACACAGCGCGTCACCACCGCGTCATGCGTCATCACGTCGCGTCATACGTTGTCACGCCGCATCACGCCGCGTATTTTTCGGTGACCTGATACCTCAGTCAATGATGCCGGCAGTCGCCGAAAAAAATCGCCAAGTGGGACAGGCCCTTTAGTCTGTGCTTGGCAAAGTCAAATCTTAATCACATAAGATAGAATAAAAAGCTAGCATTATGCAGTTCAATTTCCAAGTTAATCCATCTTGTGTGTGTACTGAATTGTAGGGTATTGTGCAGAGTTGTTGCATAATTCCAGTCTGACCTCTAGCATTACTTACCCATGTCCTCCAGAGATGTGCAGAAAGGAACTGCAGATGCTGGTTTAAACCAAAGATTGACACAAAAAGCTGGAGTAACTCAGTTGGCCAGGCAGCGTCTCTAGAGAAAAGGAAAAGGTGATGTTTCTTCAGACTGAAACGTCACGTATTCCTTTCCTCCAGAGATGCTGCCTGACCCGCTGAATTAGTCCTGCACTTTGTGTTCTGCGCAAAACTCAAGCTTCTGCAGTTCCTTGTGTCTACATAAATTCCCGTCGCTTTTGCTTTGATGCCACCGAGTGTCTACAGAAGTGGTCTATATCAGATGCCACCTCTGTGAAAGGCACCTGGTGGTATTTTCTGTTTGCGTGTCATGTCAGGAGATGGATGTCCACCGGCATCATCTACAACTTTAAAACTTGCCGAGGGTTGCAATCTTCCCACTTAACGACTAAACCAGCCTGTTAATCAGTGCATTTCAGCCCTGCACCAACGACAACCTCTCAACCAAAGCAAGCCTGACATGAAATCAATGTCCTAATCTGTACGGATCACTCTCGCCAATTGTACACGCAGAAAATCTTGCATTTTTGTTGTCTCCTTCACAGAATATGGATGTCCCAATACGCTGAGTCTTAAAGCTTTCAGTTTTAACGGTTTCAAGTTGAAATAAATACCCAATATATCCAGTAGGAAAAGCCATTCTTTATTCATCATACCAGTGTGAAATTCCAACCCTGCAGAATCTATAGGGGTTTTTTTTAGATACTGTACAGCGCGGAAACAGGCCCTTCGGCCCACCGAGTCTGCCCCAACCAACAATGATACCACACCAATTAATCTACAAACCTACCCGTCTTTGGAGTGTGGGGGGGAAAACTGAGATCCTGAAGAAAACCTACGCAAACCACAGGGAGAACGTACAAACTCCGTTCAGACAGCAACTGCAGTCAGGATCAAACCCGGGTCTCTGGTGCTGTAAGGCAGCAACATTACCACTGAGCTACCGTTTTATAGTTTGCATTCATTTAAGCATTGTGTGTCTTCAAAATCGGCAAACACAGTACTGACCAGGGCTAAGATGAAGGGTGAAATACAAAGGAAGCACAAAAGCTTGAAAGTGACCACCATCAGACCCGGAAACAGCTTTCCCCCCTCTGCTATCAGGCTTTTGAACGGTCCTTGCATAACCTAGAGTACAGTCTGATTCACCTCTACCCCATTGCGGACATTGGACTTTGTCTATGCAACTGATGCGCTACAATGCTGAGAGCTATATTCTGCACTCTGTATCTTATGTGATTTGATTGGATTTGTGGGTTGTGCAAAAGAATTTCACAGTGCTGTGCATACATGATAATAAAGAACCATTGAACCATTGAATCACTGAACAGTTTTCCCAGAGGGTGGTGAGTGTATGGAACGAGCAGCCAGAGGAGGTAATTAAGGCAGGTACTATGACAATATTTAAAACACATTTAGACAGGTACATGGATCGGAAAGGTGTAGAGGGATATGGGCCAAACGCGGGCAGGGGGCACTAGCGTAGATTGGGCATTGTGGTTGGCATGGATATGTTGGGCTGAAGGGCCTGTTTCTGTGCTGTCTGTGACTATGAATTTTAATAAAGTGCTTTATTAGTTTAACTTGCAGACCATCCACCAATATCTTCGAGAGAGAGAGAGAGAGATCCTGACTTTTAAAGACATTACGCGATTTGAAGGCAGTTCTTTGTCATGCTTGAGAATTTCCAGATGGGTTTCTACCAAGTGAATGAAAGAGGAAATGAGGAATTTATGGACTGTTATTAGAATTTGGACTCCTTACCACAGAGATTACACTAAAGCAAAGATTATAACATCATTTTCAAATTTGATAGGATAAATATTTTAAAAGGAAGTATTTAAAAAATGATTCAAGAAATCCAGTCGGATGTGAAATCTTTGTAGATAAGCCCACTTGCAGAGCAGGCCTTGAGGCCGGTCAGATAAATATCTTCCATCTATAAATGTAAATCCCCCCTTAGAAATTGAAGATGACATCTCTGTAATCACATGTGGGGATTCAATTCACAAGTCCACTGACTTTAGACGTTAGAGATGCAGCGTGGAAACAGGCCCTTCGGCCCAATGTGTCCATGCCACCCCGTGATCACCCCTTACACTAGCACTTTCTTACACACTAGGGACAATTTACAATTTTGCCGAACACAATTAACCGAAAAACCCGTACATCTTTGGAAGGGAACCGGCATACCCGGCAAAAACCCATGCGGTCGCTGGGCGAACGTACAAACTCTGTACAGAAAGCGCCTGTAGTCAGGATCGAACCCGGGTCCCTGGCACTGCAAGGCAGCAACTCTACTGCCGCGCCACCCTGCCGCACCGGGAAAGTGGAATATTATTTTCAGACAAAAGCTGTAGGACGATTACAAAGTGATGACTTTAATTACTATTTGTGAGGATCCCAATCATGTTTTGACTATACGTGCAACAAGTTTAATACAACTAAGCCCCTATTCCTTTACCTGATGATGTTGGGTATTGCTAGTGTGTGTTTCTGGTTAAATATAATCAAACTCTTAGCCAGGGGTTGAGAAGAGATCTAATAAGTATATAAAATTAAATTATGACATTGCGGGCCGAAGGACCTGTTCCTGTGCCTTAATGTTCCATGTTCCATGTCCTATGTTCCAAGATGACCACATTCTCAGAGGAAGTAAACACCATCAGGCAATGGAGGGATATGGATCATGTGCAGGCAGAGGAGATTAGTTTAACTTGACATTATGCTCAGCACAGACATTGTGGGCAGAAGGACCCTATATTCATAAGGTCATAAGTTATCGGAGCAGAATTAGGAGCCCATCAAGTCTACTCCGCCATTCAATAATGGCTGATCTATCTCTCCCTCTCAACACCATTCTCCTGCCTTCTCCCCATAACCCCTGACACCCGCACTAATCAATTGTGACAATATAACACTCCGCCTTCAAAATGTCCAATGACAGCCTCCACAGCCTTCTGTGGCTGTGAATTCCACAGATTCACCACCCTCTGACTAAAGAAATTCTTCCTCATCTCCTTTCTAAAGGTATGTCCTTTTTGTCTGAGGCTATGGCCTCTGGTCCTAGACTCTCCCACTAGTGGAAACATCCTCTCCACATCCACTCCATCCAGACCCCATGTTCTATTTTATGCTCTGCTTGATTCTCAGAAGGCACGTGGCTAAACAGCTCACATCATTTAAATTTTGGGTCTGAGCTATTTTTCAGTCAGACTAATGTAGTGGGGGGGGAGGGGGGGGAATAATTTTGCCTAGAGGAGGTTACCAGGTACAGAACTATGCCGGCACTGGGTTAAATGCCAACTTACATAAAGATTGTTTTTTTATAAATCACTTGAGACATTAAAGCACCAGCTCCTGCTTACATCTTGGCCTGATGCTAAGTAAATATGGCGTTTGGAATAACAAGAATATCTGGTGTAGAATGACAAATTAGTGCATTTGTCCGATTCACCGGGGAACCAATCGACAGTCCCATTAGAGTGGGGTGCGTAACCAAGGAGAAATTCTGAACACTGCCCACAAAGGGGCAGAAACACTTGCGGACCTAATGGGTGAATATCAAACTAATTTACAATCTACATCCGTTCCGTTCCATTCCACAAGCGACAGTTTTCATCTGGCAGAAAGGTTTATAGAGATGCCTTATCTGCCCATTGAGTGATAATGTTCACTGGACTTCATTTACGATATTTTTTCTGAGACTGTATTTTGCTTAGTCAATAAAACCACTTGCGGATTAATCTGATCATTTTTAAACGATGCGTATAAAGTGAAATCTAATTTAAAAAGTTGATCAGGACATCAATTAACGAGACAACAATATATTCAACCAGACATCACCTGCAGTGGGCTTATGAATTAGTCTAAATTTTTAGAAGCCAAATTCTAAACAAAATGCTTTAATTAATTGAAAATTGATTTTTTTTGCAGTGACTAATTGGAGGTTATGTTTTTCTACTTTCAGACTTCACTGCTATCTTCGCAATTGCCGAAGCAACAAGGTAAAAACATGGTTTATTGAATGTGTGAACTGGCATCTAAAAAAGCGGTAGAGTTGCTGCCTCACAGCGCCAGAGACCCGGGTCGATCCTGGCCACGGGTGCCGTCCGTGAGGCATTTGTACGTTCTCCCTGAGACCGCGTGGGTTTCCTCCGGGTGCTCTGGTTTCCTCCCAGTTCCTAAAGAGGTGCAGGATTTTAGATTAATTCGCTTTTGTAAATTGTCCCCAGTGTGCAGGATAGAACTGGTGTATGGGCGATCACTGGTCGAATCAGACTCGGTGGGCCGAGGGCCTTTTTCCACACTCTATCTCTCAACTAAACGAAACTAAACTAGGATGTACAGTCTATTTGATCTTTAATGCATCACTCATTCAGCTTGACAGTTCTCAGTGTAGTTGTGATTAGAATGTCACCTTTGGTATTCTGCATGTTTAACAAATATCCTCTAGAAGAAAATCACACCTTGCAGGGTTGGCATGGTGCCGCAGCTAGTAGAGCTGCAGCCTCACAGTGCCAGAGACCCAGGTTCGATCCTGACCTTGGGTGCTGTCTGCGTGGAGTTTGCACATTTTCCCCGTGTCCGCGTGGGTTTCCACCGGGTGCTCTGGTTTCCTCGCACATCCAAAAGATGCGCGTTTGTAGGTTAACTGGCCTTCTGAAAATAGCCCCGATTGTACAGGGAGTAGATGAGAAAATGGGATAACATTGAATTAGTGTGATCGATGGTCGCTGTGGACTCAGTGGGCCCAAGGGTCAGTTTCCATGCTGTATCTTTAAACACTAAACTCTAAACTTTAATCGGCATTAAAAGCAGAGCAAAGAGAAAAATTAGCAGCTGTAAACTATATCTCACTTAGCTGAGTAGGTCCCTGTTGGGCTTTTAGTTTTTCACAGGGTATTTTTTATTTTATTCGAAATTAAAATTCATTTTTCATTCAATTCAAAAAATTTCAGAATAAAAAATAGATACAAATCAAAATCTGTGCAATAAAACTTCATTCATCCTCTATACATTAACTAGTGTCAAACATAGTAGCATTCACACTTATTTTTGAACAAAAGACAAAGTGCTGGAGTAATTCTTAGGTCAGAAAGCATCTCTGGAGAGCATGGATAGGTGTAATTTGGGGTTGAGACATCTTCAAACTTATGACAGTAGGGTGGGATAAAGGGAATAATATGAATAACGTTTAGTGCAAAATAAAGTCTAGTAAAGTATGATCAAAGAGAGTCCAAGAGTCTACAATGAGGTAGATAGTAGCTCAGGACTGCACTCTTGTTGTTGGTAGGATGGTTCAGTTGCCTGATAATAAATAGCTGGAAAGATCTGTCCCTGATTCTGGAGGTGTGTGCTTTCACACTTCTATACCTTTTGCCTGATGGGAGAGGGGAGAAGTGGGAGCCAGGGTGCGCCTCATCCTTGATTATGCTGCTGGCCTTGCCGAGGCAGCGTGACGTTTAGATGGAGTCAATGGAAGGGTTTGTGTGATGGTCTGGGCTGCGTCAACAATTCTCTGCAATTCCTTGCGGTCTTGGTTGGAGCTGTTCCCAAACCACAGCTCAGGTTGCACCAAGGCCAGCGATGAAAGAACAAATGTGTAAGTTAAGGAAATAAGAGGAGAGAATTGTGGAACCAGCGGAAGAAATATAGTTGGAAGGGGAGGGAGAAAGGGAGAAAGAAGTGCAAGTCTAGTTGAGGCACAGGGAAGAGAGGAGGAAAGGGGTTTGTTTGTAGGTTAGTTACCTAAAATTGGAGAATACAATGTTCATACTGTTGGGTTGTTAACTACTGCCCAAGCAGAATATAAGGGGTTGTTCCTCCAGTTTGGGTGTGGCCTTACTCTGGCAATGACTTTTTTTTTGTCAACCAGCATATGTATTTCTTTGTATCTCCTTTAAACAAAGCACTCTTGCCACTCATGTGGCCCCCTGAGGTGATATCCCTTCCCTTGCTTGAGGGTGCCCCTCAATGTCCAATAGCGGAAGGACCCTAGACTGTGGTCCTGCCCCACAGAGCCTTGGCGTTGGCTGCACCGAGCTTCAATGCGTCCCTCTGCAGCGGGCCAGTCGGCAACATTCCCTGACGGACTCCTCACCCATCTGCCAATCGAACCTCCCCTCCTCACCTGAATCCACCTATCACTTGCCAGACTTAGCACAGCCCCAACCTCTCTTTTCCAGCTTTCTCCCCCTGCTACAATCAGTCTGAAGAAGGGTCCAGACACAAAACGCCACCTGTCCATGTTCTCCACAAAAGCTGTCTGACCAGTTGAGCTATTTTTGGAGATATAGTAAATTCCATTTTCTCCTTTCCTTTCTCTGACTTCACATTATTTCTAAGTAAATTAGAAGCTTGTTCCAGGTTCTTCAAGGACATGTCTAGGTTTGGCAGCAAGGATATACAGTCAATTTGATCTTTAATACATCATTCATTCAGCTTGACACTTCTTACTATAGTTGTGATTAGAAAGTCACCTTTGGTATTCTGCACGTTTAACCTACAAATATCCTAAAGAAGATAAACAAACTTTGCAGGGATGGCTGGTAGAGCCGCTGCCTCGTGGTGCCAGAGACCCGGGTTCGATCCTGACCTCGGGTGTTGTCTGCATGGAGTTTGCACGTTCTCCCTGCGACTGCGTGGGTTTCCTCCGGGTGCTCCGGTTTCCTACCACATCATGGGAGGAAACCGGAGATCCTGGAGAAAACCCACGCAGATCATGGGGAGAACGTACAATCTCCGTACAGAAAAGCACCCGTAGTCAGGATCGAACCTGGGTCTCTGGTGCTGTAAGGCAGAAAATCTACCGCCGCGCCACCGTGCATGATTGATAGTCGGCGTTTACTCAGTGGGGCGAACGGTCTGTTTTCATGCTGCATCTTCAAACTAAACCATTAAAAGCAGAGCAAACAGTAAAATCAGCAGCTGGAAATAGCGGAGAGAAATTAATCCTTAATGTGAATTCGATACAAAGCATTAACCTGTCAATATCTCTTGTTGGATGTCTGCAAACTTGCTGTTTCCTTACAGAGATTTCTGATGAGGGTCAATGTTGGGTGGGGTGATTACCTGCATTGCTTCGTTGTCTTGCTGTTTCTCCTGAAGATAGTTTGTTCACGTTGAGAAGAAAAGTCCACAATGACAACTTAATACTGTTTTTATCCAGCATGTAAAACACGTCTTAGTCTCATATCAATCAAACTGCTGATAACGTGCCTGGCTGCAATGTGCACAAGTGGTTCTAAGATTATTTACATTCCGTAAAACTGTCGCAGCAACAAAACTGAACATTTGCATAGTATATAGCCACTACACCACAGGACCAGATCTTTCAGCCTACAATGTCCGTGCCGAACATGATGCCAGCTTATACTAATTTCCTCAGCCTGCACGTGATCCATATCCCTCCATTCCCTACGTATCCACGTGTCTATCTAAAAGCCTCTTCAATGCCACTTTAACACCCCTTCCCATTCCTCACACATCCAAAAAACATGCAAGTTTTTAGGTTAATTGGTCCCGAATGTGCAGTGAGTGGATGTTCAACTAGGATAACATAGAGCTAGAGCGAACAGGTGATCGATGGTCAGCGTGGACTCAGTGGGCTGAAGGGCCTGTTTCCATGCTGTATCTCTCAATTAACCGATCAATCGAGTTGATTGACCGAGCTGCAATTACTGATATTGGTGCCATTGGTGCCATGGAATCTGTATCAATGGTTCAAGAAATGGATTGTGTTTTCACAGTTTAGACAATAAATGTGAGCTTCATTGGAAATGGGGCAGACCTTGTAAAAGGCCTAAATTGATTTAACAAGTTTGTACGTGTTATACAAACTCCAATGATGCACAGGTTGTAGGTTAATTGGCTTGGTATCAATGGAAGCGTGTCCCTAGTGTGTGTAGGATAGTGTTAATGTGTGGGGATCGCTGGTCGGTGCGGACCCGGTGGGTCGAAGGGCCCGTTTCCCAGCTCTATCTCTAAACTAAACTTAACTAAGTTAAATACAAAATTTCAGCATTTGGATATAGTAATAACAAACCAATTCTGGTTTGAGATTTTTTAACCACTTTTTGTTCCATGCAAGAACTGTTCCTTCTATCAGCTGTTCCTTCTATCTTTTCATAACTGCCATGATGGTTATATTCATCCAAATATTCATTCACTGGGGTGACACTGTGGCGTGGTGGTAGAGTTGCTGTTACAGCGCCAGAGACCCCGGTTTGATCCTGACTACGGGTGCTTCTCTGCTAGGAGTTTGTACGTTCTCCCCGTGACTGTGTGGGTTTTCCCCGGTTGCTCCAGTTTCTTCCCACACTCCCAAGACGTACTGGTTTGTAGGTTAATTGGCTTTGGTAAAAATTGTAAATTATTCCTAGTGTGGAGGATAGTGCTAGTGTACAGGTGATCATTGGGCGAGGGTGTCTGATGTTGTGAGACCCGAAACACTCGATGACCCTAGGTCACATAACTGAGGATGCGTCCCAGCGCATCTAGAAGGTGTATATTTTTCACACTGAAGTCTGGCTCAGCCAGTGGCACCTAGGAATAGACTGGGTGACAACCAAGAATAGTTTGGTGACTACTGGAGAGACAGTTGACAGCACGGAAAGACGGCACCCGGGAAAGGCTGGGTTAGCACCCCAGTCCGTGTGTTTTGTGAGAAAGACACCCCAACAAAGCTACGGAAAGGCCTAATGAACCACCGTGGCCTAAAAATCCATCAGGCGAGAATGAAATGCTCGGAGAAGGAGAAAGAGGTGCAGCGCACAGGCCTTGAACCTGGTGAGACGCAGGAGGAGCCCGGCCAGGACTCACCCCACAGAGCCCTGTCCCTCCACGCACTAGAGTCTCCCAACCCCTGCAGAGTAGTTATTAAGATGGATGATCCGTGGGCGGTTGATGCTGGGACGCAAGTCAGGGCCTGATCAACCCCTGGCTGGGTCGCCTGGGCGAGGTTGTCTGATGTTGTGAGACCCGAAACACCCGACGACACCAGGTCACATCACTGAGGATGCGTCCCAGCGCATCTAGAAGATGTATCTTTTTCACATTGGTCGGCGCAGACTCGGTGGGCTGCAGGGCCTGTGTTTCCGCACTGTATCTCTAAACTAAACTAAACTAAAACTAATTCATTCAGACAGTCCATACTCTAATGCCAACCACTGTTACATTTCAGACAGCATGAAGCTGACAGCGCTTATTAATTATAATTTATGTTACTGAATTAGTAATCCAGCGGTCTGATCCAACATTCCAAGAGGAATTGGATTCACTACCCACCATGGCAGTTGTGCAGAGACAGAATGAACAGCAGATGCTACAATCTTGCATGGAACACAAAGTGCTGGAGTAATTCAGTAGATTAGGCAGCATCCGTAACTTTTTCACGCAAAGGGTGGCGGTCGTT
This sequence comes from Malacoraja senta, assembly GCA_038087875.1. Classification (NCBI taxonomy): domain Eukaryota; kingdom Metazoa; phylum Chordata; class Chondrichthyes; order Rajiformes; family Rajidae; genus Malacoraja; species Malacoraja senta. Next base: position 30,866,152 of record CM075985.1, read on the forward strand.
TGGAACGAGCTGCCAGAGGAGGTAGTTGAAGAAGAGTCTATCGCAATGTTTAATAAAGATTTAGTGAGGTACATGATGGGACAGGTTTAGAGAGATAGGGAGGTGGAACGAGTGTAGATGGGACATATTGTCCAGTGTAGGACCTGTTTCAACACATTATGACTCGCAACATCATCATCATCGGCGGACACTCGAAACAAATATGACAGTCCTCTCATGGAGGACGCCTGTGCGTGACTTTATTTAACGTGGGGAGACTGGTGCACAGACAGCCACCACACGGTCCTTGACAGATCTGGGTCAGGATCCAGTGGCATGGAATCCAAGACGACCGGGGACCGTTTTCTGTTGCAGCCTTCATCCGCCTTCCCAGCCGTTGTGACGCTCCACTAAAGTCAGCCATCATCCTCCGTCTGTTCCACCGTTGAGGTCTTGGTTGGATTGCTCTTTGTCAGAGACCTCCCCCTCGACCTTACCGCCATGGCCCTACCAGGAGCATAGGTCCAGACAGCATCGCTCTCAGGATCTCAGGACCACACAAGCTTCTCCACCACGACAAGGTGACAATCCAGAGAGAAGTTTATGACTATGACTCTATCTCTGGAGAACATGGATACGTGACACTTTGGGACAGGATCCTTCTGTAAGGGTGAGAACATGGTCAAATGGCAGGCGAGCAGCCGGAATCACAGAGGGGGAGCTGTGAGAGAGGGTCTCACAGGACTCCCATCAGAGGGAGGAGGAGGACTTCTTCAAAGTAAGCATACCGTGAGGAGAGTTTGCAGTGGAGCAGTAAAATGGAGACATAAAACACTGTAGATGCAGGAATCATGAGCAAAACACAAAGTACTGGAGTAACTCAACGGGTCAGATAGCATCTCGGGAGGACATGGATAGGCAACGTTTTGGGTCAGGACTTTTCAATGTCATTGGGCTGGAAAGAGTGCAGGGAATATTTACGAGGATGTTACTAGGACCCAATGGCCTGATCTATAGGGAGCAGACTAGGAGTTTGGAGCAGAGGAGGCTGAGGGGTGATCATATAGAGATGTATAATATCATAAGGGGAATTGCTAGGGTGAAGGCACAGAGTCTTTTACCCGAGGTTGGGGATCAAGAACTTAAGAGAAGACATAGTCTTAAGAGGGGAACGATGGAACGGGAACCTGAGGGGCAACTTTTTCACACGGAGGCTGGTGGGTGTATGGAACAAACTGCCAGGTGAGGTAGTTGAGGCAGGTATTAAAACAACTCTTTTTTCCCAGGGAAGTGGGATCAAGAAGTTGAGAGTATAGGTATCAAATGAGAGGGTAAAGATGTAATGGGAACATGAGGGTGAAACTTAAGTGCAGAGAGGGTGATGAGTATAGAACAACTTAGTAGGTACAATAACAACATTTTTGAAAGACATTGGACTGGTACATGTATAAGAAAGGTTTAGAGGGGATATGGCCAAATACGGGCAGGTGGGACTAGTGTAAATGGGGCTAGACACAAAATGCTGGAGTAACTCAGCGGATCAGGCGGCAACTCTGGAGCAAAGGAATAGGTCATGTTTCAGGTCGGAACCCTTCTTCAGACGGATAAATAGAGTGTAGAAGTGGCATCTTGGTCGGCATGGGCAAGTTGGGCTGAAGGGCCTGTTTCCGTGCTGCACGACACTATGAGGTTATGACTCCACTGATGCTGCCTGACCTGCTGAGTTAGTCCACACTTTGTGTTCATGGTGATTGTGAACTTCAATTTAGATCAGTAAAAAATGATGGTTTATCACAGGTAAAAGACCCTTCTGGTTCACAATGTTGTTCGGGGCAGGAAGCCTGAACTACCCATGGCCTGTATGAGACTCCAATCCCTCACTGATGTTACTACCACGTGATTGCCCTCTGAAATGACCAGTCAGTCTTCTTAATTTCATCAAAGCAAGTCAGTCAGCTCTGTGGGGTGGCACGGTGGTGCAGCGGTAAAGTTGCTGCCTTTGAGCGCTTACAGCTCCAGAGAGCCGGGTTCAATCCTGACTATGGGTGGTGTCTGTACGGAGTATGTACGTTCTTCCCATGATCTGCATGGGTTTCTCCGACATCTTCAGTTTCCTCCCATACTCCAATGACGTACAATGTTGTAGGTTAATTGGCTTGGTATAAAATGTTTTTAAAAATTGTCCCTAATGTGTGTTGGATAGTGTGAATATGCGTGGATCACTGGTTGGTGTGGACACAGTGGGCCAAAGGGCCTGTTTCTGCAATGTATCTCTAAACGTAAATATAAACATAAGCAATGGACGATAAATAAATCCATAAAACCACAAGATCTATTTTTCCCTCTCAACCCAATTCTCCTGCCTTCTCCCCATAACTCTTAATACCTTTACTAATCATGAACCTGTCTATTTCCGCTTTAAAAGTACCCAAGGACTTTGGCACCACCGCCGTTAATTAATTCCACAGATTCACCACTCTCGGGCTAAAGAAATTCCTCCTCACCTCCTTTGTAAAGATACGTCCTTTTATTCTGATGCTGTGCCCTCTGATTCGAGACTCTCCCACTACTGGAAACCATTCCACGTCCACTCTATCTAGGCATTTCATTATCCGGTAGGTAATGCATCCATTACTAGTGACGCTTGCGTCTTAAAGAATAAGTATTTTAAAAGTGGTTTCTTCTTCATTCCAACAGATTTGCTGACAACAGCAATCAATGCATTGACGGCTGCCATTTCCCGACTGATACACATCTACTGCAACAACTTTGACACTGATTACCAAGTTGCTGATGTAGGTGACACAGAAGCTGTGCGGGTGGTTCAGGCGCAGCTCGTCCATGAGAGCTTCAGCTTCAATATTTATGCCATGCATGGAGTCCCTGGGCTCTGGGCTGGGAGGTGAGTTGGATGTTGTAGGTTAATTGGCTTGGTATAAAATGTTTTTAAAAATTGTCCCTAATGTGTGTTGGATAGTGTGAATATGTGTGGATCACTGGTTGGTGTGGACTCAGCAGGTCAGGCAGCATCAGTGGAGTCATAACCTGTCTTGGGTTTACTTGAAGAAGATAGACACAAAAAGCTGGAGCAACTCAGCGGGTCAGGCAGCATCTCTGAAGAAAAGAAATAGGTGATGTTTCGGGTCGAGACCCTTCTTTAGACTGAGAGTCAGGGGAAAGAGAAATGTGCGATAGAGACAGTAATAGCAAGAGAGATATACTGTATAGAACAAACGAATGGAATATATGTCAAAAGTAACGATGATCAAGAAAAGATAGAGCCCACTTTGTCGGCTTGGGCCATGTGATAATGAGTTACACAGACAGTGAAACTCAACAGGATGACAGTGAAACTAGCACGGCGACCAGGGTGGGGGAGGGATGGAGAGATAGGGGGTGCAAGGGTCACTTGAAGTTATAGAAATCAATATTCGTACCGCTGGGTTGTTCATTATAGTCGCGTGTACCGAGGTACAGTGAAAAGCTTTTTTGTTGCGTGCCATCCAGTCAGCGAAAACAATCAAGTCGTCCACAGTGTACAGGATACAGGGTAATGGGAATAACGTTTTTGAGTCGCTGCCTCAAAAAGGTAGCCAGCATCATCAGGGCACCACCCAGGCCACACACTCATTTCACTCCTGTCATCGGGAAGAGGATATATAGGAGCCTGAAAACTGTAACGTCCAGGTTCAGGAATCTGGATCTCGGGTCCTGTCTGTTTGTGGAGTTTACTCGTTCTCCCTGTGACTGCGTTCAGTTTCGTCCGGGTGCTCCGGTTTCCTCCCACATCCCAAAGAACTGCGGGTTTGTAGGTTAATTGGCCCTCTGTAAATTGCACTTAGTGTGTGAAGGAGTGGATGAGAAAGTGGGAAAAACATCGAACTAGTGTGAACGGGTGATCGATGGTAGGTGTGGACTTGGTGGGCCCATGGGCCTCTTTCCATGCTCTATCTGTAAACCAAACCAAAACTGCAGATGCTGGAAATCTGATTTACAAACCACAGCAGGTCGGGCAGCATCTGTGGAAGGAGAAACGGACTTAACATCTCAATTCCACGATCCTTCATGGACCCAGATCTGGAACGTTACCAGCCTCTCAATCCCACAGATGCTGCCTGGCCTGCTGAGTGTTTCTAGCATTCTCTGTTAATCTTTTTGCCTTTCTTCTTGCATTTGTATTTAAAGCCAGTCCAAAATATTATTGTCATTGATTCATACAGCACAGAAACAGGCCACTTGGCATAATTTGTCCATGCTGACCAAGATGCTCCATCTACAGTAGTCCCATTTGCCCGTGTTTGGCCCATATCCTATGAGAACCTATTATTTTCCATGGATATGGAAAACCATCTTCAATATATAATCTGTGATTTAATGTGAAATGTGCACTGATGCTGTCAACACTATCAATCACAATGTCGGGTTTCTTAATGCACTTGGCCTTAATATTTTTCATCCTTAATTTAATTGATTTATTGCCGATGACAGATGAATTTTTGGTAAATTGCCAAATCAGAGATCTCTTGGACTCACATTTTGTTTCTCTCTCCCGATGCAGCTATGAAAACCTATCTGTATCTTGCTCACTAAAGTACGGAGGGGAGGAGTTGTGTTCACCGGTTAAGACGGGCGAAATATGCATCACAAAACCTTCCCTTTTCCACTTGGCCAGATGGAACCAGAGGTAGGTAATAGATGATGAATCACTACAACCTTACAAGCAAAGATCCTATAGCGAGCAAGATGGTCCACTCGACAAAATAGACGTAGTACGGGCATGGGCAGATTCATGGGTAATTTAAGGCCCCATTTCCGTAACCGGCTTCCGTCTCCGCACCAAAGATCCCATAAGATAATAGTGCGGAGACGGAAGCCGGTTACGGAAACATCCTCGTAAAAATAAAAGTTATTTGGTAAATATCTTCTCATTTTCAGAATTTTAATTTATTAACACAAACTGTTCCCCAGCAACGTTGATTACACTGCGAGTCGGGTCGGGATGGGTCGGGTCCGGTTACGGAAATGGATGAAAAAAAGGCCCACGTTCCGTTCCGTTGCGTACTACACGTCAGCCCATTGCATTTAGCAGGAGTGGTCTATCTTGCTCAGCTATAGGATCTTTGCTTACAAGTGTCAGCCTGAACTCTTGCATTCAAGTGGAAATGGTTGAGAGATTCAAATTCCTTGGTGTTATTTCATTCAGACTTGCATTTGTTGGTGTATTTTTGAATGACAATAAAGTCTTTGATTGATTGATTGATTGATTGATTTAATATTACCAACGATCTGTCATGAATTAACCACATTAATACTACAGCCAAGATGGGACACCAACACCTCGACTTCCTCAGGAGACTGAGGAATTTCAGCATGTCCTCAATGACTCTTATGGGCCTGTCCCACTTAGGCGACTTTTTGGGCGAATGCAGGAGACTCTGCGCTCGCCACATGGTCGCCATATGTTCGCTGGTGGTCTCTGGTGAGTCTCCTTCATGGTTGCGAGGTGTTCCCGCATTCTGGGAACTAGTCACGGCCTCAATATGGTCGCCGCAAATCTTTCAACATGTTGAAAAAGTTTCTGCAACCAAAAATGTGGTCGCCATGGAGATAATCGATAATCCTGTAGTCATAGGTGCAGTTGTAGTGGGGTCGCCATGTCGTTATGGGTAGTCGAGGTAGTCGTAGGTAGTTTTGGTTAATCGCCTTTGCTGACCAGTGAATTTCATTGGCTCATGTGGGAACAAAAAGCGTAAACAGGAGTTTTCAGACCCAAGGATAACCGATCGGTAATGTTAAATGTCCGCCAAACTTCACAGCTGTGTATCTCTGGCTTATTAAAAGTTGTCTGGCTTCTTAAAAGTTGTCTCCACTCCTTCTCCCCCTCCTCCTCTCCCCCTTTTCACCCCTTCTCCCCCCTCCCCCCTCTTTTAAACAACTTATCGTACACTGTGCTAGTCGTCTTAATGGCAGCGCCAACCTTCCTGTTCATCGCGGTGTGTGTCTGTATCACCTTGGCTTTGCACCGTGTGAATTTCAGAACAGCGCTCCCCCAGCTTGCCCTGGTACCCGTCTTTACGATGTGTGTGTGTGTGTGTGTGTGTGTGTGTGTGTGTGTGTGTGTGTGTGTGTGTGTGTGTGTGTGTGTGTGTGTGTGTGTGTGTGTGTGTGGGTGTGTGGGTGTGTGGGTGTGTGGGTGTGTGGGTGTGTGGGTGTGTGGGTGTGTGGGTGTGTGGGTGTGTGGGTGTGTGGGTGTGTGGGTGTGTGGGTGTGTGGGTGTGTGTGTGTGTGTGTGTGTGTGTGTGTGTGTGTGTGTGTGTGTGTGTGTGTGTGTGTGTGTGTGTGTGTGTGTGTGTGTGTGTGCGCGCGTGTGTGTGTGTGTGTGTGTGTGTTCTCTCTCCTATCTGACAGTGGCCTTTCCAGTTCCCCTTTTTTTTTCTCTCTCTCTCCTATCTGACAGTCGCCGGCAGTCTGCTGAAAAATGGCCTAAGTGGGACAGGCTCATCACAAACTTCTACAGATGCACCATACTACTGGATTGCATCACAGCTTGGTTTGGGAACAGTTCTAGTTTAAGAATACTCGACTGGACTGTTTGTAAGAAATAAATTTCACTGTGCTTTTGCACTTCTCACATGTGACAATAAAAGCAACATTGAACCTTTGAGCCCTTAAACCATTGTCAAAGCTCTGTAGACACGACAACACTAAAGCTAACAGACTATATAAGCTTATAGTCGAGCCGTCCACAGTGTACTGATACAGGATAATGGGAACAACGTTTAGTGCAAGAAAAAGTCCAGGAAAGTCTGATTAAAGATAGTGCAAGGGTCTCCAATGAGGTAGATGGGAGGTCAGGACCGCTCTCTAGTTATTGATAGGACGGTTCAGTTGCCTGATAACAGCTGGGAAGAAACATTCCCTGAATCTGATGTTCTGATGTGGGCTGAACAAGGAGCTCTCTCTGTTTCAGAATACACATGCCCATCGAGGTGAGGCGATTGCCTTGTGAGGTGACACTGAGCCTGGAGTTGCACGGACATCGCACGACCAGTGGCAACCATCCAGACGGCAGCAGCAGGCAATCCATGAACACTGACACCTTAGCGAGTGTGTCCATGGCTCTCTACAGCTCACAACAGTAAGTTCACCAAGATGGAGGATGATTAGGATGCACCGTGGGTTGCATCCATTCGTAGGTTAGGTGTTAAGTATCATTACAATGTTCCTGTCAGTTCAGACACACATATCAGACAGAGGTTGTTTTTACGAACCTCCTTATGACGGGTTATAGCGGACGGATCTACCTACCTACCTCCACCTCCCAGACAGGACCCTCTACTGCCACTCCATCATCACCGCCCCCTTAGCCACTTCCAGGCCGCGCCAGCCACCGCCACCACCGACCCTCACCTGCACTCCAGCCGCCCGTGGGCCACCACCATCGACTCCGCCGATCCCCACCTCTGCCCCGGCCCCCAGCAGCCCAGGGCCGTCAGCTCACCTCTATTCCAGGCCCAGTTTCGGACTGAGAGTCTGAAGAAGGGTCTCGATCTGAAACGTCATCTGTCCACATTCTCCAGAGATGCTGCTTGACCCGCTGTGTTACTCTGGCACTTTGCGTCCTTCTGTGTATCAACCAGCAACTGCAGTTGTTCCTATCTACAATTTAACCAGATAGGGTGAATACGCAGAGTCTTATTCCCAGGGGAGGGGAATGAAAAACCAGTGGACATAGGTTTAAGGTGAGAGGGGAAAGATTTGATAGGAATCTGAGGAACAACCTCTTCACTGGGTAAATTGGACGAGCTGCCAGAGGAGGTAGTTGAGTCAGGTTCTCCAACAATATTTAAAAGATACTTGGACATGTAGATGGATAGGAAAAGTTTGGAGAGATATGGGCCAAACGTGGGTAAATGGGAGTATCTTGGATGGGCATCTTGGTCGGCATAGACAAGTTGGACCAAAGGGCCTGTTTC
>CM075985.1:30874306-30928404 GCA_038087875.1 Malacoraja senta
TTCCAGCATCTGCAGTTCCTCGTGTACTCCAAATACTCAGTGTCTGGGTCAAACAATTCAATCAGTGATCTTGTCTCCCAGGAGATGTGGAGCCTCTCTAACAACCCTTTCTTTTCCCAGTGGTCAGATATAGTATCTGCACTAGTCCATCCACAACCAAAGACAAGATTTGGGGCAAAGACGACACAAAGTGCTGGAGTAACTCAGCGGGTTAGCCAGCATCCCTGGAGGACATGGATAGCTAAGTCGAGACCCTACTTCAGACTCAAAATCCGGGTTGGTCCGAACTGGGAGGTCTGGAACTGGAGCTGGAACCCATCAGGCACAAGTTGCGAAAACATACCCTGGCTTTGGAATCGCAGAGGGGGAGCAGTGAGCGAGGCTCTCACAGAACCACTGTCATGGGGAGAGGAGAGCTTCAAAGTAGGCATACTTGAGCAGATTGTACAGTAGAGCAGTCAAAATGAAGGAACAAAGAACTGCAGATGCTGGTTTATACCATAGATAGACCCAAAGCGCTGAGGTAACTCAGCAGGTCAGGCAACATCTTTGGAGAAAGACACAAAATACTGGAGTAACTCAACAGGACAGGCAGCATCTCTGGAGAGAAGGATTGGGTGATGTTTCAGGTCGAGACCCTGCCTCAGGTAGGGTGATGTTTTTCGGGTCTGAAGAAGGGTCTCGATCCAAAGCATCACCTATCCATGGTCTCCCAGAGATGCTGCCTGACCCGCTGAGTTACTCCAGAGTTATGTGTCCTTATGTGTCGTGACCAGCATCTGCAGCTCTTCATTTCTCCAGGTTAATGGGTGTATGTTTTCTGATCTGATTTCCTGTTCCTGAAACATTCAAAAATAAGAAATTGAAAAGAACATGAGATATAGAAAGCAAAAGACCGTGCAGTTATTTCAAGGTTTTCGCCAACCACTGTTATCACTCTGCAGCAGCAGCAGCAGTTTGTTAGCAAGAGAACGTACGCTAACGTCAATTCCTTTCACGGCAAATGTAGGGTTCAATGGAAGATGACAAACTTGCTCTTGGTAGAAGAATTTCTCTATTTCTTCAAGTTCTTTTGCCAATACAGTCTGCAATGTAAGAAAGGAGATTTAAACATTCGTCATCCTTTTTATTTAACACTAAACAAAAAAAAAATTAAAATATGCTAAAGAATAGACACAAATATGCTAAAGAAGTGCTGGAGTGACTCAACGGGTTAGGCATCATCTCTGGAGAACATGGACAGATGATGTTTCTGGTCATGACCCTTCTTCATTCTGTGAACAGTCCATGTTCTCCAGAGGTTCTGGCCTGACCCACTGAGTTACTCCAGCATTTTTAGTTTAGTTTAATTTAGAGATACAGCATAGAAACAGGCCCTTCAGCCCAACGAGTCCACTCTGACCATCGATCATCCCTTAACACTAGTTTTATGTTATCCCACACACTAGGGACAATTTCAGAGGCCAATTAACCTACAAGCCTGCATATCTTTGGGATGTGGAAGGAAACTAGAACCCCCAGAGGAAAGCCACGTGGTCACAGGGAGAAAGTGTAAACTCCACATCCAGGCGGCCCCTAGATCCTGACCTCCCATCTTCCTTATTGGAGACTTTCGAACTATCTTTAATCGGACGTTACTGGACTTTATCTTACACTAAAGGTTATTCCCTTTATCCTGTATCTGTACACAGTGGACGGCTTGATTGTCTTCATGTATAGTCTTTCCGCTGACTGGGTAGCGCGCAACAAAAAAGCTTTTCACTGTACCTCAGTACACGTGACCATAAGCGAAACTAAACCAAACTGAGTTCAAGAACGAAGCTGGGTCTCTGTTACTGTGAGGCAATGACTCTACCACTGTATTTTGGTCAACCTTCCAGCATCTGCAGTTCCCATTGAAAATTGTTTCCTTGGTACATTACATTACAGAGGTAGAGTCAGCATTTTCAAAAGATGCCATGTCACATATCCGCTTGCACTCACCGTGCGTTTAGAAGGGTCCGCTGTCCGGACTTTATCAGCAACCTCCCCCAGCTTTGCAACGAGCTTGGTTTCTTTGTCAAATTCCTCTTGCATGGCCTGTCCCGAGCAGTGGAGAACAGCTGCTAACAGCTGGCTGTACCTGCCCTTGAACTGAGAGTCGGCTAAGCCATCCTTCAGTAACCTGGAGAGAGACTTTAGACTTTAGAGATACAGCATGGAAACAGGCCCTTCGTCCCACTGAGTCCGCGCTGACCAGCGATCACCCCGTACACTAATACTATCCTGCACACTCGGGATCATTTACATTTTACAGAAGCCAACTAATCTACAAACCTGTTCGGCTTTGGAGTGTGGGAAACCGGAGCACCCGGAGAAAACCCGCGCAGGTTATGGAGAGAACATACAAACCCATGGTCAGGATCGAACCCGGGTATCTGGCGCTGTAAGGCAGCAACTCTAATGCCCAGTGACACAGAGAACAATCTTAACTCAAAACTGCACCCGACCCGTTTCATTAATAGAATTACTCTGAATATCAGCAATACTGGAACACAAAAATAGAACATTGAACACAGAACAGTACAGTATAAGACAGGCTCTTCGGCCCATAATGTCCGTGACGAACATTATGCCATGACCAACTCTTATCTGCCTGCACATAATCATGTTCCCTGCACATCCATATGCCTGTCCAAAAGCCTCTTAAACATCACCATCATATCTGCCTCCACCACCACCCCTGGCAGCACATTCTGGGTCACCCTTTGTGTGTAAAGACCAGCTCTGTACATCGCCTTTAAGCTTTACCCCTCTTTCCTTAAATGCCCCTTTCTAAAGCATCAGTACCGAAAATTTGCTGCCAAATTTCATGATCAGCATTAAAATAAGATTGACATCGATAGACTTCAAAACAATGATCTGTAGAGTCACAGTCATACATTATGGTAACAAGCCTTTCAGCCCAACTTGCCCATACCAACCAAGACGCCCCATCTACACTAGTCCCAACCACCCGCATGTGGCCCATATCCCTCTAAACCTTTCCTAACCATGTCCCTTACAGCTTTCTCCCCCCATCACAATCACTATCACCAGCACAAATGTCACTATCCATGTTCTCCAGAGATGCTGCCTGATCTGGTGGGTTACTCCAGCACTTTGTGGCTGTTTTTGAAAAACCAGCATCCGCAGTTGCTCGTGTTTCCATCTTCAGAAATACAAGTAATTTTAATAATAACAACTACAAACATGCTTCGCATTAACGCAGTGGACTAAATGCATTGCAAAAACTAAGTGCTGCAGGATCTCAGCAGGACAGTCAGCATCTGGGGTAGGAATGGACAGACAGCGTTTCACGCCGGGACCCTTCTTCCCATACCCGAAATGTCGTCAGTCCATTCCCTCCACAGATGCTGCCTGACCCGCTGAGTTCCTCCAGCACTTTGTCTGTTGATCGGGATTCCAGCATCTGCAGTTTCTTGTGTCTCGACTAAATGTTATGTTCATTTTACAATGATATTTAAAATCCTCTTTCAATCCTGCACCCTATTTAACTTTTCAACCCAAGCTATTCTGTAATTACACAGACAGGATAGTTCAACTAAAGGCAATTACTCACTCCAGGGATCATTGGCCTTTTATTAACAAGTAGCTGAAGGCTCAAAGAGACTTGGCACTAAAAACAATGAGTAATTAAGATGACAGATGGCCAATTGGCAGAATAACCACTGAAAGAAAAAAATGAAAGTTTAAAGAATGACGAGGTGATTGCATCGCCTAGTGTAAAGGTTAATTATGTTTTTGGACTGGTTTTCCATTAAAATTCAACTTGTTGAAAATGCATGGGTATTTAGTGAAACAAAACTGTAAAACTCATCAGAGAGTCATAGAGTTGTACAACACGGAAACAGACCCTTCGGCCCAACTCGTCCATGCTGATCAAAGTGCAAAATCTAAGCTAGCCCCAACTGCCTACCTTTGGTCTATATCCCACTTGATTAGTAAGGGTGTCAGGGGTTATGGGGAGAGGGCAGGAGAATATGGTTAGAGGGAAAGGTATATCAGCCACGATTGAATGTCATTCGTGGCTGGGTTATTCGCAATTGGAAGAAAAAGTGATAAATTATCTAGTTTTAATGTCTTTTTTAATTGTTTCCAAATTCGCATAGTACTATATATTATAGGATTTTCCCTATAAATTTTTGTATTTAATTTAGAAGTAGCAAATAGTATCGAGCCGATTTCAAAAGGTGAGCAATCTTCCTTTTCCATTTTTAACCAATCTGGTTGTTGATCTATTTCTTCCAACCAAAAATTCATATTTTTAATGTTAACTGCCCAAAAATAAAACAAAAAGTTTGGTAAAACCAAACCTCCATTTATTTTTGATTTGCACAGATGTTTTTTGCTTATCCTATGATTCTTATAATCCCAGATAAAGTCACTGACAATGGAATCTAACTTTTTCAAAAAGTTTTTTGACAAATATATCGGAATTGTTTGAAAAAGGTATAATATTTGCGGTAAGAAAATCATTTTTATGGCATTAATTTTGCCAACCATTGAAATAGGAAGTGTTTTCCAATACTGAATATTCTTATGTAGTTTATTCAGTAATGGGGGAAAGTTTGCTTTAAATAATGATGTATATATCTTAGTAACATAAATGCCTAGGTATTTAAATTTTTCATTTACTATTTTAAATGGAAATTGTTGTATTATATGTTTATTATGTTCCCTTATTGGCATAATTTCACTTTTATTCCAATTTATTCTGTATCCTGAGAGTGAACCAAATTGGGTTATTAGCTTTAATAAATTTGGAATACTAATTTCTGGTTTTGTAATATAAATTAATACATCATCTGCGTATAAATACATTTTATTCACTGTATCCTTTGTGTTATACCCATATATTTCCGGATGGGTCCTGACTCTTTCTGCGAGTGGCTCTATAACAAGCGCAAATAATAATGGAGACAACGGGCATCCTTGTCTACAACCTCTAGATAGGTTAAATTTAGATGATAACCTTTGGTTTGTTAATATTCTAGCCGTAGGGTTTGTATATAACAGTTTTATCCATGCTCAAAACGGTATATCAGCCACGATTGAATGTCGGAGCAGACGTGATGGGCCAAATGGTCTTCTCCGAGAACCTATGAACTTACAAACTTATATTTTCTATCCATGTATCTGTCAAATGTATTTTAAATGTTGTTATAGTACCTGCCTCAACTACCTCCTCTGGCAGCTTGTTCCATATTCCCACTGAGTGTAAAAGTTGCCCACCAGGTTCCTATTAAAACTTTTCCCTATCACCTTAAACCTGTGTCCGCTTGTTTTTGAATCCCCTACTCTGGATAAAAGACTGTACGTTCACCCCATCTATTCCTCTCATGATTTTATACATCTCCATAAGATCACCCCTCAGCCTCCTACCCTCCAAGGAATAAAATCCTAGTTTGGCCAAACTCTCCCTATAGCTCAGGCCCTCGAGTCCTGGCACCATCCTTGTAAACCTTCTCTGAATTATTTCCATCGTAACAACTTCCTACAGCAGGGTGACCAAAACTGAACATAACACTCCGAATGTGGCTCGTGTAACTGTAACATCCCAACTTCTACCCCTCACCCTCCTGCGCTCCAAAGAATGAAGTCATAGCCTGCCCAACCGCTCCCTATATCACAGGCCCTGAAGTCCCAGCAACATCCTCGTAAATCATCTCTGCACCCATTCCAGCTTTCTGCTCAGACACCATCGGTGGTAAGAGGAACAGTTAATGTTTTGAGATCTGTGATTATTTGTATTTGCTGAGTTTTTTTCTGCGCAGTGGAATCTGGGCAGGATGCCATGTGTACAGTGGCAAGCCAGGATGGCAATTCCTCAACACTCAATGCACACGGATCCTCTTGAGTGGCATGGCTCGCACCTGTAGCTTTCATCATACACGTGCTCCAGCAAGACTTAAAAAGACCTGGAGACTGGGGAAATTTGGCATGTCTCCAATGACTCTTACAAAAACCTCTGCAGATGCATCATAGAACGATTACTGTCTGATTCATCACAGTTTGGTTTTGGAACAGCTCTGCCCAAGACCGCAAGAAATTGCACTGAGTTGTGGATGTAGCCCAGTCCATCCTACAGAGCAGACTCCCCACCATCGACTCCGTCTACACTTCACGCTGCCTTGGGAAAGTAGCCAACATAATCAAAATCTTGTCCAACCCCGGTCATTCCTTCTTCGCCCCGCTCCTGTGGGCAGAAGATACAGAAGCTTGAAAGCGCACACCATCCGACTCAGGAACAGTTTCTTTCCCTCTGTTATCAGGCTTCTGAATGGTCCTTACTTAAGCTAGGGTACTGTCTAATTCACCTCTGCCCCATTTAGGGCATTGGACTTTGTCTCTGGAACTGATGTGCTACAATTCTGCACTCTGTATCTTCCCCTTTGCTCTACCTATTGTACGAGTTTGGTTTGGATTTCCCCACTACACTCTGTGTAAAAAACTTGCCCCGCACTAACTTCCTTAGTAGAAACCTGAGAGGCAGCGTTTTCACACAGAGGGTGGTGGGTATATAGAACGAGCTGCCAGAGGAGGTAGTTGAGGTAGGTACACTAACAGTATTTAAACAAAATACTTGGATTGTGAAGGTTTCGAGGGATTTGGGCCAAACATGGGCAGGTGGGACTAGCGTAGATGCAGCATCTTGGTCGGCATGGACAAAGTTGTTCAAAGAGTGGGTTTCTGGGGTGCATGACTCTATGACTCTTTGAACAGAATATCTACCAAGTCCTGAGTCAGTCTGCAGAACGGTTCTGACCCAAAACATGGCCTGTCCACTTCCACCCTAGATGCTGCCTGACCCGTTGAGTTCCTCCGGCACTTTGGGATTTGCTGACGATTCTAGCATTTACAGTTCCTTGTGTCTGCATCTTCCAAGTCCCCTATATTGTAGAATCTGAGTGGTTATCTGTAACCTTCGTTGGGAGAAAGGACAGAACAAATGTCTGAGGTTTTGTCTGAAGAAAGATTTGCTTTTCTTAATCTTCTCTGCCTTATGTTCCTGTGCATCCAACAGGAGAATAAAATAATCTGTTGTGACAGATGACATTCCCACCCTTCTACTGATCTATCTGCTTCTGACAACGTCCAAATCCCAGTGAATAACTCCCGTGTTTCTTTTCTAATGCCACAATACGTGATCTTAAAGAACCATCAGCATAGGGTGGCATGGTGACGCAGCGGTAGAGTTGCTGCCTTACAGCGCCAGAGACCTGGGTTCGATCCTGACTGCGGGTGCTGTCTGTACGGAGTGTGCACCTTCTCCCCGTGACCTGGGTGGGACCCACACACTCCAGAGATGTACGGGTTTGTACAGGTTTGTAGGCTAATTGGCTTCAGTAAAGATTGTAACTTGTCCCTGGTGTGTGGATTAGAGCTAGTGTTTGGGGATCGCTGGCCATCGCAGACTCGGTGGGCTGCATCTCTAAACTAAACTAAATATAGAATGACAATGCTGCCATTTCATCTGCATCCACTTTTCCCTTCTCTAACCATCTCCCCTTGCCTTTGTTTGAGTTATCTCCTTCTGCTGCCTATCTTTGGGGATTCCTCCTTTTTGGTCCTTCCCTTCTTTTTCCCAGATTAGGGAAAGCTACTGAACAGCACAGATCTTGTGTAAAAGTATAAGTGTATGATGAGCGTTTGACGGCACCGGGCCTGTACTCGCTGGAGTTTAGAAGGATGAAGGGGATACCTCATTGAAACTCATTGAATAGTGAAAGGCCTGGATAGAGTGGATGTGGAGAGGATCTTATTGAAACATATAAGATTGTTAAGGGTTTGGACATGCTAGAGGCAGGAAACATGTTCCCGATGTTGGGGGAGTCCAGAACCAGGGGCCACAGTTTAAGAATAAGGGGTAAGCCATTTAGAACGGAGACGAGGAAACACTTTTTCTCACAGAGAGTTGTGAGTCTGTGGAATTCTCTGCCTCAGAGGGCGGTGGAGGCCGGTTCTCTGGATACTTTCAAGAGAGAGCTAGATAGGGCTCTTAAAGATAGCGGAGTCAGGGGATATGGGGAGAAGGCAGGAACGGGGTACTGATTGGGGATGATCAGCCATGATCACATTGAATGGCGGTGCTGGCTCAAAGGGCCGAATGGCCTACTCCTGCACCTATTGTCTATTGTCTATTGTAAGTGGGAGAGTCTGAGATCAGAGGGCATAGCCTCAGAATAAAAGGATGTACCTTTAGAAAGGAGATGATGAGGAATTTCTTTAGTTAGAGGGTGGTGAATCTGTGGAATTCATTGCCACAGACGGCTATGGAGGCCATTTTTTTTTTACAGATTCTTGATTTAGGATGTCAAGTGTTATGGAATGGAGGCAGGAGAATGTGGTTGAGAAGGAAAGATAGATCTGCCATGATTGAATGGTGGAGTGGACTCGATAGGCTGACTGGCCTAATTCTGCTCCTATGACATGAACTTATGAATAGCAGAAACTGCTGGAAATAATCAGCAGCTCAGGCAATATATGTGCAGAGAGAACCAGGGCTAATTTTTCAGGTCTGTGACCTTTCTTCATAAAGCAAATGTGCTGGAGTAACTCAGCGGGTCAGGCAGCATCTCTGGAGAACATAGAGAGGTGACGTTTTGGGTCGAGACCCTTCTTCAGACTGCCAGCGTTGTTTCCCCATTGTTGCGCTGACTGTAGAATATAACTAAGCAAATTAAACAGCATCTGGGATCATTGCCAGCATAGAAATGAAATACAATTTCACTGTCTGGGATCTGTTACAGGCTGATGCAAAGCTCGAAAGCCAGTGGAGCAAATAGCACTGTGTTTTCCAAGTGTAAAGCACCCCAGTTTGCCAACTCAAGCCTGCACAGGCACAGTTTTGCTGCAGCAGTAAAATAGAGACACAAGGAACTGCAGATGCTGGAGTCTTGGGCAAAGCAGAAAGAGCTGGAGGAACTCAATGGATCAGGCAGCAACTCTACAGGTGACGTTTCAGGTTGGGAACCTTCTTACGATTCGGATGCTAAACAGTTTAACTCCCCTTCCCATTCCTACACTGACCTTTCTGTCCTGGGCCTCCTCCATTGCCAGAGTGAGGCCACACACAAACTGGGGCAATAGCACCTTGTATTCGTGCTTAGGCAGCTAACAACCCAGTGGTATGAACGTTAAATTCTCCAACTGGAGGTAACCTCTAACCCCTCCCCCAAACCTCCCCCCTTCTCCCCACATGCCCCCTTTCCTTCCTCCATTCTTCTGGACTCCCACATATTTCTCTCCTCCACCCTCCTCCCCTCCTACTTTCCTCCCTCTGGCTTCACAATCCTCAACTTCTAAAACCTGTCTCACACCTTCTGCTCTTATCCCTGGCCTATGTTCCAACCATCTGCCTATCAAACCCCCTGTCTATGTCAACTATCACCTGCCATCCTTTGCTCTGCCTCTCCACTTTTCTAACTTTCTTCTCTCCCCCTCCCCCCCTCCCTACAATCACGCCTGAAGAAGGGTCTCAATCCAAAACATCACCTATCCATGTTCTCCAGAGATGTTGCTTGACTGGCTGAGTAATCCCAGCAGTTCGTGTCCTTTTAGTCATTTGAGATGGGGAGGTTTTTAGATTTTTTTATTTTTAGATTTTAGAGGTACAGCATGGCAACAGGCCCTTCAACCCACTGAGCCTGTGCTGACCAGCGATCACCCCATACACCAGCACAATCCTACAACTAGGGATCATTTATAATTAACAGAGGGACAATTAACCAACAAACCTCTAAGTCTTTGGAGTATGGGAGGAAACCAGATGAAACCCATGTGGTATCAGGGAGAACATGCAAACTCCATACAGACAGCTTCTGAGGCCAGGATCGAACCCGGGTCTCTTACGCTGTGGGGTAGCAACTCTACTTGCTGTGCCACTGTGTCGTCCAGCATCTCTGGAGGACAAGGATAGGCAATGTTTTTGGTTTTGGAGAAGGGGTCGGCACTTTGTGAGACTGCAACAGCACTTCCCTTGTCAGCGGGTTTGAGTAACACACCAGGTACTGAGGGACAAGTGTGCTCAGATCACACCTCACCTCAGACGCTTTCGATTCGTGACCAGTCGATCGTGAAGCCATGTCTTAGTTATCTGGACTTGAATTTGACAGGATGAATTTTCTAAACTGTTCTAATTTTCGAATCTACCACAAACCTGTCTGTCACATTCTGCTGGCTGGCTGCTGATTTGGATGGTAATTTATGTGATGAATGAGACTACATCTGCTGTGAGGTTTTAGCAACCAGAAGAAAAAAATGTGCTTCATCTCTCTCATCTCAAATTCTACCAACATTCACATAATCATCATTTGGAGGTGATTCCATTACATCTCCCAAAGGAGCATTACATTTGGGTTCGAGGATTAAGTGACCAGATAAATTGGGTGATAATGAATTATTTGCTTTAGTTTAGTTTAGTTTAGTTTAGTTTAGTTTGGTTTAGTTCAGTATACAGTAGATATACAGCATGGAACAGGCCCTTTGGCTCGCTGACTTTGTGCCAACCAGCAGTCACCCACCCACTAGTTTGTATCCTACACACTGGGGACAATTTACAGAAATCAATTAACCTACAAACCAGAACATCATTGAGATGTGGGAGGAAACCGGAGCACCCGGAGTAAACCCACGCAGTCACGGGGAGAACGTGCAAGCTCCACACAGAGTGAGGATTGAACCCGGGTCACTGGCTCTGTGAGGCATGTCTTCCATTGATCTCAAAGCAAGTGGGAACTGAAGGAGATGCGTAACAGAGAATTGAGGAAGTGTAGGTACTGGAATCTTGAGCAAAACACAAAGTGCTGGGGGAACTCAGTGGGTCAGGCAGCATCTGTGGAGGGAATGGGCAGGTGATGTTTCCGGTCGTGACCCTAATTCAGACTCATGTGTGAAGCTGAAAGGAGATGACTACCATGCAGTCAGTTATCTTGGGTGGCCCAGTCCATCCAGAAGCAGTGCCGGGTTTATGATCTGCATGTATCTGGGCTGAAGTATGATCCTGATCTGTGGTGTCCAGTTTGAAGCAGCATGCCCCTTCCCCCTCTCTCTAGGGGGATACACAGCGGCACAGCTTTAAATTAACATCAAGGTTCAGGAACAGCTTCTTCCCAGCAACCATCAGGCTCTCGAATACCACAAACACCAACTAAACTGCGAACCATGAACTGTCTTGGTTGCACAAGGGGCAGCACTGTGGCGCGGCGGTAGAGTTGCTGCCTCACAGCGCCAGAGACCTGGGTTCGATCCTGACTATGGGTACTGTCTGTGTAGTGTTTGTACATTTCCCCTGTGACCGTGTGGGTTTTCTCCGGATGCTCCGGTTTCCTCCCACACTCCAAAGACGTACAGGTTTGTAGGTTAATTGGTTTCAGTAAACTGTCCCTAGTGTGCGGGATAGAACTAGTGTACGGGGTGATCGCTGGTCGGTGCGGAACAGTGGGTCAAATCCCTAAAGTTCATAAGTCATAGGAGTGGAAGTAGTCGCGGTCAGGATCGAACCCGTATTTTTGGTGCGGTAAGGCAGCAACTCTACCGCTGTGCCACCGTGCCGCCCATTCGGCCCTCCGAGTCTACTCTAAAGTCTAAAGTCAGGGAAAGTCTATCCAATGCCCCCCATTTCCAAGGTATCTAATAGCGAAAATCCAAAATGATATGGGTAAAGAAACAGACTAATGTAGGACCAACCTCATTTGCTAGGTAGATGGAAGAATAGATAGCTGTGTTCCAGCAGAGTGTGACAACACAAAATGTCTCAGTCAAGTCAATGGCAATGATAACCCATTCAATGGAGTGTTACTGCCGAAATTAACTGGTCTTATTTCCCCTGTACATACTAAATCGAGGACAATTCTACTTGAGTTAATTCAAAATAAACTCATTCAATTAATTGAAAACTTTCTTTAGCATAACTGACAACTTTGTATTATCGCAAACAACATAATTCTACAGTGCGATTGTGTTCGATAACCTTTACACTGCACTACAAACCCATTACGCAATTGTGGCTACATAGAATCTTCAAAAGAACAATCTAATTACACCATTACTCACTTTTGTCTCTTTTAATGTATATCCCAATGACTTACAGTAAGCTAGTTACAATTGCTACACAAATACAATCCAAAGCCATCACAACAACTCAACATTTAATCAGGAACCCAACCAAACTTTTTTGGGAAAAGATGCAACGTGGAAACAGGCCCTTCGACTAACCGAGTCCACGCCGACCACCGATCACCCGTTCTATGTTATCCCACTTTCTCATCCACTCCCTACACACTGGGGGGAAATTTGCAGTGGGCCAATTATCCCACAAACCTGCGCGTCTTTGGGACGTAGGAGGAGACTGGAGCACCTGGTGAAACCCACGTGGTCACAAGGAGAACGTGCAAACTCCATACAGACAGCACTCAAAGTCAGAATCAAAATGGGTCTCTGGCACTGTGAGACAGCAGCTCCACCTGCTGTGCCATTCTTACTAATTATTTAAAATTTAAATCTCTTTTGAAACTGATAACAGACCGATAGAATAATATGGCATGGCAACAAATCATTTGTTCTATATCTCTCTACATCAACTTCTATATCTCTTGTTTCCCTTTCGCCTGAAGAAGGGTGTCAACCCAAAACGTCACCCATTCCTTTTCTCCAGAGATGCTGCCTGACCCGCTGAGTTACTCCAGCTTTTTGTGTCTATCTTCAGTTTAAACCAGCATCTGCAGTTCCTTCCTACACATTTGGCCCAACTTGCCTATGCTATGCAGTGGATACCCTTTTCCATATTAACCCTATATTTCTTTTTATTTAATTTTTTCATTTTTTATTTTATTTATTAGAAGTACATTACATTACAACCAATTACACTAGTACTCATCACATATATCTTATTACAATTAATGTACTCCGTTTATTTTCTACACTAATAAAGGGAAAGGATAAGATTGAGAGAAAGATGAAAGTGAAGGAAAAAAGTGAGTGTAAAAAACGTGACAACAAGAAAGAACAAAGACCCTATAAGAAAGAAATTTAAAAAAAAGAGTTAAGAAATAGACCCTAAAAAATAAGAAAAAAGAGAAAAAGGGAAAAGAGAAAAACAAATACTTTGTTGTAAGCATCACGCAAATGGGACATACCAACTCTCCAGCTTTCATCCCCCCTTACCTGACCTCAGTTTTTTTTTAAGTACTTTTGCACCCTATACTTGTAATAATTCTATAAATGCAGACCACGTCAGGTGGAAGTGATCTGGTTTACCTGCCAGGAGGAGTCTTATCTCTTCTAGGTGTAATGTTTCGAACATATTTGAAATGCACATGTTTATAGTTGGTATTGGAGCGTTTTTCCAGAATTTTAGGATTAACTTTTTTCCAGTTATTAACGCATAGTCTATTAATTTCTTTTGGAACACATTTAGTTCTGGACTATCTTCCGTTGTTCCGAAGATAATTTATTCTGCTTTGGGTATCAGTTTAATTTTAAATAATTATTTTTTTTTGAAAATATTTTTTATTGGAGAAAAGTACACAACCTATTAACATCATTACAGTCTTACATTTTTTAATTGATAATATTATCAATTATTATTACATTGTCTCCAATACCTTTTGCCTTTTTTTTTAACTAGATAGAACTAAAAAGATAGATGAAGTAAAGAAAGAAAAGAGTGAGAAGAAAAAGAGAAAAAAAAGAAAAAAAAAAAAAAAAAAAGAAAAAGATGGTTAAAGAAGAATGGAAAAATTTATTAAAATAAAAAACTTCATTCGAGATATATTCGTACAGTTCAGAGTATAGCATTTCATCCATTCTTTAGCCCGAGTATTAGTCAGGTTCCTGTGCTGAACCATTCTGACCCTTTAAATAATCAATAAAGGGAGACCATGTTCCAACGAATAATTCCTGTTTGTCCAACAGGGAAAATCTGATTCTTTCCACGTTTAAGGTCTCCGTCATTTCTATAATCCACATTTTAATTGTGGGGGACGTAATTTTCAATCCAAAATTTTTGAATTTTTGTACAGAAAACAAATGAATGCGCTATAGTAGCTTCTTGAGATTGACATTTATCACAAATTGATGATACATTTGGGAAAATTTTATTGATTTTAGTTTTAGAATAATATAATCTATGTAAAATTTTAAATTGTATTAAAGTGTCTTACATTAATCGAACATTTATGCACGTTTAATAAATATTCATTCCACCTTTCCTTTGAAATTTTAATAGCTAATTCTTGTTCCCAGTCTCTTCTAATACCTTCCGTAGATGGTATTTCTACATTTAAAATAATATTGTACAAATATGATATTAAGTTTGCTGATTCAGCTTTTATCTGCATTGCTTCATCCAATACATCTGTTGAGGTATTATGATGATCTTTTGTATATTTTTTCAAATAGTCACATATTTGAAAATATTTAAAATATTGATTATTTCCGAGTTTATATTTTATTTGTAATTGTTGGAATGATAGTAATTTTCCAGTTTCGTACAAGTCACCGAACGTTTTAATTCCTAGTCTATCCCATTGTATGAAAGATTTGTCTGTAATAGAGGGATTGAATGAAGGGCTATTAATTATGGGAGATAAAAACGATAAATTTCTTAATTTTAAATTTTGTTTTATTTGTTTCCAAGTTCTAATTGTGCTATGTATAATTGGGTTTTTGTTATAATTTATGTTATTCAGTTTCATTGGTGAGAGAAGGATCGCTCCAATGTTTCCAGAGGAGCAGTCCTCTCTCTCCATTACAATCCAGTCCACTTGCTGGGCAGAGTTGTCCATCAGTTGAATCATATTTTTAATATTTACTGACCAATAGTAATACATGAAATTAGGGAGTGCTAAGCTAATACTTTAGCTTTGTTCAAGTGTGTTCTTTGTATTCTATGTGATTTATAGTCCCATATAAAATTCGTAATGTCGTAATTAACCCTATATTTCAACAATTGGTCAATAGCCTTCCGTGCCTCAGTCATTTAAGTGTAGGAGGAAAATCTATAATTAACAGCATTGATGTACAGTGAGATCTTGGGGTCCAAGACCATAGCTCCTTGAAAGTTGCAATACAAGACGATAAAGTGGTAAAGAAGGCATATTGTCTGCTTCGAAGATAGACACAAAATGCTGGAGTATCTCAGCGGGACAGCCAGCATCTCTGGCGAGAAGGAATGGCTTGTAGATATTAGGTACACAAAAATGCTGGAGAAACTCAGCGGGTGCAGCAGCATCTATGGAGCGAAGGAAATAGGCAACGTTTCGGGCCGAAACCCTTCTTCAGACTGATAGGGGGTGGGGAGAAGAAAGGAAAAAAGGAAAAAGGCGGAGGAGGAGCCCGAGGGCTGGGGGAGGGGAGGAGACAACCAGAGGGCTGATGGAGGGGACAGCAAGGGCTAGCAGAATTGGGAGAATTCATTGTTCAAGCCCCCAGGATGTAGACTGCCCAAGCGGAATATGAGGTGCATTTCCTCCAATTTACAGTGTTGCTCGCTGTGGCCATGGAGGAGACCCAGGACAGAGAGGTCAGATACGGAATGGGAGGGGGAGTTGAAGTGCTGAGAAACCGGGAGGTCAAGTTGGTTATTGCGGACCGACCGGAGGTGTTCGGCGAAACGATCGCCAAGCCTCCGCTTGGTCTCACCGATGTAGATCAGCTGGCATCTAGAGCAGCGGATGCAATAGATGAGGTTGGAGGAGATGCAGGTGAACCTCTGTCGCACCTGGAACGACTGCTTGGGTCCTTGAATGGAGTCGAGGGGGGAGGTGAAGGGACAAGTGTTGCATCTCTTGCGGTTGCAAGGGAAAGTACCAGGGGAGGGGGTGGTATGGGAGGGAAGGGAAGAATTGACAAGGGAGTTACGGAGGGAGCGGTCTTTGCGGAAGACAGACATGGGGGGAGATGGGAAGATGTGGCGAGTGGTGGGGTCACGTTGGAGGTGGCGAAACTGATGGAGGATCACTTGTTGTATGTGACGGCTGGTGGGGTGAAAGGTGAGGACTAGGGGGACTCTGCCCTTGTTGTGAGTGGAGGGATGGGGAGAGAGAGCAGTGTTGCGGGGTATGGCAGAGACCCTGGTGCGAGCCTCATCTATGGTGGAGGAGGGGAACCCCTGTTCCCTGAAGAATGAGGACATTTCAGATGCCCTGGTGTGGAACGCCTCATCCTGGGAGATATTGTCTGCTTGCCTTCTTAAGTTGGGCATTGAGTATAAGAGTCAGGAAGTCATGATGCAGCTTAAGAGGACATTGGTTAGGATGCATTTGGAGTATTGTGTGCAGTTCTGGTCACCCTATTACAGGAAGGATGTGGAGGCTTTTGAAAGGGTGAAGAGGTGGTTTACTAGAATAATACAATACAATATAATTTATTTGTCTTTTGGACAAATTTGTCATTTGGACCCCGTTGAGGTCCAAACAAAATGTCGTTTCTGCAGCCATACATTACAAAACGAAGAAGACCCGAGACACAACACAATTTACACATACATCCATCACAGCGCTGTGATGGAAGGCAAAAAACGTATCTCTCCACTGCACCCCCCCCCCCCCCCCCGATGTCAGAGTCAAAGTCAAAGCCCCCGGCGGGCGATGGTGATTATCCCGGATTAGGGTGCCTGGATTAGGAAGTATATTAGCTTCAGGAAGGGGTTAAACAGATTTGGATTGTTTTCTCTGGAACACTGGAGGCTGAGGGGAAACCTGATAGAAGTATAGACAATTCTTAGAAGGGTATACAGTCGGAACCAGGCTGGAAATATCAAAGATTAGAGGACATATCTTTAAGGTGAGAGGGGAAAAGTTTAAAGGAGATGTGCGGGGCAAGTTCTTCACACAGAGGGTGGTGGGTGCTTGGAACGTGCTGATGAAGGATGATGATGGAGGCAGATACAATGGTGCCCTTTAAGAGGCTTTTGGATGGGCACATGGGACTAACGTAGATGGAGCTCTGGGTCAGCATTTATGTGTTGGGCCAAATGGCCTGTGTCAATGCTGTACGACTCCAGGACCTAATAAAGATTCCAGAGTGGGAAGAATATCACTGAAAGTGCCGAAGGATTTTAATGTTTAGTTTAGTATAGTTTAGAGATACAGTGCGGACACAGGCCCTTCGGCCCACCGACCAGCGATCCCTGCACATTAACACTATCCTACGGACACTGGGGACAATTTTAATACCAAGCCAAATAACCTATAAACCTGTCTGTCTTTGAAGTGCGGGAGGAAACCGAAGATCTCGGAGAAAACCCATGCGGTCACAGGGAAAATGTACAAACTCCATACAGACAGCACTTGTGGTCAGGATCAAACCTGGGTCTCTGACATTGTAAAGGGCCTGTCCTACTTAGGCGATTTTTTAGGCGACTGCCAGCGACTGTCATAGTTGTAGCAGGTCGCCGAAAAACTGGCGACTGGACCCCCCCTATGACAATGTCTACAACAGGCTACAACTACCTACCACCTAGCCGATGTCAAGCTACGGCAAGCTACCGACAACCGGCGACCCGTTAGGACGTCCACCTACGACCACATCTACGACAACCTACGACCACACAGGCGACAACCTACGACAACCGAAGTCAACCAACATCCACCTGCGACAAGCTACAACAAGCAATGACCCTGTCGGCGACAACTAAAGACAACTGAAGACAATTGAGTCGCTGGGACCTGTCGCCGGTTGACGTAGGTTGATGTAGGTAGTCGCCAATGGAATTCCAGAAGTCAGCACCGGCGACAACCTACGTCACCTGGTGACAACCCACGACACCACCTACGTCAGGAGAAGTCAAGCTACGCTCATTGGCGTCAAGCCACTGTTGCCGAAAATGTTTGAACATGTTGAAAATCCAGCGGCGACCAGAAAGACGCTACGAATCTTTGGGCGACTGAGGGGACTACTCACAACCACACAGGCGATACCCCGGGGACCATGTGGCGATAGCCTAGTCACCTGTAGTCGCCTAAAAAAATTGCCTAAGTGGGACAGGCCCTTAAGGCAGCAACTCTACCGCTGCCCCACTGTGCCACCCTCTCTGGTTTAATATTTGCGTCTGTACTTCTCTCGTGACCTTGATCTGCTGAGAAGATGGAATTGATAACTTTGGACTTACCAATACAACTGATGGGCAACTCGTATGCTCCCGATTGAACGATCCAGTAAGAATTCTACGAGTGGGCTATTAAGGTGCCATTCAAACTTTATTGCCTATTGAAAATAAAACGGTCTTTTATAAGCGTTGAACAGGGAATTTATCTGCATACATTTACATTTTTTCTATTATCACAACCGAATGCTATTAAATTTTATTCATTCTATGAACCTGTACAATAATTGAGTCCTACAGCATGGAAACAGGCCCTTCAGCCCACAGACAGATACAGTGCTTCCGCGCTGTATGTGTAAACTAAACTAAAATAATGTTAAGAAGGTCAGATATGGATGTGCGTGCAGACGTCAGTAAACTTTCAACAAGCATCTCATCAGAAATTATTCATACAGTCAACAAATTAAAAGATATCAAACTTAAAACACAACACTGGAGGCGACCTGTACAATTGTATTGAGGCATAGTCTTGTTATTGAACATCTAGTGCTGCTGGAAGACTTGATGTCATTCTGCATTTCCTGCATGGTAGCATTTGGTTGTGAATGCTAGCCTGATTACCACTCTGCTTCAGTAGACATTGGTTTGATGGTATGTATGCTGGAGGCCCAAGGAACTGCAGGCACTGGAATCTTGATCAAAATACAATGTGCTGGAGGAACTTAGCAGGTCAGACAGTTTCCATTGAGGGGATGGAAAGACAGATGACATTTCGGGTCAGGTCCCTTCTTTCGGCTTCACAGAGTGGGAGCAGTGAGAGGGGGTCTCAAAAATCTTCCGACAGAGAGAGAGGGAGGAGAACTACTTGAAAGTGGGAATACTTTGAGGAGAAAGAGAGACAAAGTGCTGGAGTAACTCAGCAGGTCAGGCTGGAGAACATGAATAAGTGATGTTTTGGGTGGACTCTTCGAGAGGTAACATTTCGAGTCATGACCCGAAGGGACCCAAACGGGTCCTGACCTGAAATGTCATCTATCCATGTTCTCCAAAGATGCTGCCTGACCTGCTAGTTACTCCGGTACTTTGTGTCTTTTTTTTGTAAGCCAGGATCTGCAATTCCTTGTTTGTACTCTTTACTTTGAGGAGATTTTGCAGTGGGGCAGTGAAGTGGAGACACAAGGAACTGCAGGCATTGGAATCTTGATCAAAATACAAAGCGCTGGAAGATCTCAGCAGGTCAGGCAGCATCTGTGGAGGGAATGGACTGGCAATGTTTTGGGTGGGGATGGTGTGGTGTAATACTTAATGTGGTTAAATGACTTTTATGATGACAGATCCATATTCGGCAACAGCTCCATCGAAGACCGCAAGAAATTTCAGAGAAAGTAAAGAACCAAAGAACTAATGTAGAAACTGTAGCCCAGACCATCACGTAAACCAATGTCCCTTCCATTGACTCCATCTACACCAGGCAGCCTCATCAAGGCCACCAACATAACAAAGGACTAGCCTCACCTCTTTCCCTCTTCTCCTCTCTCCCAACAGGCAACAGGTACAGAAGCGTGAAAGCTCACACCTCCAGATTCAGGGACCGTTTCTTCCCAGCTGTTATCAAGCAACTTAACCATCCTATCACCAACTAGAGTGCAGTCCTGATCTCCCAACTACCTCATTGGAGACCCTTGGACTATCTTTAATCGGACTATACTGGACTTTATCTTGCACTAAACGTTAATTCCTTCATCCTGTATCTGTACACTGTGGGCAGTTTGATTGTAATCATGTATAGTCTTTCCGCTGACTGGATAGCACACAACAAAAAAGTTTTTCACTGTACCTCGGTACACGTGACAATAATAAACTAAACTAAACTAAACCATATCGTTTCATTTTCCTAAATGACGTAGTCTTGGATCAAGGTACTTTTCCATCAAATGCTCACTGCCAGCAAAGCCAGCATCTCTTGTCTCACCATGAATGAATGGGGAGATTCATTGCTTCATCTCACTCATTGCCCTTATGAAGGTGGTGGTGAGCTAACTTCATGAATCCTGCAGTCGTTCAGGAGAAGATGTTTTTTGGACTGGGAGCAAGATTTAGATGAACGACTGCCGATATACATTCATATTTCAGATGTGCACAGAAATCATGTACAAAATATAATCGATGGAAGTTTTATTTTGCTTTAGGTCAATTTAGTTTTTATCATCAGGACTTCTGGAAGATATTTTAATACCAGTGAAAGCTTTGAATGTATCTGATAGATGTTTTAATATCAGTGAGAGGTTGAATATATTGTTCTGCTGTTATAATGTATGTTCTCATCCTTCGTAAGTGTTGAACGCAGCAGGACACACCATGAACTAAACACCTCCCTACCATGTCAAACAATGTTTGTGTAGGAAGAAACTGCAGATGTTGGTTTACACCAAAGATAGACACAAAATGCTGGAGTAACTCAGCGGGACAGGCAGCAGCTCTGGATAGAAGGAATGGGTGACGTTTCGGGTCGAGACCCTTCTACAGACTGTGCGTCAGGGAGAGGGGAGACACAGAGATAAGGAAGTGTAAGAGGTCAAAAGAGATGCAGCTTAAGGAAAATGTAGAATAAACCATTGTTAGCTAGGAGAAGGTGACAACAAAGCAAACAGAGAAACAATTATAATCAGAGGGACAGTCAGATTGGTCGGAGAATGTTTGTGCTCTCTGTGAGTGGGTCTATGGTTCTCACAGTGGTTACCTCAGAACCCACAAAACTGAGTGTGGGCAAGTTAACCTTGATCCCAAGTGACTGCTCATAAGAAGGTATTAATGTGATAAGTACATAGAGTCATAAGGTCATACAGTTTTGACTCTATCGAGTGTGAAAACAGGCTCTTCGGCCCAACTTGCCCACACTGGCCAACTTGCCGCATCTACACTAATCCCACCTGCCAGCGTTTGGCCCATAATCCTCTAAACATGTCCTATCCATGTACCTGTCTAAATGGTTCTTAAATGTTGCGATAGTCCCTGCCTCCTCCAGCAGCTCGTTCTACACACCCACCACCCTTTGTGTGAAAACGTTTGATTGACGTGAGGGGGATAGATGGAGACAGGGGAATAGGGAAGATGCACGTATTTAGAAACTGTTTGTGATTCTCTATGTTTCTTATCATAGTGGTGGCAGAGTGGTGCAGCGGGCAGAGCAATTGCCTCACAGCGCCAGACACCTAGATTTGATCCTAACCTTGGGTGCTGTCTGTGTGGAGTTTGAACGTTCTCCCCATGACCGCGTGAGTTTCCTCCGGGTGCTCCGGTTTCCTCCCACATCCCGAAGACGTGCGGGTTTGGAGATTAATTGGCCCTCTGTAAATTGACGCTCGTGTGTAGGGAGTGGATGGGAAAGTGGGATGACATACTAGTGTGAACAAGTGATTGGTGGCCTGTGTGGATTCAGTGGCCCAAAATGTTTCCATGCTATATTTGTAAAATGAAAAAATAATAATTTGCAGTTGGAATAAAAATAAACATATCTATGTTATAACCTTGCTTCAATTTTCAATTCACGAAGAAGGGTCCCGACTGAAACGTCACCTATCCATGTTCCCCACATATCCTGCATGGCCCGTTGAGTTACTCCCCCCCGTTGAATTGCAACCTTGTCCTGGTCGGGGAGCTTGTGTGTCTCAGTGACCCCTAGAGCTATGCCAGCGGGAGATTCGTCTCCTGTTAGGGTCTCCCATGCTGCACAGGTCGAAGGGTAGAGGCGAGACGAAGAACGATCCACTGGTCCTCCAGGTTGGGGGTTGAGCACAGGGCTAACAACCCTGTCTCGTAAAACAAATATGTTACTGAAACAGCAACTGAAGGAATCAGCACTACTGGGGGTGATGGACTTCCAGGGCTATCGACAGATGCTAGGATGAATGTAAGAGAACCAGGCAGCATCCCAAGAATAGCCCTGCACTGGACACCGGAAGGGAAAAGGAAAAGAGGGAGACCCCAAAACCACCCGGCACCAAACTGTAGAGGAGGAAATGAAAACAATGGACCTGACCTGGGGTAGTGTCCAGAAGCTGGCCCAGAACAGACAGGAGTGCAGGACCTTCGTTGCTGTCCTACATGCCAGGAGGCATAATAGGCAGTAAGTAAGTAAGTAATTGAGTTACTCCAGCACTTTGTGTCTTATTTTGTAAACCAGCATCTGCAGTTCCTTGTGTCTTTAATTTATCCCTTGTCCCAAGGAAAACAACTGCACCATCCTGATTGCGACGTCATCAATGAATCAAGGATTGATCCTGGTTCCCTCCGGAACAGTCCATGGTGTCGGACTCATCACTAATTAATTCACGGCTGTAGAATTAGATATCAGCAAGACCAAGCATAGACTAGGCGACCCTTTAGTTGAAAATTTGCGCTGGGTCCACCAAGGCCTGCTGGAACTCCCGGTTGCTAACCATTTTAACTCCCCTTCCCATTCCCACATTGACCTTTCTGTCCTGTCCTTCATTGCCAGAGTGAGGCCACACGCAAACTAGAGGAACAGCACCTTGTATTCCGACGGTATGAACATTAAATTCTCCATCTTTAGGCGATACTCCCAATTCCCCCCTCTCTTTCCCATGTACCCTGCAACCCCCTTGATACCCATTTCTCCCACTCTCCCGCTGCTCTTCCCCCCCAAACACTAAGTCTCCTTCCACCCATATTTTCCCTCTGCCTTTACATTTCACTCCTCTTCTCCCTTTATCTGACACCCTTTGTTTCCTTTTCATCTCTAGCCTCTGTCACATTCTACCCATCTACCACCCCCCTCCCTCCCCCTCACTTGCATCCAGCTACCACTTGTCAAGCTTAGTTCCCCTGCTCCCACCTCTTTCCATCTCTCTCTCCCCCTCCCACCCCCAACTACGATGAATCTGAAGAAGTGTCCCAACCTGAAACTTCGCCCATCCATGTCCTCCAGCAATGCTGCCTGACCCCGTTGAGTTACCTTGGCACTTTGTATCTTGCTCAGGATCCCAGCATCTGTAGTTGCCTGTGTCTCCAGGCTTAGACTCGCTGCCCCTAAATTGTTTCTATTCAGGGCCACCTTTTGTGAGCCACATCTCCACATCTTAACACAATTATAGTTCTCTGACAGTAGTTCTTTTAAGTTGGCAGATAAGCTAAAAAAAAAGGCACAAAGTGACAGAGTAACTCAGCCGGTCAGGCAGCATCTCTAGAAGAGGTGGATGGGTGATGTTTCGGGTTGGGACAATTTGGAATGATTTGGGGGGAGGGAGGTGGAGAAAGTTAGATGAGGGGCAGGTCAAACGTGGCAGGTAATAAGTACACACAGAAATTTATATATTTTTTGATATGCTGATGGTTGGACAAATGCCAGAGATGAAAAAGAAGGTGTGAGACAAAATAACTGCAGAGTTGCAAATTTGTTTCACATTTTTTCTTCTCTGGCCTTTGTCCAACAATCTGACAATCAACCCCTTCGCCTGTGTTCACCTATCACCTGCCACACTTTGTCCTGCCTTTTCCAGCTTTCTTCCCCCTCTCTGACAATCAGACTAGAGCAGGGTCCCGTACCAAATGTCACCTATCCAAGTTCTCCGCTGATCCGCTGAGTTACTCCAGCACTTTGTGTCTTTCTTTGGTATAAACCAACATCTATTTTTTTGTAAGCCAGCATCTGCAGTTCCTTGTTTCTAGCTAAGCTAAAAAAACAAACAATTGCAGGCAGGTTTCGCTTTTCAGGTCCCCGGAGGCAGTAACAGCGAGAGTTGGCTATAATTCTCTGCTTAATGTTATACTTTATCAAAGCCTATTTACCTGAACCAGCTGTGGCAGATAGTCCAGCAATTCGTCATTGAGAATGGTTCCAATCTGCTGGACTGCAGTCCGGCGAAGATCTTGATCTGAGAAACTTAACAAGTAGAAAACAAATGGAACCGTGAGTGAACCCACTTCTATCCCCTGGTGCACGAGAATATTATAAAATATAGAACAGTACAGCACGGGCACAGGCCCTTCAGCCCACAATGTCTGTGCCAAACATGATGCCATGATCAACCCTTATCTGCCTGCACATGATCCATATCCCTATCCCTCCATTCCCTGCGCCAATCCAAACACCTCTTAAATGCCACTATCGCGGCTAGATTGTCATCATGTATTGTCTTTCTGCTGACTGGATAGCATGCAATAAAAGCTTTTCACTGTACCTGACAATGAACTAAACTGAACTGCCTCCACCACCAACCCCGGCAGCACGTTCCAGGCTCCCACCACTCTCTGTGTCAAAACTTGCCCCGCACATCTCCTATCAACTTTGCCCTCTTACCTTAAAGCTATGCCCCCTAGTATTCGATATTTGCATCCCGGGAAATAAGGGTTGTGACTGTTATGTTATGAGAAAATTTAATTCTATGAGGGAATTAATTTGAAAAAATTAAGCATATCTACTCTCCAAATTAATCTGAACCATCCAACAATGTGAGAATATTGAGTGGTTTGGAGGAGCAGAGGATCTTGGAATAATAAAGATTATTTTGTTGCTTGAAAGTGGCGTTGCAGGTAGATATGGTGGTGAAGAAGGATTTTGGTACATGGGCCTTCATCAGTCAGGGAACTGAATATAGTGACATTATGTGACAGTTGTATAAGACGTTGGTGAGGGGGAATTTGGAGTATTGTGCTGAGTTTTGGTCACCCTGCCATGGGAAGGACGCTATTAAGCTGGAAAGAGTGCAGAAAAGATTTACGAGGATGTTGCCTGGACCTGAGGGCCTGAGATAAAGGGAGAGGTTGGGCAGGCTAGGACTTTATTCCTTGGCATGCAGGAGGATGAGGGGTGATCTATAGAGGTGTATAAAATCATAAAGGAAATAGATTGTGTGTATAGAATCTTTTACCCAAGTTTGGGAAATCAAGATCTGGAGGACATACATTTAAGGGTGGCAAGATTTAATATGAACCTAAGGAGCAACCTTTTCACATGTAGCTTGGTGGGCATTTGGAATGAGCTGCCAGAGGAGGTACCTGTAATTGAGGTAGGTACAACAACAACATTTAAAATATTTTTGGACAGGAAAGGTTTTGAAGAATATGGGCCAAATCCCGGCAAATGGGACTAGTTTAGATTGGGCATCTTGGTTAGCATAGAAGAGTTGGGCAGAAGGGCCTGTTTCTGTGCTGTACAACTCTATGACTAAAGAAGGACAGATCAATAAGGACATAAAGTGCTAGTGTAACTGCAAGTCAGGCAGCATCTCTGGACAACATGGATAGGTGACGTTTCGGGTCGGAAAACGTCACCTATCCATGTTCACAGATGCTGCCTGACCTGCTGAGTTACTCCGGTACTCTGTGGCCTTTTGTGTAATAACCAGCATCTACAGTTCCGTCTTTTTATAGGGCAGATCAATAAGATGGTTAAAAAAGGAATATAGGTACTTTCTTTTATTATCTGACACACATTACATGTTGGAGCAGCAAGGTTGTTGTTCCATAACTATATATAAAATACTAAGTAGGTCAGTGCTTATGCACTGTGTACACTTCTGGTCATCAAACTTCAGAAAGAACAGGATTGCTCTAGCAAGGATGCCACCGAGATTTACAAGGATATTGCCTACGATTCAAAATATTGTGACAAATACAAAAGAGTGTATAACCAAGGTTTATTTCCTTTGGAACAGAGGAAGCTAAGAGAAATGTGTATGAAGTTATGATGCCGGGGATCCATGAACCTGTCTTCATCGATGGGATGGCGGTGGGCAAAGTAAGCAGCTTCAGGTCCCTGGGCGAACATATCTCTGAAGATCTGTCCTGGGCCCAGCACATTGATACAATCGTAAAGAAAGCCTCTACTTCCTCAGAAGTTTGAGAAGATTCAGCATGATGCTGAATACTCATAAGCTTCTACTAGACATTTATGAGCAGCACGGTGGCGCAGTGGTAGAGTTCCTGCCTTACAGCGCCAGAGACCCAGGCTCGATCCTGGTTATGGATGCTTGTCTGTACAGAGTATGGATGTTCTTCCTGTATGAAAACCCCTGCGTGGGTTTTCACCGGGATCTCTGGTTTCCTCCCCACACTCCAAAGACGTACAGGTTTGTAGGTTAATTGCCTCGGTATATTTGTAAATTGTCCATAGTGTGTGCAGGATAGCGTAAGTGTGCAGGGATCGCTGGTCGGCGTGGATAGGGTGGGCCGAAGGGTTTGTTTCCGAGCGGTATCTCTAAACCAAACTAAACTCGAGCATTGCGACTGGTTGCATCACAGCCTGGTTCAAAATGTTAAACACCCAATAATGAAGACTGGAGAGAGTAATGGACACTACCCGGTCCATCACGGGTACTGACCTTCCCGCCATTAAAGGGATCTACAGGAAGCGCTGCTTTAAGAAGGTAGCCAATATCATCACAGACCCACACCACACTGGCCACACTCTCATCTCACCAATACCATCGGGAAGAAGGTACAGGAACCCGAGAATCGTGAGCTTCTTCTTCCAGGCAACCATCAGGCTCTTGAACCACCCTACACAACTCGACCTCAGCAACGATCTACTGTGGATGTTGTTTAAGGCTGCTCTGTGTGCTTCAGTTTGCACTGCTATCGTCTGGTTACTCGGTATCACTGAAACTCTATCGATTTGTTGATTATCGTGTATTTATTTGTTGTGTTTTTGCGTTGCTGTGCCTGTAAAGGGCGGCACAGTGGTGTCGCGGTAGAGTAGCTGTCTTACTGCGCCAGAGACCCGGGTTCAATCCTGACCTGTCTCTACGGTTTGTACGCTCTCCCTGTGACTGTGCGGGTTTCCTCCAGTGCTCTGGTTTCCTCCCACATCCCAAACATGCAGGTTTGTAGGTTAATTGGCCACTGTAAATTGCTCCTAATGTGTAGAGAATGGATGAGAAAGTGGGATTTTCCGATAGACCAACAAACTATCTTTAATCGATGTTGTTGGACTTAACCTTGCACTAAACATTATACCCTTTATCCTGTATCTGTACACTGTGGACGGCTTGATAATAATCATCTATAGTATTTTCACTGACTGGATACCACACAACAAAAAGCTTTTCATTGTACCTCAGTACATGTGACTATAATAAACACGTGTGAACAGGTGATTGATGTGCAGCATGCGCTCGGTGGGCCGAAGGGCCTGTTTCCATGCTATATATTTAAACTGAACTAAAGTAAATTAGCTGAAATATGATTTTGCTTAATTAAAACAAGTGATCTCATCTTCGTGCAAATTTTTCACAAGTGCCAATCTAGATCCTGTTTCCTCCGCATTGCTTCTTCGCAGCTGGTTTTGTTGGCGTGGAGCCCTGTAAGGGATAAGTTAGGTTGCATCTGTGAAGTGTTAAACCTGTTCGACTTGGTGTGGTTATACATTCATCTGCAAGCCAGAGACAACGGGGAAAAGCTTTGATGGTAGAACATTGCCTGAAGTTGATTAGCCTGCGCTGACTGGCTTCTCAAATTTCCATTGACAGACTTTAGAGATTCAGCGTGGTAACAGGCCCTTCGGCCTACTGAGTCTGCACCGACCAGCGATCACCCCGTACACCTGCACTATCCTAGACGCTAGACAATGAAGAATTTACAGTGGCCAATTAACCTACAACTTTTACGCCTTTGGAGAGTGGAAGGAAATCGGAGCACCCAGAGAAAACCCATGCGGTCACATGGAGAAGGTACAAACTCAATACAGACAACACCCTTATTCAGGATCGAACCCGGGACTCTGGTGCTCTAAGGTAGCAACTCTAATGCAGCACCACAGTGCTGCCCTATTGGGGCTCTATTCAGACAGGAATTTGAAAAGATAATCTCAGTTTTGTTCTGGAATTTTAGAACACTCAGGAGTGAAGGAGTTAACAACAAGTGGTGAACACTGCCCGGTCCATCACAGCTACTGACCTTCTCACCATCAAAGGGATCTACAGGAGGCGCTGCCTCAAAAAGGCAGCTAGCATCATCAAGAACCCACACCACACACTGGCCACGGTCTCATTTCACTCCTTCCATCGGGAAGTAAACCATGACCACCAGGTTCATTAACAGCTTCTTCCCAATAACGTTTAGGCTATTGAACACTACAAACACCGACTAAACCATGAACTGTCTTGGTTGGACTCGGGATTCTGCCCTTTTGCTTTCCTCTAATATCGTTTTTTTTTTTAATATCAAATTTTCCTTTGTTTATTGTGAGAGCTGTTATGTTGCTGCAAGTAAGAATTTATCGTTCCGTTTTCAGTACGAATGATAATTAAACATCTTGGCTCTTATCTCATGACTTGATATTTGAGAGACTGCCTACTGAATCTTCCTTCCACACCCGTATCTGTTGGTGATGGTGATTTATATTCCTGGACCAGTTGGGAAATTCACAAAAGATATGTTGCTAGCAACACAGTGCAGGTTTAGACACAAAATGCTGGAGTAACTCAAAGGGTCTGGCAGCGTTTCTGGAGAAAGGCCGGCGTTTCACGCCTCCAATTGTCCTCCCCTCACCCACCTCCACCTCAATCCTTCAGTCTGAAAAAGGGTCTCGACTCGAAACGCCACCCATCCTTTTCTCCAGAGACGCTGCCTGACCAGCTGAGTTACCCCAGAATTTTGTGTCTATCTTCGGTTCAAATCAGCATCTGCAGTTCCTTCCTACACACTGTGTGCAGGTTTAGCTGATATTGAGTATGTTGGCAAAATAAATATGAGGATAAAATTACAAAAACAGATTAAATGAACAGGATTAGTATTCAGGAGACACTGGAATTGCAGATGTTGAAATCTTGAGCAGAACACAAAGTGCTGGAGAAACTCAGCGAGTCAGGCAGCAATCGTTTACACAAAAATGCTGGAGAAACTCAGCGGGTGCAGCAGCATCTATGGAGCGAAGGAAATAGGTAACGTTTCGGGCAATCGTTTAGTTTAGTGTTAGAAATACAGCATAGAAACAAACCCTTTGGCTCAATGGGTCCACGCCGACCATTGATCACCCGTTCACATCCACTCCCTACGCACTAGGGGCAGTTTACAGAGGGCCAATTCACCTACAAACCCGCACGTCTTTGGGATGTGGGAGGAAACCGGAGCACCCAGAGAAAAAAACCATGGTTACAGGGAGAACGTGCAAATTCCACAGACAGATAGCACCCGAGGTCAGGATCGAACCCGGGACCCTGGCGCTGCGAGGCAGCGACTCTACCCGCTGCGCCACTGTGCTGCCCCTTTGATTTTCGTGTCCTGTTAATTTGATGCCTGCATGACTAAACACGTTAATTGCAGTTATTTGCAATGTTTAAACCTTTTTAAATTTAACACCAAAATTGTACGGAAGTTATAGCAAAAATAATTAACAAGCAAATCACGGTGCAAACCACAAAGTGGTGGTTTCCGCCCACACGCCAAAGATTTGCAAGTTAATTGGCCTCTGTAAATTGTCCCTAGTGTGTAGGATAGAACTAGTGTACGGGTGATCGCTGGTCGGTGCGGACTCAGAGGGTCGAATGGGCCTGTTTCCACGCTCTATCTCTAAACTAAATACTGCCCCACTGTAAATATCAAATAAACTGATTCTTGGTCAAATTAAACATATTTTTATATATATATATATATATTTTTTGAAAATATTTTTTATTGGAGATAAGTACACAACATATTATCATCATTACCAGTCTTACATTTTTAAATTGATAATATTGTCAATTATTATTACATTGTCTCCAATACCTTTTGCCTTTTTTGTTGTTTTTTTTAAACTAGATAGAACTAAAAAGATAGATGAAGTAAAGAAAGAAAAGAGAAAGAAAAAAAAAACAAAAAAAAAAGAAAACAGAAAAGAAAAAGATAGTTAAAGAAGAATGGAAACATTTATTAAGATAAAAAACTTTGTTCGAGATATATTCGTACATTTCAGAGTATAACATTTCATCCATTCTTTAGCCCGAGTGCTAGTCAGGTTCTTGTGCTGAACCATTCTGACCCTTTAAATAATCAATAAAGGGAGACCATGTTCCAACGAATAATTCCTGTTTGTCCAACAGGACAAATCTGATTCTTTCCACAATTAAGGTCTCCGTCATTTCTATAATCCACATTTTGATTGTGGGGGTTATAGGGCCTTTCCAAAATTTTAGAATTAATTTTTTTCCCGTTATTATACTATAATCAATAAAGTTTCTTTGTGTTGTTGTAAATGTTTGACTTAATTCTAATGTTCCAAGTATTATTAGTTTTGGATCCGGGTCCAATTGTGTGCTGGTCACTTTAGATATTATACTGAAAATATTTACCCAGAATTTTTTAATTTTTATACAGTTTGCAAACATATGAGATAAATTAGCTTCTAAATGTTGACATTTATCACATATAGGTGAGATATGTTGAAAGATTTTATGTAATTTTGTTTTTGAATAATATTGTAATTGTATTAAAGAATGTCTGGCATTTAATGAACATTGATGTATGTGTTGTAAACTTTCTTCCCAAGTATCTTTCGTTATTATTTGATTTAATTATTTTTCCCATGTTTGTCTGTGTAAGTCCGTCGATGGAATGTCACTGTCTAATAAAATATATATATATGATATTAATTTTTCTGTATTAGGATGTTTATTCCAACATTCATCAAGAATTTCTGAATTTCTAATTCGAAAATTTTGAGTATTCGATTTTACATAATCTCCGAGTTGAAGATATCTGAAAAAATCATTTCCTCGAAGTCCATAAGTCTGTTGCAACTCCTGAAATGTAAGAAAAGTGCCTTCCTTGTAAAGTTGTCCCATATTTTTGATTCCATAATTCTTCCATTGTGTAAAACCCCTGTCCAACCATGAGGGTTTAAACAAAGGGTTATTCACAATTGGAAGAAAAAGTGATAAGTTATCTAATTTTAATGTCTTTTTTAATTGTTTCCAAATTCGTATAGCACTAAATATTATAGGGTTTTCCATATAATTTTTTTTGTTTAATTTGGACGTAGCAAATAATATTGAGCTGATATCAAAAGGTAAACAATCTTCCTTTTCCATTTTTAACCAATCTGGTTGTTGCTCTATTTCTTCCAACCAGAAATTCATATTTTTAATATTAACTGCCCAAAAATAAAACAGGAAGTTTGGTAGAACCAAGCCTCCATTTATTTTTGATTTACACAAATGTCTTTTGTTTATCCTATGATTCTTATAATCCCAGATAAAATCATTAACAATGGAATCCAATTTAAAAAAAAAGTTTTTTGACAAATATATCGGAATTGTCTGAAAAAGGTATAATATTTGCGGTAAAAAAATCATTTTTATGGCATTAATTTTGCCAACCATTGAGATAGGAAGTGTTTTCCAATATTGAATATTCTTATGTAGTTTGTTCAGTAATGGGGGAAAATTTGCTTTAAATAATGATGTATATATCTTAGTTACGTAAATGCCTAGGTATTTGAATTTTTCATTTACTATTTTAAATGGAAATTGTTGTATTATCTATTTGTTGTGTTCCCTTATTGGCATAATTTCACTTTTATTCCAATTTATTCTGTATCCTGAGAGTGAACCAAATTGGGTTATTAGCTTTAATAAGTTTGGAATACTAATTTCTGGTTTTGTAATGTAAATTAGTACATCATCTGCGTATAGAGAAATTTTATTCACTGTATCCTTTGTATTATACCCATGTATTTCCGGATGACCCCTAACTCTTTCTGCGAGTGGCTCAATAGCAAGCGCAAATAATAATGGAGATAACAGGCATCCTTGTCTACAACCTCTCGATAGGCTGAATTTAGATGACAACCTTTGGTTTGTTAATATTCTAGCCGTAGGGTTTGTATATAACAGTCTTATCCATGTGCAGAATTTCTCCCCTAGCTGCATATTTTCCATCACTGAAAATAAATAGGACCATTCAACCTGATCAAAAACTTTTTCAGCGTCAAGTGAGATTATTGCTAGATCTTCATTAATATTTCTCTTAGAATATATAATATTAAATAATCTTCTTAGATTATAATATGAGTACCGTTTCTGAATAAAGCCTGTTTGGTCAGGGTGTATTAATTTATTCATCACTGTACTTAATCTATGCGCTAGTATTTTAGTTAATATTTTCTGATCTGTATTTAAAAGTGCAATTGCTCTATATGATCCCGGATCTTCCGGATCTTTATCAACTTTAGGAATAAGTGTTATTATAGATTCATTTAAACTATCTGGAAGTTTCTGTTGTGTATAGATATGCTCATACAGCCTTTGTAAACGTGGGGAGAGCAAGTCATAACATTTTTTATAGAATTCAGAGCCTAAACCATCTGGTCCTACTGCTTTACCATTTTTTTAAAGAGCCAATAGACTCTTCAATATCCTTTATCGTAATCTCCCTTTCTAATAATTCTCTATCGTTTGAGACTAAACCTTTTAAATTACATTTTAGTAAAAAATCTGCTATTCCTTCTGGTTGTACTACAGTTTTAGTTGAATAAAGATTATGATAGTATTGGAGAAATCTCTCGTTTATATCCTTGGGCATTTTTAATAATTCTCCTGTATCTGTTCTAATTTTATGAATTATTTTTTCCCCTTCCATTTTTCGTAACTGACGTGCTAATAGTTTTTGTGGTTTGTCTCCAAACTCGAAATGTAATTGTTTGGTTTTTTGATAAAGTTTTATTACTTGTTCTGAATACATTTTGTTTAATTTATATTTCAATACAGCAATTTTATTATGTTTTAAAATAGATGGCATTCTCGCATTGTCTATATCTAGTTGCTTGATTTCCCTTTCCAATGTTTGTTGTTTAATCCTGTTCTCTTTATTATAAAATACTTGGGCAGAAATTAATGCACCTCGAACAAACGCTTTAAACGTTTCCCACATAAGAGAAGTAGGTGTCAGGGTTGTCGTTTACCTCAAAAAATATATATATTTTTTTTATTTTTTTTTTATTTTTTATTTTTTAGAAGTACGGTAGATTACAGTAATGTACAACACGTATATATTAATACATTTTTTGTACCGCTTCACTTTTTTAAACTTTAAGAAAGAAAAAGAAAGAAGTAAGAAAAGTGAAGAAAGTGCGCAAAGGTTGTGAAGTGCAAAAGAGTGTTGGGAAAAGAAAGCCCCTTAGAAAAGAGGTTAGAGAAGGAAGTAAAGTTAGAAAATAGACCCTAGAAAAAAAAAGAGAAAGAAAGAAGGAACAATCGCTCTATTATAACTCTTATACCATACTTCATAGAGAAGGAACTACCAACCAAGTCTGTTTTTATTTTACCTCCCATTACCAGGTCCAGATACCTTTTATTTATTTATTTGTTTTTCTAAATTACTATTGCACCTCATACTTGTAATAGGTCCAAAAACGTAGACCACGTCTTTTGAAATTGATCTACTTTGCCTACTAGGAGGAATCTCATCTCTTCCAGATGTAATGTTTCCAACATATTTGATGTCCACATTTTTATTGTTGGTGTGGGCGCATTTTTCCAGAATTTAAGTATAAGCTTTTTTCCCATTATTAGCCCATAATTGAGTAAATTCTTCTGATACACGTTTAATTCAGGAATACCTTCCGATATTCCAAAAATAATCCATTCTGGTTTTGGTACCAGTTTTATTTTGATTAATTTTGAAAAAATATCAAATATTTCAAACCAGAATTTTTGGATTTTTGTACAAAAAACAAAAGAATGTGCTATGGTAGCTTCTTGACATATACATTTATCACAGATTGGTGAGACGTTAGGAAAGATTTTGTTTAGTTTGGTTTTTGAATAATATAATCTATGTAATGTTTTAAATTGGATAAGCGTATGTCGTACGTTGATCGAGCATTTATGCACCTGTAATAAATGATTATCCCAACTCTCTTTTGAAATTTTTATACCTAGATCTTGTTCCCAATCTCTTCTAATTCCATCTGTTGTGGGTATTTCTATATTTAAGATGATATTATATAAGTATGATATTAAATTAACTGATTCCGCCTTTGTCTTCATTGCTTCATCTAGTAAGTCGGAAGGCATATTATAATAATCTTTTGTGTGTGTTTTCAAATAGTCACAGATTTGTATATATTTAAAATATTGATTATTTTTCAAATTATATTTCAGTTGTAGTTGTTGGAATGATAGTAATTTTTCTAATTCATACAGATCTTCGAGCGTTTTAATTCCCATTCTTTCCCATTGTATAAATGCTTTATCTATGATTGAAGGTTTAAACGATGGGTTATTGACTATTGGTATTAAGAGAGATAGGTTTCTTAATTTTAGATTCTGTTTTATTTGCTTCCATGTTCTAATAGTGCTATATATAATTGGATTTTTATTATAATTTTTATTATTCAAATTTATTGGAGAGAGAATAATCGCTCCTATATTATTCGGGGAGCAATCCCCTTTTTCCATTATAATCCAGTCCACCTGCTGGGCAGAATTGTCCAGCAGGTGAATCATATTTTTAATATTTACTGCCCAGTTATAATACATAAAGTTAGGGAGCGCTAGACCCCCCAACTCTTTTCGTTTGTTAAGGTGTGTTCTTTGTATTCTGTGGGATTTGTAATCCCATATAAAATTTGTAA
Organism: Malacoraja senta; assembly: GCA_038087875.1. Lineage (NCBI taxonomy): Eukaryota > Metazoa > Chordata > Chondrichthyes > Rajiformes > Rajidae > Malacoraja > Malacoraja senta. The sequence continues at coordinate 30,908,968 of CM075985.1, forward strand.
TGTCTGAGTCCAGTTTTTTGAAAAACTTTTTTGGGAGATATATAGGTATTGATTGAAATAGGTAAAGGATTTGTGGTAAGAAAATCATTTTTATAGCATTTATCCTACCTATTAAGGACATCGGAAGTGTTTTCCAAAATTTAATCAGATTATTTAATTTCTTAAGTAGGGGATTATAATTAGCTTTAAACATATCATGGTAATTTCTAGTAATCTCAATTCCTAAATATTTGAATTTTTCCATAGCTATTTTAAAAGGGAATTTCCTGAGATGTGTTGAGTCTTTTGGTTTAATCGACATAATTTCACTTTTGTTCCAATTTATTCTATATCCTGAAAAGGATCCAAAGTCCTCAATTAAGTTTAATATATTTGGTATACTAATTTGTGGTTTTGTGATGTACAGTAGTACATCATCAGCATATAGGGATAGTTTGTTGTTTGAATATTTTGTGTTATAACCGTGAATATTCGAGTGTGTTCTTATTTTTTCAGCAAGGGGTTCAATTACCAAAGCAAATAACAGCGGTGATAGTGAACATCCTTGTCTGTTGCCCCTAGATAATTCGGATGAATCTCTCAAATACGCTCAAGAAATCGCGACTAAGGCTGCATCAACTGGAGACTGAAAACCAAGACGACATGAACAAACGAACTTGCTTATTCTTCCAACAAGAGTATCACAAGGAAAGTGAATTAACTGAACACTGATTTTTTATTTTTTATTTGACTTCAAGCAACAGATTCTTAGTGAGACGTGGCTAGACATTATTATCTTCGCTGGAACATTGTGCTATGTAATTCAAGGACACTACGTGCTCAAACGAGGAAAACCTGATAACGGGACGAACTGCTGGGCTGAGAGTGAAAAACATCACATGGCTTATATTGTTTATAAAAAACTGAAAAAACTGAGAACTAATAATAATTAACAATTAACAATACTAATATAGAAATAGCAATTGAAATAGATAAAAAATGTGCAGTCTGCTCTGTTTAGCAGATAACAGCAAGTGCTATGCAGCTCGAGAGTGGAGGGAGGGGGAGACCGGGTACCTGGCATAACTCCAGGAGCCAGACTCCCGTTAACCCTTCCAGCGAACAGCTCATTTTTAACAATATTAAAATCAATTTAAAATAGTTAAGAGATAATATACACTCGAGGTTGATATGAAAAATATATACGGCTTATATAGTTTTACAAAATGCTGAGAATTAATCATAATTAATAATTAACAATACTAATATAGAAATAATATTTGAAACTGATAAAACTGTGGTGCCTGCGTCATAACGCAGACAGCAGTTATCACCTATGTTCGCAGCTCGTGGAGAGGAGAGGAGATCAGGCACCTGGCACAATTCCAGGAACCTGACTCCGGTTAATCCACTCAGTAAACCGCTCACTTTAACAATACTAAATTCATTTTAAAATAGTTAAGAGATAAAGAGTGAGTAGGATATGGAATCGAATACATTTGACATATATATAAATTGTAACTGGGTGAAATAGAACTGAATTGGAAACGGTAATGACCCCATAGATTTTGGGTAATAAATACAGCGGGGCTAACTTTATACCAACTACGCCGGAAGCGTTATGGATGTCGTACCCCACAGACGAGTGGGCCACTCACTACGGTGTTGAAATTTTAGACACCGTAAATTTATTTGATTTATATATATTTTTTTTAATCACAATATGTCACATCTGTGTGTTTTTTCTTCAAGGACAATCGCGCAGGAGAACTACCAAGGAAGTCTATAATAGAAATACTCCCAAAATAACCAGAGTCCGGAGGTATGAACGCACCACAATAATTAAGGTCATTAAAATTGGTAAAAATGCATGACGACAATCAAAAGAAAATAGGAGGAATCACATTATGTAGTTGGAATATAAGGGGGATTAATGAACCTATTAAAAGGGGCAAGATACTAGCTCAGTTGAAATCATACAACACGGACATAGCGTTTCTACAGGAAACACATCTTAAACAGCAAGATCAGACAAGACTGAGGGCGAACTGGATAGGCCAAACATTTCACTCTTCATTTACCTCCAAATCTAGAGGTACTGCAATTATTATTCGTAAAGGAATTCCATTTAAATCAAAGAACACTATTTTAGATAAGGAAGGGAGATATCTTATAGTAGCAGGGGAGATCAATAATATGCCAATTACGCTGGTAAACATATATGCGCCCAACTTTGATAACCCTCAATTTTTTAATAAAATTCTGAATATAATTGCAGAATCTAATTATCAAAATGTTATAATCGGAGGAGATTTTAATTGTGTTTTAGATCCTTATTTAGATAAATCGATGCAAAAACAAAAAGGTCAGACGAAATCTAAAACCAGTGAACTCTTACACACATATATGGAAAACACAAATATAACAGATGTATGGAGGATTGCAAACCCGACGGGAAGGGATTACTCGTTTTATTCAATGGTGCATAAAACATATTCACGGATAGACTATTTTCTAGTGGATACAAAATTAATTTCGCAATCTCTGAATCCTAAATATCATATTAATGCGATCTCAGATCATTCTCCGTTAACTTTTGTTCTAAAACTAGAAGGAATGTCTATGAATAAACCGTTCTGGAGGTTTAACTCACAAATTTTAAAAGACCCTCAAGGGAGTATCTATCTAAAAAAACAGATGGATCTATTTTTTGAGTTAAATGATACACCAGAGATATCCCCCACGTTATTATGGGAATCCTTCAAAGCATTTATAAGAGGAGTCATTATTTCATTTCAAGCTTATCAAAATAAAAAGAATAAGAATGAACAAAGACACTTAGAAGATCAAATAAAACAGTTAGATATAGATAATGCTAAAGACCCAACTATGGATAAACATAATAAAATACTACTACTGAAATTTCAGTTAAATAAATTACTGTCAGAGAAAGTTATAACATTATTTCAAATCACAAAACAAGAACACTTCGAATTCGGGGACAAACCCCACAAACTTCTAGCACGACAACTTAAAAAACGGGAAAAAGAGAATGCAATATTAAAGATTAAATCAGATAGAGGGGAAGTATTAACACTACCCAAGGATATTAATAAAAGATTTGCTCAATTTTACCAGAATCTATACACATCTAAAACGTCAATAGACAATAATAAAATCTCAGAATTTTTAGATAATTGTAATCTACCACAATTAGAACGCAGGGAACAAGAGGAACTGGGAGCACAAATTACTTCTAAGGAGATAGAAGACACAATAAAAACACTAAAAAATGGAAAAACACCAGGACCAGACGGATTCAGTAATGAATTTTATAAATCTTTTTATGATATAGTTACTCCACGATTACAAAAAATGTATACATATGCTTATAAAGAGCAAAACCTACCTGAAACACTAGCGGAATCAACGATCATATTAATACTTAAAAAAGATAAAAATATAGAAGAACCAGGATCATATAGAGCTATTGCTTTGTTAAATACGGATCAGAAAATAATAGCAAAAACATTAGCCAATAGATTAAGCAAGTATGTTAGTAGACTAATACATGAGGATCAAACAGGATTTATACCTAAGAGACACTCATTTAATAATTTGAGACGTTTGCTTAACATAATGCATTCACATAAATCTTATGACCAAGAGTTAGCTATCATCTCACTGGACGCAGAAAAAGCGTTTGATCAAGTAGAATGGGACTATATGATCAAAGTATTGCAAAAATTCCAATTGGGAGAAAACTTTATTGCATGGATAAAACTACTATATAACAAACCTACGGCTAGAATACTAACTAATAATATATTATCTTCAAAAAATATTTGAATCTGTTTAATAAGATATTCCTGGCATGATCTTTCGTTCAAAATTTGTGGGTTAAATCTCCAATATGTTTGTTTCTCGGACATTCCATTTAATTGAATCATGAATGTTACAGGTGCGTGATCTGAGATTATAATATTTTGGTATTTTGAGTTGTAAGTAAATGGGATAAACGTGGAGTCAACTAAAAAATAATCTATTCTTGAGTATGTTTTATGTACTGGTGAGTAAAATGAATATTCCCGTCCAGTTGGATTTTCAATTCTCCAGACATCCTTAATATTAGTGGTACTAATAAATGAATTTAAAAATACACTTGATTGAGATTTTACTTTTTTTTGCCTTGATGATCTATCTAAGTATGAATCTAATGTGCAATTGAAGTCTCCTCCAATTATTAATTTATATTGTCTAAATTCAGGAATTATATTAAATGTTTTATTAAAAAACATAGGATTGTCAAAATTAGGCCCATATACATTAAGAAGAATCACTTTTTCTCCATTTAACTCTCCAACTAATATAATATATCTACCATCAATATCCGCTATTGTTGATGAATGCGTAAAAGGTATTCCTTTACGAATTAATATTGCAACTCCTCTGGACTTATGGGAAAAAGAGGAATGATATGATTCAGCGATCCACTTAGCTTTAAGTCTATGTTGAGATTCCTTTTTAAGGTGTGTTTCTTGAAGGAATATTATATCTGTTTTGATTGAATTTAGATGTGCCAAAACTTTACCTTTCTTAATTGGTTCATTGATTCCCTTAACATTCCAACTACAAAATGTTATTCCCTCACCCCCTCTTGTCATATTAACATCTTGCATATTGTTTCTAAGGTGGTCTATAACCGAGCAGAAGGTACAACACATAAAACCTGACCCTGCTCCCGAACCTCAAATAGATGAATTTTAAATAATATACATCGCTCTTCCGAACACATCTCCTTGAATTAGTCTTGTTGTTCCATTCAAACATTAAGTTATAAAAATATTTAAAGTGAAAAAAGTGATAGAATTGGTTAGTATAGGGTGAAAGAAAAAAAACTACATCTACAATGAGTGTAGTTAGTGATAGCCACACTAACGTGGCTAGAATTCTAAAGACTTCCGTAGCCTTTGTTAAAAAAAAAATCCCAGCTCCGTGCCCGAGAGAAAAAAAAATGAATATTTCTGACAATCAATTAACTTCTTTGGGAGTAGCAAACATATATATATATATACACATACATACACACACACATACATACATATATATATATATATATATATACATATACCCATATGCATACATATATACGCACATATCCCTGTAGAAAAGTCCAAAAACAGCATAAATTCACAACGTTATTATTCTCTACATACCGTATTAATATCTTCGCTAAATCTATAAATTTAATGTTAAATTGAAAAATAAAGAGAAAAACCATCAAACCTTATTATGACGTAGGCTGAATTACCTCTTGCACATATTCCTATAGAATATAAGTATGTAACTCATTTCTACGTTAACCAGAGACTGTTAGTTATTAATCATTGTTATCAATCATACCCAGTATTAAATTTTTATGAGTAATATAGATGTTAATAATTTTAGTAATAATATAGATATTTAATAAGTATTAGTAGTTACATGTATAGTTAGATATGAATATACTAAATAGTGATAGTGATTAATAACGATTGGTCGTAACTATGATATTATTGTTCTTAGAGTTTATACTAAAAATAAAAAAAGATTAAAAAATTAAAAACCACGGTTTTCTCCAATGTCCACCGTCCATTTCAGTTTTTGAATGTCCTTAAAGCTCTTAAAAGAACTTTAAAGGTCCTTTTAAATCTGGCAAAGTCCCGTTAATCCTTGACTCCTGAGGAGTAATGTAAATTCTTCAGTCTGCGGTCACGTTCTCGATTTCTTTGGCAAATTCCAGTGCTTTTTCGTGGTCTGTAAAACATTGCTCCTTCTGCTTGTAGGTGACTCTTAGTCTTGCGGGGTAAAGCAAGCCGTATCTCAATTCAGGTACCTTCTTCAGTATTCTTTTTGTCTCAGTGAACCGCGCTCTTTTCATGAAGACCTCTGCCGGATAATCTCGGTAAATACTGAACCTCACACCTTCAAAATAGAGCTGTCCGCTTCGGACAATTTTCTTCATTATCTCGTCAAATTCATGATCAAGTTGCACCTTTACTATAATTTGTCTTGGATGGGCATCATCTTGTGTACGACGCCCCTGCGCTCTATGTGCTCGACCGAGTGAAGGGTTTTGATCCAATTTTAAGGCTTTTTGTAGTAGGTCTGCCACAAAATCCCGAGGGCCCATTTCCCTCTCACTTCCTTCTTTCACCCCTACAATTCTTAAATTCTTGCGTCTTTGACGCCCCTCCAGATCGGTACACTTATCACTTAATTTGATCACCATACCGGAGAGGCGTTGGTTTTCAATAAGGAGTCGATTTACAGCTTCCACACTTGTCGCCGCCCATTTCTCAAGTTCGGTTATCGCTGTTCTATGTTGATCAAGTGCTTGATGAATGGGGACCACCTCCATTTTAACACTCGATTCCACCGAAACGAGCCTGGCTTCCAGCACTTCCATCTGTTCCTTGGCCTCATCGTCCCTCGACCTCTTCCAGACTTCCAGTATTTCTTGAACGGTAGAATCCATTTCTGCTTTAAAATCTTCCTTGAAAGAGTTAAGTTCCTCTTTAAAATTCAATTTCAAATTTCCTTCGAAGGTTTTCAACTGTAATTGAATCTGTTTAATTTCAACAGCGAGAAAAGTTTTAAGATCTTCAATTTCAGACTTTTTCTGCTTTGATTTCTTCGTTGGGTCTTCCTGGGCCGTCATTGTAACTGAGGCCGAGGCCGAGGCCTCAGTTAGGCCTACCTCTTCCATCGGTGGTTTCCCTTAAACGTTTTTTTTGACACACGGGGGGGGGGGGGGGGGGGGTATGTTGCATCGACATACCGTCAAAGTCGCGCGCCTGATGACGTCACGCGGCAGGCAGCCGTTCAGATCGCGATCGCTGCAGGTAAGACCCGATTTTCTCCCGTTTTCAGATTCTTCAGCACGGAGCTAGTTGGCACTGGACTCAAGCCTCCATAGCGCCACCGGAAGTCAAATTAAACATATTTTTGAAAACCTCCTAAACCTCCACTGGCAAATTAAAATATGGTATTCCAAAGCAACTGTTTCAAGCTTCCCGACCCTTGCAGGAAGCAGGTTAGAAATAGAAGTTTAGAAATCTCAGCTCTGAGAGAAATGGAGGAGCCCATGTCTTAAACACGCATTTATTTGTGTATCCAGTGTATCCAATCTCCTAGCTCAGGGGTGGGGAACCTGCGGCTTTCTAGGCCATTAAGTGCAGCCTTTTGAATGAATCCAAATTTTGTAGAACAAATCGTTTTATTTTTATTTGATTCATATGTTTTTGTTCGTCTTTTATTGTTTTTATTTTAATCTTAAAATGAACGTATTTAAAATACCAAAGAGTAAAAGAAGATTCGATGAAATAATCCTTCCCGACTGACGGCCACAATTAAAACATTCGTAAGTCATGAGGGTTATTTTAACACCTGTTATGCTCATGATTTAGTTCTAATGCGACTCTAGAATGTACGTTAACCTCCTACAAAAAGCAGTCACAACAAAGTCATTAAAAGGTTACTTAACTTTAGAATTAACACATTTTTTTCATTTTGTTGAAGTTAATACAATGTAGTTAGATTTTTACAAAATAATGTCCATTTTGAAGTGTATCTAATTGAAGTTTCTTGGATGCGGCCTTATTAGATTATGGCTAACTTAATGCAGCATTCCAACATGAAAAGTTCCCCACCCTTGCCCTAGCTTATCTCAGCCCTGGATATAGGCAGCCCTGGAGTCGACCCTGGCTATGGGTGCTGTCTGTATGGAGTTTGTACGTTAACCCCGTGAACTGCGTGGTTTTCTCTGAGATCTTCAGTTTCTTCAGTTTCCTCCCATATTCCAAAGACTAACAGGCTAGCAGGTTAATTGACTTGGGTTTGTATACTTGGTATAAGTGTAAATTGTCCCTAGTGTGTGTGGGCTTGTGTTGGTGTGTGGGACCGCTGGTTGGTGCAGACTAGGTAGGCTGAAGGGCCTGTTTCCACGCTGAATCTCTAAAGTCTAAAGTCTGTCAATGGAAATTTGAGAAGCCAGTCACCGCAAGCTAATCAACCAGGCAATGTTCTACCAGCAGGCCAGGCTGCAGCAGAAGTGAATGGACAGACAATGTTTTGGGTCGGGACCCTTCTTGACACTGATTGGATTAGGGGGAAGAAAACTGGAAAAGGAGACAAAAGAGTTTCAGACAAGGAGAGAAGAGGAGCAGTGAAATGTTAAGCCAGAGGGAGCAACATGGGTGGAAGGGGACATGGAACTTGTGAAGGAAGGAACTGCAGATGCTGGGTTAAACCGAAGATAGACGCAAAATGTAACTCAGCGGGACAGGCAGCATCTCTGGAGGGAAGGAACGAGTGACACTTCAGGTCAAGACTCTTGTCTGAAGAAGGGCCTCTCCAGAGATGCTGCCTGTCCCGCTGAGTTACTCCAATATTTTGTTTCCAGCTAAGGGATTTGTAATGTAGCAGTAGAGAGGATAGAGAGAATTTCATAAAGGAGTAAAGAATAAGAGGACTGTGCCTTAAAATTGCAGTTTTGTTATTCAGGGTGTTGTCAGACAGAATGCTCTCTGACATAAGTGCAGTGCGACTTTATAACTACTTTTCCAAAGTGTGAATGGTGCCAGAGCCATTTAAAACTTTCAGAGCTGACTTGCGTCATCAAGGGTATTGAGGATTACATTACCAAAGTGAGCAGATGTACTTATAACAGAGCGGGCAGAATCTAACCAGTGAAACAAAGGCTGGAGTGGTCTCTTGCTGTTTCCAAGGGCAAAGTTTAAACAAAGGATCTAATTAATTTTCACGCTGACGTGCACAGGTCTTGGCGTTCTTGTTTGGAATGTATCCCTTATTGGTTACAGAGAAGATGGAACAGCATAGAAAAGGCCCACAATATGTATGTTGAACATGATTACAAGATAAACGAATCTCAGACAGTATCCGTGGTCAGGATCGAACCTGGGTCTCTGTTGCTGTAAAGCGGCGACTTTACTGCTGCGCCATTGTGCTGCCCCTTGGTCAGAATCTTTTCTTGTGTAGAGTGTCCCCAGGGTGGAAATGTCAAAGAAGGAAGGGCATAGGTATAAGGTGAGAGGGGCAAAGGTTAAAGGAGATGTGCGGGGCAAGTTTTTTTCCCACAGAAGGCGGTGGGTGCATGGAACTTGCTGCCTAGCGTGGTGGTGGAGGCAGATATGAAAGTGGCATTTAAGAAGCTTTTAGATAGGCATATGGATTGGTAAGGGTGTCAGGGGTGACGGGGCAAAGGCAGGAGAAAAGGGTTGAGAGAGAACGATAGATCAGCCATGATTGAATGGAGGAATGGACTCAATGGGCTGAATGGCCTTATTCTGCTCCTAAAACATATGAATTGATGCAGGGGATTTAGGGATATGGATCTCGGCCAGGAGAAGGGTTTAGTTTAATTTGGCATCCTGTCCGGCACAGACATTGCGGGCCGAATGGCCTGTCCCCGTGCTTTACTGTTGCATGATCTATGAAATGGACCAAATGGGATTTGTGTTGTTGGGAATAAAACAGTTGGCATTGTCAAGTCGGGCTGAATGGCCTGTTTCTGTGCTGTAGAACTCCTTGATTTTACTTCCCAGCTGAAAGCCTCTCCAGGTCCAGGTTCTTGCAAAACTCAAGGACAGTAGGCACAAAGAAAGTAAGCATAACGAGGATAGATGTATGAGATTTGATGGGCTAATTGAGAAAGCTTGAGATCCGGGTGCTGCACAGTAGACTCACAGATCCAAATGATCTGCCTGTAATCAACTGCAAGGTCGTCCTGGCCATAAAAGTTAACAGCTCTGCTCAAGGAAAATAAACTGCAAAACGCAAAGCCTCATAGAAATTATTGGTGTGAGGAGCTGCTTAAAACACTGAAAATATTAGATTAATATGAAGTTAAAGTAATCTAAAATTATAAAAAATATTCAATTATGAGATATAAAATTGTAAAGTTATGAGATATAAAATTATGATTCGCACAGATAGAGTAGACAGTCAGAGCCTTTTCTAAGGGTGGAAATGGGCAACACTAGAGGGCATAGCTTTCAGGTGAGATAGGGGAAATATAATGGAGATGTGAGAACAGGTTTTATACACAAGAGTGGTGGGTGTTTGGAACGCGCTGCCAGGGGCGGTGATGAAGGCAGAATTGATAGCGGCGTGGAAGAGGCTTTTAGATAGATACAAGGATATGCAGGGAATGGAGGGATATGGATCACGAGCAGATGAGATTAGTTTAACTTCGCATCATGTTCGGCACGGACATTCCTGCACTGTACTGTTCTAGGCTTGTAAAATAATTTAAAATTTTTCTTTTTACCTCCCGTGTCTTTGACCCTACAACCGCCATTGGAATCGGAGGGATTGTGAACTTAGCATTGTGTCATCAGAAGCAGTCTCCGGTGGGGGAGAGACGATTCTGGACTTACCTGGAGCCGGCAGTCGCCGAAAAGGTCACGTAAGTGGGACAGGCCCTTCAATCAATCAATGCTTGCCGGCTTTCTACAATTCAGTGCATGCATGAAAACGTTGGACTGCCGCTGAATAACTGAATAGGAGATGGCAGAGAGTACAAGAGAGTGGTGGACACTGCCCAGTCAATCGCAGGTTCTGATCTCCCCGCCATCTTTTAAGTTCCTGGGAACTATCATCTCCAAGGACCTTAAATGGGGGGCTACCATCGACTCCACAGTCAAAAAGGCACAACAGAGGATGTACTTCCTGTGGCAGCTGAGGAAGCACAATCTGCCACAGGCAATGATGGTCCAATTCTATACGGCCATCGTAGAGTCTGTTCTCATCTTCTCCATCATGGTCTGGTTTGGCTCAGCCACCAAGCACGACATCCAGAGGCTGCAGCAAATCGTCTGATCAGCTGAGAAGGTTATTGGCTGCAACCTTCCCTCCATTGACGAACTGTACACTGCAAGAGCCAGGAAGCGAGCTGGTAAGATCATCTCTGACCCCTCTCACCCTGGCCACAAACTCTTTGAATCACTTCCCTCTGCAAGGCGACTCCGGACTGTCAAAGCTGCCACAGCCAGACAAAAAAACAGCTTTTTTCCACGAGTAGTAGCTCTACTCAACAAACAAAAATCTGTAGCCTCCGTTTGCTCTAGTATTTTATTTAATTCACATGTTTAATCGATAATGTTTTATTATTAATGTTTAATGTTTTATGTATCATCCCTAACTGTCACTGTATGTCATGTTGTTAATTGCGGGCGGAGCACCAAGGCAAATCACTTGTATGTGAATACTTGGCCAATAAACTTATTCATTCATTCATTCATCAAAGGAATCTATAGGAGGCTCTGCCTCAAATGCCAGCCAGCATCATCAAAGACCCACTTCATTATGTTTGGCACAGACACTGTGGGCTGTTCCTGTGCTGTATTGTTCTATGAAAATGTGACTCCTACCATCGGGAAGAAGCAACAGGAGACTGAAACCCGTGACCACCAAGTTTAAGTACAGCTTTTTCCCCACAACCATCAAGCTCTTGAACACTACACAACATTAACCTCAACTATGAACTTCTATGGAGTATTTCTGGTTGCACCAAGGGACTTCAGACATTTTGCACTAGTGTTATGGTTATTAATCTATTGATTTTTTGTGTTCATTACATAATCTCTGTGTATTGCATTTAAGATGCTGCAATACACATTTTTTGTTCCATTGTTGATACATACAATACGTCAATTAAATCTAGACTCTATTTACAACCACAAGCCCCAGCTGACTTGGGTCGGTCTAATCAAAAGGACCACAAGTTTATGTTACCCCAAGCATCAAACAGATGAAGATAATCTAATGGATTTCATCGGTCGGGGCATTGACTATAAGTGTCAGGAAATCATGATGCAGCTCTATAGGACTTTGGTTCGGTTCATCATCATCGTTGAAAACATTAGTGACGCAGTGGTGCTGGTTTCCAACGGGAAAGGTGACGGACGCACCACACATCTCTGTCCTCCAGTTCCTGCGGACATCCGCCGCTGGAAGTATAGGATTTTGGTGTGTGTGCTTTATCATCATTCCTCACAATGCTGTGTACGACAGTGATCGCAACTTCTACTGAAGTGTGGATGGCCATTGGCTCGCTAAGAAGCTCATCCGCCCTTGAACAGGTCTTGTTTTTGGTCCTGCTGGGGGTCCACAGCCCCCTCCTCACCTGGCAAACCAGGTGGGAGAGAAAGTTTAGCGGACGACTATCTGACCATGGAGCAGGTAGCACGGGATTACATGGTACCCGTGGCGGGGGGGTGGGGGAACTCCCCCCGACCTGACCTGGTAGGCTGCATTTGGAGTATTGCGTGCAGTTCCAGTCGCCCCTTTACAGGAAGGATGTGGAGGCTTTGGAGAGAGTGCAGAGGAAGTTGACCAGAATGCTGCTTGATTTAGAGGGTATTAACGACAGGGAGAGGTTGGATTGTTTTCTGTGGAACACCGGAGATTGAGGGGAGAGCTGGTCGAAGTATATAAAATTATGAGAGGCAGAGAAGACCCAGAACATCAGACCAAGCTTGAAGCTAAGGTGGGCAAAGTTTAAAGCAGATGTGTGGAGCAAGTTTTTACACAAAGGGTGGTGGGTGCCTGGAACGTGTTGCCAGTGTTGGCGGTCGAGGCAGATACGATAGTGATGTTTCAGAGATTTACGATGGGCTCATAGATACAAAGGGGGTGGATTATGTGTGGGCAGATAAGAGTTGATCTTGGCATCATGCGCGGCACAGGCATTGTGGGCCGAAGGGGATATTCCTGTGCCGTTCTATGAAAATGCGTTTAAAATAAAGACAAGCGTTTTGTGTAAGACGTCAACCCTTGCGGGAGGAAAATTCACCGGGAGGTACACCAGACCCTACCTTGAAAGCAACAGTCCCAGTGACTCCAATGGGTTTGCTGAGAAGCTCCACCTCTTGAGCACAGCATAGACCTCAGGCAGAGAGACCGTGCCCTGGCTCAGTCCGCTGCCCAGTAAGAGAGGAAGGAAGCAGTTTGAGTTGTTGCAGAAGGAGCGCTTCGTCCAAAGCAAGTTCTTCTCACCTTCCCCAATCCTGGAAAACACAAATTGACATTCCTTACGTTCAAAATGTAGACAAATATCCCAGCATTTAAACTTCGACTTAAATGGTTCAATGGTATTTTATGATTCAATAGTATCATAATTCAACAGACTATGTGGCCAGATGGATAAGACTTCGGATTGCAAATCCATTCCGCTTTGCACGCCTGGGTTTGAATCCCACCCTTGTGATTAAGCGACTTTTCATATATTGAGGTCGATACTGTGACCTTTTAGGGTCGACATGGTGGTAGAGTTGCTGCCTTACAGCGCTAGAGACTCGGGTTCGATCCTGATTATGTGTGCTGTCTGTACGGAGAACTGTACGATCTCCCCATGACCATGTGGGTTTTTCCTGGGTGCCCCAGTTTCCTCCCACACTCCAAAGACGTACAGGTTTGTAGGTTAATTGGTATCGGTAAAGATTGCAAATTATCCCTATTGTGTCGGATGGTGCTCGTGTGTGAAGATCGCTGGTCGGGCAGACACGGTGGGCCGAAGGGCCTGTTTCCTGCTGTATCTATAAAGAAACAAGCTAAACTACTTTATTTTCCATGTACCAAGGTAGAGTGAAATTCCTTTGATATACAGTTCAGTAAAAATCTTACTATACATTGGCACAATCATACCTAAGAACAAGTGTGTAAGAATAGTAGATTACACTGAGGCAGTACACAAGAGTCGCCACATCTTGTACCCTTCAAGTTCAAAGTTGTTAAAAATGTTTGAGTCTTAACTTGGCCTTAGTGCATGTTGTCCTGATAACGGCATTGGGTTGGAGTTGCAGGGTCGGCCTGGCCTGGCGGTGCTGTCGATGTTACGGATGACAACTGAAAACTTTCACTGACAGCGTAAAACTCAGTTGCACATGAAAATCGCCGTCACACCTGGCCCACCCAACATCGCCGTCGCACCAGGCCCACCCAACATCGCCGTCACACCAGGCCCACGCAACATCGCCGTCGCACCGGGCCCACCCAACATCGCCGTCGCACTGGGCCCACCCAACATCGCCGTCACACCGGGCCCACCCAACATCGCCGTCACACCGGGCCCACCCAACATCGCCGTCGCACTGGGCCCACCCAACATCGCCGTCACACCGGGCCCACCCAACATTGCCGCTGCACCGGGCCTACCTAACATCGCCGTCGCACCGGGCCTACCTAACATCGCCGCCGCACCGGGCCTACCTAACATCGCCGTCGCACTGGGCCCACCCAACATTGCCGCCGCACCGGGCCCACCCAACATTGCCGCCGCACCGGGCCTACCTAACATCGCTACCGGACCCGACCTACTGAACATCGCCGCCGGATCGGAACTCCCCGAACATGGCCGCCACACCGTGCCCCACTCCCCTCTTCGCCTCACCGGGCTGGCCGAACCGTACCGCCCCACCAACCATCCGCCCACCGGGACCTCCCACACATCGCCCGCCGACCCGGACTCTACTGCCCACGGACTCCTACCATCGGGTCCGCCGACCCTCGCCACTCCACCGCCCTCCAGCAGCCTGCAGCCGTCGCCTTACCTGCAAACTGGACTCTGCACCGGGCATGAAGCCTCCACGCTGCTAACTCCCACTCCTCTGGGTTTGACTGCACTATGTCCTAGTGCTAGTCTGCCCAACCCTGGTAACCTCAGTGGCTGTTCCACTGGGTCTTCCCCATCCCCCTCAAACTATGTGACCCCTGGTCTTCCCTACCCACACTACAGCCCTCATACCCCCCACCCCCTGACCACCCTCTACCCCCCCACCACACATTGCCTCGTCCTCAGTCCACTCACCTGCCTTCCTACGGCCCCAACCCCCATCCCTGTGTTCACCATCCCCCCCGACCTCCCCCTCTCCGACACCGAAAGGTCTGTCCTCAGCAGAGGTCTTACCTTTGTCCCCCTCCGTCCCCACCTCAATAAGTTCCGCGCCCACCACGACTTGGAGCTCTTCTACCGTCGCCTCCGCCCCACAGCGTTCTTCCACGGGAAGGAGTCCTCGCACCCCATTGATGATCCCTTTTCCCGTCTCCAACGAACCCCCACCTCGTGGACCCTCCCTCGTGGCCCTCCGGCTTTAGAACTTATTATCCAAAACTGCCATCGCGACATCAACCGCCTCAACTTCTCCACTCCCCTGTCTCACTCCAATCTCTCCCCCCCCCCCGAACGTACAGCCATCGACTCACTCCGCAACAACCCAGACTGGGTTATTAAACCCACCGACAAGGGAGGTGCCGTGGTAGTCTGGCGTGTCAATCTCAACAAAGCTGAGGCCACGCGCCAACTCTCGGACACCTCCTCCTACCTAAAGGAAGGAGGAGCCATCTTGGTGAACGGCTGCTAATCAGCAGCCGTCTGTTTAATTCACTTTTTTTTGTAGTTTTAGTTAGTCTTGTGTGCTGTCTGTAGGAGAACTAGACTTTTAATGTAGGGGGAAGGGGGTAACCTTATTTCTAGGTCCCTACCTGGTCGGTGAGGCAGCTTTTTCTCCGGGCTGCCCCGTCGACCCGTCCTCGTGGCCTACCAGCGGGCGTGGAGCGCCGTTTCCTGGCGGGGACCGCCCAGCACCTTCAGCTTCGGTGGCGGCACAGCGCTGGAGCGCTATCGCGGAGCGGGCGATGCCTTGCCTGGGTCACCGCGCTGGATCGACGCGCTGGAGCTCCGGTGAGCTGTGACCGCCGATCTCAACACCTCCGGGCTGCGGGTCTGCAGAGCGGTCGGCGCCGAATTCAACATCTGGAGCCTGGGAGCTCCAAACCGGCGCGGCCTTGTCGGCTTCGGAAGCTGCGGTCTACGGCAATGGAAGCGGCCGTTCCAGGTGGCCCAGCCGCTGAAAGGACTCTCCTGACGCCAGGGCAACAGCACCCGGCGAGAACGGCCAGGAACATCGGGCCTCCGTAGAGGCAATAGCGGAGGCCTCAATAGGCCTGACTGTGGGAGAACTGGGGATGGGGACTGGACATTGTGCCTTCCCCCACAGTGGTAATCATTGTGGGGGAATGATTTTTGTATGTAGTGTCTATTTTAGTCTGTGTCCAAGATGGCGGTCGGAAGGGAGAGTGGATGCTGGCGCGGTTAAGCTGCCGCTGCTCTCTCTTCACATTGTGTTTCTGATTTTTTTTGTGTCTTTGGATCGAATTCTGTCTTTAATTTGTGTATTGGTGATGTCTTTATAATTTATTTTACTCCGATTATATGTTTCTTACTTGTTAAACTCTGTAAGGTGTCCTTGAGACTTTGGTATAAGGCGCCCATAAATAAAATGTATTATTATTATTATTATTACCCTTGGACCATGACCCCACAAATGAGCACCAGGCCACTATCTCTAGCACCATCACCGACTTCATCAACTCCGAAGCCCTGCCCCTCCGAGCCCCCAACCTCATCGTTCCCCAGCCCCGCACGGCCAGATTTTATAACAATCAGTCTGAAGAAGGGTTTCGGCCCGAAACGTTGCCTATCTCCTTCGCTCCATAGATGCTGCTGCACCCGCTGAGTTTCTCCAGCTTTTTTGTGTACCTGCACATTATCTTTCTTAGTTTATTTTCGTTTAGTTTAGAGATACAGCGCGGAAACAGGACCTTCAGACCATTGAGTCCCCACCCACCATTGATCCCCATACACTAGCACCACCCTACACACTAGGGACAGTTTACAACTTTACGAAGCCAATTAACCTACAAACCTGTACGTCTTTGGAGTGGGGAAAGAAACCTGGAGACAACCCACGTGGTCACGGGCAGAGCGCACAAATTCCGTACCCGTAGTCAGGATCGAACCCAGGTCTCTGGTGCTGTAAGGCAGCAACCGTGCTGCCCCTACAAAAAACAGTCTTCACAATCCCATTTTTCTGTGACGTACACAAAATCCCCACACATAACTTCCAAAGTCAAGCTCCAGAAACCTTTCAAATGCTATTACTGCATCTACATCAACCACCACCACTCCCAGCACCTTCCAGGCACTCACCACTCTGCTAAATCAACTTTTAGACGTTTGCCAGCATGTTGCCTGGATTGGAGGGCAATAGCTACAGGGGGTGACAAGCTTGGATTGTTTTCCCTGGAGCATCAAAGGCAGAGTGAAGACCTAATTTAAGTTTTGGGTGGACAGTCAGAATCTTTTTTTCCCCCAGAGAGGAAATGTCAAAGACTAGAGGGCATAGCCTTAAGGTGAGAGGGGTTAAGTTTAAAGGAGATGTGCGGGGCAGGTTTTGTAACACAGAGCCGGGTGTGTGCCTTGAACGTTCCACCAGGGATGGTGGTGGAAGCAGATACAATAGTGGCTTTTATGAGACCTTTGCATAGAGACATGGAGACCACCGGGTGGCACCAGCAATGGCTGCCTTGCCAACAGTTTGTCTTTCTCTTCCTTCTTTGTGTTTTAATAGTATGTGTTAAATGTATGTTTTTAGTATTCTTTAGCTTGTTTTATGCGGGGGGGGGGGGGTTGGGGGGAGTTGGGGGAAACGTTTCTAATCTTTTACCTCGACGGAGATGCGATTTTTTTCCGTATCGTATCTCCGACCGCACTGCGGCCTAACATCGATGAGTTGGCGGCCTTTGCTGGAGACCGACTTTTGAGAGCTCCACCGCGGGTGCCTGTAGGAGTTTAACATCGTGGAGCTCGCGATCCCTTTGCCAGGGATCGACCTCGGAGGTGCATCCGTGGGTGCTTGCGGACTTAACATCACGGAGCACACGGTCTCTGGTCAGAGACCGACTTCGGGAACTCCAAGCCACAGGATCTTCAATTGCCCCAACGTGGGAGCTTCGACCGTCCCGACGTGGGAGCATCGATCACCCAGACGGATGGTTTGACAGTCCGGACCACGGGAGAATAAAGAGGAAGAAGATTGGACTTTATTCCCTTCCATCACAGTGAGGAATGTGGGGAATCCGCTGTGGTGGATGTTTATGTAAACTTTTATGTAGTTGTGTGTTTTTTTTCATATAGCTGTATGGTAATTCACATATCACTGTACCTTAATTGGTACATGTGACATTAAAAGACCTGTGAAACCTTTGAAACCTTTGATGTGCAGGGAATGGAGGGATATACATCACGTGCAGGCAGAGGAGATTGATTTATCATGATATCATGTTCAGCATGGGCATTGGGGGCCGAAGGGCCTGTTCCTGTGCTGTACTGTTCCATGTTCTATGTTCCAAGATGACCATCTTCTTAGAGGCAACTAGGAAGTAAACACCAGCCTCAGCAGCAAAAAAAAGGCCTGTCTCTAGAATGTTTGGAATAAAATGAATTGTATTCTGATCTGGGCAAAGTTTAACCTGTTCAGTGCCAACCCGAAATATACTCTGGTCATGGCCAAGAGTGAAAAAAAAACTTGGCAGTGACAAGGTTAAAGGGGATGACCCTGCTTCTGATGGGATGATGTTAAATTCATAACCCCTTTGATTTCCATGGAGGTTGTAGATCAAAAAGACATGGGAGGTAAGGAGAGCTCTAAAATCAAGCTCAATTGATAATGCTGGCTTGAACATGTTTGACACTGGGTGTATGGCATTGTGACATTCTTTGGTAACTTTCCGGGAGTTTCTGGCACAGGACTTGAGCATTGCTTTATAAACACCAGAGAAAGCAATAGGATTTGGATTAAGGCTCAGAATGGAGAGATAAATGTTGTAAAACACCACTCGGGAAGGATTACATAGAGAAGCTGTTTCATTCAGTTAAAACCAATAATAATGCTTCAAAAGTACTATGGATAATTGTCTGGAAATGTAATCCCACAATGTTGTGTTTACAGTTGCCTTGCAGGATTTTTTAGGGAGGCAGCATGAAAACAGGTCCTTCGGCCTACCCAGTCCACGCTGACCAGCCATCACCCTGTACACCAGCACTATCCTACACAATAGGGACAATTTACAAATTTAACGTAGCCAAGTGACCTAAAAACCTATATCACTTTGGAGTGTGGGAAGAAACCGGAGCACCCGGAGAAAACACGAGGGGTCATGGTGACAAAGTACAAACTCGGTACAGACAGCACCCATAGTTAGGATCGAACCTGTGTCTCTGGAGCTGTAAGGCAGCAACTCTACGACTGCGCCACCGTGCCGTCCAGTTGAGAACATTTTTCCGGAGTAAGATGCCAACCCCACCACCAGCCACATCTTCCGCCCTTTCCACCCCACCCTCCACAGGGACCTCTTTTCCGTGACTCCCATCCTCTCCCACTTTACCCTGCAGCCGTAGATGGTGTAACACTTGCCCCTACACCTCCACTTTCACCAACATCCGGTGACCCTTCCACGATATTGAAAGCCCACCCATGTACATCAATTCCACCCTCTCCTCCTCTCTGAAACGGTCTCCTTGCAACACTTGTGGCAAACACTGTTGTATGTGCCTCC
>CM075985.1:30928604-30971325 GCA_038087875.1 Malacoraja senta
CGAAGTGGGCATACCTTGAGGAGATTTTGCAGTGGAGCAGTCAGAATGTAGAAACAAGGAACTGCAGATGCTGGTTTACAAAATAAAAAGCCAACAACACTTGTGAGTTTCTCTGCACCAAATGGGCTGATGCAAAGTTAGGGTGAGGAGCTGCTGGAAGTTGCACTGCCTGATCATGATGTGTGGTGGCAAGTTCAACTCCTAATTCAGATGAATAGGGGGGGGGGGGGGGGGGAAGCTGTCCAAGTTACCGTTCCAATGTTCCATCACCAACCAAACTAAACCATGTAAAATATTCGTTTTTTTTATAAATATTACTATTACAAATTAACTGAGTATCATTTACATTGTGCATTTGTCAAGGTTTATTTTATTTTTATTTTTTTTGTGAAATTATTTTTTATTGGAGGTAGATACATATCATATTAAAATCGATACCAGTCTTACATTTTTAAATTACTAATATCGTCCATTATTATTACAATGTCTCAAATACTTTTTTCTTTTTTTTTTAAACTAAATAGAACTAAAAAGATATAGATGAAATAAAGAAAGAAAGAGAAAAAAGAGAAGAAACAAAAAAAAAAATTTAAAAAAAAAAAAAGATAATAAAGAAGAATGGAATAATTTACTACGATAAAAACTTCATTCGAGATATATTCGTACATTTCAGAGTATAACCTTTCATCTATTCCTTGGCACGGGTGTTAGTCAGGTTCCTGTGCTGAACCATTCTGACCCTTTAAATAGTCAATAAGGTTTATTTTAGTTTAGTTTATTGTCACGTGTACCAAATAATGTGAAAAGGCTTTTTTGTTTTGTGCTGTCCAGTCAGCACAAAGGTTGTTCATAATTAAAGGGTGCAGCGGTAGAGTTGATGCCTTACAGTGCCAGAGATCCGGGTTCAATCTTGAACTGTGTGTGGCGATCGCAAGCTCTCCCTGTGATCGTGAGGGTTTTCTCTGGGAGCTCTGATTTTTCTCTTCCACATTACAAAGATATACAGGTTTGTAGGTTAATTGGCATTGGTAAAATTGTAATTTGTCCCTAATGTGTAGGATGGCTAGTGTACGAGGTGATCGCTGGTCGGCATGGACTCGGTGGGCCAAAAGGCCTGTTTCTACGCAGTATCTTTAAAGTCTAAAGTCTCAAACTGTCCACAGTGTACAGATAGAGAATAAAGGGAATAATGTTTCGTGCAAGATAAAGTAAAAAAGAGTGGAGCGATTGTAAATTCATATGTGATAGGATCAGAATGAGGGAATTTGTCCCATTAAATCTACTCCACCATTCAAACATGGCTGATCAAGCATTCCCTCTCAACCCCATTCTCCTGCCTTCTCCCCATAACCATTGACACCCTTATCAATCAATAATCTATCCATTTCTGCTTTTAAAAAATCCATTGACTTGGCCTCCACAGCCTTTGGGTGCAATAATTCCACAATGTAATAAATGATTGCAGATTCACTTCTGGGACCAGCATACAGAGAGTCACCTAAACTTGTCTGTGACCAAAACAAGGTAGCACCCCACTTTACTGTATTAAATCAGCACCAGAGGTTTTGGATTTGAGTCTTTTCTGACTCTGGCAAGTGTAATATGAAATGAGTAAAGCTAAATTGTCCTCTCATTTATCTTACTTTGATCTAGTCATTTTTTGCAATTTGTCTAAAGTTTAGCTGGATCAAAACCTGCCAGCTTCCCAGTCTACAGTAAGGGCAATGACATCCTCTGCAGATGTGCCGTAGAAAGCATTTTATCGGGATGCATCACACCCTGGTTTGGGAACGGCTCCATCCAAGACCGCAAGAAATTGCAGGGAGTTGTAGACGCAGCCCAGACCATCGCGCAAACCAACCTCCCTTCCATTGACTCCATCTACACTTCACGCTGCCTCGGCAAGGCCACCAGCATAATCAAGGACCAGTCTCACCCTGGTCACTCCCTCTTCTGCCCTCTCCCATCTGGCAAGATGTTGAGAAATGTGAAAACCCACACCTCCAGATTCAGGGACAGTTTCTTCCAAGCTGTTATCAGTCAACTAAACCGTCCTCTCTTCAGCTAGAGTGCGGCCCCGACCTCCCACCCACCTCATTGGAGACCTTTGAACTATCTTTAATCAGACTTTATTAGACTTTATCTTGCACTAAATGCTGTCCCATTTATTCTTTATCTGTGCACCGCGGACATCATGATTGAATTCATGTGTAGTCTAACAAAAGCTTTTCGCTGTACGTGACAATAATAAACTAAACTAATCTCCCGCTGGAACCCAACAGATGGGAAATTATTGCAACAAAAGTACTATTTCACACTTATGGAACGTACTGCCAGAGGAGGTAGTTGAGGCAGGGACTATCGCAACATTTAAGAAGCAGTTAGACAGGCACATGGATGGGACAGGTTAGGAGGGATATGGACCAGATGCTGGCAGGTGGGACTAGTGTAGCAGGGGCATGTTGGCCGGTGTCAGCAAGTTGGGCCTAAGGGCCTGTTTCCACACTGTATCACTGTATGACTGTATGACTCTATTTACCGTAAGGGTTAAGTGTCCACATTAACTCCATGGAGTTGAATGCTGGTTTTATAAATCTAAACATACATTGAAAGCCATTGCAGCGTGTGGTAATTGCAATGATTCACATTCTCTGATGTCTGGCAGAGGTCACAGGGGAAATAAATTATAACACTGTAATAGCTTTTAAGGCCGTGCTTAAAACAAAATTACTTCAGTTTCACAGCCTTTGCTCTTGATGCTGAGTTGAAAGGAGATGCTAGAATTAATTTGTTAGTGGGTGAAATGAGGTGCCTTTTCTGAGATTAACTTGAGATTAACTTGATGCAGTGATAAATAAAACCAAGATAGACACAAAGTGCTGGAGTAACTCAATGGGTCAGGCAGCATCTCTGGAGAAAAGGAATAGGTGATGTTTCGGATCGAGACCTTTCCTCAGACTGGGAGTCAGGGGAGAGGGAAACTAGAGATATGATATGGTACAAAGCGCATAGGGGCTGCAGGGAGAGAGGATTTTGCAGAACACTCGTCTGAGAGAGTAAGAGAACTTCTTCAAAGTACTATCACCGACAAGAGTTTAAACCATTGAGCTATTAAGTTAGATGGAAGAGGTAAAATGCCAATTTAATTATTGTGTTAGGTCAGGTCGGGGGAAGGGTCAGGTCGGGTGGAGCTCCCCCTGACACGGGTACAATATAATCCCGTGCTGCCTGCTCAATGGTCGGATAGTCGGCGACTAAACCATCTGCCCCACCTACTTTGCCAGGTGAGGAAGGGGCTGTGGACCCCCAGCAGGACCAAAAACAAGACCTGTCAAAGGGCGGATGAGCTTCTAGCGAGCCAACAGCCATCCACACTTCAGTAGAAGTTGCGATCACTGTCATACACAGCATTGTAAGGAATTATGATAAAGCACACACACCAAAATCCTATACTTCCAGCGGCGGAAGTCCGCAGGAACTGAAGGACAGAGATGAGTGGTGCATCCGTCACCGTTCCCGGCGGAAACCAGCACCACTGCGTCTCTAATGTTTTCAACGATGATTAATAATTATGCACGTCCCATCAATTTATGTTAGTTAGATAGACACAAAATGCTGGAGTAACTCAGCGGGTCAGGCAGTATCTCTGGAGAAAATGGACGGGTGATATTTCGGGTCAGTAACCTTCTTCAACCTCGCCCTTTGAAGAAGGGTCACGACCCGAAACGTCACCCATCCTTTTTCCCCATGGATGCTACCTGACCCACTGAGTTACTCCAGCATTTTGTGTCCATCTTCGCCACATACCAGCATCTGCAGTCCCGTTCTACACAATTTATCTGAGTTGTTTGTTAAAGTAATCCAGTACTCATATATTTTTCACTTCCAAATGATGCCTTCAACAGCGTCAAAAAATAATCTGTAACAAGTTTTCTGTGCAATATTAATATTCTCACCTATTTTTGTTTGAACAGGCTTGTTCGTATTTCACATCAAATGCTGTTCCTTTGAAAATTTCTTTTATCAATGCCGAACCTTTAGGGGGAAATATCAACGTGATATGCAAGGTATGATGTGAATGGCGTTCGTTAAGTTTTAATGATGCCACATTTGAAACAACTACTAATTCAATGATAATTAGTTGTAAAATAACAGCTGTGTTTTTCTGCTGACAATTTATGCAAGTTGATCACGGCAACAGGCCCAAAGTGAGAGGGTGGGTTAGAATGATGGGGCGTCACTGTGGCGCAGCGGTAGAGCTGCTGCCTCACAGCGCCAGAGACCCGGGTTCGATCCTGACTACGGGAGCTGTATGTACAGAGTCGTTACATTCTCCCTGTGACCACGTGGGTTTTCTCCGGGTGCTCCGGTTTCTTCCCGCCAGCTGCGGGAGCATCGACCACCTCAATGGATGGTTCGACTGCCCCGACCGCGGGAGATAAATGAGGGAAGAAGATTCCACCACAGTGAGGAATGTGGGGAATCCACTGTGGTGGATGTTTATGTTAACTTTTATGTAGTTGTGTGTCTTGTTGCATTTTTTAGTATGGCTGTATGGTAATATGAATATCACTGTACCTTAATTGGTACACATGATAAAAAAAGACCTTTGAAATCTTTGAAACCTTTAAATATATAAAATACCAAGAAAACTCTTCTGTTTGCATACATTCCCCGTATAACATACATTTCATGTGACTGTGGGCTAATCTGAAGACTTTAATAACATCTTAATTGCAACCAAATTGTTGAAAAGGGTGCAGAGAAGATGTTGCCAGGACTTGAGAATCTGAGCTATAGGGAGAGGTTGAGCAGGCTGGGACTCTATTCCCTGGAGCACAGGAGAATGAGGGATGATCTTATAGAGATGTATAACATCATGAGAGGAATAGATCGGCTGGAAGCATAGAGTCTCTTGCCCAGAGGGGGAAATGGAGGACCAGAGGGCATAGGTTTATAAAGGTGGAAAGATTTTATTGGAATCTGAGGGGTAACTATTCACACAAATGGTGGTGGGTGTATGGAACGAGCTGCCGCAGGAAGTGCGTGATGTTTAAGAAGCAATTTGACAGGTACATGGATAGGACAGGTTTAGAGGGATTTAGAGAGGTTTAGAGAGACAGGTGGCTCAGCACTTCAACTCCCCCTCCCATTCCGAATCCGACCTCTCTGTCCTGGGCCTCCTCCATGGCCAGAGTGAGCACCACCGGAAATTGGAGGAGCAGCACCTCATATTCCGCTTGGGCAGTTTGCACCCTAGCGGCATAAACATTGACTTCTCCAATTACCAGTAGCCCTTGCTGTCTCCTCCCCTTCTCAGCTCTCCCTCAGCCCTCGGGCTCCTCCTCTTCCTTTCTCATTTCTTCTCCAGTGTGAAGCCAGTTTTCGCTCCTTGCAGATGTAACACCTACTTCATAGAACATAGAGCATAGAACAGGGAGCATATAATATAGAACAGTGCAGCATAGGAACAGGCCCTTCGGCCCACAATGTTTGTGCCGAACATAACGCCAAAGTAAACTATTGCCTCTACCAGCACGTGATCCACATACCTCCATTCCCTGCATATACATGCGCCTATCTAAAAACCTGCTCAATACCACTACCATATCTGCCTGAACCACCACCCCTGGCAGCGCGTTCCAGGCACCCACCACATGCATTAAAAAAAATACTTGTACTACACACATCTTCTTTAAACTTTGCCTCTCTCATCTGAACGCTATGGCCTGTAGTCTTTGTCATTTCCACCCTGGAAGAAAGGTTCTGACTGTCTTCCTAATCTATGACGCTCATAATTTTATATACTGCTATCAGGTCTTTCCTCAGCCTTTGACATTCCAAAGAAAACAATGCAAGTTTGTCCAATCACCCCTTATAACTAATACCCTCTAATCCAAGCATCACTCTGGTGAAGGTGGGCACAAAATGATGGAGTAACTCAGCGGGTCAGGCAGCATCTCTGGAGAAAATGGATGGGTGACTCGCTGAGTTACTCCAGTACTTTATGTCTATCTTTTGTGTTAACCAGAATCTGCAGTTCCTTGTTTCTATCATTGTTGTAAACCTCTTCTGCATCCTCCCCAAAGCCTC
The DNA here is from genome assembly GCA_038087875.1 of Malacoraja senta. Lineage (NCBI taxonomy): Eukaryota > Metazoa > Chordata > Chondrichthyes > Rajiformes > Rajidae > Malacoraja > Malacoraja senta. The sequence goes on from CM075985.1 coordinate 30,934,698, forward strand.
CACATCTTTCCTGTAATGGTCATAAGGTCATATGTTAGTTCGCTCGTGTGTCAGACGATGTAGCTCGCTGTTGGTTTCTGTCGTCGTCCAACATGTTGATGAATTGTCGCCCGACGCGTCACTGAGTGCATCGCGTCGTCGCTTCCAGGGATCACCACGAGGAGGCTTCTGTCATGATCCCCAGGTCATAAGTGATAGGACCAGAATTAGGCTATTCAGCCCATCAAGACTACTCCACCATTCAATCATGGCTGTACATTGCACATTCTCATCCAGAAAGCTGATATAAACCATAAACAGCAATGGGCTCAGACCGATCCCTGAGGCACACCACTAGCCACAGGCTTCCAGTAACAACCTTTCACCATCACCCTCCACTTTCTACCAAGAAGCCAATTCTCTATCCAGTAAGCTAACTCTTCCTGGATGCCATGCGATCTAACCTTCCAGAGAAGCCGGACCTTGCCGAACCTTATCAAAGGTCTTGCTGAAGTCCATGGAGACAAGGTCTCCTGATCATGCCTTGTTCATCCTCATCCAAATTGTTGACATACACCATACACAACAATGGGCCTAACACCGATCACTGAGGCACACCGCTAGTCACAGGCCTCCAGTCTGAAAACCAACCCCCCAACATTATCCTCTGCTACCTTCCATGAAGCCAATTCTCAAGCCTGTCGGCTAGCTCTCCCTGGATCCTCTGTGATCTAACCGTCCCATAACACATTCCTGTTCTTATTGATGACCTGTATTGTTATTTATGTACACTTTTGCAAGCTTTCCCCAGGAACAATCCCATGGTGGGATAGGGGGGGGGGGGGAGGTGATCACTAGTTCTAATGGATTGTTGAACTAATTGGTTTGGACCTATGCCTCTTGCCAGACAGGAGATGACCTACGACAGGACATGTTGGTTCTGCAGATTGTGAAACTCATGGACCACATCTGGTGCCAGGAGGGCCTGGACATGAGCATGATCACCTACAGGTGCATCTCAACCGGAGGAAGGAAAGGTCAGTGCTACCGTGTGCAGTCCTCCCACCATGAGGGATTATGTTCAGAGTTTAACCCCCAAAGTCACAACGATGAAGAGGTTATATCATATTCACCACATCATACTTCTCACAAGAATAGCAGACTATTACATCCATCCAGTTTTGAATGTCTGGAAGGCGCAGCATGGAAACAGGCCTTCCGGCCCATTGAGTCCACACCGACCATCGATCACTCATTCATACTAGTTTTATTGAAAGATACAGCATGGAAACAAGCCTTTCGGCCCATCAAGTCCATGCGGCAGTATAAAGTCAAAGTCTGTCCAAACTCTCCCTATACAGTAGCTCAGGCCCTCAAGTCATGGCAACATCCTTCTAAATCTTCTCTGCACCCTTTCCAGCTTAATGGCATATTCTCCAGAGCAGGTGAACAGAACTGAACATGGAATGCTCCAAGTGTAACCTCAGCAACGTCTTGTGCTTGTGTTCAATGTTTGCAAAATAAATATTGGCAGATTGGACACAACCTCACATGTTGGACATTGGAGCCAAAGATCAGGTAATGAATACAACAGTGTACACATATTAAGCGTTATATTCCAAAAATAATTATAGTCCAATGGTTAATAAGGTTGAATTTGCTTAGATCAAGTTTATGTGTAAGAAGATAAGCCACTATTTATTGACTGTACCATCTTTCAATAAGCAATAAAAAATGACTGTAAAATGATTGGCACTGTGGCACAGCAGGTAGAGTTGGCCCCTTTTAGAGCCAGAGACCTGGTTTCGATCCTGACTTTGGGTGTTGACTGTGTGTGGAGTTTCTACGTTCTCCCTGTGACCACATGGATTTCCTCCAAGTGTTCCGGTTTTCTCTTGCATCCTAAAGACGTGCGGACGTGTATGCTAATTGGCCCTCTGTAAAGTGCATCTAATACGTAGGGAGTAGATGAAAAAGTGAGATAACCTATGTTATCTCGTATGAATGGGTGATTGATGTTCGGTGTGGAGTCAATTAAAAAGAAAAGCCATAATAGAAATATGTTACCTTAATTGACTAACATTTTGTAGAAGTCAATCCAATTAAAGTTATTTGAAAGTAGAAACAAGGAACTGCAGACGCTGGTTTACAAAAAAAGATACAAAGTGCTGGAATAACTCAACAGGTCAGGCAGCTTCTCTGGAGAACGTAGATAGACAAATTTTCGAGTCTGCGCTCTTCTCACATATCCTCAATGTTATTCGAAATGTTGATGGCTTTTTTGTGTAACCTCACTCAAGACATGGGACTTCTTACAGGAATGGTGGAGATAATACCTGGTGCTACGACTCTTGCCAAGATCCACATGAAGTATGGTATCACTGGGCCATTCAAGGACAACACACTCTCAAACTGGTTCCAAGAGCACAACCCAACCAAGGAGCAGCACGAGAGGGTGAGCTTTAACTAAAACTTCACCTCATGCAAGGATCAATCCATCTCCCTCACTTTTTGCAAAGTATCTTCCCATAAAATCTCAAGGGATCGGAGAGTCAGCCACAATCCACTCAGATCACTAATGCCTCACCCCACTGCTCTCTCTCTCTCTCATTCCCTCTCTTGGGAATGGGGAGAAGGCAGGAGAATGTGGGTTGAGAGGGAAAGATAGATCAGCCATGTATGAATGGCAGAGTAGACTCAATGTGCTGAATGGTCTAATTCTGCTCCTATGACATAAACTTCTGAACTTACCATTTGTTGGATGTTGAGCAAGGAAGGAAATTCACATTATTATTATTATTATTATTATTATCATGTGTACTGAGGCACAGTGAAAAGCTTTGTTCCATAGATGGAGTCAATGGTGGGAAGTCTGGCCAATGTGATTTTCTTCTGCTCTCCTGGTCTGGTTTTATGTTTATTATTGTCATATGTACTGAAGTGCAGTGAAGAGCTTTGTTTTGCATGCAATCCAATCAGATCAGATTTTACTATGCGAATGAATAAGTTTATTGGCTAAATATGTTCACATACAAGGAATTTGCCTTGGTGCTCCGCTCGCACGTAACAACACGACATACAGTAACAATTAAGAATGACACATAAAACATTAAACATTAATAATAAAACATTATTGATTAAACATGTGAATGAAATAAAATACCAAAGCAAAAGGAGGCTACAGACTTTTGGTTATTGAGTAGAGCTACTGCTCGTGGAAAAAAATCTGTTTTTATGTCTGGCTGTGGGGGCTTTGACAGTCCGCAGTCGCCTTCCAGAGGAATGTGATTCATAGAGTTTGTGGCCTGGGTGAAAGGGGTCAGAGATGATCTTACCCGCTCGCTTCCCTGCCCTTGCAGTGTACAGTTCTTCAGTGGGGGGAAGGTTGCAGTCAACAACCTTCTCAGCTGATCGGACGATTCGCCGCAGCCTCTAGGTGCCGTGCTTGGTGGCTGAGCCAAACCAGACCATGATAGGGACGGTGAGGACAGACTCTACGATGGCCGTATAGAATTGGACCATCATTGCCTGTGGCAGATTGTGCTTCCTCAGCAGCCGCAGGAAGTACATCCTCTGTTGGGCCTTTTTTTAAGTTTAGTTTAGTTTAGAGAAGCAGCGCGGAAACAGGCCCTTTCGACCCACCGAGTCCGTGCCGACCAGCGATCCCCGCACATTAACACTATCTTAAACCCACGAGGGACAATTTTTACATTTACCAATTAACCTACAAACCTGTACGTCTTTGGAGTGTGGGAGGAAACCGAAGATCTCGGAGAAAACCCACGCAGGTCACAGGGAGAACGTACAAACTGCGTACAGACAGCACCCATAGTCAGGATCGAACCCGGGTCTCCGGCGCTGCATTTGCTATAAGGCAGCAACTCTACCGCTGCGAAACCCTGCCACAGTGGAGTCGATGGTGGCCCCCCATTTCAGGTCCTTGGAGATGATGGTTCCAAGGAACTTAAAAGACTCCACAGATGTGACTGTGGTGTTGTTGATGGTGAGTGGGGGGAGCTCTCCTAAAGTCTACTATCAATTCCACTGTCTTAAGAGCATTGAGCTCCAGGTTGTTATGAAGACACCAGGACGCTAGCTATGTCACTTCCTGTCTGTAGGCAGTACCCTAGGTTATGGAAGGATCGTTCAGAAGCCTGATAACAGAGGGGAAGAAGCTTTTTCCTGAGTCTGGTGATGCGCACTTTCAAGCTTCTGTACTTTCTGCCAGACGGGGTCAGAGAGAAAAAAGAATGGCCGGGGTGGGACAAGTCTTTAATTGTGTTGGCTGCTTTTCCGAAGTACAAGCAAGTGTAGAGACCCGGGTTCGATCCTGACTATGGATCATGTCTGTACGGAGTTTGTCCATTCTCCCCATGACTGCATGGGTCTTCTCCGGCCGCTCTGATTTCCTCTCACACTCCAAAGACTTACAGGTTTGTAGGTTAATTGGCTTTGGTAAAAATTGTAAATTGTCCCTAGTGGGTAGGAGAGTGCTAGTATATGGGGATCGCTAGTCGGCGTGTACTCAGTGGATCGAAAGGCCTGTTTCCATGCTGTATCTCTAAAATAAAATAAACTAAGCATGGGTGAAGTGACATTGGGACTAACTGCATTGAGATCTGAGGATGGACAGGCAAGAACCTCATACAGGAATTGTATCTGCATCGATTGGGAATTGTTCAGCTTTCTTTACTTGTGTCATACAGTTGGTGTCTTCTAATTTGATGACTAGGCCGTGGAGAACTTTGTCAACTCCTGCGCTGGATGGTGTGTGGCTACTTTTATCCTGGGTATCTGCGATCGCCACAATGACAACATCATGCTGAGAACCACTGGCCACATGTTCCACATCGACTTTGGAAAGTTTCTGGGGCACTCCCAGATGATCATGAACATGAAGAGGTCAGTGTTCTTAAATTGCAGTGTGTGGACTGAGTATTTCATACTGGGCTAGCACAGTGGAGCAGTGTTAGAGTTGCTGCCTTACAGGACCAGGGACCCGGGTTCGATCCCGACCTCGGCCGCTGTCTGTACAAGTTTGCACGTGCTCCCTGTGACCGCGTGGGTTTCCTCCGGGCGCTCCAGTTTCCTCCCACATCCCAAAGGCAAGCGGGTTTGCAGGTTAATTGGCCCTCTGGAAATTGCCCCTAGTGTGTAGATGAGAAAGTGGGGTTACATAGAACTAGTGTGAACGGGTGATCGATGGTCAGCGTGGACTCAGTGGGCTGAAGATCTAAATGATTTAGACTTAGTCCAGGTCTTGTGTTCAGCCGCAGAGATATTTGGCTCAGCAGCCAAGCCCTGTATTAATGGATGTCCTTGACTTTGACCAGGGATCGTGTTCCGTTTATATTTACTGCTGAAATGGAGCACTTCATCACAGAAGGTGGGAAAAATGGGGCTCAGTTCCAAAGGTTCGTAGACCTCAGTTGCCAGGCTTACAACATCATCCGCCAGCACACTCAACTCCTGATGAATCTCATGGAACTGGTAAGTTGGACGTGTTGACTTCATGAATTTATCAAATCTCCACATGTTGAAAATATGATTATTGCCATAAACAGAGTAGACAGTCAGAACCTTTTCCCAGGGTAGAAATGTGAAAGACTGGAGGACATAGCTTGAAGAAGGGCTTAAAGGAGATGTGCGGGGCATGTTGTTTGCACTGAAGGTGGTGGGTGCTTGGAACGCGCTGCCAGGGGTGGTGGTGGAGCCAGATACGAAAGTGGAGTTTAAGAGGCTTTTAATCACATCGTGGGATATGGATCAGGTGCCAGATACCCACCACACTATAAAAACCTGCCCTGCACATCTCTCATGCTGTTAAGCTGGAAAGGGTGCAGGAAAGATTTAGGAGGATATTGCCAGGACTCAAGGACCTGAGCTATAGGGAGAGGTTGAGTGGGCTCGGACTTTATTGCTTGGAGCGCAGGAAGATTAAGGATGATCTTATAGAGGTGTACAAGATCATAGGGGGGAATAGATAGTATAAATGCACAGAGTATTTTAACACGAGTTGGGGAATTGAGAATCAGAGGACATGTTTAAGAAGAGATGGGAACCTGAAAGGCAGCTTTTTTACACAAAGGGTGGTAGGTGTATAGAATGAGTAGCTGTAGGAGGTAGTTGAGGCTGGTACTATAATGTTTAAGAAACATTTAGACAGGTACATGGGCAGGGTAGGTTTAGAGGGATACGGGCCAAACACAGGCAAGTGAGACTAGTGTGGATGGGGCATGTTGGTCGGCGTGGGCAAGTTGGGCTGGAGGGCCTGTTTACGCACTATGACTTAATGCTGTAGCTCCTTCAAAATTTGCTACTCTCACAAAGCTATGTCCTCTGGACTTTAGCAGTGATCAATGCCTCCCTATTGAAGGAACCTTTTGCTTCTTATTCTTCATTCAGCACCCGCATATCACAGTGTCCTCATTCAGTTATAAGAGTGTCAGTAATATTTTTCTTTGATAGCATCCAAACAAAACTCTGAAGACATTTACTTGTGGGATTTTCCCTGAGTGGGAAAACTCTTCTAAAGTAAGTCAAGTCCTCAGCTTGTGGCTACGAACCAGACATGTGTGTCACCACCAGCACAGAGACGCGGGATACTTTCCAGCACTTTGGGTCTTTTAATCTTAGATTGTTTGTAACGCAAGGAGTTATAGGAATAATGCATCAAGGGGCAAACAAACTGAGAGAGAAGGGTGTGGCTCAACTCCAACATCCCACAGTCCACTGTGCGTACAAGAGTGTCTCGGTCTGTCTGCAATTAGTGCTTACGGTTGCTGCTGTAACTTGATAATCACAGACCTCCCGTCCTTGTCTGCTTTAGATGTTGTCAGCCGGACTTCCTGAGCTGTCTGAGGTCCAGGACCTGAAGCATGTCTACAACAACCTGCGACCAATGGACTCTGATTTACAAGCCACCTCTTACTTTACAAGGTTAAAGCTCTGATTTATTTTTTCGTTCAAGTATTTTCTCTCCCTAGCTTGTTCAGTTCAGCACAGCAAGGAAACAGACCCCTTTGGCCCACCGAGTCCGTGCCGGCCCATCGATCCCCCGTTTACACTAGTTCTATGTTATCCACTTTCTCAAACCTGAGTCTCTGGCGCAGTAAGGCAGCAGTTCTACCAGCTGTGCCATTGAACCACTGCAGTGTTCTGCAACTAAATTCTGAACCATTAAATACAATTAGTTTCTTCTGAGGAAATTATGTAGATGCTCTACAGTAATTTTAATGCAAAATAGTACAGATAAATAAAGAAAAATAAATAAAGGCAGTAGTTGAACACTTCCAACAAATCCCTACAAATTATATTGTTTAGAGCAGCACGGTGGCGCAGCGGTAGAATTGCTGCCTTACAGTGCCAGAGACCTGGGTTCGATCCTGAATACGGGTGCTGTCTGTACAGAGTTTATATGTTCTCCCTATGACCACGTGGGTTTTCTCCTGGTGCTCTGGTTTCATCCCGCACTCCAAAGACATACAGGTTCATAGGTTAATTTGGCTTCTGTAAATTGTAAATTGGCCCCAGTGCATAGGATAGTGTTAGTGTACGGGGATTGCTGGTCGGCGCGGACTCAATGGGCCGAAGGGCCTGTTTCCGTGCTGTATCTCTAAACTAAGCTAAACAAAACTAAACTTGTAGCACTTTGTCACACGTACCTAGATACAGTGAAATGCGTTGTTTTTCATACAGTCCAGTAAAACCATGTGATGCATAAGCACGATCATACACAAGTACACGAGTGCTGTGACTGTCGGGTACATTCCAATGGATCAGTTTTACCAAGTCAGTCCTCCATACACAAAATGAAAATTATATTCCAGAAGTGACCACTACTGCCATCTTACACCCACAGGGTCACAAGTTCACATGTTCACAAGTTATAGGAGTAGAATTAGGCCATTCGGCCCATCGGGTCCACTCCGCCATTCAATCGAGGCTGATCTCTGTCTCCGAATCCCATTTTCCTGCCTTCTCCCCATGACCCTTGACGCCCGTTGTAATCAAGAATTTGTCTATCTCTCTCTTAAAGTGACTTGGCCTCCTCTGTGGCAATGAGTTCCACAGATTAACTACCCTCCGACAAAAAAAGTTCCTCCTCCTTTCTGAAAGAGCGCCCTTTAATTCTGAGGCTATGACCTCCTTTCCACATCCACTCTATCTATGCCTTTCATTATTCTGTATGTTTCAAAGAGGTCCCCCCTCAAACTTCTAAACTCCAGCGAGTCCTTCCTCAGATATGGGGCCCAGATTTGCTCACAGTACTCCAAATGCGGCCCGACCAGCGCCTTATAGAGTCTCAGCATTACATCTCTGTTTTTGTATTCCAGTCCTCTTGATATAAATGCTAATTTATCAATTTCCGCAATATCACCGCTTGGGTAGCTTACAGCCTAATGGTGTGAACATTGAATTCTCCAATTTTAGGTAACTAACTGTAAACAACTTCCCCCTCTCCCTCCTCCGTGTAGGATACAATACAGAGGAAGGGCTCAGGGGGAGAAATGGGTGGGAATCCAGGTGGGGCACAGGGAAGAGAGGTGGAGACAAAAAGGGGAAGGTGAGGTAAATTGCTTGTAGGTTAGTTATCTAAAATTGGAGAATTCAATGTTCATTCCACTAGGCTGTAAGTTAACCAAGTGGTAATAATAAATTGTGGAGTCATACAGCGTGGAAACAGGCCCTTCAGCTCAACGTGCCCATGCCGATCAAGATGCCGCATCTACACTAGTCCCACCTGCCTGCATTTGGCCCATATCTCTTTGAACCTGTCCTAACCATGCACCTGTCCTAATGTTCGTTAAACGTTGTGATAGTACCCACCCACCACCCGATGTGTCAAAATGTTGCCCCTCAAGTTCCTATTAAATCTTTCCCCCCTCACCTCAAATGTGGCATGAATTGACATTGCGGAGGTAAAGATGGCACAAGTTGCCACCGTCTCTGTAATAGCATTCTTCACTTTGGGTATGGAGGACTGACTCGGCAAAAACAGATTCATTGGAATTCAGGCATAATAAATGAATGTGCAGCATTATGTTAATAAGTGGAGTCCTCTGCCTGAGAACAAACAGCCAAAATACACTGATAACCCAAGGCTAAATGTTACATTTCCATCAGCGCTTCAGTCCTGATCAATGCATTTTAATGTGGTGTACGTTGCAGGGGGCATGTCCATCTATTTAAGAGCCAGGGCGATGTACTATTAGTAACTCTTCCCAAACTGAAATGCTCTTGTAGAACATAGGAAGGAACTGCAGATGCTGGTTTACACCGAAGATAGACACAGAATGCTGGAGTAACTCAGCGGGTCACTCAGTAACTCTGGAGAAAAGGAATAGGTAGCAATTTGGGTCCAAAGAAGGGTCTCGACCTGAAACATCACCTATTCATTTGTAAGTTTGTGGGTTAATTGGCTTCTGTAAATTTTTCCTAAGAGATGATGCTTGACACGATGAGTTACATAAAACACTACAGCATAGGAATGGGCCCTTCAGTCCACAATGTCTGTGCCAAACATGATGCCCAGTTGGGTTATATGCCTATACATGATCCATATCCCTCTATTCCCTGCACTCCCATGCATCCATCGAAACGCCTCTTAAAAGCCGCTATCGTGTCTGCATCCACCACCACCCCTGGCAGCATGTTCCAGGTCTCCACCACTCTCTATGTAGAAAGACTTGCCCAGAACATCTCTAGTAAACATTTCCCCTCTCACCTTAAAGCTCTGCCCTCGAGTGTTGGTTTGTAGGTTAAATGGCTTCTGTAAATTTATCCTAGTGTGCAGGATAGCACTAGTGTACAGGTGGTCGCTGGTCGTCGCAAACTCGGTGGTCCGAAGGGCCTGTTTCCATACTGTATCTCTAAACTAATAGGCACATGGACAGGTACACCCTTCCAGGCTTTGCGTCTTTGGATAGGAATGGTTGAGAGGGATATGGGCCAAATGGGAATAGCTTAGATACGGCATATTGGCCAGCATGGGGATTTGGGCCAAAGGGCCTGTTTCTGTGCTGTATTACCCTTCTCACTCTAAGTGGTGTTATCCTGAGCTTTCTCATAACTTGCGCCTGAGAATTAAGATCAACAATAAGTACAACAACAGCCTGCATTCGATTTATGTAAGAAGGAACTGCAGATGCTGGTTTAAACGAAGGGGGACAGGCAGCATCTCTGGAGAGAAGGAAATAGGTTGAGACCCTTCTTCAGATTTATAATGGCCCATGGAAGGCCATGTGTAACTTAAAGCCTTTCTCTGTACAGAGGTCAACCTAAAAGGTCAATATTTATTTGCCATTGACAACATTGAACAGAATATATAAAACGGAACTAAAGGCAAAACACGTTAAACTTGGAAGTAAATCATTGTTGTGAGAAATGTTCTTCCCGTAGCCTTGAAGGTGTTTGTCATGTTTAGCTTCCTTTGACACTGACCTGTAAAATTGATTTTATTTTTTACAGCCTTATAAAAGAAAGCCTCAATAGTCTACCAGTGAAAATTAATTTTTTCGCTCATATTGTGGCACAGAAGAAAGTTGCAGGTGCACATATCCAACCAAGACTCTCCTTTGTACCAGAAACATATACATTACAGACAGAGGGTCTGATAAGGTCTTTGTTGGTGTGTGGTTTTGAGAAGAAAATATCCCCTCATAAGGAGTATGTAAGTACGATGGCAATTCAAACAACACACACTATACACGTTGAATTCTCAAATTTTCAGTAGGTATGAATGAACACACAAAAAAATGCTGGAGAAACACAGCAGGTCAGGCAGCATCTGTGGAAACATAAACAGAATGAACAAAACAAGTTCAGTCCGGTTAGTTTATTGTCACATGTGCCGAGGTACAGTGAGAAGCTTTTGTTGCGGGCTAACCAGTCAGCAGAAAGACAATGCATGATAACAATTAAGCCATTCGCAGTGTACAGATACACGATAGTGGGAATAAATGTGTGGAGCGGTTGTAATAAGTGATTGTAGATCTGCTTCTGTGGCTAACACGCAAATAGTCACCTGGGATAGGCGCCATCTTGGAAGCAAAATAAAAGGTAACTACACAGCCCTCCTCCTCTCCCTCTCCTCCCACTCTACCTCCTCCCACTCTACCTCCTCCCACTCTCCCTCCTCCCATGTGCCCCAACTGGACTCACACCTATTTCTCCCCTTTCACCTACATTCCTTCTTCTAGCTTCACAATTTGCCATTTTTCAATCCTTTTGTCTCACACCTTCCGTCTTTTCATCTATGGCCTTTGTCCAGCCATCTGCCAGGCCATGTCTCGCCTCTCCTCTCTCCTCCCCCCCCCCCCCCAACTACAACCAGTTTGAAGAAGGATCTCAACCCAAAATATCAACTATCCATGTTCTCCAGCGATGCCACCCGCCGAGTTACTCCAGCACTTTGTGTCAATTTGTTTGTAAACCAGCATCTGCAGTTCTTTGTATCCATACAATAACTGTAAGGCTTAAGTAAGGTTGGAATCTTGGACGACGACTCTGAGAATTCAAGCACGTTTATTAGCATAAGCACGTTTATGGTAAGATACTGGTCTTGTGAAAACCTTGCTTGCAGCTGCATCCCAGGCACAGACACTCAGACAACACACAAAAACAAATTATACATACATTTCAAAAGAAAGGCGTCTGTGCAAAAAAATCAAGATATTAGAGCAAAATAGCATGGGGAGAAAAAAAGTCAATTTGCAGGTAATATCGCAATGTTCAAGAAACATTTAGACAGGTACATGAATAGGATAGGTTTAGAGGTATGTGGGCCAAATGCAGACAGGTGGGACAAGTGCAGATCGGACATGTCGGTCGGTGTGGGCAACTTGGGCCAAAGGGCCTGTTTCCACACTGTGTGACTATGATTATGATAATAATGGTCAAGGTAGGATTAGGGTTTCTTTGGGTCAGTTCAAGAACTGATGGCTGTTGGCTGTAGGAGCTGAGGGAATGCTCTGTGTTCTGTTTCACAGAGACATGGCTCACCCCCAGCTCCCCAGACTCAGCGGTCCAGCCTGAAGGGTTCTCCATCCACCGTATGGACCGTACACTGGCATCTGGGAAAGGGAGAGGAGGGGGCGTCTGCCTCATGGTCAACTCTGCGTGGTGCACAGACGTGGCAGTCCTGTCCAACTCCTGTTCTCCACACCTCGAACATCTGGCGGTGAAGTGCCGTCCCTTCTACCTCCCAAGGGAATTCACCTCCATCATCCTGACCGCGGTCTACATCCCACCCCAGGCAGACGTCCGTCTGGCACTGGAGGAGCTGCATGCCGTGGTCAACAAACACCAGACGTCTTACCCCGAGGCGTTCACCACCATAGTCGGGGACTTCAATAAGGCAAACCTAAAGAAATCACTCCCTAACTTCCACCAACATGTCTCCTGCTGCACCAGAGGACCAAACACCCTCGACCACTGCTACACCACCATCAAGAATGCCTATCGTTCTATCCCTCGCCCTCACTTCGGTAAATCCGACCATACCGCGGTGCTGTTTCTTCCTGCCTACAGGCAGCAATTAAAGAGCGCACCCCCAGAGGTGAGGACAGTACAGAGCTGGTCGGGGGGGGGGGCAGAGGAACAACTCCAGGACTGTTTGGAGTCTGTAGACTGGGCAATGTTCAAGGACTCGGCAACGGACCTGAACGAATACGCCACAGTCATTACAGACTTCATTAAGTGTGTGGAGGACTGCATCCCCACCAAAACCTTCCGAGCGTTTCCCAATCAGAAACCTTGGATGAACTTTGAGATCCGCACTCTTCTGAAGTCCAGACACCGGGCATTCATGTCTGATGATACAGTGGCCTACAAGAAGTCCAGATAAAGACCTTAGTAAGGCCATCAAAAAGGCCAAAAGGGACTTCTGCTCCAAACTGGAGGAAGAGACAGATGTTCGGTGGCTGTGGCAGGGCCTGAATGCAATCACCTCTTACAAGTCGAAATCAGGAGGCAGCTCGAATGTCGGCGAAACATCACTCCCTGATGAGCTCAATGCGTTTTACGCACGCTTTGATAGGGAGAACACCGATGTGCCTTCCCGAGCCCCCATTCGCTGTGATGGTATTTCAGTCTCAGTCACAGAGGCCGACGTCAGGAAATCCTTCAGAGGGGTGAACCCTCGAAAAGTGCCTGGACCTGATGGTATACCTGGTCGTGTTCTAAAAACCTGTGCGGACCAACTGGCTGGAGTTTTTACGGACATTTTCAACCTCTCACTTCTGAGGTCTGAGGTTCCCACCTGCTTCAAAAGGGCATCAATTATACCAGTGCCCAAGAAGAGTAAGGTGACGTGCCTCAATGACTATCGACCTGTGGCACTAACGCCTGTGGTGATGAAGTGCTTTGAGAGGTTGATCATGACGCAGATCAACTCCTACCTCGACAAAAACCTGGACCCACTGCAGTTCGCTTACCGCCACAACAGATCAACGGTGGATGTGATCTCGCTGGCCCTCCACTCCGCTCTGGACCACTTGGACAACAAAAACTCATATGTCAGGCTGTTATTCATCGATTGCAGCTCCGCATTTAATACAATCATCCCCTCCAAGCTGGTTACCAAACTCGCAGAACTGGGTCTCTGCGCATCCCTCTGCAATTGAATCCTCGACTTCCTCACTCTCAGACCACAGTCTGTTCGTATTGGTGGAAATGTGTCTCAGCCCCCTGCTGTACTCACTCTATACTCATGACTGTGTAGCCGGACATAGTGCGAACTCCATCATCAAGTTCGCTGACGACACCACTGTTGTGGGACATATCACTGATGGGGATGAGTCAGAGTATAGAAGAGAGATCGAGCAACTGCCCAAATGGTGCCAGCACAATAACCTGGCCCTCAACACCAGCAAAACCAAGGAACTGATTGTGGACTTTGGAAGGAGTAGGATGGGGACCCACAGTCCCATTTATATCAACGGGTCGATGGTTGAAAGGGTCAAGAGCTTCAAATTCCTGGGCATGCACATCTCTGAAGATCTTTCCTAGTCCGAGAACACTGATGCCATTATTAAGAAAGCACATCAGCGCCTCTACTTCCTGAGAAGATTACGGAGAGTCGGTTTGTCAAGGAGGACTCTCTCTAACTTCTACAGGTGCACAGTAGAGAGCATGCTGACCGGTTGCATCGTGGCTTGGTTCGGCAACTTGAGTGCCCTGGAGAGGAAAAGACTACAAAAAGTAGTAAACACTGCCCAGTCCATCATCGGCTCTGACCTCCCTTCCATCGAGGGGATCTATCACAGTCGCTGCCTCAAAAAGGCTGGCAGTATCATCAAGGACCCACACCATCCTGGCCACACACTCATCTCCCTGCTACCTTCAGGTAGAAGGTACAGGAGCCTGAAGACTGCAACGACCAGGTTCAGTAATAGCTAATTCCCCACAGCCATCAGGCTATTAAACCTGGCTCGGGCAAAACACTGAACTTTATTAGCCAATTAACTGTTATTTGCACTTTATCAGTATATTGATTCATGTGTGTATATATTTATAGAATGCCTTGTAGTCAATGCCTACTATGTTCTGTTGTGCTGAAGCAAAGCAAGAATTTCATTCTCCTATCAGGGACACATGACAATAAACTCACTTGACTTGACTGTAGCTGTTCCTGAACCCGGTGGTGTAAGATTTCAGGCTACTGCACCTTCGGCCCGATGGTAGCAGCAAGAAGAGGGAATGGCCTGGATGGTGCGTGATCCTTGATGATAGATGCCGCCTTCTTGAAGCAGTGCCTGGTGTAGATGATTCCGATGGTGGGGAGGGCTGTGCCCATGATGGACTGGAGCCACAACAACCTCTCATTCAACATCAACTAGACCAAACTGCCTTGCAAGCTGGTATTTAAAGAGATTACTGCCTCTCACCAGCTCGCTCATCTTTTAGAAAATAAGGTGAATGTAAGAGATTTAAACAAAAAGAAAATGATGGAAGTACTCAGCAGATCAGGCAGCATCTAAGAAGAAAGGAATCAAGTTCATTTCAGGTTGATGATCTTTCATCATGGCCTGGTTCGGTAACTAGAATGCCCAGGAACGAAACAAGACTACAGAGAGTGCTGGACACTGCCCGGTCCATCACAGGTACTGACCTCCCCACCATCGAAGGGATCTACAGGAGGCACGGCCTCATAGAGGCAGCCAGCATCATCAGAGACCCTCACTACCCTGGCCACGCTCTCATTTCCCTCCTGGCATCAGGAAGAAGGTACAGGAGCCTGAAAACCGTGACCACCAGGTTCAAGAGCAGCTTCTGTCCAACAACCATCATGCTCTTGAACACTACACAACTATGAACTTCTATGGGCTATGGAAATTGGGTTTATGTTGCACCAGTATTGTGGTTAATAATGAATTTATTTATTGTTTATTATATATTATTTAAGTGTTGTGTTTACAGGTCTTTTATGGTGCTGCAAATAAGAATTTCACTGTTCTATTGTCGGTACATATGTCAATTAAACATTCTTGACTCTTGACTGGACTCTTAACACAATTTCCTAAACTTCCTGTCCCCACAGATGCTGCCTGACCTGCTGAGTAATTCCAGCATTCCCTGTTTTTACTTCAGATTTCCAGCATCTGCAGGTGGGGTTTGTAGGGACATTTTTTTCAAGAAAGGACATAAAGGGCTGGGGTAACTCAGCAAGTCAAGTAGTATCACTGGAGAACATGAAGCAGTGACGTTTCGGGTCAGGACCATTCTTCAAAGGACAAAGGACATCTATTGTCACATACCCCATTTTTGGTGCAGTGAAATTTGAGTTGCCATTTGCAGCACACCAATAAAAATAAAACACAACATTAAGGAACTTGACATTAAACATAAAAACACCCCCCCCACAATGGTTCCCACTGTGAGGGAAGGCAGCAAAGTCCAGTCCTCTTCTTCTTGTTCACCCGTGGTCGGGGCCTATTTGAGGCCTCCGCAGTCGCTCTCTTGCCGGATGATGGAGCTCCGGCGTCGTAGGAACACTCTCAGCGGCCTGGAGTGTTTGGAACGGCCGCTTTCTGCCAGAGACCGCGGCACCCGAAGTCCACAGGCCGCGCTGGTCGGAGCTCCAACACTGGCGATCTCGGCGAGAGACGCCAGGCTCCGCGGTGTTTAAACTCAGCGCCGCCCGCAGCTGGACACTCCGCGACCACAGCTCCGCGATGTTGGAGTTGGCGGTCCCAGCACTCCGGAGCTTACCACACTGCGACCCGGGTAAGGCATCGCTCGCT
The DNA here is from genome assembly GCA_038087875.1 of Malacoraja senta. Lineage (NCBI taxonomy): Eukaryota > Metazoa > Chordata > Chondrichthyes > Rajiformes > Rajidae > Malacoraja > Malacoraja senta. Next base: position 30,950,921 of record CM075985.1, read on the forward strand.
CCGTGGTGGTGCTTCAGCGCTGTGCCACCGCTGAAGCTGAGGTTCTGGCCGGTCCCGGCAGGAAACGCCGCTCCAGTCCCGCTGGTAGGCCGCGAAGAAGGGGCGAAGATGCAGCTCGGAGGAAAGCCGCATCTCCGACCAGGTAGGGACTGACAGTTTCCCCCTCCCCCCCCCCCCCACCCCCACATCAAAAGACTATACCTCCAAAAACAAAAACTTTTGACACACTAAAAATGTTTTAAAAGGGTGAAAAGACAGACAGCTGCAGGCTGGGCAGCCATACTCGACGGCGCCCCCTCGGATCAGACTGACACAAAGTGCTGGAGTAACAGTGTGTCAGGCGGCATGTCTGGAGAACATGGATAGGTGACAGTGTTCATAGAACAGTACAGCACAAGAACAGGTCATTCAGCCCACAATCTCTGTGCTGAACATACCAAGACCATCACCTATCTACATGGACATAGCCCATATCCTTCCATTCCCTGCATATCCATATGCCTATACAAAAGTCTTTTAAATGCTACCAAGGTATCTGCTTCAACCACCACCCCTGGCAGCATGTTCCAGGAACTTGCCAGCCTCTGTATAAAATAACATGCCCCGCACATCTCCTTTTAAATTTTGCCCCTCTCACCTCAAAGCTATGCTTGTGGGTTGGCATCCGTTTCTGGACTGAGAAAGATTTTGAAGTTATGTTCTTTGGACACAGAATCACTGCAAGAGTACAGTTTACAGTGGCCCTTATCCCAAATTAGCCACTCCTGATCTTTGCACCGTGACTTTATCGGGGCAAGTTTATGCCGCGAGTAGAGTTTGAGTAAGGAGCGCTGAAGGCGAGTGCACCATAGCTGTCACTGAAACAAGCAAACACAATCTGGGCTGCAAATCGAACCCAGAGCAGCGTTTAATCTGCATAACTCACCGCATCTGATGTATTACTAATTTATATCCTTGAACGGTCACATGTGGAATAGCATTCCTTCCAAGATCCTTAAATCGCCCCGAAGTGACAATTAACTTCCTCAGCAAGCGATATACTGCAAGCGACTCAGAAGGAAAATGGAGGCATTTCATAAGATGCCCTCTCCATCTTCTTTAAACAAATAGATTTATTAGTGGTAAAAATGTTAAAGGGGGAGAAATTTGACCTGTGTGGACACCAGTTAAAATCAACTGAATTGGCTCTGAAGGAATTTGCTCTCTTTGGATTTCTCCCGGGTTCTTTGCAAATTCTTCAGGGATAAAGTTAATACTGATTAGTATGGCAATATTATAACCCCACACGGTTGAAGTAAGCGGACTTGAAGCACACTAATTCCACTCACATAATCGCATATTCTAATTGAACCGCTCTGAATATTTCATAAAAAGACCTATTTTGCTTGCAGGCAAATCTTAAAGCTTTTGGCCTTGGTTTTCCATTTGCTCCAGTAAATTAATTAGCTGCAGATGAGGCGCTGTATGCTCCAGTGCAGTGTTCTCACAAATACGATTTGCCTTTGTTATATCTGCAAGTTCCTGGAAATGCAGTTATTATGTAAAGAAACTTCAATCAGCAAGCTGGGAGCTGCTGGTAACTCTGTGGTAGATGCCAAAGGCCTGGGAGGTTGCATTTGATCAGCTTTTAAATAGCTGGAAGTTTGCGGCTGGTTATATGCTATAGATTCAGTAACGGGCATTTGTGTTGAGATTCTTGGAATGTTTAGTGCAAGGCACCTGCTGCATAATTGTTCCGTCTGAAAAATTCCAGGAATAATCCATGTGATTTTCCCACTATTCACGCTTCCGATCTCGTTCCAGTTTTACAAGGTGCAAGTGGAACGGGAAGGGCAGACAGAGTCAACCTTTGTGGAAAGGAGTTACAGCCAGTTTGGTGAACTCAACAAGCATCTTCGCTGCTGCTTTCCAGCGTCAGAGATACCAAGGTGAGGGGACCTCTTTAAATATCAGACTTTCCTTCTAGCATTTGGGCTCCCTCCCTCCCTCTCCACTGCCACTAGAACTGACATGAGAGGTATAGATTGGATAGACGCACAGAGCATGAGGGATAACCTTTTCACGCTACGGGTGGTAGGTGTATGGAACAAGCTGCCGGAGGAGGTAGTTGAGGCAAGTACTATTTTTTGTTCCTGTGTGTCACATAGAGGCACAGAGTCACACAGCACGGAAACAGGACATTCGGCCCAACCTGTCCATGCCGACCATTTGCACCAACTAAGCCAGTCCAATTTACCCACATTGGCCCTCCCCTCTAAGCCTTTCCTATTCATTTGCCTGTCCATGTTTTTTTAATATGACAGCGGCATTTAAGGGACTTTTGGGTAGGGACATGGATGTTCAGAGAATGGAGGGATATCCCTGTTACTAAGGTCATAGGTCATAAGTGTTAGGAGCAGAATTAGGCCATTCGGCCCATCAAGTCTACTCTGCCATTCAATCATGGCTGATCTATCTCTCCCTCGTAATTCCATTCACCTGCCTTCTCCCCATAACCCCGGACACCTGTACTAATCAATACTGTTCTATGTTCTGCATGTTGTTATAGTACCTGCCTCTTTATACTGAGACTGTGCCGCCATTACATCAAAAGGTGCTGCCTCAATAAAATCTCCGCTGCCTTTTATCCTTCATTGGTATGGTTGGACTTTGGATTTCTTGGGGAGGCACAGTGGTAATGTTGCAGCCTTACAGCGCCAGAGACCTAGGTTCAATCCTGACTATGGGTGCTGTCCGTACGGAGTTTGCACGTTCTCCCCGTGACCTGCGTGGGTTTTCTCCAGGCGCTCCGGTTTCCACCCACACTCCAAAGTCGTACAGGTTTGTAGGTTAATTGGCTTCTGTAAATTATAAATTGTCCCCAGTGCGTAGGATAGTGCTAGTGATCGCTGGTCGGCATGTTTCCACGCTGTAACACAAAATTAAAAAAAAAAACTACGGGATACAAATAGTCATTTGGCAGTGTATTGAAATGTTTATATTGAATTAATTTCTTGTTCCTGGGCTTGCAATGATGCATGTGAGCGTTACAATCTGGAGACTTCTATTTTTCCACGAGTAAGCACAAACAGCTAAGTGGTGCAGAGAAGGAACAATTTGCAAAGCAAAACATTAGTTTATTTTATAGTGAAAATACGACAGAAGAGAGGAGTTTTTTGAGCAAGATTAACACGCTTTTAAACCTCTTAGCATTTAAAGAATAAATGGTGCTCGATATCAGTCTGTTTTCATTTCCCCAATTAGTGTCTCGTAGTTTTAGTTTTATTTAGTGTTAGTTTAGAGATACGGCGTGGAAACGGGCCCTCCGGCCCACCGAGGCCACGCCGACCAGCGATCAGCCGTTCACACCACTTCTATGCTACCCCACTTTCTCATCCACTCCCTCCGCACTAGGGGCAATTTGCAGAGGGCCAATTAACCTGCAAACCCACACGTCTTTGGGATGTGGGAGGAAACCGGTGCACCTGGAGGAAACCCACGCGGTCACAGGGAGAACGTGCAAACTCCACACACACAGACAGCACCCGAGGTCAGGGATGATTATGGGTGTCTACCGCTGCACCACTAGAGCTGAGTGTTGCCCTCATATAGATTTATGGATCTTATCAATACTCTGGACCTTCACTTCAACACTGGGAGGTTAAAGAAAAATGGGCAGTAATGTCATCCAAATACTTCTCTTTGCAACCATTTCTGCTCCTATCCAAATGACTCAGATTCCCACAACAACCTCATTGGGTCAGATAACATAGGTGTAATATTTTTTAAATTTTAGTTTCATTTAGTTGAGAACGGGCTGCGATTAGAGGAGGTGCGTGTGAAACCACATCTACCGTGTTGGTGTTTTCAATGTAGCCTCCTGTACAAAGGACAAAGGACAAAGGACATTTATTGTCACATACACCAAATGGCGTAGTGAAATTTGACTTGCCATTGCAGCACACAGATAAAGATAAGACACAACATCAAAGAATTTAACAGTAAACGTAAAAACATCCCCCCACAATGGTTCCCACTGTGGGGAAGGCAGCAAAAGTCCAGTCCCATCCCCTGTTCACCCATAGTCGGGGGCCTATTGAGGCTTCTGCAGTCGCCGATACGGCAGCCCGATGCTTCAGGCCCTCTCGCCAGATGATGAAGCTCTGGCGTCGAGTGAACACTCCCAGTGGCCCGGAGTGTCTGGAGCGGCCGCTTCCTCCCAGGAGACCGCGGCTCGGAGCTCCGACTCTGGCGACCTCGTCGTGAGATCCCAGGCTCCACGGTGTTTAAAGTTCAGCGCCGCCCGCGGCTGGAAGCTCCGCAGACCGCAGACCGCAGACCACAGACCGCAGCTCCGCGATGTTGGAGCCGGCGGTCACAGCACTCCGGAGCCCACCGCACGGCGACGAGGGTAAGGCATCGCCCGCTCCGCGATGGTGCTTCACGCTGTGCCGCCACTGAAGCTGAAGTCCTGGCCGGTCCCGGCAGGAAAACGTCGCTCCAGTCTGCCCGTAGGCCGCGAGGAAAGGGCGAAAACACGGCTCGGAGAAAAGCCGCATCTCCGACCAGGTAGATACTGAGAAAAATAGTTTCCCCCTTCCCCCCCCCCCCCCCCCCCACCCCTACTCCAGCGTTTTGTGTCTCTCCACCTATCACTCTCCAGGCTTTGATAGTTTATTGTCTTGGCGACCCGGCCTCCTTGTTTATGTCAAATTCTCAGAGCTTTTGTTTCCCACTGTCCAATCACACACAGAGGCTCTGTGTCCACAGTCCAATCACACACTGGGCCTGTTCCCTCCGACCAATCATTGAGCTTGTTTCCCACCGTCCAATCACTCACTGTGTCTCTCGAGCCCGCTGCCCAATCACTCATTGGGTTTCCGTTCCCTGAGCTCCAATCACTGGCTGATCCTCGGTTGCCCACACTCCGGGCCGCCATTCCTCGTCCTCACTTTAACCTCCTTCTCAACCTTCCCCCCATGGAGGGAAGATGAAAGGGTTGACTTCACACATTCCTGAAATGGAAAGGGGGTGTTTGCTTTCAGAAGCTGCTGCAAATCTTCTCCGCAGGTTAATTGTGGGTTTCATGTCGTAGAAACAGTTACTCAGTGCTGGTGCTATGGAAACCTTGGTAATCCAATGCCGAAGCCAGGCGACTTTACTGTACTCCAGGGCACTGTTGACTTATCAGGCAGCTTGTCTCTTGAACAAGGCGTAGATAGATACACCCATCACTTACACTTGGCTTCCATCCCAGCTATTGAAGCATGCTAATGATTGCTCCAAAACTGAATGAAAAAGGTTATGAATCTTCCTCGAGCTCTGAGAGTCTGTACTGATGCAGAGGTCGAGCTGTGAGACAAATCATAAACTGAAATGATGGTCTCCATTTATGTCAGCAGCACTTCTATCGTATTTTACAGGCGTAGGCAGCTTGGAGGGCTGTCTGCCCTACTCCATCTGATGTGACAACTTCTTAGCACAAGGTTCCCACTTTAATATTTCATTTTTACAGGTTAATTAACTCAAAGTCTAAATTAATGGACCTAACAGCCAACTGGTTTGGCCCCAGCTTTTCTCTTGATTGCCACTGTGACAGGGATGTCAATGAGGCACCTTTGACTTGCAGTGTTAGTACGTGGGAGTTAATTGCTCAAACACAATTCAAGCCATCACTTAATTGGAAGTTTTCCATGCAGGTTTTCAACCAGTTATTGCTTTTTTATAATGTATAATTAGCTGACAGAGAAACTGAACACTAGCTAAAAATGTTTGCTTAATTCCTTGGACAGAATTCAAGGGGGCAGAGGGGTGATCTTACAGAGGTGTATGAAGAGTCATGAGGTGCAGCTGGTAGAGCTGTTTCCTCACAGCATCAGAGACCCGGGTTCGATCCTGACCTCTGTTGCTGTCTGTGCGTGGAGTTTGCACGTTCTCCCTGTGACCTCATGGGTTTCCTCCGGGTGCGCCGGTTTCCTCCCACATTCCGATGACATGCAGGTTTGTAGATTAATTGATCTCTGTACATTGACCGTGGTGTAGAGGGCATAGAACTAGTGTGTGGGTGATCGCTGGCTGGTGTGGACTCGGTGAGCCAAAGAGCCTGTTTCCACGCTGTATAATCTAAACTACTTCCATCCAACCACCGTTTAAACCACTGATGGGGGGAAACCGGAAAGAAAGAGAGTAAAAGCGAGGGTGGGGGGGAATTGGAGAATTCAATGTTCATACTGATGGGTTGCAACAACTATCTGTTGGATTGTCAATCCAACCAGTGTTGAAACGGTAAGTACACAGTACCTCCTGCCCATGTCGGAAACATCTTTCACATTAATTACCTACATTATTTTAGGTTTAGGATTTAAGTAAGATCCAGGAGTTGTCCAAGAAGCACTTTAATACACTGGCCACCACCACATGGAGATGTAATGCTCAGGCATATGAACAGTGACACTAGCACTGGGATAACTTGAGATAAACTTCAGGTCAGTGCCTTTAGTATGTGACGTAGAGTCATAGAATCATACAGCACGGAAACAGGCCCTTCAGCACAACTTGTCCATGTCGACCAAGATGCCCCATCTACGCTAGCCCCACACCCCGCCTTTGGTCCATATCCCTCCAAACCTTTCCTATCATTGTACCTGAGTGTCTTTTAAATGTTGTTATAGTATCTGCCTCAACTACCTCCTCAGGCAGCTCGTTCCATACACCCACCACCCTCCATGTGGAAAAGTTACTCCTTGGGTTCCTATTAAATCTTTCCCCTCACATCTTAAACCTATGTCCTCTCATTCTTCATTTCCCTTCTCTGAGTAAAAGATTCTGTGCCTTCACCCTATCTATCCCCCTCATGATTTTAGACACCTCTATAAGATCACCCCTCAGTCCCCTGCACTCCAAAGAATAACGTTCTAGCCTGCTCAACCTCTACCTATAGTTCATAGAAACATAGAAAATAGGTGCAGGAGGAGGCCATTCGGCCCTTCGAGCCAGCACCACCATTCATTGTGATCATGGCTGATCGTCCCCAATCCATAACCCGTGCCCGCCTTCTCCCCATATCCCTTGATTTCACTAGCTCCTAGAGCTCTATCTAACTCTCTCTTAAATCCATCCATTGATTTGGCCTCCACTGTGGCAGGGAATTCCACAAGTTCTGGCAACAACCTCATGAATCTTCTCTGCACTCTTTCCAGCTGAACGACAACCTTTCCTGCAGAAGGGTGACCAAAACTGAACACAGTCTGAAGAAGGGTCTCGACCCGAAACGTCACATATTCCATCCCATAGATGCTGCCTCACCCGCTGAGTTTCTCCAGCATTTTTGTCTACCTTCGATTTTTCCAGCATCTGCAGTTCTTTCGTAAACAATACTCCAAATGTGGCCTCACCAATGTCTTGATTAATAAGCACATATATTAATTAATAATTCTTAGCTAATGGACACCTTAAGTAAATGAGGTAGAACATTTATTAATATGGACTTGTAGTTCAGCTATTATATTACAAGTTAAAGTATCAGCAACATTGGTATATTGATGGAAAAAAAATTGCTGATATATGTCACTTCATTTTTAATTGATTTGCCTACGGCACATTTTGTCCACAAGGGAAGCATAGTGAAGCAGCACGGAAATAGGTTCTTCGGCCCATCTAGTCAATACCGACCATCAACTATGTATTTACACTAATTCTACATTGATCCTTTTCTCATTCTCCCCTCATTCACATCATCTCCCCACAGACTCTATTACTCTCCATCACTCTAGGGGCAATTTACAGAAGGCAATTTAACACGATGGCGCAGCGGTAGAATTGCTGCCTTACAGCACTTACAGCGCCAGAGACCTGGGTTCGATCCCAACTATGGGTGCTGTCTGTACAGAGTTTGTAAGTTCTCCCCGTGACCACTTGAGTTTTCTCCATGATCTACGGTTTCTTCCCACACTCCCAAGACATACAGGTTAAGGTTAATTGACTTGGTATAATTGTAAATTGTCCCCAGTGTGTGTAGGATAGTGTTTGTGTGCGGGGATCGCTGGTCAGCGCAGACTCGGTGGGCCGAAGGGCCTGTTTCCATGCTGTATCTCTAAACTAAACTGAACTAAACCATCGACCCGCATACAGCACGGAAACAGGCCCTTCAGCACAACTTGTCCATTTCCTTTGGATGTGGGAGGAAACTGTAGCACCCGAAGGAAACCCACGCTGCTACAGGGAGAACATGCAAACTCTACACACAGACAGCACCGGAGGTCAGGATTCATTCTGGGTCTCCTGCACTGCTTGACCATTTGCAGCCAAGTTCTCCAGTCTGTGAGAACTCAAGACCGGGACACGGGCAAGCTAGTGTTAGAGTCATAGAGTCACACAGCACAGAAATAGGCCCTTCAACCCAAGTCGTACATGCCGACCAAGATACCCAAACTAATCTAGTCCCATTGGGGCGGGAGATTGCAACCTTCACATGGTCCGCCCTGTTTTCGACTAATGCAATCAAATATGATCAAATAGAACAAGTTGTCCCACAACTTTAGGCTGTGCACGCCATACGCAAGAAGAAGTTCTTGTCCCATTTGGCCCATATCTCTCTAAACTTCTATCCATGTACCTGCCCAAGTGTCTCAGACTGAAGAAGGGTCACCTACTCCTTCTCTCCAGAGATGCTGTCTGACCCATTGAGTTACTCCAGCATTTTGTCTATCAAATGTCTTTTAAATGTAGTTAGTGTACTTGCCTCAACCAACTCCTCTAGCAGCTTGTTCCTTATACCCACCACCCTTGTGTGAAAAGATTTCTCCTCATAGAGTAACAGAAAAATGTCCTTCGGCTCAACTTGGCCTTGCCGACCAACATGCCTCATCTAGACTAGTACCACATGTCTGCATTTGGCCCACATCCCTTTAAACCTGTACCATCCATGTACCTGTCCAAATGTTTCTTAAATGTTCTGATAGTACCTGCCTCAACTACATCCTCCAGCAGCTCGTTCTAAACAACCACCACCCTTTGTATGAAATAGTTGCCCTTCAAGTTCCTATTAAATCTTTCCCTCCTCACCTTAAACCTACAGTATGTCCTCTGGTTCACAATTCCCCTACCCTGGGCAAGGGACTCTGTGCATTTACCCTATTTATTCTTCTCATGATTTTGTACACCTCAATAAGATCACCCCTCATCCTCCTGCGCTCCCAGGAATAAAGTCCTAGCCTGCTCAACCTCTCCCTTTAACTCAGGTTCCTGAGTCCTGGCAACATCCTCATAGATCTTCTCTGTAATCTTTCCAGCTTAATAATATCCTTCCTATAGTGGAGTGACCAAAACAGAACTCAATACTCCAAATGTTCTTAAATCAACACCTCCACCTGGCCTGCTAAAGATTAAATGTGGGGCAGCACAGTGGCGCAGCAGTAGAGTTGCTGCCTCACAGCGCCAGAGACCTGGGTTTGATACTGGTGCCATCTGAAAGGAGTTTGAACATTCTAACTGTGACTGCGTGGGTTTCCTCTGGTTGCTCTGGTTTCCTCCCACACTCCAAAGATTTGCAAGTTAATTGGCCTCTGTAAATTGCCCCTAGTGTGTAGGATAGAACTAGTGTACGAATGATCGCTGGTCGGTGCAGATTCAGAGGGCCGAAGGGCCTGTTTCCACACTCAATCTCTAAACTAAATACTGCCCCATTGTCAATAGACAAATAAACTGATTCTTTGTAAAATTAAACGTATTTTTGAAAACCTAACCCTCCACTGGCAAATTAAAATATGGTATTCCAAAGCAACTGTTTCAAGCTTCCCGACCCTTGCAGGAAGTAGGTCAGAAATAGGAGTTTAAAGGGCCTTGGGCGCTATTTGAGCGTCATTTACGTGTCACGACGCAACATCATTTAGGCGCACATGACGCACGCATGGCGTGCATTACGCTTGCATGGCGCGTGGTGAGACGTGGTGGCATAGGCAGTGACGCGCGGTCGCGCGCGGCGCCCCAGGATTTCGGGATTCACAAAATCTTTGTGCGCCACCTGCGTGACGCGCAAATGACGCCCAAGTGGGACAGGCCCTTAAAAGTCTCAACTCTGAGAGAAATGGAGGAGCCCATGTCTAAAATATTTGTGTATAGAGTGATCAATCTCCTAGCTTATCTCAGCCCTGGATACATGCAGCCCTGGAGTCGATCCTGGCTACGGGTGCTGTCTATGTGGAGTTTGTACGTTCTCCCCGTGACCTGCGTGGGTTTTCTCCAAGATCTTCGGTTTCCTCTCACACTCCAAAGACGTACAGGTTTGTAGGTTAATTGGCTTGGTAAATGTAAAAATTGTCACTAGATTGTGTAGGGCAGTGTTAATGTCTGGGGATCGATGGTCGGTGCGGACTCGGTGGGCCGAAGGGCTTGTTTCCATGCTGTATCTCTAAACTAAAAAAAATAGGTTGCCATCAGTCTCTTGAGAAAAACTCAGAGTAGTTGTAAGCATCTTGACCTATAAATTTTCTCATGTACTGCAACATTTATATGCACCACTCGATAGATTTGTTTCAAGAACATCAGTGGCATTTATTGCGTTGGTTGTTGAGGTTTGTATCTCAGTCTTCTGCACTAGTAGACAAGGCATCCATGCGTGTATAGAGGGATCATTGAGATGAATGTGTGCCTTGGTCAACTCTTATGAGAATCTCAGCTGCTGCACAGTCACCAGGTATAGTGTGATCTGTTCCTGCAGAACTAGGCAGTAATTTACAGGGTACACAAAAATGCTGGAGAAACTCAGCGGGTGCAGCAGCATCTATGGAGCGAAGGAAATAGGCAACGTTTCGGGCCGAAACCCTTCTTCAGACCGCGCGTCACTGCCTATGCCACCACGTCTCACCACACGCCATGCAAGCGTAATTCAGTAATTTACAGGGGTCTGCCTGGTCAGACCTGAGAATGAATTGACTGAATTGATTGGAAAATACAGCATGGAAACAGGCCCTTCAGCCCATCGTGTCCATGCTGACCATCGATCTCCTGCTCACACTAGTTATCCCACTTTCACATCAGTTTACTTTAGAGATACAGCATGGAAACAGGCCCTTCAGCCCAATGAGTCCATACTGACCATCGATCACCCGTTCACACTAGTTTTATGTAATCTAACTTTCACGTCCACTCCCTACACACTAGGGGCAATTTACAGAGGGCCAATTAACCTACAAACCCGCACGTCTTTGGGATGTGGGAAGAAACCAGAGCACCCGGAGGAAACCCCTGCGGTCACAGGGAGAACGTGCAAACTCCACACACACAGACAGCACTTGAGGAAAGTGTGATAACATGGAACTAGTGTGAAAGGGTGATCGATGGTCGGCATGGACTCGGTGGGCCAGTTTCCATGCTGTATCTCTAAACTAAACTATTGTATTTCAAGAGGGATAATCGCAGTTCAAATGCTTGTGATGTTGCTCAAAACAAACATAAAGTTCAGTCAAAGAAGTAATTTCTCTCATGCAGAGATCGAAGACAAGGAGGTTTTGCCTTCTATTGATTCACGTGCATGATCTATTCCAGCCACGATAACGAGGTTGAATTCTCCTTCCTCTTACGCCGCAATGAGGCAGAACAAGGCCAGAGCATAATTCCACAGTTCAGCACATTTCCTCCTGACATCAGCAAGCTTGGTGCTTGGAATAGACACACTGGTCCATTGTGTCAGGGGATCTATCTGAAAGGCTGACACAAGAGACTGCAGATGCTGGAATCAGAACCACATTACAAAAAGCTGGAGTAACTCAAGTTGAAAAGGGTGCAGAGAAGATTTACGAGGATTCGAGGGCCTGAGCTATAGAGAGAGGTGGAGCAGGCTTGGACTCTATTCATTGGAGTGCAGGAGGATGAGGGGTAATCTTATAGTGTACAAAATGACGAGAGGAATTGATCGGGTAGAATCTCTTGCCCAGAGTAGGGGAATTGAGAACTAGAGGACATATTATTAAGGTCAAGGGGAAAGATTTACTGTAATAGGAATCTGAGGGGTAACATTTCCACACAAAGGGAGGTGGGTGTATGAAACGAGCTGCCGGAGGAGGTAGTTGAGGCAGGTACTATTACAAAGTTTAAGAAACATTTAGGCAGGTACATGGATAGGACCAAACGCAGACAGGTGGGACTAATGTAGATGTGATATGTTGGTCAGTGTGGGTTGAAGGGCCTGTTTCCACGCTGTAACACTCTGTTGCTCAGTGGGTCAGGCAGCATCTGTGGAGGCAATGGACAGATGTTGTTTCTGGTCAGGACCCTTCATCTGGACCAAGATGGAGCAGTCCAGATTGAAGGGTCCCAACCCAAAAACATTGCCTGTCCACTTCCCTCCACAGATGCTGCCTGGACAGCTGAGCACCTCCAGCTGTTTGTTGTTTGCGGGCTGAAAGGATGTTGGAAGCAGAGACCCTCATCGTCATTAGGCCCAGGGGAAGTGGGATGAATCATGAACAAGTCAGGCTTAAAGATCAACATCTGCGTTGCAAGTTTTAATGATTTAGTAATAACGTGGAGGCCACAGTGGTGATTGTTTGTGTAGTTATTCCGTAGCATTTCCCAGTCACGTATTATCATTAAGGAGAAACGATCATCTGAGTTCACCTCGCCATATCCAATGAATAAACAACTGTATTGTCATGAAGCCATGCAGAATGGAAACAGGCCTTTCGGCCCATCGAGCCCCTACTAATCATCCAGAACCCGTTTACATGAATTCTATTTTATTTTCAACACATTCTGTGGCACGGTGGCGCACCGGTAGAGTCAGAGACCCGGGTTCGATCTTGACTACGGGTGCTGTCTGTACGGAGGTTGTACGTTCTCCCTATGACCTGCCTGGGTTTTCTCCGAGATCTCCAGTTTCTTCCCACACTCCAAAGACGTACAGGTTTAGGTTAATCAGTATAAACGGTATCATTGTAAATTGTCCCTAGTGTATGTAGGACAGTGTTAGTGTGCGGGGATCGCTGGTTGGCGCGGACTCGGTGGGCTGAAGGCACTGTTTTTGTGCTGTATCTCTAAATTGAAGTAAACATTCCATTGCCTGGCAATCTATTAATTGCCCTGACAAATGCAAGGTCTCTAATTTCAAGTAGCCTTTTCATTCCCTCTCTCTCAGTCCCTTCCCCTTCCCCTTCCCCACCCTAGTTGTTCCACTAGTTTCACTGTTCGTGTCTCTTCATTAACACCTTCTCCACAGCCAACAATGGACCATTGTGGGCTCCTGTGTCATCGGTGTGGGCTCTGATTTGTTCTGTATTTTTTCATACCTCTAGTTTCCCTCTCGCCTGACTCCCAGCCTGAAGAAGGGTCTCGACCCAAAACGTCACCTGTTCCTTCTCTCCAGAGATGCTGCCTGTCCTGCTGAGTTACTCCAACATCTTGTGTCTAACAACCTTATAAGACTTTGGTTTGGTCACATTCAGTGTACTGCATGCAGTTCTGGTCGCCCCATTACAAGAAGGATGTGGAGGCTTTGGAGAGGGTTCAGAAGAGGTTTACCAGAATGATGCCTGGATTAGAGGGTATAAGCTACAAAGAGAGGTTGGACAGACTTGGATTGTTTTCTGAGAGTGCCAGTGATGAGGGGGGACCTGATAGAAACAAATAAAATGATGACAGGCTGAGATAGGGACGATAGTCAGAACCCTTTCCCCAGAGTGGAAATGTCAGATAGGAGGGCATAGCTTTAAGTTGAGAGGGACAAAGTTAAAAGGAGATGTGTGGGGCAAGTTTTTTTACACAGAGACCGGTGAATGCCAGAGATGGTGGTAGAGGCAGATACGATAGTGATGTTTAAGAGGCTTTTAGATCCGCACATGGGTATGCAGGGGTAGTAATCACGTGCAGGCAGATGAGAATACTTTACCTTGGCTTCATGTACAGCATGGACATTGTGGGCCAAAGGGCCTGTTCCTTTGCTGTATTGTTCAAACTGAAACGCTGACGTCATTCTGATGAAAAATCATTTGCTTTAATTCACTGGGTACCTCATCCGCATACTAGTTCCTGCATTTTCAGTTCTTATATTAACATTTCCAAGCCTTCTCACTAACATGTTTCAGTAGAAAATGCATTTTGAAAAAATCGAATAGGACGGCACAGTGACGCAGTGGTAGTGTTGCTGCCATATAGCACCAGAGACCTGGATTCAATCCTGACTACCGGAGCTGTCTGTACGGAGTTTGTACTGTTTCCCCGTGACTTGCATGGGTTTTCTCTGAGATCTTCCGTTTCCTCCCACTCCAAAGATATGCAGGTTTGTAGGTAATTGGCTTGGTATAATTGTAAATTGTCCCTAGTGAGTGTAGGGTAGTGCGAGTGTGCGGGATTGCTGTTCGGCACAGACTCGGTGGGCCAAAGGGCCTGTCTCCGCACTGTATTTCTAAACTAAACTAAACTAAAGAATGACCAATGTAAACGTCTGTGTTCCAGATTTCCTCACAAGCCTCTGCTGGGACTGACAACGGGGAGGGAACTGGCCAGGAAGAGGAAGGATGAACTGAACACGTACGCGAGGTATTTGCTGAATGGATCACCTCAAGTTGCAAAGGTGAGGCGTGCAAAATATCAGCGATAAGGTGAGAGTGTCAATGTTTAAAGGAGATGCGTGGGGAAGACAAGCGGGCACAGCTTTAAGATGAGAGGGGTAATGTTTAAAGGAGATATGCAAGTCACAGAGAGTGGTGGATGCCTGGAACTTGCTGACAGGTGGTGGAAACAGATACGACGGTGGCATTGAAGAGGCTTTTAGATAGGCACATGCATATGCAGGGAATATGGAGGGATATATGGGCCGTATAAAATTAATTGTGAATCGTATTATTTGATTTTGATTGTATACCATGCAAAACATTCGCTTTTCTCTGTACCTCGGTACACATGACAATAATAAACCTAAACTTGGAACTCAGCTGAAAATCACACAGACCAGACTTCCCACGTATGAAGTTGGAGGATATGAAAGAATGTATGATGGGAGTGGGAGGGATCACATAATTTTAGGCATAGATAGGGTAAACAGTCAGAACCTTTTAGCCAGGGTGGGGGGGAAAAAAATCAAATACTAGAGGGCACAGCTTTAAGGTGAAAAGGGCAAGGTTTAAAGGAGATGTGCGTGGAAAGCTTTTTACGTAGCTAGCGGTGGGTCCCTGGAACACGTTGCCAGAGGTGGTGGAGGAGGCAGATACCTTAGTGTTCTTTAACTTTTGGATAGGCACATAGATATGCAGGGAATGGAGGGATATGGATCACTTGCAGGCAGAGGAGATTAGTTTAACCTGGCATCATGTCCGGCATGGACATTGTGGGCCATAGGGCCTGTTCCTGAGCTGTACTCTTCTATGGTAGTGGAGCAAACTGTGGAATTTGCAGCAGAGTAAATGACAATCACATCTTCATGTCAAACGATGTGACCCCTCCCGGTCCCATCATACATTCCTTTATATCCTCCAAACGTGGGAACTCTGGTCTGTGATTTTCATCTGATTTCCCGCTTTAGGTTCATGTTTATTATTGTCACGTGTACCGAGCTGCAATGAAAAGCTATATTTTGCATGGTATCCAATCAAAATGAAATAATACTATACAAAAATAAGACGGTCAAACTCAAGTGCAATAGGTAGAGCAAAGGGGAAGATGCAGAGTGCAGAATATAGTTCTCAGCATTGTAGCGCATCAGTTCCAGAGACAAAGTCCAATGAACGCAATGGAGTAGAGGTGAATCAGACAGTAGCCTAGCTTATGGAAGGACTGTTCAGAAGCCTGACAACAGAGTGGAAGAAGCTGTTCCTGAGTCTGGTGGTGTGCACTTTCAACAGGAGGAGAGAGAATGAGGAATGACTGGGTGGGACAATCTTTGGTCTGGAGTTTTCTCCATGTCTTAGAAGGGCATGACCCGAAATGTCAGCTATCCATGTTCTCCAGAGATGTCGCTTGTCCCGCTGAGCTATTCCTGCACTTTGGGTCCCTTTGGGACAAGTCTTTGATTATGTTGGCTGTTTTTCTGAGGCAACGTGAAGTGCAGATGGAGTCAACGGTGGCGAGTCTGGTTTGTGTGATGGACTGGCCTACATCCATAACACTACAATTTCTTGCATACACATTATGTACATAATTCCCTTTCTAGTTATAATAGTCTCTGCTCCAATAGTTGCTCATCGTATATATTTCATGCCCTAATAATCTTCTGTGAGGAAAATCTCACCTTCCACTTCATTCTCCTTATAATTATCCTCCATCTTTTGTATCCAGTTAACAACTTACCAGCCTTTGGAAACAATCGTTCACAATTTACCTATAATTAGATGCATGACCTTTGTCCCTGTTCATCACATCCAAATGCATAACTAACAAAAAAATCATTGTCTTTATTGATTTCATTGTTCACAGTTTTAACCTCTTTAATTGAAATTATGTCATCTGTATTAATATTGATCCAAAGATGTTTCAGCTATAATTACCTTTAACAGTCTAAAACTGTGAAAGTTTTATTCAAAGCGTTACTGGTGAAGACATGTCAGAGAAGAACAAAGAACGGTACAACACAGGAACGGGCCCTTCGGCCCACAATGTCCATACCAAACAAGCAGCCAAGATAAACAAATCTCCTCTGCCTGCACGTGATCCATATCTGAAGAAGGGCTTCGGCCCGAAACGTTGCCTATTTCCTTCGCTCCATAGATGCTGCTGCACCCATTGAGTTTCTCCAGCACTTTTGTCTACCTTCGATTTTCCAGCATCTGCAGTTCCTTCTTAAACCCGTGATCCATATGCCTCCATACACTTCATATCCACGTGCCTTTCTAAAAGCCTCTTCAAATGGCTCTATTGTATTCGCCTCCACATCACACCTGGCAATGTGTTCCAGGCACCCACCACCACCTGCACATCTCCTATAAACTTTGTCCCTCTCACCTTTAAGGCCTCTTGTCATTGATATTTCCCTCTAAGTAAAAGATTCAGACTGTCTACCTACTTACGTCTTTCATGATTATATAAACATCCATCAGGTCTCCCTCAGCCTTCGACACTCCAGAGAAAACAATCCAAAACAAATTGCTCCCTGCCAACAAGACCAGAATGATATGTACAGAACAAACATATGTTCAGAGTTTGATACGTAGGCTCAATACTAATTAACTTTTAACAGCACTCTACAACTCCCTGGCCTCTAAAGTAATACATTATAGTTATGCCTCATGCCAACCACCCAATGCATATCTAGAACACTCAGAATGGTGTGACACCGAGAGGGATGTATCGTTGCAAACTGAAGAACTGGTTAATCGACTTCCAGTGGAGGAAGGGGGAGGCAAGAGGGGGGTTGAGGGAGGGGAGGGGGAGGGGAGTGTTTGGCAAAGTTACCCACAATTAGAGAATTCAACATTCATACTTACGTAAACTACCCAAGGTGACTATGAGGTGCGGTTCATCCAATTTACACGGGGCCTCACTCTGGCAATCTTGCAAGTCTGGCAAACTTACAACCCAAGGTAGACACAAAATGCTGGAGTATACGCAGCGGGACAGGCAGCATCTCTGGAGAGAAGGAATGGGTGATGTTTCGGGTCGAGACCCTTCTTCAGATTCTAAACTTACAACCCAACTGTATAAATGTTGAATTCTCTAATTTTAGGTATATTCTACAAACACTCCCTTTCCTTGCCCCCCTGCATTTTCCCCACCTCCTCCACTAAAGGCCTGTTAACCAGTTCCACAGTTCAAACAATATACAGAATCCTTCTTGGGATCACACTGTCCCGAGCCAACAATCGGCCAAAAGGGATCCTCCCTGCCTGAGGTCATCTGTTGCCAGCTTTGATTTGTCCTGGTCTTTTCTTGTATCCAGTTGTGCCCCACTCTCTACCCCCCCCCTCCCCCCCACAGACTGAAGAAGGGTCCCAACCCAAAACGTCACCTATTCATTTTCTCCAGAGATGATGCCTGAGCAGCTGAATTACTCCATCACTTTGTGTTCCAAGAAAGAAACTAAGCTTAATGTTTAGTATGCAAGTCCATTTGTCCGCACCTCATAGGTGAAAAACAGAGATGACAGTATTCAGATCACATAGTTCAGAGTTTATTTTCTTTGACCAATGATGAAGTCAGTGGCGCAGCTGATAGAGCCGCTGCCTCACAGCGCCAGAGGCCCGGGTTCAATCCTGACCTCGGGCGCTGTCTGAGTGGAGTTTGCATGTTCTTGCTGTGATCGTGTGGATTTCCTCCATCTACTCTGGTTTCCTCTCACATCCCAAAGACGTGGAGGTTTGGAGGTTAATCAGCCTCTGCAAATTGCCCCATTGCCCCTAGTGTGTAGGGAGTGAATGAGAAAGTGGGATAGCATGGAACTAGTGTGAACGGGTGATCAATGGTCAGTGTGGACTCGGTGGGCCAAAGTGCCTGTTTCCATGCTCTATCCCTAAGCTAAACCTAGGTTAGATCCTGATCTTGGGTGCTGTCTGTGTGCGTGTGTAGAATTTACACATTCTCCCCGTGACCGAGTGAGTTTCCTCCGGGTGCTCCGGTTTCCTTCCACATCCCAAAGGTTTGTAGCTTAATTGGCCCTCTGTAAATTGCCCCTGATAGAGCCGCTGCCTCACAGCGCCAGAGGCCCGGGTTCAATCCTGACCTCGGCGCTGTCTGAGTGGAGTTTGCATGTCGGGAGTGGATGCGGAAGTGCGATAACGTAGAACCAGTGTGAACGGGTGATCGATGGTCGACATGAACTCGGTGGGCCGAAGGGCCTGTTTCCATGGTGTATCTTTCAAATATTCAACTATTGTGAACAGAACAGGTTGATCGATGGTCGGTAGGCCGAAGTGCATGTTTCCATAAAAAGACACAAAGTTCTGGAATAAATCAGCAGGTCAGGCAGCATCTTTGGAGAACATGGATAGGTGACGCCTCGGGTCGAGACCATTTCTTCAGGTCTGTTTTCATGCTGCATCTTTCAATCAATTTCAATTTTCTCTGCAATGTTAAATAGTCCAGATCTGCATTGATTTGGGCTGTGTAAACTGCTAGGAGCATTCAGCTTCATTTCCACAGAAAATTAGCAACGTCCAAGGGAAGATGTGCGTCAGACCACTAAGGCTCTGCACTGGAGTAAATGTATGATTATGGCTATGTGTGGTTACACTATCACAATCTTCCTTTCCACATCACCATATCAAAGAGTTAACTCCAGGGAGTGTGGTATATTTGGGAATTGGAGTGCATATTTCATATAATCTCATATTTTCTTAAACTCACAATGACTCACAAAAACTCCTATGATATTCCTTCCCTTAAGGTCTAATCTATCAGTTTTGTGCTTCTAAGAGACTCAGGCTCCAATGGATTTGGGGTCACATGGCCTTATACCTGATTTAAGGAGCCAAGTGCAGTAAAACTATAAACCAGTACCTGATTGTTCAGAAATCCCAATGACTGAGTCATTTCCTCATTGGGTCCACATCCATAGCTTCCTGAAAGCAGCAACACAAGTAGATAGAGTGGTAAAGAAGGCGGGCGGTATGCTTGTCTTCATAAGTCGGGGCATGAAGTATAAGAGTCAGAGAGTCATGATGCAGCTCTAGAAAACCTTGGTTGGGCCTAGTACAGTATCTAGGCAGTTCTGGTCACCCATTACTGAAATGATGAGGAGGTTTTGGAAAGGGTAGTGAGGAGTTTTAACAGAATGTTGCCAGGATTAGGGGGGTATTACCTATCAGGAGGGGATCATGACAGAAGCCTCCTCGTGGCGATCCCCGGAAACGACGACACGATGCACTCAGTGACGCGTCGGGCGACCAATTCTATCAACATGTTGGACGATGACGGAAGCCAACAGCGTCGTCTGACACACGAGCGAACAAACTTATAAGGAGAGGTTGGACAGACTTGGATTGTTTTCTCTGGAGTGTTGAGGGGAGACCTGATGAAGTATATAAACTTGTGAGAGGAACAGATGGGATAAACGGTTCGAAACTTTTTTTCCCCAGAGTGGGAATGTCAAAGACAAGAGTGACAAAGTTTCAAGGAGATATGCAGGTCAAGTTTTTTACACCACCTGGAACACGCTGCCTGGGGTGGTGGTGGAAGCTGATACGATGGTGGCGTTTAAGAGGCTTTTAAGGGGCAATTTGCAGAGGGCCAACTAACCTACAAACCCACACGTCTTTGGAATGTGGGAGGAAACCGGAGCACCCGGAGGAAACAGGGAGAACGTGCAAACTCCACACACAGACAGCACCCGAGGCTGGGATCGAACCGGGTCTCTGGCGCTGTGCAGCAGCGGCGCTGTGAGACAGCGGCTCTACCCGCTGCGCCACTGTGACTAACACGTGTTTCTTTTCCACCTTTTGCAGAGTGATCTTGTCTACACATTTTTTCATTCTTCTCCACACAATGAAAGGCCTTCTGCTTCGCCG
>CM075985.1:30971525-31033281 GCA_038087875.1 Malacoraja senta
CGACCGCAGGAGAACAAGAGGAAGAAGATTGAACTTTATTGCCTTCCATCAGTGAGGAATGTGGAATCCACTGTGGTGGATGTTTATGTTAACTTTTATGTAGTTGTGTGTCTTGTTGCTTTTCACTTAGTATGGCTGTATGGTAACTCAAATTTCATTGTGCCTTAATTGGTACACGTGACAATAAACTGACCTACACCTTAA
This sequence comes from Malacoraja senta, assembly GCA_038087875.1. Taxonomy (NCBI): domain Eukaryota; kingdom Metazoa; phylum Chordata; class Chondrichthyes; order Rajiformes; family Rajidae; genus Malacoraja; species Malacoraja senta. The sequence continues at coordinate 30,971,730 of CM075985.1, forward strand.
CCTTAACCTTCATTTGAGTCAACGTTGAGAATTTTGTCTGACCACTTTGTCACCACCTCTGGTGTGTCTACGTTTAGACAGGTTATAACTGACACCGTTTAAAGTGGAAGCTGGGACACTGGATAAAAGGTACAACCAAAAGGTATTGGACTAACTCAGTGGGTCAGGGAGCATCTCTGGAAGACTGGAAGACACAGATAGGTACGGGCGGCGCAGTGGCGCAGCGGTAGAGTTTCTGCTTCACGGCGGCAGAGACCCGAATTCGATCCTGACTACGGGTGCTGCTGTACGGAATTTGTACGTTCTCCCCATGACTGTGGGAGTTTCCTCTGGGTGGTCCAGTTTGCTCCCATTTTACAAAGATGTGCAGGTTTGTGTGTTAATTGGCTGTTGTACATTGTCCATAGCGAGAAGGATAGAACTGGTGAACGGGTCAGCTGGTCGGCGCGCACTCGGGGCCTCTTTCTACACTATATCTTGAAAACTAAACGGAAGACTTTGGGATGTGGGGTGAAACTGGAGAACCCTGAGGAAACCCACATGGTAACAGAGAGAATGTGCAAACTCTAGACAAACAGCACCCAGAGTCAGGATTGAACCTGGACCTCTGGCGCTCTGAGGCAGAGCCTCTATCAGCTGTGCCACTGTGCTGCCCAACTGCAAACCTGGTTGCCATGTACCAGGAGAACACAGACACCTGGCATGAGAGACAGAAGGATTGCACACACCTCACATATCACCCGCCCCATCAGCTATCACTTGTCCCATGACTTCCCACATATTAGACGCCTTAGATCCCACAGAACCAGAGCAGAAGCAATTCATCTTCAATCCCACGAGAATGCCTGAGAATAAGAAGACGGAAGTGTCAGCCTTTACTGACAAATAGGATGAGGGGGTGTTGTAATATGGTGAGCTGGCAAAATATGAAGTCAGTAGTTAAGTGTCAGAACGATGTGGATTATTGTGGTTTTGTATGAGAATGGCTAGTGAGTTTCTGGAAGAAGCCTGGATATTAAAGAAAGAAAGGAATAAAGCATAAAGACCAAAGGATATTCATGGGGGTGAGAGGGAGGGGTTGGAGTTAGGTCATGGAGGCACGGGCCATTAACTGATGAAGAATGTTCAACGCCTACAATCAATGGACAGCTGCCAGAGGGGATGGCACACAAAACTATTGATAGGTTTCCAAATAGATCATAATTGTTCAGGTGGAATGTGAGAGGCAATGAAAGTGGCAGAGCAACTGATGACCAACTCAACTGGCATGGACATCTAACTGAACTGGTAAAGACGTCCAACCCAACTGGAACTTCGTTTGTTCGCTCATGTGCCAGACGATGTAGCTCGCTGTTGGCTTCTGTCGTTGTCCAACATGTTGACAGAATTGTCGCCTGACGCATCACGGAGTGCATCGCGTTGTCGCTTCCAGGGATCGCCACGAGGAGGCTTCTGTCATGATCCCGAGGAGGCTTCTGTCATGACATCCAACTCAATTGGTAAAGACATCCAACTCAATTGGAATGGAGTCCAACTCAACTGGTAAGCACATCCAACTCAACTGGAATCAGTTTGATGTTCGGTTTTACTGATAATGAGGTTCACAGTTGCACAGGATGTATATAATGTAGATGATACTTCTCTTTCAGTTTTTTTAAATAAGACAACTTTAAAATAACTATTCACAATATCCTGGACATAGGGAAATAATAATGTAATAAGACCATAAACTGGTCTTTATTTCACAGAACCTCTGCTTATTAAATCTGTCTCTGCATCGATTACAAGAACTGGGATAAGAGCCATCTTGTGAAAGATTGATTCAAATTGCTTCAAGATGTATTAGACATTTAAGCGGTTTATAATGGGCGCTATTACTGGCATTAAAATTACCTTGATTAATCACAATGAGGTAAAAATTAATCTTGGACAGCAGTTGCAAATAGTTGGCAACATTGTGATGGGTTGGTATATCCCTTATCTGGCAATACTGCACACATCAACAGAATTGAGTAAAATATAGGGAGTGAATTTGGAGGCCACTATCTTAACATTTATAGTACAGCACAGGAACAGGCCCTTCAGCCCACAATGCCCATGCTGAACATGATGCCGTTAGACTAATCTCTGTCTGCACGTGATGCATGTCCCTCCAATCCCTGCATATCCTTGTATCTATCTAAACAACACTAAAATGCCCCATTCATTTTCTCTTTGCTGACCTAACAATAATGCATACGCTATTAGTCACTGAAGTAGTTGAAAATATGAGGCTTGACAAATTTATTAGCTTAATTGTTTAATAATTAGCTATCTAGCCCTGGAAAATACAGACAATCTTGCAGGACTCACAACATCATGCGCTCTCAAAATTACTCACCAAGTACTTTCAAAGCATAGTAATTCAATAATGAGCAAAATACAAGGTGCTGGAGGAACTCAGCGGGTTTAAAGGGTTCCGAACTGAAACGTCATCTATCCATATCCTCCACATGTGCTGCCTGACCCGCTGAGTTCCTCCAGCACGTTGTGTTTTGCTCAAGATTCCAACATCTGCTGTTCCTTGTGTCTCACCTGTTAATAATGACACAAGTATGGCAGGTGGCTTATACGCGGCAGGTGGCTTATACCTTACCTGAAAATGTTGATTAAAAAATAAATCTTCCCCTGGACACTAAGGGGAACCCGTTCTTCTTTTTCAGAATGGTACCATTAGTCTACATGATAGCACAAGAGGGAACACAATTTATTCCCTCATCATGTATCTATACACTGTAAATGGCTCGATTGTAATCATGTATTGTCTTTCTGCTGACTGGATAGCATGCAACAAAAGCTTTTCACTGTACCTCGGTACACGTGACAATAAACTAAACTAAACTAATCCAAACGAGAGAATTTCAGATATCACAACATCCTCTGAGTACTGCACTGAAGAGTTTGTTGAGATAAATGCACTCAAGTCAGTGGAGTGGGATAGACTTCACTAATTAACAGTCATGGCAAATGACGTCGCGCAGTGGGACCGAACGTTGGGAATTTGGGAACCAAGTCTGAGGGGCTCAATGTGATTTCCCATGCATTATTTAATCATTTTATGAGGTGCTGCCAAATTACCAGCATATGTTTCTGTCAAAGTTTTGTGCAGGAACTGTTGATGATAAATCCCATCCCTCAAATACAGATGCTAATTCTGCTGTGAGAGTTAGCCAAGTAAGTCTGTGGATCCATGAGTAGTTTAAGCTAAGATTATTCTTATACATTTTTTTAAAGTATTTCTGTCTGTCTGTCTGTCTGTCGGTCGGTCGGTCGGTCGGTCTGTTGGTCGGTCTGTTGGTTGGTCGGTCGGTCTGTCTCTCTGGAGAAAAGGAATAGTTGACGTTTGAGTCAAAACCCTTCTTCAGACTGATAGGTAGGGGAGATGGAAACGAGAGATGTGAAAAGGTGCATAGAACCAATTAATGAAAGTTATGCAAAAGGATAAATCAAAGCCATCAATGATCTCTTTCTTTAACTATCTCTTTCTCTTTTTCTCCCTCACACTATCTCTCGTTCCCTCTCTCTCACTAACTCTCTTTCCTCCTCACTCTTCTCTTTCTTCTCTCACTCTTCCCTTTTTTTTCTCTTGCTTCTCCCTTTCTCTTTCTCTTTCTCTTTCTCTCACTCTCTTGCGTCTCTTTCTTTCGCGCTCTCTCTTTCTTCTCTTGAAGCAACAGTACACAGTCAAAGCTGCTTGGAATATAAAAGGTCAACCCTATTCATTATATGCAAAATCACAAACAATTTTAAAAGGTCATCATAAGATGTAAAAACTTAAAAGACAATCCAACCACTTTCAGAATTCACCAAACAGTAAATTTCTACAAATTTGCTGCTTAAATCCAGTTGGGTTTCTCAGAGGAAATTGATTCATATTTCTCTGCTGATTTCCGTTGATCTAATCCTGCTGTTCTTCCAAATCCTTCATATTTGTTCATTTACTGGATCTGGGCATGTTAACAGGACCAGCATTCAATGCCCTTGAGTAGTTACGAAAGAGCTTCTTCAGTGCTTTCAGTCAGGAAGTTCTGGGATGTCGACCCAGTTACAATTAAGGAATAACCATATACAGTACTTGTGATTTGTAGGGAATTCCTCAATTGAATAGTGAAAGGCCTGGATAGAGTGGACGTGGAGAGGATCTTTCCACTAGTGGGAGAGTCTAGGACCAGAAGTCATAGCCTCAGAATTAACATGTTCAGTCCCACCCCGAGTATACTCAGATTATGGTCATAGGGGGAAAAAACTTGGCAGGGAACAGGTTAAAGGACATTCCTTTAGGAAGGAGATGAGGAAGAATTTCTTTAGTCAGAGGGTGGTGAATCTGTGGAATTCATTGCCACAGAAGGTTGTGGAGGCCGAGTCAATGGATATTTTTAAGGCAGAAATAGATAATTTCTTGATTAGTATGGGCATTAGAGGTTATGGGGCGAAGGCAGGAGAATGGGGTTAGGAGTGAGAGATAGATCAGCCATGATTGAATGGCGGAGTAGACTTGATGGGCCAAATGGCCTAATTCTGCTCCTATCACTTATGAACTTATGAAACGTGAAGGTGATGGTGTTCATATGAGCTACATTTAGTAGGTTCCTTAAGTTTTTTTTGTCAAAGATGATCGCTAGGCTCCTGGCAGAATGTTATACAAGCATCAAATTGATAAAACCAGTGGCAGGATTGCATCAGGTTCTGATAATTGGGTGTAGACTGATGGATTGGTAATTAGCCAGATCAGAGTTGGCCTGCCTTTGTGAATGAGACATAACTTGGCAATCTTGGCGGCACAGTGGAGCAGTGGGTAAAGCTGTTGCCACACAGTGCCAGAGACCCAAGTTCAATCTTGGCCTCAGGTGCTGTCTTGTGCAGAGTTTGCACGTTCTGCATGTCGCAGCGTGGTTTTCCTCTGGGTCCACACTGACCTTCGATCACCCGTTCACATCAGTTCTACGTTATCCCACTTTCTCATCTGCTCTCTCCACACTAGGGGAAATCCACAAAGGCCAATTAAGCTGCAAACCTGTACGTCTTTGGGATGTGGGTGGAAACTGGGGCACCCAGCGAAAAACCCATGTGGTCGCAACGAGATCGTACAAATTCCATATAGACGGCACCTGTAGCCAGGATTGAACCCAGGTCTGTGGTTTGGAAGGTTAAGTAGCATCTGTAAATAGCACCTAGTGTGTAGGATGATTGAGGGTCGGCATGGGGTTAGTGGGCCACAGGGCCTGTTTCCATGCTGTATCTTTAGACAAAACTAAACACCTGAATCACCAAGGTATAAAAGGCAACAGATCAAGTGCTGGTGACTGCGATTAGCACTGATGGGTACTCAGTATTCACAGGGCCGTCTTAACAGCATCATAGGCCCTCGGGCAATGCAGGCCCCTACACTTCCAGTTTCTTTAGGCCGAATCAAATATGCCGTCATGCACTTGCGATGTTCTTCTCCGTTTCCATGTTCTACAATAACATTCTATAATACATAGATTAGCGTGGGGCCCCCCTATGCTCGTGGGGCCCCGGGCAACTGCCCAGTGTGCCCATGCGTTAAGACGGCCCTGAGTATTCAGTGTGAACATGGTGGGTCAAAGTGCCTACTTCTGGCTATTTCTTCCCGAAATCTTTTGTACAATTACAAGCCGTGAATGATCAGATAGCATTGAGAGGCTGCAATTAGAGTGGTACCTTGAGCTGAACGTAACTTAATTCACATTTAGAGTTATACTTTGTGAAATAGATTGAGTTTTAGATTTGATTAGCACAAAGATAGACTCGTGATGAAGCTGGCAGTGGGAACTGAATGACGAGGTGTTGAAAGAGAAAGCAGAAGCAGACAAGCTAAATGAGTCATGAATAACTGAGAGGAACTAGAAAGGCTGTGTATTTATTTTTCCCCAAAGTTTAGTTTAGTTTAAAAAACAGAGACACAAAGTGCTGGAGTCATTCAGTGGGTCAGGCAGCATCTCCAGAGAACATGGATAGGTGACGTTTTGGGTTAGGACACTTCTTCAGACTGATTGCGGTAGGAAGAAAAACCTGGAAGAGAAGTGGGCAAGGGGGGGGGGGGGGGGGGTAGCATAACAAAACTTGGTGAGTCTGATAGGTGGATACAGGTAAGGGGGGACTTTTGAATGGCAGATGGTTGGACAAAGACCGGAGATGAAAAGACAAAAGAATGTGAGATACTGGAGAATGCGGTCACAGAAAGAACGTAAATCCATACAGACAACACCCGTGGTCAGGATTGAACCCGGGTCTCTGGTTAGGCCCCCAGTGTGTAGGGAATGGATAAGAAAGTGGGATAACATTGGAACAAGAGCATTCAGAGGAAACCCGCACAGTCACAGGGAGAATGTGCAAACTCCACACAGACAGCACCCGAGGTTAGGATGAACCCTGGGTCTCTGGCGCTGTGAGGTAGCAGCTTTACCAGCTGCACCACTGAGTCACCCACAGTTATTCCCTCTCTGGACTACGTTTGAGCCGCGCCTTTTCTAATGAAAAAAAACAGGAAAAAATGGTTCTATATCTAATGTTTTCTGCATATTTTCTTTCAGCAATAGGATATATTCCTTTACATCCATGCACCGGAATAAATTCATATTAATTTGCCTTTCTTCTTTCTACATACCTGATGCACTTCACAAGAAACCAATGCCTCGTTCTGCTCAACATGGTGTGTGTAAGAAGGAATTGCAGATGCTGGTTTAAACCAAAGAGAGACACAAAACACTGGAGTAACTCAGAGAGACAGCCAGCTTCTCTGGAGAGAAGGAATGGGTGACATTTCGTGTCGGGACCCATGTGGTTTTGATTAAGATAAATGACTACGTTATCCTCCGACATTTTCGCCACCTCCAACGGGATCCCACAGTAGCCACATCTTCCCATCTCCTCCCCTTTCGTCTTTCTGCAGGACCACTCCCTCCGTAACTCCCTGGCCAATTTGTCCCTTCCCACCCAAACCACCCCCTCCCCTGGTACTTTCCCTTGCAACTGCAGGAAATGCTACACTTGTCGCTTTACCTCCCCACTGGACTCCATTCAAGGACCCAAGCAGTCTTTCCAGGTGAGGCAGAGGTTCACCTGCACCTCCTCCAACCTCATCTATTGCATCCGCTGCTCTAGGTGTCAGCTGCTCTACATCGGTGAGACCAAGCGTAGGCTTGGCAATCGCTTCGCCCAACACCTCCGCTTGGTTCGCACTAACCAACCTGATCTCCCGGTGGCTCAGCACTTCAACTCCCCCTCCCATTCTGAATCCGACCTTTCTGTCCTGGGCCTCCTCCATGGCCAGAGTGAGTCCCACCGCAAATTGGAGGAGCAGCACCTCATATTTAGCTTGGGCAGTTTACACCCCAGCGGTATGAACATTGACCTCCAATTTCAGGTAGTCCTTGCTTTCTCCCTCCTTCCCCTTCCCAGCTCTCCCACAGCCTACTGTCTCCACCTCTTCCTTTCTTCTCCCCCCCTCCTCCCCCCACACCTCCACATCAGTCTGAAGATGGGTCTTGACCCGAAACGTCACCTATTCCTTCGCTCCATAGATGCTGCCTCACCCGCTGAGTTTCTCCTGCATTTTTGTCTACCTTCGATTTTTCCAGCATCTGCAGTTCTTTCTTAAACATGTTGTCATGTTCCCAGTTTCTTCTGATTATTAAAAAAAAATCTCTTTAATAGTTTAGTACATGGGATTTACACTGGTGAACATCCTTTCTGCCATGCTTTTATCAATCAACACACCGAGTCATATATTCTGATGAAGGTCTCGACCCAAAATGTCACCTATTCCTTTTGTCTAGAGATGTTGCCTGACCAGTTGAGTTACTCCAGCATTTTGTGTCTATCATAGATTCATAGAGCTGTACAGCACAGATCCTTCAACTCACCTTGTCCATTCCAACCAAGTTGGCAAATTGAACTTGTGAACTTATAGCATATTGAGCTAGTCCCAATTGTCTACATTTGTCCCATATCCCTCTCAACTTGTCCTATCCATATACTTGTCCAAATATCTTCTAAAGGCATTGTCTTTATTCTCTCATAAGATACGGACTACCATCTGAGTGAAAAGGTTATCCCTGATGTCTGTCTTGCCCCACAGGATTGTGAACACCTCAATAAAGTTAAGGGCCTGTGCCACTGTACGAGGTAATTCAAGAGTTCTCCCGAGTTTCCCCTGATTCGAACTTGTTCATAGGTACTCGGGACTCTCGTGGACATTGTTCACACTGTTGAAAAGACGTCACGAGCTTACCGCATTTCCCGAGTACATGCCGTTAGCGTTACGAGCCGCTAAGAGACATCCCGAGCTCCGACGTACCTGCTACGTACATTTTACTTCGGAGTCAAGTGAGTGACTACGTGAAGAACCCCGCCAGTGCGCCTGTGCGTCATTACGTCAGACGCCTTGACGCAAACGGACGTGAGGAGCTCTCTGCTCCTCTAATGGATTTGTAGTTTTTTAACTACAAGGTAAGTTAAAAAAAATTCAGTATTTTCAGGTCCGTTTACTGTGGGTTCTGTGGGGATTTTTTCCACAGACGCCATGGAAAAAACGGGCAGGGGGAAGAGGCGAGCGACTCAGCCGACAGAAAGTCGGGAAAGTCGGGAGTCTGCGGGTAGCGACCAACCGCCTCTAAACGCGGTACTGTCGTCAGCGGAGAGCATAGCGACTGTGGTCCTGGGGCAGTCAACGCCTGTCGGGCGCAAGGCCAAGTTCAAATTGAAATGGGCCACGGAGGAGGAAATGGAAGAAGCTCCAGGGCTAGATACTGCTTTTAAGCGTATTGCCCAAATGGAAAGCCTGCTACATAGGCTGTTGGAGCGAAGCACACTCAGGTAAGAGTGTACTGAAATCCAAGCTGCTGAAAGCAGCTCAACAGCTCCTGGTACAGGGCTGATAGAATGCACCCTCAGGGATGAGGAGCATGCCACGGGTCATGAGATTTCAGACCCCGACTCTGACGCTGAGGCTGTACAAGGCGAAGAATGGCAGCTGCCAGATGTTCCATCCCTGGCAGTACGATTCGCTGCCCCGTCAGGGTCAGGAGAGCCATTAGGAGAAGAATTGGCCTCCCTAATAAATTACTTGGTTTCCCATCAGCTGGAACAGCAGGAGATGGATGAGAATGCAAGAAAATATGTTGAGTATGAGAACTCAAGAATTGAATTGCAGAGAATATTAAAGCTGCTGGGTTCTGGAATAACTGCTTTTGCCAGAATAGCGGATAAAAACCAAGAGATGACGGAGTTGCATCAGGAAGCACTGGGGTTGCTATGCAGCACCCACTTCGAGATCAATTGTCTGAGGAAAGGTGCTATACGGCCTACTATGAATCCGAAATTCGCAGCACTCTGCAAACCAAGTAATATACAATTTCCCAACTTACTCTTTGGAGAGGATCTCGGGAGACGTATTAAAGAGTTGGAAGATGAAGCGAAAACAGGATTGATGAAAACATCAATGGTTGTAAAGTCTGTAAAGAGGAAGTATCCTTTCAGACGTCATACGGATCCTGGACCAGGACCAAGTCGCTCATTAACGCAGGGACGTAGCTGGCGGCCTGCAGCGGGAGCAAGAACCAGTGGGGGTGCTTCCGGGAGAATCCAGGGATCTCAGAGTACTCAAATGACTCAAGAGGTAGGTGGACCTGGTTCTCATGGGAACATAAGTTGGAGGCAGATTACGTCTCTTCTATAACAATTGGAAGAAGATTACTTCAGATGTGGTAATTCTGAATAATATACAAGGATTTCGAATTGAATTCAATCCAAATTATGATTTGCCTGTCCAGCATGTTCCTAGCAGAACTCTCCACTTTGCACAAAAAGAAGTGATGGAGGTTCAAGCTGCGCTTCAAACCCTATATATAAAAGGTGTTATTGAAGAATCAGTCTACCAAATTCACCAATTTGTATCAAATATATTCCCTCGATCAAAAAAGGATGGAGGATGTAGGATTATTATAGACTTGACAAGTCTGAATCCTTTTGTTCAAGTTAGACATTTTAAAATGGAGACATTTGTACTGCCAAACAACTTTTCTCAGAAGCATGTTTTATGGCAACTATAGATTTAAAAGATGTATATTATTCAGTGTCTGGTCACTTGGAAGATATGAAGTATCTTAAATTTACATGGATGAACCAGTTAGGGCAGTTCAAAGCTCTGCCTAATGGGTTAACGTCCGCTCCCAGAATATTCACAAAATTGTTTAAATCAATTCTGGGGTTGCTGAGAAGCCAGGGGCATGTACTAATGGCATACTTGGATGATGTCCTGATTATAGGAAGGACAAAACAGTCAACAGAAGCAGTTGTGAAATCAACTTTTGAAAGTTTGGGGTTTTCTAAATTCATCCAAAGAAATCAAGGTTAACAACATGTACCTCAATTGATTATTTGGGGTTCACAATTGATTCAGCCCAAATGAAAATTACTTTGCCCAGTGAAAAAAGGGTGGAGTTGATTAAAGATTGCAGTAATCTGTTAAACGAGCAAAAATCCTTAATCAGACAGGTGGCTCGAGTACTGGGAAAATTAGTAGATTCCCAGCAGTCCAGTACGGACCATTACATTATCAACAGCTGCAGAGAGTTAAACAACAGGCACTGAGAATGAATGCTGGTCATTTTGATAGAACCATGCAACTAACAACAAATGCTGTTTCTGATCTACAGTGGTGGATTCTACATGTCTCAAGCAGTTCCGGCAAAGTGCTGATTGAACAACCTTCCATGATATTACAAACTGATGCCAGTGCACTAGGATGGGGTGCAACTGACTTAACATCTAGCTGCGGAGGCAGATGGAATCAGGAAGAGTCATTGTTACTGCAGACATGGGGAACTAACTATTTGGAGCTTTTAGGATGTTTCTATGGACTCCAAGTTTATTGTTCTAACACAACTAAAAGGCATGTTCAAGTTCAAATTGATAAACACAACAGCAGTTGCCTATATTAATGATATGGGTGGAATTAAGTCGGTGTCATGTGACAAAATGGCTAATCAACTTTGGTCTCGGTGTATTGAAAAGAACATTTGGATTTCAGCTATCTATCTACCAGGTAGAATGAACACGATAGCAGACACCAGGTCACGAAAGTTCCATGATAATAAAGAATGGATGTTGAATCGAGAGGTATTCAATGATATAGTAATCAGATTTGGAATGCCCAAATCGACTTCAATCATCAGCTATCGAGATATGTCTCATGGGAACCAGATCCAGGAGCAGTGGCGATTGATGCTTTCTCACTACATTGGGGTGGTATGTTTTCATATATATTTCCACCTTTCTGCCTCATAAGCCAATGTTTGCTTAAAATCAGGCAAGATGCTGCTTCAGGGGTATTGGTAGTACCAGATTGGCCTACACAGCCATGGTATCCGTTGATATTAGAATTAAACAACACAAATGTTGATGAAAGTCCCAAAAAGGAGTAATTTATTGCTGCACCCTGTAACAGGGGAACAACATCCATTATATGATCGTTTGGATTTGTTGATTTGCAGGTTTTAAGAAGGCCTTTTCTGGGGCAAGGACTATCTGAGCGTACTGTGGACATGCTTACGGCAGCCTGGAGGAAGAGCACTCAAAAACAGTACCTTACTTATATTAAGAAATGGGAAGAGTTCTGTGTACAAAAGAATGTGCAATATAGTACTGCAGATATTTCAAATGTTTAGAATTTCTGTCAAAACTTTATTATGATGAAGGTCTGAGTTGTAGTGCAATTAATTCACCAAGAAGTGCATTGTCCTCATATTTGGTTCTGGATTCAGAAAGAAACCCAATTGGGTCACACCCAATTGTTTCCAGACTAATGAAAGGAATCTTTAATTCCAAACCACCGAAACCTAGGTACATGACAATCTGGGATGTAAGTGTGGTACTAAAAACTACTTCGTGAATGGTCACCAAGTGTGTCTTTACCTTTGGCCAAGCTCAGTATGAAAGTATTCATGCTTATGGCATGAGTGACAGCACAATGAGTGCAAACACTTGGAAAATTACAAATATACAGTATGGAAGTAACTGAAGACAAGGTTACATTCTATATCTATGACCTACCAAAGCAAATTAGGCCAGGTGTGACAGGATTTAAAATTATGCTAGCAGCATATCCAAATGGTCCTTGTCTCTGTGTTAAGACATATTTGTTACAATACATTGAGGTCACAAAGAATTTGAGAAATACGGAAACTGGGTTGTTGATCACACACAAGAAACCACACAAGAGAGTTTCAATACAGACTATTTCCAGATGGATAAAAGAAGTCTTAACAGCTGCTGGTATTAACACTTATGTTTTTACGTCTCACTCGTCTAGGCCAGCAGAAACGTCGGCGGCCAGGGCAAAAGACGTCCCCGTCGACCATATCCTCGCAGCCGCCGGGTGGTCCAATGAGTTGATGTTTCAACATTTTTACCATTGGCCTACTGTTAATGTGGGATTGTTTGCAGAAACTATTTTGAGTTCTGTGTAAATTCCTCTGGTTTAAAGGGGATCTGATTAATTTCATTATTGAAATGAATTACTCCATTTGTGGTACAAATGTTATTATGAATGCATGATTGATTATTCTCGTTCCGAGTCAATCAATGCAGTGAGAAGCCGGGATTGATCTGCGGCATGAAATCACAAAGCTTTAAAATCTTCACGTAGTCACTCACGTGACTCCGAAGTAAAATAGTAAGATTAAACGAGAACTTACCAGTTTGAAGTTTGATCTTTATTTTATGAGGAGTTACGTAGGTGATTACGTGCCCACCACGACCCTACCCTCGATCATAAAGGTCAGATGGAAGTTCTTGTATTACTCGTTTTATTATGAGACTATATTACTTCGGTTGTTGTTTTTTGTGATTTCACACCGCTGCTTTGAAGATTGACGCGCAGGCGCACTGGCGGGGTTCTTCACGTAATCACCTACGTAACTCCTCATAAAATAAAGATCAAACTTCAAACTGGTAAGTTCTCGTTTAATCTTACTATTCTACGTACTTACCACGAGTTTTTTTTTTTTTTAACTCGGGAGAGCTCTTGGGTAAACTAGTATAGTGGGACAGGCCCTTGACTCCTCAGCCTCTGAAGCTCAAAGAAAAAAAACTCCTGCCTATCCTATCTGCCCTTTCCCTAAAGCACAAGCCCACAAGTCCATGTAACATTCCAGTGAATCTTTTCTACACCATTTTCAAACTTAATGACATCCGTCCTGCAGCTGGGCGACCAGTATCACACAGTGCTCCAAGTGTGGTCTCACCAATGACTTGTAGAGATGCATCATGCTATCTTAACTTTTTTTTATGAATGAAGCCAACTCTATCGGTATGATCAAAAATAAGCATCCTTTTATCTTTCAGAAAACGATCCCATAATACTTTTGGAAACGCATGTTAATAATTTCCACTAGTTTTCTCTAATGTCAATTAGAGAATAACTGTGCTTCTTGGGCAGATCGTGGGGAAAAAACTATCAATTGACAACAAATAGGGGCAGCACAGTGGCACAGCTGGAAGAGCTGCTACCTCACAGCTCACATGGACCTGGGTTTGATCTCAACCTCGATTGTGTTGTCTGTGTGGAGTTTGCTCATTCTCCCTTAAACTACGTGGGTTTACTCCGGGTGCTCCGGTTTCCCCCACGTGTAAGTTAATTGTGCAAAGGGATGCAAAAATGGGATAACATAGAACCAGTATGAACGGGTGATGGATAGTCAGAATGGACTCAGTGGGCCGAAGGGCCTGTTTCCATGCTGTATCTGTAAACTAAACTAAAACAAAACTAAACTAAACTAAGGGAACTTCTTTCATAAAGTCACATGTGGCATTAATATAATTACAGAATGAGCCAGAATCTGTGGTTACTGCAAAATAATGACACTCTCTACAATCACAAAGGAAGCTCTCACAAAGACCTGAGTAATATTTGTAAGGAGAAGGTCTCATTTTCTGATTATCTGTTGCTGTTCTTGGAACCCAGCAACTGTGTAAGGTCATCCAATTGATTGCGCTGCCAGCCATGTTAAAGAATTCTCACCAATGTGTTAATTTTATAAGCGATACTAAATGAATTTTGAGCTACAGACGTTTGATTGAACTGGAAACTGAAATATCATAAATATGCTTCCGAAAAAAATAAGAAATATGTTAAAATCATTTGAATTTTTATATTTCCATTTCAGCAACCTGTTCTCCTCATACATTGTTAATTATGTAGAGTGGGATTGTGTGATAAGCAGTAAGAATGGCTTAGAATGCCATTAAAACTTAAGCCGTCCTCGTGTAGTCAAGCATATGATTCTGTGAATAATTTGCGTTGGTAAATAGCCATGGTGCACAAATTTCAGCTTGATTGCAGCAGCAAAAAGAAAATGCTAATGAAAAAAATCACAAAGTGCTGGAGTAACTCAGCGGATCAGGCAGCATCTCTGGAGAACATGAACAGGTGACGTTTCGGGTCAGGGCCATTCTTCAGAAGCTGTTTTTTGGTATAAACAAGCATCTGCATTCCTTGCCTCTCCAACATGCTAATATAAATCTGGCTGCATTTTTGGGAACAACTTTTAGGGCAGCACAGGGGCACACAGTGGGTCGATGGGTTGCCTCACAGTGCCAGAGACCCAGGTTCAATCCTGACCTCAGCTGATGTCTGTGTGGAGTTTGCACGTTATCCCTGCGACTGCAGGTGGTTCTTCCAAGTGCTTTGCTTTCCTCCCGTGTCCCAACGATGTGCAGGTTTGTAGGTTAATTGGCCCTGTAAATTTCCCCTGAGGTGTGGCTGAGGAAGTGGGATAACATGGAGCTAGTGTGAATGGATGATCGATGGTCGGCGTGGACTCGGCATGTTGTAGGATCTGTTTTCATGATTTATCTCTAAACTAAACTTTGATTCCAGCATTAAGCCACACAATGCAGGAGAATTCCAAAGTTGTTGTTGGTTTTGTGGAATAATGAAGGTGACTCTGGCATTTCACCATCAAGGAGAAGGACATGGATGATGCTAAGGTTATGGAGGGGTTTGTTGATATTCTAGAGCTGTTGATATAAAGTGGGAGGAGTTGTTGAATGCCTTGTAAAACATTAAGGTGGACCATAGACACAAAATGCTGGAGTAACTCAGCGGGACAGGCAGCATCTCTGGAGAGAAGGAATGGGTGACGTTTTGGGTTGAGACCCTTCTTCAGACTCTTCAAGTTGAGTTTGAAGAAGGGTCTCGACCTGAAACATCACCCTTTCCTTCTATCCAGGATTACTCCAGCATTTTGTGTCTATCTTCGATTTAAACCTGCATCTGCAGTTCTTCCTTCATACACATGAAAGTGGACCAGATGGGACAGAAGCAGGGGAAGAGATTGCTGGGGATAGACACAAAATGCTGGAGTAAATCAATGGGTCAGGCAGCATCTCTGGAGAAAAGGAATAGGAATTGAGTCTGAACCGCCAGACAATGAAGGCTGACATGAGAGAAGTTTACGAATTATAGATGGCATAAATAAGGTACACAAAAAATGTCCACAGGTTGGAAATGTCAAAGACATGAAGGCATAAGTTTATGGTGAGAGGGGAAAAGTTCAAAGGTTATAGGTATGGCAGATTTTTTTTATACAGAGGGTTATAGGTGCTTGGAACACAGTGCTAGGAGAGGTGGTAGAAGCAAGCATGAAGCAACATTTAAGAGGCATTTAGACAGAAAAATTAAGAGGCAGGGAATGAAGGGACATCGACCTTGTGCAGGCAAATGGGATTAGTTTACATCAGTGTTTATTTTGTGATAGTTCACATATAAACAAGATTGATTTACTGCAGCCAATAGCATTGAGTTATATACAGACCGGGATCTTTTTGTCTACAAAAATACACTGGTTTAGATATGCAGAATGATTGAATTGAATTGAATTGATTGATTGAATGATACAGTATTAAAACAGGCCCTTCGGCCCACTAACTCCACACTAACCATCGATCACTCGTTCACACTAGTTTGATGTTATCCCACTTTCTCATCCACTCCCGACACATTGGGGGCAATTTACAGAGACCAATTAACCTACAAACGAGCACGTCTATGGGATGGGGAGGGATATCGGAGCACCCGGAGGAAACCAACACAGGAAGAACATGCAAACTCCACACAGACAGCAGTCGAGGTCAGGATCGAACCCGGGTCTCCAGCGCTGGGAGTCAGCAGCTCTACCAGCTGTGCCACTTTGGTGGACTAAAGGCCCCTGTTCCTGTGCTGTACTGCTCTATGTTCTATGTTTATTATTGTGATGACATTTGTAGCTTTAGTAGCAATTAACTTAAAATATATTGTTGAGTACATAAAAGAATGAGAAACTCTTAACATTGTCCTGTTATTTTACAGTCTCTAACACATGAATCACAACATTGCAATCTCACGTTAATAATTAGGAATCATTTGAGGCTGCATATCATCTACCTGATATATCCACTAATGTCGCTTTGTCCTATTGACTGGTTGTTGGTGAACGTGTCCTGTGAGGATGCTATGAAATAAGCCGTCATGGGCAGATCCATGCGTTGGTGGACTTTGGTGTGATCTTGATTGAAGATGCAGCAGTCTGTGGAGGTTATGTATCTCAGGAAGCCACAGGGAGACATCAACTTTCTTTTCAGCTTAGCTGCGTGACAGAATAATGATTAAAAATAGATTTTATTTATATTTTCTCTTCCTCGCCTCTTTTACAGAGGTTGAAACGCACCATGATGCATTCTGACAGGGGTGAGGTACCCTAATGGCACTTTATCAGGCTGGCTATTATTCACTCCTGATTCTTGGCACTGTGCCGGGGGTGAATTGACACACAAGGCTGTGGTACAAGACTTTAAGAGCACAAGAATTTCCGTACAAGCAGGCACAAGCGTGGAGTCAAAGAAAGCAATCATTCTACCTGTTCGACAGCATAAAGGTTTCCCCAAAGGTCACTCCAGGTGAGCTCAATCCTGGACTCTGAACTTACAAACAAAAGTAATGAAACATACCGGTGATACTTTCTTTCGTACAAGCTAATTACAAAGTCGTAGTGATCTTGCAATGCAAAATTAAATACAAGAAGTGTGAAATGGAACGTCAGTAATGTACAGTGTGTGGAGTGAAACTTTGGAAACTTGAGAATGAAAAGCAAGGTTATATGAAATCCACTGAATATAAAGTAATTGAGCCCAGCAATACCCTAGTAGCTTATTAGACAAACGGTTATTTAATATTGCCACCAGTTGGTTAAAGTATTTTGGGTGGATAAATTAATTATTTCATTCCATTCAAACATTCCATTGACATGCTCTCTCTGGTCATTTGACTGATTCTCCAGCTATTTTGAAAGTTCGTCAGTTCTTTAAAAAAATGAAGCTCAGGTCATCTGGAGTATATTTGTTGGAAAGGTTTGTCAGCAACAGGGTTATATTATTCTGCTTGCACTCAATAAAAAGTTAAATGTGAAAAAATAGAGTCAGTCATAACTGTGGAAGCAGGTCCTTTACTCATCCATACCAACCAAAATATCCCTTACCTGCATTTAGCTCATATCACTCTCAACTTTTCCTATTTACAGTATGTACCTATCCAAATATTTTGTTATTGTTGTTATTGTGCTTGCCACAACTACCTCCTCTGGCAGCTCGTTCCATATATCCACCTCACACAAAGTAAAAAAAGTTGCCCCTCAGGTTCCTATTAAATCTTTCTACTCTCACCTTAAATCTGTGTTTTCTGGTTCTTGATTCCCCTACCATGGATAAAGGGGCTCCCGAGGGTGCAAGAGGCTGAGAGATGATCTTATAGTGATGTATGTATATCATCATGATGGGAATAGATAGGATGAATGCACCTTTCACCCAGGGCAGGGGAATGGAGCGGCTGGGCTTGTACACTCTGGAGTTTAGAAGGATGAGAGGGCATCTTATTGAAACATGTAAGATTGTTAAGGGTTTGGACACACTAGAGGCAGGAAACATGTTCCCGATGTTGGGGGAGTCCAGAACCAGGGGCCACAGTTTAAGAATAAGGAGTAAGCCATTTAGAACGGAGACGAGGAAACACTATTTCTCACAGAGAGTTGTGAGTGCGGAATTCTCTGCCTCATAGGGTGGTGGAGGCCGGTTCTCTGGATACTTTCAAGAGAGAGCTAGATAGAGCTCTTAAAGATAGCGGAGTCAGGGGATATGGGGAGAAGGCAGGAACGGGGTACTGATTGGGGATGATCAGCCATGATCACATTGAATGGTGGTGCTGGCTCGAAGGGCCGAATGGCCTACTCCTGCACCTATTGTCTATTGTCTATTGTTTATCATGAACCAGGGGACATACTGTAGATTTAAGGTGAGAGGGAAAGATTTAATAGGGACCTGATGGCAACATTTTCACTGAGAGGGAGGTATGTATATATAAATGAAAGAGCTAATAGTCAAATCTAATATAGTTTACAAAATGGAGTCATTCTTCTACAAAAGCATGGTCTAGTAGAACAAAAGAATGGCTCGGTGCCAAGTCTGAATAACTTTTCAAATTATATGGAACACAATATGGAGGACAGGTTGTCTTTTTAATAAAAACATTAAGATGGAAACCTGTGTAATAACATGTGCTTCTTTCAAGGCCATAAAGAAGCCAAGATTTAAAAAATAGCTGACGCGCCAGAAATAAGTAATAACTTGTTATTGGATGAGCTTGATTTGGACCCAGCTTTTCCTATATTCTGAAAGGCTACAGAACCTTTCAGTCATGCCATATTCAGACATGGTAGGAGTGTTTTACTGATAAGAGAAATGTATAATTGCGCTAACTTTACTTTGTTCTGTGAGTGGAGCTCGAGGAGCACTGAGTGTGTGCTCTTTGTAGATCTCGCCACTCCCATCTGACGAATTGATTAAAGATTGCCTTGGTTTACCTTTAACAATTTTGTTGCTGTCTGCTTTTTAAGAGACAAACTTTGACACAATGAGCTGCCAGAGGATGTAGTTGAGGCAGGTACTATAACAACATATAAAAGACACTTGGATAGGTACATGGATAGGAAAGGTTTAGAGGGATATGGGCCAAACACGGGCAGGTGGGACTAGCTGATCTTGGTCAGCATGGACAACACAGCAAAGACAAAGTACTCGAGGAACTCAACAGGTCGAGCAGCATCTGTGGAGGGAATGGACACACAATGTTTTGGGTCATGGGGGTGTTTTCAATTCTATCGTCTTCATAGACTTCGCCTATAAGGCCTTTGGAAGAGTTTTACCATTCTCTTGGAGAACCTGGTAAACAGGCCTTGTGGTTTGCAATATTAGACTTCTTTTATAAAAGGCATTTCCCCACTTTATATTCTTTTTAGAGATACAGGCCCTTCGTCATCGATAATCAATCACCCGTTCACGCTAGTTCTATGATACACACTGACCCGCTCAGTTACTCCAGCACTTTGTGTCTTTCCTTTATATACCAGTATCTGCAGTTTAGACTTTAGAGATTTGGTGTAGAAAACTATCTCTTTGGCCCACCGAGACCGTGCCAACCAGCGATCACCCTGAACACCAGCACTATTCTACACACTCGGGACAATTTACAATTTACAGAAGCCAATTAACGTACAAATCTGCACGTCTTTGGAATGTGGGATGAAACTGGAGCACCCAAAGAAAACCTACGCGGTCGCAGGGAAAACATGTGACCTCTGTACAGACAGCACCGGAGGTCCGATTGAACCCGGGTCTCTGGCCCTGTCAGGCAGCAACTCTACCACTGTGCCACGGTGATCCATGTTTCTACATTATTTGACGAGGAGCTTTCAAGATCCAGAGTTGTGAGCTGTGGATTCTACTGAGGAAAGAATCAATACTTACATCTCATCACTGGTTCATGGTTTTGCATTATCGATAAAGCGGCGTATTCATCTGCGTACATCTCATGCTGGTCATGCGTCAGAAAGTACAGCAGATCAAAAGTTGTAAGGTTTTTGCCATCAGAAGAATATTGTTTGAATAAGTCATGAGGCAGTGATCGCCTGGTGAAAACCTTGTAAATATAAATGAAGTCCTCTGCCCCAAACTTCCGATGTTTCACTTTGTCAATAGCCTGTACAATACCAAATATAACAGCAAGATTACTCAATGGCATTTAACCAACAACCAAGACCATAAGACATAGGAGCTGAATTAGGCCATTAGGGCCACTGGATCTACACTGCCATTCAATCATGGCTGATCTATTTTTCCCTCGCAACCCCATTCTCCTGCCTTCTCCCCAAAATCTTTGACACCCTTAGTAATCAAGGGCCTATCAATCTTCGCATTAAAATTACCCGATGTCTTAGCCTCCATTGCCATCTGTGGCAATAAATTCCACAGATTCACCACCCCCTAATTAAATAAATTGCTCCCCATTTTCATTTAAACTAAACTTAATGATTAAACACTACAGCACAGGAAGAGGTCATTCTACCTATGATGTCTGTGCCGAACATGGCACCAAGTTAAACTAATCTCTGACAGTATGTGATCCATATCACAACAGTGAACATGAATAGTGACTTTATTGGAAAAAAATCAAAAGTGTTCACATATTTTACAACACCATCATATCATCAGAATTAGAACATAGAACATAGAGGGGTACAGTGTAGGAAGGAACTGCAGATGCTGGTTTAAACCAAAGATTGACACAAAAAGCTGGAGTAACTCAGCGGGTGGGGCAGCATCTCTGGAGAAAAGGAATAGGCGACGTTTCAGGTCGAAACCCTTCTTCAGACTGAGAGTCAGGGGAAAGGGGAACAAGAGATATAAAAGGTACATAGGACAAATGAATGAAAGATATGGAAAAAGCAACTATGGTCAAGGAAGGGTGGAGCCCACAATAGTGCATTGTTGGCTGTGAGATAGGTAAATAACAAGTTATACAGACAGTGAAACTCAACAGGACGACAGTGAAACTAGTACGATGACTAGAATGGGGGCGGGACGGAGAGAGAGGGGGATACAAGGGTTACTTGAAGTTGGAGAAATCAATATTCATACCGGAGAATTATAGAGCAGTACAGCATAGGAACCGGCCCTTTGGCCCATAATGTCTAGGGCAATCACGACACCAAGTTAAACTAATCTCTCTCTACCTGCATGTGATCCATATCCCTTCATTGCATATCCAAAAGCCAATCTAAAGAGCCTCTGAAACGCCACTATCGTATCTGCCTCCACCACTACCCCTGGTAGTGCATTCCAGGCACCCACCACCCCTGTGTATAAACCTGCCCCGCACATGATATTTCTTATCATATTTCTTTAATTATAAATAATTATGCCAACAGCTATTGAAGAATAGATCTGTTGCAATCGCCATTTCCAATACTGACCTTCACATAGTTCTCTGTGTAAATGTTGGCCATAGGAATGTCCAGTTTCTGTAGAAGTTCAATGGTTTTTAGCAAATCTATGTCTCCATTCCTGAAGTCATATTTCGTGGAAAGAAGGAGCCATCTACACTCAGGTGTTAAGTGCTTCTCATCAAGTTTTCGTTCACACAAAACCAACAGATTTGGAAGAACTCAGTTTGGTCTTCCAGCAATAACAATGCATCAACATCAGAGATGCTTCATGTTAACTGTGTTTACTCCTGTCGTTGTTTTTTTCTCAGGGACTTTATTAACACATTTCATCTCTACTTGGTCAGGTTAACAGGTTTGTGTATTCAACGTAGCTTTGTTTCCCTGCCACCACCCCACGCCACCCTGGTGCGCACCCCATTGCTCCCACCATCTCCATTACCCCTTCCCCTCCGCCATACGCTCATCTCCCATCCCCAAGTCATCCATTTTCCTTTCATCCCTCCTCTTTCCCCTCCCCCAAGTCCCAATCCCTCCCTCTGGCTTTTTCATTTATCCTCTTTTCTCCTTATCCAACATCCTTTTGTCTCCTTCTCACCTCTAGCCCTTGTCGCTTACTCCATCCATCTGCCAATCCTCCCCCCCCTCCCCTCACCTGTATCCACCTATCACTTGCCAGATTTTGTCCCTCTCTCACCTCTCTGTAGCAGCTTTCTCCCCCCCCCCACTACAACAAGTCTGAAGATGTGCCCCCGACCCGAAATGTAAACTGTCGATTCCCTCCACAGATGCTGCCTAATTCGCTGAGTTCCTCCAGCAGTTTGTGCTTTGTTCAAGATTCCAGCATCTGCAGTTCCTTTGGTCTCTACCCTTGCTTCGCTACGTAAGCCTGAGTTTTAGTTCCATCGCGGTAATTATAGCATTTTATCGTTTATGTTTCATAATTAACACTATAAAATATAAATACTATAGTCCATTAATTAACCCACAATTAATTAATTAATTAATTAGTCTATGATTTATAGTGATTAATAATAGATATAGGCAACCAGCGTTAAACATATATGAAGATTGGAATAGGCTAAATAGGCTGCGAAAGGATATTCGTTTTCCTTCTGAACCTCGCACCGGAATTGTGGTTGGTGAGCAGTTTCCATCCCCAATAGACTTCGATCACTTCACAACTTTGTGGATCAACTGAATCGTACGTGTGTGTCTGGCCGCGTGTGTGGGTGTGTGTGTGTGTCAACAATAAATATGTCATTCCAGATTATTCACTCCAATCGGAAGATCATCCCAAGCACCAAACAGTTCATCATCTACAGTGGGCAAGTGGCAAGGGGAAGGCTTTGAACCTCCTCAGAGACAATGGCTGTTGAGGTCATAGACGCACACTTGTTACAAGGCAACCCAGTGGCCCAATGGGAGAAGAGGTAACTCTGAGTGACCACGTCATTGTAGCTCACTTGTTACAAAGCTACCCATTGGTCCAATTAGAGAAAAGTGGCTCTAATCAATGATGTCATAGAAACACGCATGTTGCAACGTGACCCATTGGTCCAATCAGAGAAGAGATGGCTCTAATCAATGACGTCATTGAAACCCGCTTGTTGCAACACGACCCAGTGGCCCATTGAGAGAAGAGATGCAGTGAGCTCATGGCTCAGTGCTAGAACATAGAACATATAGTATAGCACAGGAACGTGCCCTTCGACCCACAATGTCCGTGCCGAACATGATGACAAGTTAAACTGATCTCATCTGCCTGTACATGACCCATATTGCTCTATGGCCTGCACTTCCATGTGCCAATCTGATAGCCTCTTAAACTCCACAATGAAATACTCTGCTGATACGAACTCTGCTGATACGAACATTCAAGAACAAATATTTTGCCATCATCAAGGGCAGCAAGTGAAATGGTGATTTTCATAAGAGCACTGGAATGAGCACGTACTAAAGGGGGAAAAATGACATTGGCAGAGCAAGATGGTGCAGTTAATTTGTCACTCTGTTACTAAGCTCATACAGAAACAAGGGCAAAATGTCCTCCTTCCACGCTTTGCAATTCCATCTATAAATTACTTGAATTTCCCTTGCAATGGGATCTTATAATGCTGCAGAGCACTTCAAAGCCCTCAATACATCTCCCTCAGTTCTCTACATATCCATGTGCCCATCTAAAAGTCTCTCAAATGTCACTATTGTATCTGCTGCACCACTACTCTCACTGGCAAAAGTGATGAAAGGTCATAATACTAAAGAGCAGATTTGTGCAAAGTGTTGAAGATTGGGTTGAGCATGGGAAATAATGTATGTCAGGCAAGAAAAGGTCAATAATCCTTTGGAGGAAAGTACAGTCAACAAGATGCACCTAGCTTCATATTGAGCCTTGACTGATTGAGCCTTGACTGTTTTCATTATATCCCCAAAAAAACGTCAATACATTTTCATATTATTTTATATTTCTCACATTCCTTTATGAAATGCATTCAGGATGACTATATAAACTAACCAGCAGCCAAATGTTTCCACAAGAGATATTAAACAGCTCCCACTGTGATAAACGGGCAGTTACAGTAATCAGTTTGTGGCAGTGCTAGAAGGAATTTGAACTAAAATGTTGTGAATTCTGTTTCCAACATCACTAAATACTGAATGATCTCAAATGAAACTGTGCCTGAATGCAGTAGACTCCAGAAATGTTCAAAGGACCATTTGAGACAACTTAGAATGCTCTTATAATTATTATTTAGTTTATAGATACGGCGTGGAAATAGGCCCTTCGACCTACTGAGTCCGCGCCGACCAGCAGTTCCCGCACACTCGCACTATCCTACACACTAGAGACAATTTACAATTTTAACCGAAGCCAAATTAACCTACAAATCTCTACGTCTTTGGAGTGTGGGAGGACACAGTCGCACCCGGAAAAAACCCACGCGGTCACGGGGAGAACGTACAAACTCCGCACAGGAAGCACCCAGTATAGTCAGTATCAAACCCGGGTCTCTAGCGCTGTGAGGTAGCAACTCTACCACTGCGCAACCGTGCCACCTGGGTCTCTGGCGCTGTAAGGCAGTAACTCTACCACTGCACCACCATGCCGCCCACTCGTACAATAGTGAGGTACAGAGATGGCAAAAAGTCACATTGGAACTCTCTTTCATCAGTCAGGGCATTGAGTATAAGAGTCAGGAAGTTATTCCAATATAATAGGAAGCATTACAATGGCAGCCTCACCAACGGTTTGACTGTCTTTTTTGTCTTTTTTGTTATTTTTTGTGTGTTTTAAAAAGTTCTCTAGTTTGTTTTCTGTGGGGAGTAGGGGAGGGGGGTTGGGGGAAAATTTTTCTCAATATCTTACCTTGCCGGAGATGCGATTGTTTTCCGGATCGTATCTCCGGTCGCTCGGCTAACATCATGGAGCTGGCGGCCTTGCTGGAGACTGACTTTGAGCCCCACCGCGGGGCCGTGAACTTACCACCAGAGCCTGCAATCCCTTACCTGGGATCGACGCTCAAACCTGCGGATTTTCACCATTGAGGAGCTCGCAGTCTCGGGTAGAGGCTGATGTCGGGAAGCTCCAAAGTCGCAGGAGATTCGGCCAGCCCCAACCCGGGGTCTGATCGCCCAGCATGGGGGAGCAGAGATCCCTCCGATGCGGGAGCTTGATCGCCCCGATGCAGAGGGCCCAACCGCTGGCTGCGGGAGCCAACGGAAGGTTCGAGTGCCCCGACCGCGGGAGAACAAAGAAGAGAAGAGATTGAACTTTTTTTCGCCTTCCATCACAGTGAGGAATGTGGAGGAGTCACTGTGGTGGATGTTTATGTTAAAATGTATTTTGTGCATCTTGTTGCTTTTTATTGGTATGACTGTATGACAAATCAAATTCCTCGTATGTTGCAAAACATACTCGGCTAATAAAGTATGATTATGATGATTATGATTATGATATGAAGTTGATTGCATTTATGGTTAGATCGCATTTTTTGGTTAGGTGTGCAGTGTGCAGTTCTAGTTGCCCCATTACAGGAAGGAGGTGGAGGCTTTGGAAAGGGTGCAGAAGAGGTTTTTCAGAATGCTGCTTGGATTAGAGGGCATTAGCTGTAAGGATAGGTTGGACAAACTTGGTAAAATTTTGGTGAACCAACATCTGCAATTCCATGTGTCTATATCAGGCAAACTTGCATTGCTTTCTGTGGAGCGCGGACTTTGCGGAGAGACCTAATAGAAGTAGGTTTAGGTTTATATTGTCACATGCCCGAGGTACAGTGAAAAACTTTGGTTTGTATGTTATCAATCTGCTCAGATATACCATACACAAATACAATCAAGTCAAACTCAAGTTCAATAGGTAGAGCAGAGGGAAGATACAGAGTGCAGTATATAGTTCTCAGCATTATAGCGCGTCAGCTCCTTAAACAAAGTCCAATGGCCATGATGGGGTAGAGGTGAATCGGACAGAGTGGCAGGAAATATGGAACGAGCTGCTGGAGGAGCTAGTTATAGCATGAACTATCACAAAGTTAAAAAAACATTCAGATAAGTAAATGGATAGGATAGAGATTTAGAGAGATACTAGACTAAGTGGGACCCGTTGGGTCCCATGTTCACACGGGAGGGCTGGTCCCCCAATGCAATATTCCACCTCTCCACCAATTCCAATATGGTGGCCAGTGGGGGGGGGCTTTCTGGAGCGCTAGTATGGGCTGAAGGGACTGGTTTCCAGAAGGCTAGTATGGATATTGTGGGCCGAATGGATTCTTGGGCTGGCAGCTCAGTCACTCAAGCCTGGTGTGCTGGCAGGTCACGGCTGGTGGGCTGGCAGTTGACTCACGGCTATTCCTTGAAATTCCATTTCAAGCAGAGTGCAGGCCACCAAATTCAAATGAAGTTTCCTACCATTTCAAGCAGGGTGCAAGGCCACCAAATTCAAAAGCAGTTTCATACCATTTCAAGCAGGGTGCAAGGCCACCAAATTCAAAAGCAGTTTCATACCATTTCAAGCAGGTGCCAGGCCACCAAGGTGACCTCACCCTCCCCCATCTCGCAGAGACTGAGCCACGCCCACACTTCCAGCTTTTATAGTGTGATTGACAGGAGAGAGAATCTCGACATTTTTAAAACACTAATAACTCTTTTATTTTTCATCAATGGGAAAAATCCTCTTGTCCTGCACAGCGGAGGGGGACTCTGAGCAAGATGGCCAAAAATCACAGCCGTAAGTGATAGCGTTTTTCCTAAAATCAATATGAAGTGCAAACAGGAAGTGGTCAAGATGAGACTTTTAATTATAAAGATGGACTAAAACGTAAGCAGGTGGGGCTTTGGAAAGGGTGCAGAAGAGGGTTATCAAAATGCTGCTTGGATTAGAGGGCATTAGCTGTAAGGATAGGTTAGACAAACTTGGTAAAATTAGATGGGCATGTAGATGGTGCATGTAGATGGTGCATGTTGTAGGTATGTTACAAAACTTACCTTCAGCAGCGCTGCAGTTCTGTCACTGCCCGTGTGCGCGACTTTGGCGCCTTTGAGAACGGGGCGGGTTTAAAATGCGATTTTTCGGCAGCCTATTCAAATCGATCTCTGTCAGGCTGTTTAGTTGCTAATGAAAAATTGCTTCGACTGCCGTTTTATTAAGTTTATTAAAATTAGCGCTGGATAATTAAATTGTTGGAGTAAAATTAAAATCATCTTCAAATGCCGTCAACGCTGACAACGGGACAGATCTCACGTAGGGGACAAGGCAAGGTACGCCGTTTATTTTTTCATATAAACTTGCTTCTTAGGATGCCCTTAATCAAAATTTCATGTAGCGAAAATGTGATTATGTAAATATACGAACCGGCAGTATTTTTCTGCCGATATGGGGTTTAAATTCACTGCAACCGCAACGTTCCAAACCAGCGCATTCCACAAAAACCCACTCGCAAAATGATTTAAATGGCCATTAATTTACAGGAATTAAACACTAAATTCCTTCCATTTGGCCTATAAATTCATGACAATGAGATTTAAAAATAATGTTACATAGATACATAGATACATAGAAAATAGGTGCAGGAGTAGGCCATTCGGCCCTTCGAGCCTGCACCGCCATTCAATATGATCATGGCTGATCATCCAACTCAGTATCCCGTACCTGCCTTCTCTCCATACCCCCTGATCCCCTTAGCCACAAGGGCCACATCTAACTCCCTCTTAAATATAGCCAATGAACTGGCCTCAACTACCCTCTGTGGCAGAGAGTTCCAGAGATTCACCACTCTCTGTGTGAAAAAGTTTTTCCTCATCTCGGTCTTAAAGGATTTCCCCCTTATCCTTAAGCTGTGACCCCTTGTCCTGGACTTCCCCAACATCGGGAACAATCTTCCTGCATCTAGCCTGTCCAACCCCATAAGAATTTTGTACGTTTCTATAAGATCCCCTCTCAATCTCCTAAATTCTAGCGAGTATAAGCCAAGTCTATCCAGTCTTTCTTCATATGAAAGTCCTGACATCCCAGGAATCAGTCTGGTGAACCTTCTCTGCACTCCCTCTATGGCTATAATGTCCTTCCTCAGATTTGGAGACCAAAACTGTATGCAATACTCCAGGTGTGGTCTCACCAAGACCATGTACAACTGCAGTAGAACCTCCCTGCTCCTATACTCAAATCCTCTTGCTATGAAAGCCAACATACCATTCACTTTCTTCACTGCCTGCTGCACCTGCATGCCTACTTTCAATGACTGGTGTACCATGATACCCAGTCTCGCTGCATCTCCCCATTTCCTAATCGGCCACCATTTAGATAATAGTCTGCCTTCCGTTTTTGCCACCAAAGTGGATAACCTCACATTTATCCACATTATACTGGATCTGCCAAATATTTGCCCACTCACCCAGCCTATCCAAGTCACCTTGCAGTCTCCTAGCATCCTCCTCACAGCTAACACTGCCCCCCAGCTTAGTGTCATCCGCAAACTTGGAGATGTTGCTTTCAATTCCCTCGTCCAGATCATTAATATAAATTGTAAATAGCTGGGGTCCCAGCACTGAGCCTTGCGGTACCCCACTAGTCACTGCCTACCATTGTGAAAAGGACCCGTTTACTCCTACTCTTTGCTTCCTGTTTGCCAGCCAGTTCTCTATCCACATCAATACTGAACCCCCAATACCGTGTGATTTAAGTTTGTATCCTAATCTCTATGTGGTACCTTGTCGAAAGCCTTCTGAAAGTCCAGATACAACACATCCACTGGTTCTCCCCTATCCACTCTACTCGTTACATCCTCGAAAAATTCTATAAGATTCGTCAGACACGATTTACCTTTCGTAAATCCATGCTGACTTTGTCCAATGATTTCACCACTTTCCAAATGTGCTGCTATCCCATCTTTAATAACTGACTCTAGCAGTTTCCCCACTACCGATGTTAGACTAAAAGGTCTGTTTCACTGTGCGAGTTGACCCACGAGTGACCCCGAGTGAAAGACTCGTGGTTGCGTACGAGACTACAAGTTTATGATCCAGAGTTTAACCGAGTTCCCACGGGTATGTCTAAGTTTGCCGTTTACTTCTCATTTCTGCGATGTTCCAAGTTCGTCTCCCGAGTGTACCAAGTTCCTCTCCCGTTAATCTTGAGGCAACAATGTATATCGAAGTGTGAAAAATCATCACATGTTAAAAAAAATGATGTCATGCCAGCCAAAGAACGTAGAGACTATTGTGTTTGCTGCATGTGTTCTGCACAACCTGATCCGTATCAGAGGTGCAGCTTCAGGATCAGCAACAGCCATGCAGGACGGTGACTTTGTGGACAGTCCAAACAGGGAGAATAACACTAGGTGCGTGGAGGAGTGGTACAAACGACGAGACTTTGGTGCCACTGCAGTGTTTTCGAGGTACGGGGACCAACAGTGCAAAAGAGCAGAGAGACCATCTCTGCTCTCTACTATAATTCAGAATTGGGCAGTGTGCCGTGGCAGGACAGCTTATTTTGAGCGGCTGCCGACCACAGGTACATCACTGCATGAGGAGAGCCCACATGCAGAAAAATCCAGTTAATTTCATGTTAGTTTAAATCCTGCTGACTTTTCATTGTTTAACTTTAAGTGTGGATTTTATTTTTTATTGTGGTGTAAAAGTAATTTCATTGCATCTGTCTTTCCTTTAAAACGTGGTTATCATGCATCTGCTTATCTGATTGTAGATCTCAAAACTTGTCATTTAGCGCATTGCATTGTATCTTTTATTGCCTGAATTTAGACTAGTGCATTTCTCAGCTGATGATTAGTATATAGTGGAAATACTTTTATTTGTGCTTCATTTGTTGATTTTCATGTATGAGAAGCCCTTTTCAGACAGTGGTGTTTGCTGTAGTGCTACTTTTCTCAATATGCGCAAAAAGGTTTTTTATATTGAACAAGAATAAAGACTTTGTTTCACATTCAAGACATTTGTTTCACATAAGACTTTGTCTTATTTTCTGATCTACTGAGAGGTGACAATTTTAAACATTTAAAAAGCACAGCCTGAGTCCTTAAATCTCACAAATGATTGTGAGAATCAAGATGTGAATATATTTTGCCTTCCTCTATTTTGTGTTTTATGATGAAAGGAATATTACATTCAAGTCATGAGACTTTGTAGTGATATTAAAATGAAGACTTCCAGACA
The DNA here is from genome assembly GCA_038087875.1 of Malacoraja senta. Classification (NCBI taxonomy): domain Eukaryota; kingdom Metazoa; phylum Chordata; class Chondrichthyes; order Rajiformes; family Rajidae; genus Malacoraja; species Malacoraja senta. Next base: position 31,001,765 of record CM075985.1, read on the forward strand.
TCAATTTGATCTTGATAGCAAAGAACTCTCTTTTATTGTGCAATGAAGTAAACAAACAGTGAGAATCAAACGGATCAGCAAAAAGCTTTTCAACACAACACAACACAACACAAATTTATATATAAACTTCAAGCAATTTTTTCTTTTCAACCCACTCTGTCACCTTATCAATAACTTGCTTAACTTTGTTAAGCAGAATTTGTCTTTAAAAAGTCTAAGTAACTGATATTTCTGTCCCTGATTATTGTTTCTAAAAAGAGTTCCCACGGTAGAATCACGAGTCACAAAGTTAAACGCACGGGCCACTACGTTCTTACAACGAGTTTAAATGTTTCAATTTTTAACCACAAGAGTACATTTTACTCGTGGAAAAGTTCAAACATGTTTGAACTTTTGCAAGAGTTAACAAGTTTCACGTGTACCTCCCGTTAGCACCAAGAGTCGCTAAGTTGCGTCCACGAGTTCAAACGTTTCCGCTACGTTAATTGTACGTGATTACCACGAGTTAAATTTGTTTTAAACTCGGGGTCACTCGTGGGTCAACTCGCACAGTGAGACAGCCCTTTAACTGGTCTGTAATTCCCCGTTTTCTCTCTCCCTCCCTTCTTAAAAAGTGGGGTTACGTTTGCTACCCTCCAATGTTATATTGTGAATTTTTGTGTGAATGTTATTTGGACACTTAAAGGCCTGTCTCACGAGTCTGCGGTCATTGATGGTGATACAGGAAGTATCTACCGCTCGTGTACCGCTAGAGACCGCGGGTTCGGTCAAACGCACACTGCCGAGGCCGTGCGGCATTGGTCCCAACACCGCACGGTGCTCACAAAAAGTCAACAATGTCGAAAAATAATTTCTTAACGCACAGCCGCCGCCAGTGAGGCACGAGTGCGGCACGGTCACCGCCACAGCCGCCGCCAGTGCAGCACGAGCGCCGTGAGTCGAACCTTCACCGCCACAGCCGCTGCCAGTGAGGCACGTGTGCGGCATGGCCGCCGCCACAGCCCCGCGATCCGAAAGACGTCATCGCGTAGCGCGTCGCGTTGCGCGATGACGTCATCACCCGACGCCGCAAGCTCGTGGAACCGGCTAACTAATTATATGCTTTAATTTCAGATCATACAAGTAAGATTGTTTCATATTTGTTTCAGAATGCTTCAATCTATAATGACTGAAAATTTCATTCAGTTCTCTTAATTTTTAAGAAAGTTATGGGTTTTTGACTGTCCTTGATCACAGCTTTTGTGTTAAGTCAATGGAAAAGCAATAGGGAACAAGATGCTAATTTCTGAGTATGAAAATGGCCATAACTTTTGTAATACAGAAGATATGAAAGTGAATTAGGTGTCAAATTAAACTGCTTTTTATGCTTTATCTGGTGGGATAAATTGCAGACTTGATTTTTTAAATCTCAAAATTCTGTAACATTGCTACATGTTGTTCGATGTGGGCCCTGTTTCCACGATATATGACTCTAACTGCATTTAAAAGGCACTTGCACAGGTACATTGATAGGAAGGTTTGAGAGGGATATGAGCCAAACATGGGCAAATGGAACTAGATTAGATGGGTCATCTAGGTTGGCATGGACGAGTTGGGCCGAATGGCCTGTTTCTATGCTATGACTCAATCCATGGTTCTCAGCCTGAGATCAGTTGCCTTTCTCTTCCTTGGATGGCTCTGGAGTCAAGGGACCAGGAAACCAGGAATAATGTGGAAGGGTGTTTGAGGGAGAGAAATTAGCTGTACTCTGTAGATATTTAAAAATCATCATAATGTTGCAATCTCGTAAAAGTACAATAGAGCTGGCAGCAAAACGAGAAGCATGTGTTAACAATTAACACTGTGCAACTGTTCTGGGTATATAAACATTTTACAGCACTGTTATAAGAATTTCTAATTATACACTAATAAGTCCTGTAATTGAAAAGACATGTGCATTTCACATCGAGACATCATTAGGGTTACTGAGGGACTGAATTTATGCCATCCAGAAGTTTAATGCGAAGTCCACGTCCCAATCTTTATTAATTCGCAAATCTTGATGTTAGTTTAATATGCTGTACAGATGAACCACAAGTACGAGCTTATTAGTTGGGGTGAAAATATTAATCATAAACTTGCTGCACATTCCCGGTTACTAGTTTAGTTTAGCTTCCCTTATCATGTATCTTTACATGGTAAATGGATTGATTGTAATCATGTATTGTCTTTCTGCTGACTGGTTAGCACGCAACAAAAAGCTTTTCACTGTACCTTGGTACACCTGACAATAAACTTAACTGAGACACAGCACGGATACAGGCCCTTCGGCCCACCGAGTCTGCACCAACCAGCGATCCCCGCACACTTACACTATCCTATGCACACTAGGGACAATTTAGAATTATACCAAGCCAATTAACCTACAAATCTGTACATATTTTGAGTGTGGGAAGAAACCCGAGATCCCGGAGAAAGCCTATGTTTAAGAAGGAACTGCAGATGCTGGAAAATCGAAGGTAGACAAAAGTGCTGGAGAAACTCAGCGGATGCAGCAGCATCAATGGAGCGTAGGAAATAGGCAATGTTTCGGGCTGAAACCCTTCTTCAGACTGGAGAAAGTCTACGCAGGTTACGGGGAGAAGGTACAAACTCCGTACAGACAAGCACCCGTAGTCAGGATTGAACCCCGGTCTCTGGCGCTGTAAAGCAGCAACTCTGCTGCATTAGGGGTACCTAATACTTCCCAATAGTTTGAATCACCTTGCCTCATATGACACAGTAAACCCTCGTTATAACGGACCATTGAGGGGGGGATTGTGTCTGTTATTGCCGATAGTCCGATATAACCAAGGAAGGCCCTTAACAAGGAGAATTTACTGTATTAATAATTTGAACTCAGTCGTCCAGTGCAATTTTCCTTTGTCCCACAGTTTGCATCATTATAATTAATTCAATAGTAGAGCTGCTGCCTCACAGCGTCAGAGACCCGGGTTCAATCCTGATCTCGGGTGCTGTCTGTGCTGTGGAGTTTGCATGTTCTCCCTGTGACTGTGTGGGTTTCCTCTGTGTGGAGGGTTTCCTCCACTTCCCAAAAATGTGCAGGTTTGTGGAGGCGAAGATGGGACAGGCAGAGGAGCCATTGCAGACATGGATTGTTGTGTGGCAGAAGCATGCGAGTGCCACTAGATGCAGACGGAAGTGAACTCGTACGATCTGGATAATACGGAGGAGGAACTGGCTCGTTCACAGGCAGGATATGTTGCCTGTTACGCCTGTAGGTACCGCCATCGGCACTAACGATATATGAGCATGGCTCCGAAGCAATTCCAGAAATGACTCCAATACGGTCGTGGCCTTTGTCATGCTGTAAGCGGACCACCTACCCTTTGGTCAACGGCTTACTTGTCTTGTCAAACCATTGTTTTTCAAGTTCAAGTGAGTTTATTGTCATGTGTCCCTGATAGGACAATGAAATTCTTGCTTTGCTTCAGCACACAGAACATAGTAGGCATTTACAACAAATCAGATCAGTGTGTCCATATACCATAATATAATATATACACACATGAATAAATTGACTGATAAAGTGCAAATAACAGATAATGGGTTATTAATAATCAGAGTTTTGTCTGAGCCAGGTTTAATAGCCTGATGGCTGTGGGGAAGTAGCTATTCCTGAACCTGGTTGTTGCAGTCTTCAGGCTCCTGTATCTTCTACCTGAAGGTAGCAGGGAGATGAGTGTGTGGCCAGGATGGTGTGGGTCTTTGATGATACTGCCAGCCTTTTTGAGGCAGCGACTGTGATAGATCCCCTCGATGGAAGGGAGGTCAGAGCCGATGATGGACTGGGCAGTGTTTCCTACTTTTTGTAGTCTTTTTCTCTCCAGGGCGCTCAAGTTGCCGAACCAAGCCATGATGCAACCGGTCAGCATGCTCTCCACTGTGCACCTATAGAAGTTAGAGAGAGTCCTCCTTGACAAACCAACTCTCCGTAATCTTCTCAGGAAGTAGAGGTGCTGATGAGCTTTCTTGATAATTGCATTAGTGTTCTCGGACCAGGAAAGATCTTCAGAGATGTGCACGCCCAGGAATTTGAAGCTCTTGACCCTTTCAACCATCGACCCGTTGATATAAATGGGACTGTGGGTCCCCATCCTACTCCTTCCAAAGTCCACAATCAGTTCCTTGGTTTTGCTGGTGTTGAGGGCCAGGTTATTGTGCTGGCACCATATGGACAGTTGCTCGATTTCTCTTCTGTACTCTGACTAATCCCCATCAGTGATATGTCCCACAACAGTGGTGTCGTCAGCGAACTTGATGATGGAGTTCGCACTGTGACCGGCTACACGCTTCTGTTGCAACCTGGATTGAACCTCCTCAGGTGGAATCACTTGTGAGATCAACGCCTGATCTGCTACAGGCACTGTGGCACGGGTCTGCCTTGACAATAAACGTTGAGCGGGTGAACTCCATACACACAACACCCATAGTGAGGATCGGACCCGGTCTCTGATGCTGTAAGTCAGCAACTCTACCGCCGCGCCACAGTGCCGCCCTAAAAAGCTCTATTTCCATGCTCTATCCTGAAAATGAACAAAACTAGGTCTAGATTTACAATCTAGTTCCAGTAATACACTTCAGTTATACCCACAAAATACACTATTTCAAATAATTAAAAGCAATAAACTTGGTCTAGTAACTATATAAAAAAGTGATTTATATTAAGCGTTCACTTCATTCCCACTGCCCTATCATCTCCATTCAAACGGAAGTGCTTTGGATGTTGCACCAGGTCTAATAACGCTGGCCTCTAAGCCTTCACTGTTGCTGATACAATGAATGTGAAAGTCATGATATCATCTTCAAAACTGTGGTTTAGAAGCATTGTTGTGGTTACTTTCTAATGATGGTTAACATAATTTAAAATTTAAAATGTTGAGAAACATCCAGGGTGGCACTGTGAAGCAGCGGTAGAACTGCTGACTTACCGCCTGAAACCCGGGTTCGATCCTGACTATGGATGCTGTCTTTCACAGACAGCTCACTGATAGTAAATTATTTATGCAAGAAAAGACTGGGCTTTAAATAATGATGTTGACAACCCGTTATTGGCTAACATAGAAATTGGTTCGATCATTATGTCTCTGGGTGTGGTTGGCACAATGGCGCAGCTGATAGAGCCGCTGCTTTACTATAAACTGAGGCCCGGGTTGGACCCTGACAATGGATGCGGTCTGTATGGAGTTTGTACATTCGCCCTGTGACCGCGTGGGTTTTCTCTGGGTGCTCCGGTTTCCTTCCACACTTTAAAGATGTTTAAGCAGGAACTGCAGATGCTGGAAAATCGAAGGTAGACAAATATGCTGGAGAAACTCAGCGGGTGAGGCAGCATCTATGGAGCGAAGGAAATAGGCAATGTTTCGGGCCGAAACCCTTCTTCAGACTGGAGAAAGCCTACGCAGGTTACGGGGAGAAGGTACAAACTCCGTACAGACAAGCAGCATCTATGGAGTGAAGGAAATAGGCAATGTTTCGGGCCGAAACCGTTCTTCAGACTGATGTGAGGGGGGGGATGAAGGAAGAGGTGGAGCTGGTGGGCTGAGGGAGAGCTGAGAAGGGGAGGAGAAAGTAAGGACTACCTGTACAGGTTTGTAGAATAATTGACTTCAGTTTTCAAAAAATTGTAAATTGTGTAGTGTATAGGATAATGCTAGTGTATGGCGTGATCGCTGGTCAGCGCGGACTCAGTGGGCCTATTTCTGCGCTGTTTTTCTAGAGTCTAAAGTTCTACGGAGGTTCTGCTTTCTGTCTTCTAGAGTTGTGTTTGTAGTTAAGCCAGTGGTGCAGCTGGTGGAGCTGATGCCTCACAGAGCTAGAGACCCAGGTTCGATTCTGACCTTGGATCTGGTCTGTGCGGAGCTTGCACGTTCTCTATGTGACCGTGTGACTCTACGTTTCCTCCGGGTGCTCCTGTTTTCTCCCACATCCTAATGACGTACGGGTTTGTAGTTTTGCAGGCCTCTGTAAATTGCCCTAAGTGTACAGGGAGTGGATGAGAAAGTGGGATAACATAGATCTGGTGTGAGTGAGTGATCAATGGTCAGTGTGAAGTTGGTGGGCAGAGGGCCTCTTTCCATGCTTCATGAGTCTATGCAGGGAGTGGGTACGAAAGTGGGATAACATAGAACTAGTGTCAACAGGTGATCAATGGTTGGTGTGGACTCGGTGGGATAAAGGCTCAGTTTCCATGCTGTATTTCTATAAATTAAACTAAACAATTCACTCACCCTTTCTTTCTCTCTCTCTCTCTCACACAAACACACACACCAGGTTTATGATGTCACCCTTTGTTCCCACCGTATCTCCAAAACAACACAGTCTTCTGTATCTGAGTTTGTCCGTATTCCCTCTCCACTTCCTATACCATCTTTTGCTGACTCCTCCTCCTTACGTATATATATATATATATTTTTTTTCCCCTGTAGTTCTCACATTACATGTTTTGGAAAATTTGGAGGTTTGCCCTCTCCTGCCCTGCTTGTTAGACAGGTATTGCAATCAGTGAGAGCACACTTACCTTTCAGATGGAAAGTTGTGAGCTGAAGCATTACTCCAGAGACCTGAACCTTAATTGCAGGCTAACACTTCTCTCCTGCACTTGGGCTACACGCTGAGCTGTATATAAAAATTCTCATGATACTATTTCACAGAAAAAGGAGAGAAGTGGAGGTCAATAATTATCTCTCAACATCAAAAACCTGTAAAATTCATTAGGCTGAGGGTTGCCTCCAGTTCCACATGGAACTGCCTGCATTTCTGATCTTAAAAGCTGGAAATCTTTACTGATTATCATACCAATGTGGGAATCCTGAACTTACTGGGTGGCACAGTGGCGCAGCGGTAATGTTGCTGCCTTATAGAGACCTGGGTTTCCTGACTACGGGTGCTGTCTGTGCGGAGTTTGTACATTCTCTAGTGTGAACAGGTGTGAACAGGTGTGAACTAGTGTGAACGGGTGATCGATGTTCAGTGTGCACCCTAATGGGCCTGTCCCACTTAGGCGACTTTTTAGGCTACTGCAGGAGACTCTGCGGTCGCCACATGTTCGCGGGTGGTTGCCGGGGTAGTCGCCTTCGTGGTCGTGAAGAGTTCCCGCATTCTGGGAACTGGTCGCTGCCTCATTATGGTCGCCGCGAATTTTTCAACATGTTGAAAAATTAGCGGCGACCAGAATGAAGCCGCCATGGAAAGTAGCGAGAATTCTCGTGCCGTAGGTGGGTCGCCAGGAGCTCCTAGTGGGTTGCCAGGAGGTCGAGAGTTCTCATAGGTTCTCGTAGGTTGTAGCCGGTGCTGACCGGTGAATTTCATTGGTTCATTGGGGGAAAATAACGTAAGCAGTAGTTTTCAGAACCAAGGATAACCGACCGGTAATGTTAATGTCCGCCGAGCTTCACAGCCGTTTATCCCAGGCTTCTTAAAAGTTGTCTCCACTCCTTCTCCCCCCTTCTCCCCCACCCCCCCCTCTTTTAAAGAACTTACCATACACTTATAAAAGCAATAATAGTGCTTTAGCCATCTTACTTACAGCGCCAACCTTCCTGTTCATCGCTGTGTGTGTCTGTATCACCTTGGCTTTGCACCGTGTGAATTTCACTCAGACAGCGCTCCCCCGCTTGCCCTGTCCCCCGCCTGCTTAACGGGCTGGTGAAGGAAGCGATGTGTGTGTGTATGTGTAAAATGTAAAATGCCCGCTAAACTTTATTATACTTCTTTAAAGTGTCTCCACTCCTTCTCCCCCCTTCACCCCCCCTTCTCTCTCCTTCTCCTCCCCTTCTCTCTCCTTCTCTCCCCTTCTTTCCCCCCTCCCCCCCCGCACTCTCTAACGGACTTACCGTTACTGTGCAGCCGTTTTACCTTCATCTTTATCGTGCAGACAGCGCTCCTCCGCTTTCCCTGGCCCCCGCCTTCGCGATGTGTTTGTGTTTGTGTTTGTGTGTGTGCGGTCGGTCAGCTCGCGGTTTCAACGCGGACGGGTCGATCCAGCTCAAAGCTTTCCAGGCGAGTGTCCTCGAGCTGGAAGGTCGAAGTCACTCCTTTTAACTCGCCGATTAGGTCGCCCAAGTGGGACAGGCCCTTAACTTCCATGCCCTCAAGTTCAGCTGCGGGTGGCACCCCAGCAGGGCACGAAGGTTGAAGATGGCCGGGCAAGGAGAGGGATGACGGTTTGCAGGACGACCAGATGGAGATGATGGCCACTGGTATTTATGACGGGTATATATGGCCACTGCAGCTGGGACTGTGAAATGGTGCCAAAACCTGGCGACTCTTACATATACACTCAGCAGGCTATATCTATTCATTATGTACCTAACCGGGGATTGAACTTATGTATGGCAATAATCTTACTGATCTGTGTGCAAAAAATATATCTCACTGTATCTTGGTACACGTGGTAATAAAGGAACCATTGAACCATTGAAGATTGACACAAAATGCTAGTAACTCAACGGGACGGGCAGCATCTCTGGATAGAAGGAATGGGTGACATTTCAGGACGAGACCTTTCTTCAGTCTGACTCTTTGGCTACTACTGTCACGGGGTGACGCCTGTTTGGTGGTGAGTAGTCACCCAAAGAGTCATACCTTCTGGTCGCCTCTGGATTTTCAACATTTTGAAAAATGTTGGCGACCTGCTGCGACTATGACGTGTTCCGGCAAGTCGCCGAAAAAATCGAGTCAGTGGGACAGGCCCTTTAGATATAGCTCTTAGGGCTAACTGAATCATGGGATATGGGGAGAAAGCAGGAACTGGGTACTGATTTTGGATGATCAGCCATGATCATATTGAATGACGGTGCTGGCTCGAAGGGCCAAGTGGCCTACTCGTGCACCTATTTTCTATGTTCCTATGTTTCTATGGTTATGATACAAGAAACTAGGATCAGCACTGTAATTATTACATGTAATTCATATAACATATTTATAAGAAATTCAGATTGATGTTATGAACATTTTATTCTGTTTGACAGTGCATCAATTCACTCATGCCCAATGCTTACAAATTCACCAGGATGTGTATATTACTGGACAATTTTGTGTTCAGCTCCTGGCTTGAAATGTGTGCATGAAATTAGCTGCATGTGTATTCACAAACACCCCTTCAGTTCCGTTGATTTTAATGGAACTAGCCACCTGGAGATGAGTGAAGCTGGCACCAAGCACTGTCATATATATACATTTAGCACCAGCATCTAAACACTAAAGGGGCGGCACAGTGGCACAGTTGCTGCCTCACTGACCCGGGTTCAATCCTGACCTCGGATGCTGTCTTGGTGTAGAGTTTGCACGTTCTCCGAGAACGTGTGGGTTTCCTCCGGGTGCTCCTGTTTCCTTCTCACATCCCAAAGATGAGCAGGTTTGCAGGTTAATTGGCCCTCTGTAAATTGCCTCCAGTGTGTAGGGAGTGGATGTGAAAGTGGGAGAACATGGAATGTGTGTGAACGGGTGATCGGTGGTCAGTGGAGTCTCATAGACTATACCACAGTACCACACAGGAATGGGCCCTTTGGCTCACAATGTTTGTGCCAAACATGATGGCCCAGTTACATTGATTTCATCTGACTGTATATGATCCATATCTCTCCATTCCCTGCACTTCCATGTGCTTGTCTAAAAACGTCTTAAATGTCACTATCGTATCTGCTTCCACCATCATTATCTCAGTGGGCCGAAGAGCTTGTTTCCACGCTGTACCTCCCAACTCCCACAATGTTCAAAATTCTGTGAATCACTGAGTAACATTAACATTAACCAACGTATTACTGCGTATCAAAATCAAAAACTTAGGCATATTTGGTGATGGCTAATAATTTGAAAGTAGATAGGCAAGTAGCTTTTCAAATTATTTTATTCAATAAGTTTGTCAAGAGCTTGAGGCATTGTTTTTGTGACCTTTTGTTCATACCTGATCAGGGAAAGGATGGTCACTTTTCAACATAAATAGGGTACACACCGTTCTCCCAGGGTGGAGGGCATAGCTATAAGAGGAGATGTGGGAGGCAAGGATTTCACACAAAGGGTGGTGGGGGCCCAGAACGCACTGCCAGGGGCAGTGGTGGAGGCAGATTTCATAGCAGCATTTAAGAAGCTATTAGATCGGCACACGGGTAGGCAGGGAATGGAGGGGTATGGATCACCTGCAGGCAGAAGAGATCAGTTCAGTTAGGCATCATGTTCGGCACACACATTGTGAGCCGAAGAGTCCATCTCTGTGCTGTACTGTTCTATGTCCTATGTTAACAATGTGTCACCCAAGAGCAAAGGAGTTTACAGAAAGTAGACACTGCCTGGTCCATCACCGGTACTGACCTTCCCACCATTGAAAGTATCTTCAGGAGGCACTGCCTCAAAAAGGTAGCTATCATCAGAGACCCACACCACCCTGGCCATACTTTCTTTTTACTCCTACCATCAGGAAGGAGGTATAGGAGTGTTGAAAATGTGACCTCCAGGTTGAAGAACTGCTTCTTCTCAGTAACCATCAGACTCTTGAGCACTCCACAACACTAACACAACCTCAGCAACTATGATCTATTATGGATTTTGTTTTGCTTGCAATACATTCTTTGTTTTGCACAATTATGGTCTAGATGTTTCCACTAGTGGGAGAGTCGAAGACCAGGATGTACCTTTGGAAAGAAGATGAGGAAGAATTGCTTTAGTCCGAGGGTGGTGAATCTATGGAAACTTTTGGCCACATATGACAGTGGAGGCAGTCATTAGGTATTTTTAAAGCGTAGATTGACAGATTATTGATTAGTACGGGTGTCAAGGGTTAGGGGGAGAAGGCAGGAGAATGAGGTTGAGAGGGAAAGATAGATCAGCCATGATTGAATGGCAGAGTAGTCTTGATGGGAAGAATGGCCTAATTCTGCAACTATAACTTATGAAGATGGTACCAAGTATCACTGATTATAAATTTATTGTATTATGATTATTTTCTATTTATCTGCTGGTTTAATGAATCTGTAAAGCTGCAGAAAAAACACTGTCTGTCCGTCCGTCCGTCCGTCCGTCCGTCCGTCCGTCCGTCTGTCTGTCTGTCTGTCTATCTATCTATCTATCCGTATGTGATCTGGGATCTAGGCCAAAACAGTACACAGTAACGCACCTTACTCACCTTTGTCCTGCGGTCATTCCTATAAAGTTTAGTTCAGATTGATGTTATATTGCACAAGTTATTCATAATTTTCAATTTTTAAAATTCAAGTTTATGAGGAATTTAACAGCTAAATCCTTGTTGGCCCTGCTGGCAACAAAGTTACATACAAAGTTGCAATCAGGGAACACTCTGTCCTTCCAGCAAGTTTTTAGCTCAACAGGAGAAGGAGGGGGAAATTGCATTATATTTTAAAGTCCTCGAAGCAAGAGGAGGGGGAGGCAGCGTTGAGGATACACCCCTGCACAGTTGGGGGCTATGGGTGAATGCTGGAATATGGGGGAATGGGTGAGTGGTGGAATATTGCGTTGGGAATGGGTTGTGTTGGGGGACCAGGCCTCCCGTGTGACAGGGACCCAATGGGTCCCACTTAGTCTAGTATATTACTAAAACTCTAATTTTGTTTCAATCTATGCATGCCCATGTGATCCTGCGACTACACCAAAACGGTACATAATAACGCTAAAATGTTTGCACCACCTTACTCACCATTGTCCTGCGGTTGTTTGTGTCAAGGTTTGTTCAGATTTATGTTATATTTTACAAGCTATTGACATTTTTAGATGTACAAAACCACAATTTGAGAAAAAATTCTTCCATGTGCTTACAGCTATGGTGTCACAATGGGATTGTAGCCCTGCTCACAACATTGTTGCTATCCAAGTACACTGAGTCCTGCTTGCCCGAGCAAGTGCAATTGCATTTTTTTAAAGTCACAGTACACCGAGTTCTGCGAAATGAGCAGCCCCTGTCCAGTTGGGGGCTATGGGTGAGTGGTGGAATATTGCATTGTGGGAACAGGTTGCATTGGGGAAATGGGTGAGTGGTGGAATATTGCCTTGGGGAACAGGTTGCGTTGGGGGACGAGGCCTCCTGTGGGGGCTATGGGTGAGTGGTGGAATATTGCATTGGGTGGAATATTGCCTTGGGGAACAGTTGCATTGGGAGACCAGGCCTCCCGTGTGGGCTATGGGCGAGTGGTGGAATATTGTTGGGGAACGGGTTGCGTTGGGGCACCAGGCCTCCCATGTGACAGGGACCCAATGTGTCCCACTTGGTCTAGTATATATTATGAAAACTCTCATCTTGTCTGTCTAGATGTTTGTGTGTGTGTGTGTGTGTGCGTGTGTGAGTCATATCCTGAACTACGGCAAAACGGTACATGACAGTGTTCCACCCAGTGCAATGAGAGATTTGTTACATTGTTGTAAGGAGAGGGAGGGAGTGGGGGAGGAGAAATGTTATTTAAACACTGTGTTTAGCAGGGGAGTGCAATAGGGGTGAGGTGAGGAGTGGGGGAAAGGAGGGGGGTAGGGAGGAGAGAGGTATTATGGAGGGAGGGAGTGACTGAAGGTAGGGGAAAGGAGAGGGAGGGAGAGGTGAGGGAGGGAGTGGGGAAGGGGAGGAGGAGAGGGGAAAGAAGAGGGAGTGTGAAGAGGAGGGGGAGGGGGAGGGACAATTTCCCCAGTGCTGGGGCTTGAGGAGAAATAAGCCATACCTGTGCAGTTGAGGGCTATGGGTGAGTGGCGGAATATTGCATTGGGGGAACGGATGAGTGGTGGAATATTGTGTTGGAGGAACGGGGCCCAATGGTCCCACTTGGTCTAGTGACAATTATATTCTTTTGACTCTCTCAACATTCAGTTCTCAGGTACACTTGCCTTGGAAGAGAATTCTCACTAATCCCACTTTCACATCCCTGACATGAACTACGTACTATGCACAATAAATAATTGCGGATAATATTTTAACTGTGAACCTGGGTTCACAAATAAATCCCGCAGTGGTTGCTCAGATTGATTTCACTAGAGCTCTCACTGTGGCTCAAAGTGACATGTTCACCCCATCGATCTGTGTAAGCCCTACAGGTGAAAAAGGAGTGCTGTTCAAACCCACTACACTCGCTACCGCTCACTGCAATAATATTCAACTACAACAACCTAAAGCTACTTGAATATAGCACAAAAAGCTGGAGAAACTCAGCAGATCAGGCAGCTTCTCTGGCAAAAACGGACAGGTGACGTTTTGGGGTGAAGACCTTTCTTCAGACAGTTGTGTGTGGGGGGGAGGTTGGGCATTTCACTTCTTGTCTTCCCCTATCCTATAGGATGCAAAAGTGGGATAACATAGAAGTAGTGTGAGCAGGTGACCGATGGTCGGTGTGGACTCGGTGGGCCTGTTTCCATTCTGTAGCTGTAGCTCTAAACTGCAGCGCTGTGGCTCTAAATTAATTAACCTACCGCCAGAATGCCTTTGGGATGTGGGAGGAAATTGGAGCACTGGGGGGGAATCCAGACACAGGGAAACCAGCAAACTCCATTCAGATAACACTGGAGGTCAGGGTTCAAGTTCAATTGCAGGTGTGAGGCAACAACTCTATGAGCTACATCATTGTGCCAATCAGTGCAATCTCCAAACTGAGTGCAAATATAATGAGCATAAAAAAATATATAATTTTGTTGGGGATCTAATAAAGCATGATTGTTTAACAGAAATCGTGTTTTAGATTCAAGATTCAAGAGAGTTTATTGTCATGTGTCCCTGATAGGACAATGAAATTCTTGCTTTGCTTCAGCACAACAGAACATAGTTGGCATTGACTACACATTGACTACACCAAGTATAAATGCAATCTAATGTAAAGCAAACACCAGAAGCTAAACATAAAATGCTGCAGGAGCTCAGTAGGTCAGGCAGTATATTTGTGGAGGGAATAGACAGATGACGTTTAGGGTTGGGGCCCATCCTCTGACCAGAAATGTCATAACATCATAAGGAATAGGAGTAGAATTAGGCCAATCGAGCCATCTAGTCTACTCCGCCATTCAATCATGGCTGATCTATCTCTCCCTCCTAACCCCATTCTCATGCCTTCTCCCCATAACCTCTGACACCCATACTAATCAACAATCTATCTATCTCTGCCTTAAAAATATCCATTGACTTGGCCTCCACAGCCTTCTGTGGCAAAGAATTCCACACATTCACCACACTCTGACTAAATAAATTTCTTCTCATTTCCTTCCTAAAAGAACGTTCTGAGGCTATGACCTCTAGTTCTAAACTCTCCCAGTAGTGGAAACATCCTCTCCACATGTCATCTGTCCATTCCTTCTGACGTCCTCCAGCACTTTGTGTTTTGCGCAAGATGCTGGCATCTGCAGTTTCTTGCATCCCCAAGTCAAGTCAAGTCAAGTTTATTGTCACATACACATACGAGATGTGCAGTGAAATGAAAAGTGGCAATGCTTGCGGATTGTGTAAAAAAAACTACAAAACAGAATGGAACAGAATCACATATTCACAAACAACATAAGCTGCAGTGTGACTGCCATGTGGCATGTGCCTTTAAGTGCTTACACTTTTTCCTGAATGCAAGGCGGCGGAATGGTGTCAGATGCTCGAAATTGGATGAGGTCCCATCCAGAAACAAGTAGGTCTTGCTTGAGGCATTGTTTCTCTTTGTAAGGCACCTGACTCCGTCAATGGATCGTGGCAGCTCCACTATTGTTTGCATGGGATGGTCGCACTAATGCTAAATGCAGGCATGTTTTAACACACCAGAATTGGAGTGCATGTGTAGGAAGGAACTGCAGATGCTGGTTTACACTGAAGTTTCCAGTTTAAGGTGGCCCACACTCAGGTGCCCTCCTCCCACATACAGACTCACTGTAAACCTATTTTATTCTCCCATTGTTCATCCCTTCTTTATGCACCTATCTCCATTTTCCCATCTTCCCCTCTCTATCCGGTTCCACCTATCACCAACCAGCCTCTGTCCCAATCCCTTCCCCCATTGAGTTTCATCAACCCTTCAACCCCTCCCCCATCTAGTTCCAACCAACACCTAAAGGTACAGTGGTGCAGCTGGTAGAGCTGCTGCCTTCCAGAGCCAGAAACCCCCAGTTCGATTCTGACCTTGGGTATTGCATGTGTGGAGTGCTCCGGTTTGCATGTGTGGAGTGCTCCAGGTGCTCCGGTTTCCTCCCACATCCCAAAGAAGTGGTGGTTGGTGGATTAATTGCCTCTAATGTGCAGGAAGTGGATGCAAAAGTGGGTTAACGGGTGCTCGATGGTCGGCATGAACTCGATGGGCCGAAGGGCCTGGTTCCATGCTATCACTGCAGCATGATACAGCCTGGAATTAACATCCTCTAAACCACCGTCCTATGTATGTACTGCTATAAAATCGGAAATCTTTCCCATTCTTCTCAGTCACAGGATCTCAATATGAAACATCGACCTCCACCTTTAGCCTCCACAGATGCTGCTTAACCCACTGAGCTCCTCCAACTTTCTGTTTTCGTTCTTCAATCATAATTGTTTTCGTGATTCTATGAATAACCCTGGAACTAACCCGAATATTTTTAAAACAATTGAACTGTTTCTGAAAGTTGAAAATAAACTTTGAAACACCTATGAATATATTGATTATCATTCTTGCCTGGCTTACTTGTGCTTTGGATGGGAGACTGGCAACAAAAAGTACTTGTAGTATTTGACATATTTGACAGCAACCTACGGTAAGTGTCTTTGGTTGAACTAATATGAACTACGGTAAGTGTCTTTGGTTGCGTTACGGACTTCAGTTTTTAGGTTTAAGTTTATTATTGTCATGTGCACTGAGATACAGTGAGAAGCTTTGTCTCACATGCTACAGATCAGATAATATTACAGTACATGCACGTAAATATAATCAAGTGAAACTCAAGTACAATAGGTAGCGCAAAGGGGAAGATACAGAGTAAAGAATATAGTTCTCGCCGTTGTAGCGCATCAGTTCCACAGACAAAGTCCACAATGGGGTAGAGGTGAATCAGACAGTACTTATGGAAGGACGGTTCAGAAACCTGATAACAGAGGGGAAGGAGCTGTTCCTGAGTCTGGTGGTGAGCGCTTTCAAGCTTCTGTACCTTCTGCTGGACGGGAACAGAGAGAAGATGGAATGACCAGTGTGGGACTTACCTGTTATTAATTTATTGATTTTTTTGATTATTATATTTTATCTGTGTGTTATTGCATTTACAGGCCTGCTAAGCTGCTGCAAGTAGGTATTGCATTGTTCTGTTGTTGGTACATATGACAATTACACTCTCTTGACTCTTGTCCTGACTCTTGAAGTATTGCATTTGAGTTAGCTTACCATTATAGGATATCAATATTTATTTGCTGCATCTTTAATAACTGATTGCTGAGTACTTTAATCAGCAGTGACATTCGGTTGACGTTGATTAAAAGCACATTTCCCCCATCGATTTGATTGGAACACACAATTAGGCCACATTCTTTGGCTTTTTTTTTCTACCTCCATGATCTAGTTAGTTTTCTTCCTGAAAAATGGTCTTCAGGTTTAAGTCATTTATAATCCTATAAAAAATTAATTAGTAGACAAGATGCTTTAAATTTTATGTAACAGTGGATTATTGGAAAAATAAAGGAATGTAAATCCGTCGGAAAACCTAGAGAACAAAAATGCTGGAAGTAGCCAGCTGGTGGGACAGCATCCGTGGGAAGAGAAATGTTTTAAGTCAGAGACTTCGTTCACCTCATCTTTTTGCTTTGCTCTATCTATTGTACTCGAGTTTGACTTGATTGTATTTATATATGGTATACTTGATCTGTTTGGATAGCATGCAAAACAGCTGCCAGGGGTGGTAGTTGAGGCTGATACTATCACAACGTTTAAAAAACATTTAGACAGGTACATGGAGAGGATAGGTTTAGATTAGATTAGATTCAACTTTAATGTCATTGCACATAGTACAAGTACAGTACAACGAAATGCAGTTTTGCACCTAACCAGGGTGCAAAGTAGTAAAGTGCAGATTAAGACAATATATACAAATGAGGATACATTGGTGCATGTTCATAGGCATATACATATATACAGATAGTTGTTAAGGTGCAAAAGATTGACATGTGCTATATTCTGGTGAATAAGAGCTTAACTATAAATTATATAAACTATAAATAATACTAATGAGAGGGGGGGGGGGCTAGCGCCGGGCCTGTGAGTTCAGCAGGGTAATGGTGTTGGGGAAGAAGCTGTTCCTTAGCCTGCTGGTGCGAGACCTGAGGCTCCTGTACCGCCTCCCTGATGGGAGGAGGGCAAACAGTCCATGGTTGGGGTGTGAGGGGTCCTTAATGATTTTGTCAGCCCGTCTCAGACACCGTGTGCGGTGAAGGACAGCCATGGCAGGGAGCGGGGCACCGATGATGTGATGGGCGGTTTTCACCACCCGTTGCAGTGCCTTCCTGTCAGCCGTGGTGCAGCCGCTGTACCACACCGTGAAGCAGGTGGTCAGGATGCTTTCTATGGTACAGCGGTAGAAGTTGGACAGGATCTGAGGGGACAGGTGAGCTTTCTTAAGCCTCCTCAGAAAGTAGAGGCACTGCTGCGCCTTTTTAATCAGTTTGGCGGTGTTGAGGGACCAGGACAGATCCTCAGAGATGTGTACCCTGAGGAATTTGAAGTTGGAGACGCGCTCCACCTCAGTCCCATTTATGTGGATGGGGGTGTGTCTGCCGCCTCTGGTCTTCCAGTAGTCCACAATTATTTCCTTCGTCTTCTGTGTGTTGAGGACAAGGTTGTTGTTGGTACACCAAGCTGCCAGGTGCTGGATCTCCTCCCTGTAGGCTGATTCGTTGTTGTCACTGATCAGTCCTACCACCGTGGTGTCGTCAGTGAATTTTATGATGGAGTTGGAGCCATGCATAGGGACGCAGTCATGGGTGAAGAGGGAGTAGAGGAGAGGGCTGAGCACACAGCCCTGTGTCAGTGTCAGAGTGGAGGAGGTGAGGTTGTTAATCCTAACAGACTGGGGTCTGTTAGTGAGGAAATCCAGTGTCCAGTTGCAGAGGGAGGTGTTGATGCCAAGGCCGCTGAGTTTGGTGATCAGACTGGCGGGGATGACAGTATTAAATGCAGAGCTGAAGTCAATGAATAACAATCTGAGGGATATGGGCAGGTGGGACTAGTGTAGATGGGGCATATTGGTTGGTGTGGACAAGTTGGGCTGCCTAGAGTGTGCAGTGCTGATTAGTTTAGTTTATTGTCATATGTACCGCACTGCAATGAAAAGCTTTTTTGTTGTATGCTATCCAGTCAACGGAAAGACTATGCATGTTTACAACCAAGCCCTCCACAGTGAACAGGTACAGGATAAATAAGGCATTATTCAGTGCAAGATTATGTCTGATTAAGCCTGACTGAAGATTGTTCAAAGATCTCCAATGAGGTAGATGGGAGGTCGGGACCGCTCTCTAGCTAGTGAGAGTTGCCTGATAACAGTTGGGAAGAAACTGTTCTTTCTCGTATGGACACTTCAAGTGTTTGGAGAATACTTTGGCATATCACATGTACTTGCAGAGATATCATAGAGCCATTCAGCACAAAAACGGACCCTTCGGCTCAACTCGTCCATGCTGACCGAGATGCCCCATCTAAGCTAGTTCCATTTGCCTGCAATTGACCCATCTCTCTCTCTAAAACTTTCCTATCCATGCACCTGTCCAAGTATCCTTTAAATACTGTTATAGTACCTGCCTCAACTACCTCCTCTGGCAGCTCCATACTGCCACCATTCTCTGCATGGTTAAGTTGCCCCTCAGGTTCCTGGTAAATCTTTCCCTACTCACCTTAAACCTATGTGCATAAGGTCATAAGTGATAGGAGTAGAATTAGGCCATTTGGCCCATCAAGTCTTCTCCGCCATTCAATCATGGCTGATCTATCTCTCCTTCCTTACCCCATTCTCCTGCCTTCTCCCCATAACCTCTGACACTTGTACTAATCAACAATCTATCTATTTCTGTTCTGTTATCGATTCCTCTACATTGGGACAAAGATTCTGTGCATTCACCCTGTCTATTCCCCTGTCAATGAATTACTCTTGCTTTAAAGCTTGAGTTTTTGCATAGTAAATCCCTTTGCTCAAGCATTACGAAATTTATTCTGCAAATTGCATGACGGCACCTACAGTTCTGCTGAATACTGGACAATAATTCAAAGCAGTTCAAGCTTTGACTGTTGCTGCACCACAACTCAATGTAAACAATCAGAATCAATAAAACTGGAGGAGGACACAGATAAGGCAGAGACAGCAGACTGACTGAATAAGACTTTTACACAAATATACCAGACTGCCAACTTGGCTTGAGAATAGTAACTATTGAAAGTTAGTGGATTTATCAGTGATTTCCAACCTTAAAGCCGCCCTGAAAAATGTTAAAGGGAAATATATGCCTTTTATTCTGGATGGTGGAGGTTTATTATTGTCATGTGTGCCAAGACAGAAGCTTTGTTTTGCATGCCGACTATCGTATTAGATAATAGGATACATTATCAAGCCGAATTCAAGTACAGTACAGTAGCTCAGAGCGATGGGATAGACAGAGTGCAGGATATAGTTGGCATTCAATGGATAAACCCAAGGGGACATTCAGTCTGCTTTTATTAAAAATGAGATGAAGTGCGGACCCGTTGTGCCCCGTCCCTCAATGCAATATTCCACCACTCACCCATAGCCCCCAACTGCGCAGATGCGGCTGACCGGGCCCCGGTGTGACGCCAGAGATCGCCGTTGTGACGTGAGTCAAATAAGCTGATTATTGGCATATGTCTAATTATTCGGCAACTTGAAGGTCCAGGAGCGGAAAAGACTGCAGAAAGTTGTGACCACTGCCCAGTCCATCACCGGCTCTGACCTCCCACACCATCTAAGGGATCTATCGCAGTCGCTGCCTCAAAAAGGCTGCCAACATCATCCTGGTCACATACTAAAGACCAACACCATCCTGGTCACATACTAATCTCTCCGTTGCCATCGGGAAGGCACAGGAGCCTGAAATCTGTAATATCCAGGTTCAGGACAGCTTCTTCCCCACAGCCATCAGGCTATTAAACACGACATCAAATGAGCTCTGAACAATAACAGTCTATTATTACTATTGCACTTTACCTGTTTATTTATTGTGTATATATGGTCTTGGTCTATAGACACACTGAACTTTTACCTCCCATTCTGTATTATGTTTACATATTCTGTTATACTGCAGCAAGTAAGAATTTCATTGTCCTATCTGGGACACATGACAATAAAACTCTCTTGACTTGATTTGGAGTATAGTTTTAATCAATTTCCTCCAACGCAGTATAGAGGTGGTCTATTTACAATTGCTAAAACCTAACAATAACAATATTTTATGAAAAATATGAAGATCTTTCAAATGAATGAGAGCTTGCATTGTCCGTGACACATTGAGCATCAGAATACAGAGTGATAGAAGGGGAAGTGATGGAGAAGTGACCGAAGAAAGATTTGGAGAGACTCATTTGCAGTGGGGCGGCATGGTGGCGCAATGGTAGAGTTGCTGCTTTACAGCGCCAGAGACCCGTGTTCGATCCTGAACACAGGTGTGTCTGTACAAAGTTTGTACGTGTTCCTTGCGACCACGTGGGTTTTCTTTGGGCGCACTGGTTTCCTCTCACACTCCAAAGGCGAACAGGTTTGTAGGTCAATTTGCTTTGGTAAAATTGTAAATTGTCCCAAGTGTACGGGGTGATCACTGGTCGGCGAGGACTCAGTGGGGCGAAGGGCCTGTTTCTGCACTGTATCTATAGTGAGAGGTTTTGCTGACTCTTGTGTACTGACTCAGTGTGGTCTACTCTTACACTCTTGTATTAAAGGGCCTGTCTTCGACCTTCAGGCTGGAGGGCACTCTCCTGGAAAGCCTCGAGCTGGATCGACCGTCCGCGTTGAAACCGCGAGCTGGATCGACCGACCGTACACACACACACACAAACATATTGCGAAGGCGGGGGCCAGGGAAGGGGGGAGCGCTGTCTGCGCAATGAAGAGGAAGGTAAACGGCTGCCAGTGTACGGTAAGCCCTTTAGAGAGCGCGGGGGGGGGGGGAGAAGGGGAGAGAAGGGAGGAGAGGGGGAAGAGAAGGAGAGAGAAGGAGAGAGAAGGGGGAGAGAAGGAAGAGAAGGGGGAGAGGAGGAGGAGAAGGAGTGGAGACACTTTTAAGAAGTATAATAAAGTTTAGCGGGCATTTTACCTACCGGTAGGTCTTCTTAGGTCCTGAAAACACCAATGAGCCAATCAAAATGCCCGGTTAGCGAAGGAGATTGCCTACGGCTGCCCTCAACTGCCTGTAACTATATAGTGGCCCCAGTCCACTGCACTACGAGTTAAAAATAACCATGCCGACCAAATTTTATTTGCAGAAAAATTTTCAACATGTTGAAAAACTTTCCACGACCTAGCAGAGGCCATGAGTATTCGGGAACTTCCCTCGAGCATGAAGGAGAGTTCCAGCGACCTCATAGGACCTCCTAGAACCACGTGTTGACCATACTGCGAGTTTGAAGGTCGAAGACACTCTTCTAAACTCGCGGATTAGGTCTCCCAAGTGGGACAGCCCCTTTAGTATGATTGTGCCTAATGTAGAGTAGCATTCTCATTGAACTGTATGCAAAAAAAATTATTGCACTTAAGTACTGTACATGTGCCAATAAAGTAATATCGAACCATTAATGATATATTACAGCTTGAGGTATGAGAAGCCTCTGCCGCTGGTAATAGAACCAGTGTACAGAGGGCTGCACAGAATTAAAACATTGGACTCCCGGGAATGAACTGTGGTTTGGGCCAGGAAAGAACATGGTGGATAATGACCACCGAGACACTTGTGAAAGAAGAAGTGAGTTTTCCATTCCGTGTTATGATAATTGAGAACTGGAAAAGTAAACAAAAGAAGGGTATTCCCACTATTCCCCTATATGTGTCTAAGAAAAGGATACGGTTGGTCAACATTGTAACACGGAGGAGTTTCCAAGGATAAGAAGCAGCAAAATGCAATAAAGATACAATTATACTACAGACACTAGGAACTGCAGATGCTGGTTTACATAAAACCCCATAAAATGCGGGAATAGCTCAGCGAGTCAGGCAGCAGCACCTCTGGTGAACTTAGATAGATTATGTTTCGGGGCATTACCCTTCTTCAGTCCCAACCCAAAACATCACCTATCCATATACTCCTTATAGTGATGTTGAATGGAAGCCAAGATGAAACTCAGTGTTTTTCTGCAAAGTCGAAATGTATAAATGATTTTAAATGACAAAATACAGTCCTGCCCAAGGTTACTAATGCATTAAAAACTCAGATGGTCAGGAACTGCATTAACTGGGTTGCATTTTCAGTTTGCAAACTTCTAAATAAATATGTTCCTTGTCGCACTGCCAAGCCTAGGATTCCCAAAGACATACAAGATTGCTATCCTGAAAGGAGGAGTATAACTGTCTGAATAGCAACCATTCATAAGATTTGTTGGCATCCTCCCATCAATTTGAAAACATAATTTGTTATTGTTTCATCTTCAGTGATAGCCCATCACTAGGCATATTCAAGAGTGTAACAATTAACTATATTTTTTTAAATAGTTATACTTAGTACTTCTGATACATGGCATCACGGGTAGATAGGGTAGTAAAGAAGGCTTTTGGTACATTGGCCTTCCTTAGTCAGTGAATATATAAGTTGGAATGTTATGTTACAGTTGTACAAGACGTTGGTGAGACCACATTTGGAGTATTGTGTTCAGTTTTGGTCACCCTGTTCTTGGAAGTATGTCATTAAGTTGGAAAGAGTGAAGGGAAGATTTACAAGGATGTTGCCAGGATTCGATTGCTATAGGAAGTGGTTGGACAGACTAGGACTTTATTCCTTGGTGCACAGGAGGATGACAGGATGATGTGTATAAAATCATGAGGGGAATGGATTGAGTGACTGCAGAGTCCTTTACCCAGGGTAGGGGAATCAAGAATCAGAAGACATATGTTTAAGGTGAGAGGGTAAGATTTAAAACAAACCTGGGGTGGCAACATTCTCACACAAATGATGGTGGGTATATGGAATGAGCTGCAAGAGAAGGTAGTTGAGGCAGGTACCAGAACACCATTTAAAATACATTCAGACAGGTACATGGATAGGAAAGTTTTAGAGGGATACTAGACCAAGTGCAGACTCTTTGGGTCTGCTCCCCCAATGCACCCATTCCCTACCCGTAGCCACCACGGGAGACGTGGTCCTCCAACTCAAGCCGTTCCCGAACGTAAGATTCCAGCACTCCCCTTGCCTTCCTCAGCAGTGCTCTTTAAAAAAAATTCCAATTGCACTTACCCTGCGTGTTGCATTAACAATTCACCCCCCCCTGCTAGTCGAGCCATTGTGACGTCATCAGTTGAAGCTGTTCGGTTTGAAATTCAAAGTATTTTGATTTTTTAAAACTTTAATCAGTAATAAGTTGAGGAACGAAGCATAAAATGTTCAGTGAAAGTGATCTCTGCCTCGAGGGGAAAAATGTGAATCAGAATATGTAAAAATCTTGTGAAAGTTGGCATATTTAAAGCTTTAATCACGAATAACATGTCAAATATAGGATGATATTTTCATTGAGGCTGGTCTCTGCTAGCTGAGCCATTGTGACGTCATCATTTGAAGCTGGTGGTTTTAATTTCAAAGTCTTTTGACTTTTTTAGACTTTTAATCCGTAATGAGTCGCGAATAAGTGAGAAATAAAGCATGAAATGTTCAGATAAGGTGATCACGGCCTCGACGGGAAAAATGTATCGGAATATGTAAAAATGTAATCGTTACCGCGGAGTGTTTTTGCGAAGATGTAAAGACAACCACATATACGCACATACACATATACACACTGACAAGATCAGACTTATTAAAAGTCTGATCTTGTTAGTGTGTATATGTGTATATGTGTGTGTGTGTGTATATGTGGTTGTCTTTACATCTTCGCAAAAACACTACGCGGTAACGATTACATTTTATATGATACTAGACCAAGTGCAGACCCGTTGGGTCTGGACACCGAACGTGCTTAAGACCCCGGGGTGTGAGATCCCGAACGTGCTTCAGACCCCGGGGTGAAAATCATTAGCGAAAAAAAAACAGAACATGTTTCAGACCCCGGGGTGAAAATCCAGAACGTGCTTCAGAACCCGGGGTTTTAGAGTCCGAACGTGAATCATACCCGGGGTGAAAATAGCTAGTGAAAAAAATATGGCGTCGTTTTCGGAGCTGAGGCGGTCGACAGCAGCCGTTATGGTGGCTGACCAGCAGGAGGAGACAAAATGAGTGAGTGGGGGGGGGGGGTGATGGAGTTTATTTTAAAATGTGTACATAAATACGACGAAATGTAATCATACTAATCGTAAAGAAAAATGAAATCTCTACCGAAATGGAAAAAATCTCGGCGTTTCTGCTTGCGGTGTTGGCGTAGCGCGGTATCAAAGGGGCTGGCTGGCACAAGTCAAGCAGACACAGACACACACACACAGTTTTAATATTATATATATATATATATATAGATATAGATAAGATATAGATTAAGACATTTGATGGGCCAAATGTGGGGGAAATGGAACTGGTGTAAATGGTGCATCTTAGACTAGTTGGGCTTATTGTATGACTCATTCAGCTCACGCTGCTATCTTATATAAGCCCACATCCCAGGCAACCACACTGAAAACACATTAACTAGTTATTCAACTCACATGTCACTTGCACAATGACTGCGTAACAATTATGCTTCATATTATACGAGGATTTTTTGATGAGATGTACTTTAACAGGCATGGCATCTGTCAGTGAATCTACGAACATTTTGCATTGTTCCTGCATTTTTCTTCTGAAGGTAAACATGCTTTTGGAGGTGAGGTAAGGATTTGCAACTAAATTGTGCCTTGTGTTCTAACAGTATCTCCAAATCACTTAATTACTTTTGGAGCTCCTATTGAGCAGGCAAAAAATAAGACACCATCCGACAAAATACCAATGAGATTTTTTTCTTTCTGTAATGTTGTGTGAAGTAGGAATGTTGCCCAGACCGTTGAGAGAACAATACATACTGAATATCAACAGGGAATTATGCATTCAGCTTAACAATGGGAATATAGAACCATCTGAAACCTGGTATATTCATGGTCAACAAGGACCAGAGTTCAGATGTCAACTGTGCAGTTTACTTACTAATGACAAAGTGAAACAAGAGTGATCCCAAATGCATGTTTGTCAATAGCAGGAGGGTTTTGCAGCAGATAGCATGTAATCTGAATGAGAATAATTTACAACGAAACGTGATTAGATTGCCAAATGCAAGGGACAAACTAAGGCGGATGGATTTCAATGAAAATATGAGATCATGCATTCAGGATCAAAAATAAAATCTACATATGGTTTTAAAAGATAAAAAGAAATGAATGTTGAAGGGGTAAAGCGATTTAAAAATAAGGAGCTGCAGATGCTGTTGTTCAAAAGAAAACACAGAGTGGCTCAGCAGGTCAGGCAACATGTCAGGAGAACGTAGTAGATATGCGATGTTTCCGGTCGGGACCCTTCACCAGACTGATTTGGCATTTTGAGTCAGGACCCTTTTTCAGATACCAAGAGGAGTCCTCTGTCTTAACCCTATGCTAGATACCATGGGAGGTCCCAGATAGCTACCCGACTACCTAACCCTGGCAAATGTGCTCACCGAGAACAATTAGTTAAGTTGGAGGGTGGTAGAACATAGAAGAGTACAGCATAAGAACAGGCCCTTCCGCCCACAATGTCTATGCTGAAATGATGCCAAGACCAACTCTTATCTACCTGCGCAAAATCCATATCCCTCCATATCTATATGCATCTGCAAATGCCACATAAATGCCACAATTGTTTCTGCCTCAACCACCACCCCAGCAGCGCGTCCCCATGCACTCGCCACTCTCGGTAAAAAACTTTTCTCCTTTAAATTTTACCCCTCACCTTAAAGCCATGCCCTTTAGTACTTTCCATCCTGGGGAAAAGGTTCTATCCTATCTATATCTCTCATAATTGTATATATTTCTATCAGGTCTCTCCACAACATCTGACGTTCCAGAGAAAACAATCCAAGTCTGCCCAATATCTCCCTGTAGGTAATATCCCCTACTCCAGGTATCGTTCTGGTAAATCTCCTCCGCACCCTTTCCAAAGCCTCCTCGTTCTTCCTGTTATGTGGGCGACAAGAACTGCACACAATACTCCAAACGTGGCCTAACCAAACTCCTGTAAAGCTGTCCTGTCTGATGGGCATTCAGTCACGTGCCGTGCAATATCGTTCTATCTATTACGTATAAAGTATTTTGGTTCTCAGGGAGATTCTTGCACCTGACCTTCCCTGCATGCATACTTGTACTGAGATTGATTCAATAAAGGCTCACTGTACCTACAGCTCCAGTCTCCAAGTAGAAAATGAGATCAAAAAGTGCATGAAATGGAACAGATGCAACTGAGCCCTAATGGCTATGCTGGAGGGAAAACCATGGTAAATAAAAGGATGATATATTTGAACGACTGCTGCAGAGTCTCAGTATCAGAACAGAATTAATGGGCCTAGAGACTGAGTGGATAAAATGGAATCCCCAGGGTCTAGGAGGCATATTGCACAGAAACAAGCCCTTTGGCCCAACTTGCCCATGCCGACCAACATGCCCCATCCACACTGGTCCCACCTGCCTGCATTTGGCCCATATGCCTCTAAACCTATCCTTTTCATGTACCTGTGCAAATCCATACGTAACTAAATCTCTGATCAGAGATCATGTGCTCTTCCGGTTTGCAAATTTTTATCTATTTGCGCAAACACGGTACATAGAAACATAGAAAATAGGTGCAGGAGTAGGCCATTCGGCCCTTCGAGCCTGCACCGCCATTCAATATGATCATGGCTGATCATCCAACTCAGTATCCTGTACCTACTTTCTCTCCATACCCCCTGATCCCATTAGCCACAAGGGCCACATCTAACTCCCTCTTAAATATAGCCAATGAACCGGCCTCAACCACATTCTGTGGCAGAGAATTCCAGAGATTCACCACTCTCTGTGTAAAAAATGTTTTTCTCATCTCAGTCCTAAAAGATTTCCCCTTTATCCTTAAACTGTGACCCCTTGTTCTGGACTTCCCCAACATCGGGAACAATCTTCCTGCATCTAGCCTGTCCAACCCCTTAAGAATTTTGTAAGTTTCTATAAGATCCCCCTCAATCTTCTAAATTCTAGCGAGTACAAGCCGAGTCTATCCAGTCTTTCTTCATATGAAAGTCCTGACATCCCAGGAATCAGTCTGGTGAACCTTCTCTGTGCTCCCTCTATGGGAAGAATGTCCTTCCTCGGATTAGGAGACCAAAACTGTACGCAATACTCCAGGTGTGGTCTCACCAAGACCCTGTACAACTGCAGTAGAACCTCCCTGCTCCTATACTCAAATCCTTTTGCTATGAATGCTAACATACCATTCGCTTTCTTCACTGCCTGCTGCACCTGCATGCCTACTTTCAATGACTGGTGTACCATGACACCCAGGTCTCGATGCATCTCCCCTTTTCCTAATCGGCCACCATTCAGGTAATAGTCTACTTTCTTGTTTTTGCCACCAAAGTGGATAACCTCACATTTATCCACATTATACTGCATCTGCCATGCATTTGCCCACTCACCCAGCCTATCCAAGTCATCTTGCAGCCTCCTAGCACCCTCCTCACAGCTAACACTGCCCCCCAGCTTCGTGTCATCCGCAAACTTGGAGATGTTGCATTCAATTCCCTCGTCCAAATCATTAATATATATTGTACATAGCTGGGGTCCCAGCACTGAGCCTTGCGGTACCCCACTAGTCACTGCCTGCCATTCTGAAAAGGACCCGTTTACTCCTACTCTTTGCTTCCTGTCTGCCAGCCAGTTCTCTATCCACATCAATATTGAACCCCCAATACCGTGTGCTTTAAGTTTGTATATTAATCTCTTATGCGGGACCTTGTCGAAAGCCTTCTGAAAGTCCAGATATAACACATCCACTGGTTCTCCCTTATCCACTCTACTAGTTACATCCTCGAAAAATTCTATAAGATTCGTCAGACATGATTTACCTTTCATAAATCCATGCTGACTTTGTCCAATGATTTCACCATTTTCCAAATGTGCTGCTATCCCATTTTTAATAACTGACTCTAGCAGTTTCCCCACTACCGATGTTAGACTAACTGGTCTGTAATTCCCCGTTTTCTCTCTCCCTCCCTTTTTAAAATATCGTAGCGATAACGCTACGATTTTTTGCCAGCTCAATCACTGTTCTCATGTGCTGCAAGTGCAACACGTTTTGTTCTGATCAGTGGTATATTATAAAAGTTAGCGAGGTTTAAAAACCTTAAAAACCGCACTTGCGCAAATCGATCTCCTCTCCTGCCAGTCAGTGCCACGCGGATTGGTCTCTTCTTCTGTCACTCCCCAGGACGGTCCGCCCCTTCCTGTGCCATCGCGTCTTTACTGGAGCTGAGGAACGCTGTAGGTGGCTGGCGGAGGTCTCCAACTGCATACAATTTTCCGAGGGACCGGAAGCGGCGAGGAGTCGGAGATGTCGCCAAACAGAAAGCGGAGACTCTGATCCCGGCGGAGGAGACCGACCAGCGCCCGCTGTGAGTCCCCATCGCACCGCCAGCTCCAGCTTCTTCCCCTCTGGTCCCCCTCTCTGACTCTTGCTCCCTCCGCCGTGGTACTCCCCTCTCCCCCATGGCTCTTCCCCCGTCTTTTCTCCGAGCTCTCTCCCCCCACCCCCCACACACATCCGTCTTCCCCACATTCCCCCCGCCCACACACACCTCTCCCCTCACAACCCCCCGCCCGCCCCACACTCCCCTCCCCCCCACCCCTACCCCCACACCCCTCCCCCCCACAATCCACCCTCTGCCCCCACACCCCTCCTCCCCACAACCCCTCCTCCCCACAACCCCCCAGCCCACACACCCCTCCCCCCACAACCCCCCCTCTGCCACCATACATCTCCTCCCCACAACCCCCCGCCCACACACCCCTCCCCCCCACAAGCTGCACCCGCACACACGCCCCCTGCGCACACGTCCCCCGCCCACACCCTCCCCCACAACCCCCCCCGCCCACATACTCCCGGCCCCCACACACCCTTGTCCCTCCCAACCCCTCCGTTCACAACCCTGCCGTCCACACGCCCCTCCCCCCACAAGCTGTCCCCGCCCACACACCCCCCGCCCATGCACCCCCTGCCCCACAACCCCCCCACAAACCCTTGTCCCTCCCAACCCCCCGCCGTCCACACACCCATAACCCCGTCCCTGCCCACACACCCCCTCCCCCCACCCCTCCTGCCAACACACCCCCTCCCCTACACACACCCACTGGCACATTCCCCCACCCACACACACACACACCCCTCCCACCCACACACTTGATTCCCCTACTCTGGGTAAAAGACTCTGAGCATTTACCCTATCTATTCCTCTCATGATCTTATACACTTCCATAAGCACAGGAAGCAGAGATGGAGGCCATGTAGTCAATGGAGGGTTGAGGAAATCTGTCGACTTGCAATACACATTTATGGCTCATCATGCCCTGATATGATGGGGAAGTTGAAAGGGTGAAGGAAGGAGTCAGAGAAAGACCACATGAAGATGGAAACAGGCAGGTACTGAAACTATTGAATTCATATAGGGATACGAAGCAGTAGCATCCAATGACCTGAGGACACAAGGAACTTTAGACTGCTGGAATGTTGCAGCAAATACTAAGTGCTGGAGGAAGGCGGTGGGTCAGGCAGCATCTGTGGAAGGTATGGACAGAATGGAGTCTGAGGAAGTGTCCTGACCCAAAATGTTATCTGTCCATTCCCTCCACAGATGCTGCCTGGCCCGCTGAGTTCCTCCAGCATTTTGTTTTTTCGATCATATGGTGACCAATGTACAGGATAACGCATCAAGAGTAAAGGCAGATCAGAACTGAAATGAAGACTGTTCCACCTACCCCATAGAGAAGCAAAATAGCTTCAACCTATACAGGTATCCACAGCTACACCTTTGATTTGAAGTTAGTGAAGTGGAATTAACAACAGTTGATGTAATCCACAGTGTGAAGTTACAGAGCTGTGGGAGCATCGCCTTTTAACTTGGATACGTTGGTATTTTGTAGGAAGTGTGGCATGATGGCACAGCGGTGGAGTTGCTGCCTTACAGCGCATACAGCGCCAGAGACCCAGGTTCGGTCCTGACTCCAGGTGCTGTTTGTATGGAGTTTATACTTTCTCCACATGACCACGTGGGTTTTCTCCGAGAAGTTTGGTTTCCTCCCACACTCCAAAGACGCACAGGTTTGTAGTTTAATTGGCTTGGTATAAATGTAAAATTGTCCCTACTGTGTGTGGACTAGTGTTAATGTGCTGGTCGGATTAGGCCCAGTAGGCCGAAGGGCCTGTTTCCACGCTGTTTCTCTAAACTAAACTACTTTTTGGTTTTCATAATGGTTTCAGTGACATGTGAAACACTAGACCATAAGAATATTTATTTCTGAATATTGGGGAATTGACAACAAATAAGATTTTTTTAGTATTAACCTTTTTTCATTATGATCATATGAGATAATGGTAGATTCAAGTCTGTACACTGCTCCAAGTGTTAACATGCTCTCTATTCCTTACAATGCTGTTTTGTATGGGTGCAGTTCTTACACTGCCCATAATGTAATAGGAGCTGTTGGCTGAGGCAATGTTGCAATTCCCTGCACACTTTACCCTCTATGATTCAAGTGCATTGGATCTGGTAACGCTATTGTGGTGTTTACTTGGAGATTCCCCTGAGCCTGATCATTATTTCATTCAATGGAGAAAATGCAGAAAAGAATCAGCAGGTCAGACAGCATCAGCAGAAAATGAAACAGTGCAGGGTCCAGCATCAGAACTGTCCTTTCTATGAATCTCAGGGTCCATAAATACAAATATTGTATGTAAATATTACCAGTAAATGTAACCAATACGTGATTGTGGATCAAGAGATGGATTGGTATCGATTTAGGTTGATTACCATCATGTACCGAGATACAGTGAAAAGCTTTTAATTAGCATGCTATGCAATCAAATCAGATATTATACGTATATAAATATAATCAAGCCAAACTCACATACAATAGGTAGAGTGGAGAGAAAAATAGCAGAGTACAATAATATAGTTTTCAGAATTATAGTTTAACTGTTCCAGAAAAAAATGCAATGTCTGCAATGAGGTAAGTTGGAAATTTGGGACTGTATCTCAGCTTATGGAAAGACCATTCAGAAGTCTGATAACAGAGGGACGAAACTGTTCCTGAGTCTGGTAGTGCACGCTTTCAAGTTTTTGCTAGATGGGAGCAGGGAGAAGGAATGATCAGAGTGCAAAAGGTCCATGATTATGTTGGCTGCTTTTCCAAGG
>CM075985.1:31033481-31261193 GCA_038087875.1 Malacoraja senta
GTCTGGTAGTGCACGCTTTCAAGTTTTTGCTAGATGGGAGCAGGGAGAAGGAATGATCAGAGTGCAAAAGGTCCATGATTATGTTGGCTGCTTTTCCAAGGCAGCATGAAGTGTAGATGGAGTCAATGGTGGGGAGTCTAGTCTGTGTGATGAACTGGACTACATCCACAACTCTCTGCAATTTCTCAGTCTTAGACAGAGATGTTCCCAAACCATGCTGTCAGTGGCACACCGGTAGAGTTGGTCTCACAGCTCTAGAGACCCGGGTTTCATCCTGACTATGGGTGCTGTCTGTGTGGAGTTTGCATGCTCTGTCTGTGACCGCGTGGGTTTTCTCTGGGTGCTCCGATTTCGTCCCACATTCCAAAGATGTGCGGGTTTGTAGGTTAATTCACTTCTGTAAATTGTCTCTTGTGTAGAATGGAATTAGGATACGGGTGATCGTTGGTCAGCATGAACACTGTGGGCCGAAGAGCCTGTCTCCACGCTGTTTTTTCTAAACTCCAAACTAAACAGTATGCTTTCTACGTAAGTGATTTAAATGAGGCTGTGGGATTTATCTCTGGAATACCTCATCGTCTTTCCCTCATAGTGCCAAGAGATTTCTGTGGCATTACTCCAGGGTTAGTTGTCTAACAAGATTGCTTTCAACCAGTCAAATGTTTCTCCTGATAATGGAATATCAAGAAAGGGAATTCACTTTAGAGGAGTTACTTGCCAGACAGTATTTAAAGAAAACCCTGCATTTTCACAATGCTTTTCATGACCTCTGTACTAAAGTGTTAAATAGCGACAAGAAACTGGAGGCTGATAAAGAGTTCCAGCCTGAAAATCATCATCTATCCTTGTCCACCAGAGATGCTGCCTGACCCGCTGAGTTACTTCAGCCCTTTGTGTTATTTTTTATTGTTACAAACTGCTTTACGAACAATAGCTGACTTTTGAAGTGAACGAAATGTGACAACCAATTTACATGCATCATGATCGCCAAGTTTATTGAGGACGTAGAGGGGCAGTCTGTGTTCGCTTAAGGAATACTTCAAAGGATTTCCTTTGCCAAGATCTTGTCCCCGAAGTATGTGTCCTTGCATCCATCCCAAAGCGCACTGACTGCCACAAGCTCATATCTATTCCAGCATGAGAAGAGTTTGAAAAGGCCATTCAACAGTGGATAAACAACATGGCTCTTGGAGCAGACATGATTTCTGTTGAAATGCCAAAACATAGCAGAGAAGTAATTTATGACCTTGCCCTCTTACCTGGGAACAGGTGAGCAAGGCTCTTGACTCACAGGTAACCCACTTCCAGCCAGCCACTGAAATTTTCCCAAGATGCAGCACCTCATTGTTTACCTTGTTCCTTTACACTATCCAGGGACCTCAAACACCCCACGCCTCAAGGGGTGCAATGGACGCAATGCCCTCTGTGCAACAAATCCAAGGAAAACATGGAGACCTGCATCAATTCCTGTACAATAGTCCAGCACAAAAACAGTCCACAATGTCTTTGCCAAACATGATGCCAAGACCATTGCTTATCTGCTTGCATATAATCCATATCCCTCCATTCCCTGCATATCCATGTGCCTATCGAAAAGTCACTTAAATGCCACTTTCGTATCTACCTCAACCACTAACCCTGACAGTGCGTTCCAGGCACTCACTACCCTCTCTGTAAAAAAGTTGCCCCGCACATCTCCTTTAAACTTTGTCCTTCACCTAAAAGCTATGCCCTCTATTATTTCATTTTTGCATCCTGGGGAAAAAGAGGTTCTGACTGTCTACCCTCACTATCCCTCTCGTAATTTTATATCCTTCTATCAGGTCTCCCTGCAATCTCCGGCGTTCCAGAGAAAACAATCCAAGTCTGTCCAACCTCTCCCTGTAGTCCCTGGCCCCTTTCACCCTCAAAGATCTTTTGTTTCCAATAATATATCAAATTTGTCTCTTCTTAGATAAACATCTCCATTCTACACCTGCTACATAATGAAATGCAAGCTTTGATCCTGACCAGTGGGTCCACCGAAAGGCCAATTCCAATACTAAATAGAGTCAAACAGGGATATGTCTTCTCAGACTCCCTTGCCACAAAATTGAAGCTAATTTCCAGCAGAGTTTGTGCTGGAGTGAAGGGGGGTCTACTGGATAAATGGAAAAACTTTGTTCTCTTCATTCCAGATCAAAATTCACCCCGGCTTCAATCATAGATTTAACAGATGGACATAGGAGAATCTGCATACAGCATAAAACAACCCATCTACCTACATACTCCACATTGACAGAATCCTTGGTTATTGCAAAGGAATATTCAGCCACCTCAGAACCAGGGCTCAATCTTGACTATGGGTACTGTCTGTAAGGAGTTTGTAGGTTCTCCCCGTGACTGAGTGGGTTTTCTCCGGATGCTCCAGTTTCCTCCCCCACTCCAATAACGTGCAGGCTTGCAGGTTAATTGGCTTCTGTAAATTATCCCTAGTGCGCAAGATAGAACTACAGTGAATGGGTGATCGCTGGTTAACATGGACTCGGAGGGCCATATCCCTAAACTAAACCCAGTGAACTAAGTGGAAGCAAGTCCTTCTCAAGGACAGTACAGTGGAAGAAGATCATGCTCCCACAAACAGCAACAAAGTAGTGGCGAGACCATTTGTTTGTATTGTTTTAGCAATGATGCCTGAGAGTTAAATATCCCAGGCACCAGCAATAACACTATGTTTCTTTGAAGCATTATCAAGGATTCTTTTATATCCACCACAAGAAGCCGTTTAGCAGTTCAATTTATTGCATACCCATAAAGCAAGATAGAAAATTGGATAATGATGATGCTTTACCTATGTAACTACAGAAGATGCTCTTTTACCTTATCTTTTCCTCCCATTCATAGACCCCAAACAACAATAGAATATTAAATAAAGATTCTAAATGATTTGCTTCAATCTGACACTTGAGGCTTAAACCTGAATAATGCAAACAGTGAAGGCATGAGGCACGATTTATCGTTGGTCTATCAGGATACTATGAAAGAAAACCAAAAATGGATAACTCTTAAAGAATCATTCGAGTTTACACATACTATGGTATACATATATGAGGCAAGTAAAGCAGCCAAGCTTTGTCTATCCAAGAAATTAAGGATAGTATTAGATCAAAGGAAAAGCTTTCTTATGTGTAGAAAGGAACTGCAGTTGCTGGTTTACAACAAAGATAGACACAAAATGCTGGAGTAATTCAGCGGGTCAGGCAGCATCTCTGGAGAGAAAGGAGGGGTGATGTTTTTTAAGAAATAAAATTAACGTCCATAGTAAGGATGCGGGAATAGGGTCCTGGAAACCGAACGTCAAGACGAAGGGCATGTGAGGTGTCCTGGACTTAGGTCCGACCCGAAACGTCACCCATCCTTTTTCTCCAGAGATATTGTCTGACCCGCTGAGTTACTCCAGCACATTGTATCTATCTTCTGAAAAGATTTCTTATGTTGCCAAAGAAAGTAGGATTGGAAAAAATATAAGAATCCAGCAAAGGAGAATCAATGCATTGAAAGAGAAAGTAGAGCAAGAGAAAGTTAAAAACATATAGTGGGAAATGTGCAAAAAGACCAGCTCAAGTTGACAAAAGTCCTGAGAGAAGAGAAAGATTCGTCTACTGTCTCCTGAAGAGAGCAAATTGAGTTTGAACTCTACCCTACTGACTTTATTAGAATGAGGGGTGGTCTCATTGAGACGTCTGAAATTCCTACTGAGCTCGACAGCGTAGATGCTGGGTTGATGTTCCTCTGGCTGGCAGGTTTGGAGCAAGTGGTCACAGTCTCAAAATAAGGGTTTTATGACAGGGAATTTCTTTACCCAGAGAAAAGAGAATTTGTGCAATTCTCTATCCAAGAGAGCTGCAGGTTCCATATGCTACATATTTTGTAAACAGAAATGAATGGATTTTTTGGATATCAAATAATGTGGGATTCGAGCAGGATTGTGGTGCTAAGATAAAACATTGGCCATAATCTTAATAGAATGGTGGCATGGATAGAACAGGTACATGGATAGGAAAGGTTTAGAGGGATATGGGCCTAGCGTAGATCGTGGTCGGCATGGGCAAGTTGGGCCTGTTTCTTGCTGTGTGACTATTTCTCCATGGTGGGGCAGGGATAGAGAACCGAGTGGCTATTGCTGCTTAGTAGAAACAACAAACTGCAGGTGGTGGTTAATACATAAAAACACACAAAGTGCTGGAGTAACTGAGCAGCTCAGGCAGCATCTCTGGAGAACATGGATAGGTGATGTTTTTGGTCGATACCTTTCTTCAGACTCTTCAGGGTATTCCTGCTTTTTCTTGAATTCTAACACTCTGTTCCACAGGAGAGCATCTCTGATAGTGGAGCATTTCCCAAGCACTGCACTGGATTGTCAGCTTCTGGATTGCTACCTGAACATTCATCCTTTGGAATTTGGAGAGTGTTACCAATTGGGCCATAGCGGACACTAGATAACATACTGGATAGTTAGGATTCCAGGACGTATGCTTCTGAGCTGGATCTGAGGCTGGCTTGCTCGCACGTTAAGAAACCTTGTACCAAAGCTGTCCAGTTTTGCAGTGTGATGGACATGCTTACAGCAAACTTCAGTCATGGAAACATTTTTATTTCTGCAAATATGGTTGCATTGCCGTTAACAAATATGACTGGTAACAATTCCCTTTATTTTACACTCCATCACCTTTATATATTGACAAATTGTCTTCATTTTGTATATTGATCGTGTATACCATGCAAACTCTTTTTTTTCATTCAAAACACTCTTTTATGCATTTTATTCCCTTCCAAAATACATGGAAAATAAAAGCTGCTGCCACAGATACCCGTGTCCTCTGCGATACATTTTCCATGGGTTTAGAAAGAAAGGAATCTCACCTACCCGAATGCTGACATGATAAAATATACCCATTGGCAAAACATCACAATCTTTCAAGATTATGTACAGCCGTTGGCATCTGTGAATTATTTCACAGTGGGGATCACTACTGTGGGGTACACAGGATATGCATTATTCATTGGGAACAGGTAGGGTTTTTCCCTAGACTTTGATTGAAAGATACAACATGGAATCAGGCCCTTTGGCCCACTGGGTCCATGCCTACCATCGATCACCCGTTCATGCTAGTTCTACATTATTCCACTTTCACATCCATTCTCTACACGGAGCAATTTACAGAGAGTCAATTAGCCTACAAACCAGCACGTCTTTACGATCTTGGAGGAAACCAGAGTACCCGGAGGAAACCCCTGCGGTCACAGGGAGAACGTGCAGATTCCACACAGGCTGCATCCGAGGTCAGGATCGAACCTGGGTCTCTGGTGCTGTGAGACAGCAGCTCTACCAGCTGTGTCACTGTGCCGCCAATAGTGGTACTGAGGCAGTTTTTTGCAGGGAATCCTTCAACTAGAAAATATCATCCATCGGGAGCATGTTACTTGTCTCTTGCATAAATACGGGCATTTATGTCTGCAAGTAAGCACCCTTCACAAATTAATGTCCAAATGGATACACAAGGGTTGATTGTACATCATGTGTGCCCTAGGATTTCTCATGCTTGACCCCAAAAATGTGTGCGCATTCCTTCCAAAATTGGTAGAAATAGCCCATACGTGAGCGTGCACAAAGATGGGTGAACATTGAATCAATGTTAACCTCAAACGTAGATGAATATTGGATTGGATTAAACCACTGGAGACACTGGTTAAAAAGTGACGATGCAGTAGATAACAATTACCTTCAGGAAGCACTCATCCCAAATAAGAGCAAAGCTAGTAACAAGTCTACATTGATTATGCCTGCCAAGAAAAACTGGATGCCTGCCAAACTGGGTGGGAGTTAATGGTAAGTGTTGATCTGCATAAGGTCGCAGTGGATGGGAGTTACACCCAGGAGGATGTCTTCCCTGGTGTTGGGAGCACTGTGGGTAGAGGTTTCTATCAGGTGGTTGTCCTGCTTAGAGCTGGAGACAGAGGGGGAAGGGGTTACACTCATAGGTTCTCCCACCCAGAGTTAGGGACACTTTGGCTAGTGTCTCCCTATTGAGAGGTTCATGGTACAATCTACATAGATTGTCCTGTCCAGAGATATGACAACAGGGGGTAGGAGGTACCAGAAGGAGGGCCTCGCACCTTGAGTTATGAGCACAGTTAGTAGGGGTTTCCAAAGGGAGGTTATTCAGGCCAGAGATGGGAGGCATAATGGGAGCATCCCTGCCCAGAACTAAGGGCAAAGGTTAGGTCTTACATATCGTTGATGATATTGTGTAGGGATTACCTATGGCTAATGGCTACCCTAACCCTAATGTCCTATCCACAAGGCATCGGAGCAGAATTAGGCCATCCGGCCCATCAAGTCTCCTCTACCATTTGATCATGGCTGATTTATTTTTCCCTCATCCCCATTCTCTTGCCTTCTCCCCATCACCTTTGATAAGACCATAAGACATAGGGTATCCAGAGATGGGGTACAGTAGGCAGGTGTTATCATCCTACTTAGATCTGGTGTTACAGTGTGGAGGGTTTAGCTCCAAGGGGTGGTCAAACCCAGAGTTGATGGCACAATGCCAAGCGATTGCCCATGGGAGACTGTCCTGGCCAGAGATGAGAGTACAGTGGGTAGGAGTTACCAAATGGAGGGTTTCTACCAAGAACCGGGTGGGTAGGGATACCTACAAGGGGTGGTCTTACCTAGAACTGATGGTACAATGTGTGGCATTACCTACAGGAGGCTGTTTTGCCAGAGATGGGTAGGGGTTACAAACTCAGATTATCTGGCAGAGCAAGGAGCTCATTGGGTGGTGGTGACAAGAGGGAGGGTACCCCATTTGGAGCTGGAGGCACTGCGGCTGGGGATTATCAAAGAGAGGTTACCCTGCCTATAAATGGCTGCATGGTGTTTAAAGGTAGTCTTACGCAGAGCTGATGGTGAAATGTGTTGGGGATTATTTACAGGAGATTATTTATATGGGTGTTGCCTATGGCTAGGAACACAGTGGATTGGAGTTACCAGAGATGACCATACCTAGAACTGGGGCCACGGTTGATATGGGTTTCTACCCAGAGCAATGGGTACGTGTTTCAACCCGGAGGAAGTTTCGACCCGGAGTAATGGAGACAGTGGGTGGGGGCTACCAAAGCGAGAGTTATATCTAGAGGTGGGGACAAAGTGGGGAAGGGTTAACAACAAGGCGTGGTCTTACCCAGAGCTAATGGTACAATGTGTGGGCATTACGTAAATCAGGCTGTCGTGCCCTGAGCTGAGGATGCAGTGGGTGGATGTTACCAAAGGAAGTGTTTCTGCCCAGAATTGAGGGCACTGTAGATAGGGGTAACCTAAGGGGTGGTTTTACCCCAAGCTGATGGTACAATGCCATAAGACATAGGGTATCCAGAGATGGGGTACAGTAGGCAGGGGTTATCATCCTATTATCATCCTACTGGGTTAACAAACTGGTAGATAAACAGGGAGGTTGTCCTACCCAGACTTGAGGGTACTGTGGGCAGAGTTTATCTACAAGCTGTGGTCTTACCCAGAGCTGATGGTACGATGTCCAGGGATTGCCTACGAAAGGCTGCTCTGTCTAAAACTGAGGGCAGAGAGGTAGGGGGTTACCGAGAACCAGAGCTAGGAGCAAACTGCGTTGGGGTTATCAAAGGGTGGGCATCCAACCATGAACTGGGGGGCATGTGGATGGGGGAGGGGGTGGGGGGGTTACCACAGCCCTGAGCATCTCACACTGAACAGGAGGCAATGGATGGGGGACGTTCGAGGGGGGGTGCATCGTATGTCCAGACCGGTATTGGGTTGGGGGAGGGGGGTTTGGGAGAGTCGGTGAGGCGAGTAGTGGGGAGACAGTGTGTGGTGGGGGAAGACAATGGGTGGGGAGATAATCGGGGCGATAGTAGGGGTGGAGGAGACAGTGGACGGAAGGAGGGTTGGAGACAAATGGGGGACAGTGGGGGGGGGGGGGGAGAGACAGTTGGAGGGGGGACAGTTGGGGGGGGAGACAGTTGGAGGAGGGGAGACAAAGGGGGGAGAGATAATGTGGGGAGGGTAGACAGTGGGCGAAGACAATTGTGGGGGGAAGCGATGGTGAGGAGACAATGGGGGGAGAACAAAAATGAGGGGGGTGTCAATGGGGGGAAACAGTTGGAGGGCGGAGACATAGTGTGGGGAGGATAGACAGGGGGAAAACGATGGGGGAGGAGACGATGGGTGGAGGAGACGATGGGGGGGGAGACAATGAGGGGGGAAATACAATGGGGGCGGATACAATGGGGGGGAATACATTGGGGGGCGGATACAATGGGAGGGGAGAGAGACAATGCGGTGAGACAACAGGGGGGGGTGGGAGACAATGGGAGTGGAGTCAATGGGGAGGGGGTAAGACAACGGGGGGGGGGGGGGTGTTGCCAGAGGGAGGGGCGCGCATGTCCGCGGTCCCATTGTTGACCTGGCAACTCACCGGCGGCGGCGGGAAGCGACGGGAAGTGGCGACAAGCCGAGGCGGGAGCGCGCTCAACCGTCGCTACCTGTGCGGGTCCGCGCGCGCACGCGCTGGGGGGAGGAGTCGGCGGCCGCGTCGGGAGCGCGCAGGGACCTCCCTCTCCCCCTCCCCCTCCCCCCCCCGCCGGCTCCAGACATGGCGGACGTCAAGTCCGAGTGGCTCCGGCTGCCCGGCTCCTGGGCGCACGGTGTTACCCGGGACGGACGCGTCTTCTTCATCGAGTGAGTGTGAGGGGAGAGGGTGGTGAGTGGAGAGGAAGAAGAAAGAAGGAGGGAGCGAGGGGGGTTAGAGGAGAAGAGAGGAGGGGGAGATGGTAAGATGAGGGGGGAGAGGATGAAGAAGGAGAGGGTGGGGAGTGGGCAGAGGAGAGCGTGAGGAGGGAGGGGAGTCTACGAGGAGGGGGAGATGGGAGGGGGAGATGGGAGGGGGGATGGTGGAGAGTGGCTGAGGGAAGGAAGGAGACAGGGGAGTCTTGGATGGAGTGAGAGGGTGAGTAGAGTAGGGGTGGATTTATGTAGTGGTCTCTGCACCCCTCCACTGACCCACAGTATGTTATGTTTTCCCACCTCCACTCCCATTCCCATCCCCACTCCCATCCCCACTTCCACTCCCATCCCCACTTCCACACCCATCCCCACTTCCACACCCATCCCCACTTCCACTCCCATCCCCACCTCCACTCTCATCCCCATCCCCACCTCCACTCCCATCTCCACCTCCACTCCCATCTCCACCTCCACTCTCATCCCCATCCCCACCTCCACTCCCATCTCCACTCCCATCTCCACCTCCACTCTCATCCCCATCCCCACCTCCATTCTCATCTCCACCTCCACTCTCATCTCCACCTCCACTCTCATCTCCACCTCCACTCCCATCTCCATCTCCACTCCCATCTCCACCTCCACTCTCATCCCCATCCCCACCTCCATTCTCATCTCCACCTCCACTCCCATCTCCACCTCCACTCCCATCTCCACCTCCACTCTCATCCCCATCCCCACCTCCACTCCCATCTCCACTCCCATCTCCACCTCCACTCTCATCCCCATCCCCACCTCCATTCTCATCTCCACCTCCACTCTCATCTCCACCTCCACTCCCATCTCCACCTCCACTCTCATCTCCACCTCCACTCTCATCCCCATCCCCACCTCCACTCTCATCTCCACCTCCACTCTCATCCCCACCTCCACTCTCATCCCCATCCCCACCTCCACTCTCATCCCCATCCCCACCTCCACTCTCATCTCCACCTCCACTCTCATCCCCACCTCCACTCTCATCCCCACCTCCACTCCCATCCCCACCTCCACCTCCATTCCCATCCCCACCTCCACTCCCATCTCCACCCATCCTCACCTCCACTCCCATCCCCACCTCCACTCCACCCCAACCCCGTCCCACCTCCACCCCATCCCACACCATCCCATCACCACCCCCACCTCCATCCCCACCCCAACCTCCATCCCCACCCCAACCTCCATCCCCACCCCATCTCCAGTGAGGAAGCAGAGCGGACAACATGGCAACACCCAGCTACGGGAGAGGCCGTCATCAGCGGGCACCGCAAGACGCCTGGTAAGGGGAAGACTCGGGCGGATGGATGGGGGGAGGGGGCGGGGCTCATGATCAGGCACCCCTGGGTTCGTGGGACTCCGCGTCTTGATCAGGCACCCATGGGTGGGTGGGTGGGACTCCATATTGTGATCAGGCAGCCGAGGGTGGGAATGGGACAGCATCTAGATCAGGCTCCCTTGGGTGGAAGTGGGTCTATGAGTTCTGATCACCCTACGGTGGGATTGGGACCCAGATTCTGATCACCCTAGGGTGAGACTGTGTGTCCTGATCAGGCACCTTTGGGAGAGAAGTGGACTCTTGGGTCCTGATCAGGGACCCTTAGGTGACACTTATGGGACCTGATTAGTGATCCTTGACTGGGACCATGGGACCTGATCAGGGACCATTGGGTGGTACTATGGGACCTTATTAAAGACACTTGGATGGCACTTTTGGACCTGATCAGGAACCCGTAGATGAGAGTGGGACTAGAACCAGATCACGCTCGGGTGAGAGTAGGTGCCCGGGTCCTGATCAGGGCCCCTGGGGTATGGATTGCATCAGGGACCTCGGGAGAGAAGGGGTGGGTGGTGCCGTGGTGGGGTTAGGATATTGTTTGCGGATACCGATCCTCGGGGTGGGGGTGGGAGTGAGATGTGGATCACAAGCCCCCGGAGTGTGGGTGTGGATTGCATACCCCGCCGCAGCACCAGGTCGCGGTGTGTTTGTGTGTGCATTCATGTGTGCGCCTCTTCTGCATGAAATGACGGGGCGAGCAGGTTTGCATGTCGAATTGCCCTCCACTCTGTTGTGCTGCACCGAGCTGTGGGCGCGGGTTGCCAAGTGTCTCTGGGCTCGGCAGGGTACAGGAACACAGCGTGTGTCCAGCCATTCATAGTGACCTTACTGCAAGTTCCGTGCCCGAGTCAGACTGAACCGTGGCGAGTTTGAGTTGCTAAGGCTTCCTCTCTTCCGGACAGATCTCCCCACCGGCTGGGAAGAAGGATATACCTTCGAAGGGGCGAGATATTACATTAAGTGAGTAAATGCAAGATTCCTGATACTTTGAGTGGATTGGTACAGTTTCTGATTGCTCGTACGTGCGCGGCGCTGCCTTCCAAGTGCTGGCTGGCTGGCTGCGGATCTCAGTTTATTTAGTGTGTAATTCGAATGAAAGTTGCACAACGTGCGTTTCGCATTTTGCATGGAGTGGGTGTGTCGCGCCTGTGGATTTCGACACTGGTTCAAGCAACGCTCAGATTAAAGGCTGACGTTTGAGCGAAATTTAAAAAAACTCTCCACAAGGTGGTTTGTTTACAAACGGTGACGTGTCCGATTCAATTCTTCTAATGGTAGGGCGGAAAGAAAAGTTTTATCCTAGTTCCCCCTTCATTTTATTGGGATCAAATTACTGTTGTTTGAATCTGTTTGCTGAAGGAAATGAACTAACAGCAAACGCTGATGTCATCTTGATTATGCATCGAAGTGTAATTTAAAAGATAGGCAGCTTAAAATTGAATAGCGACCATTTATCTTTTCCCAACCGTGTTTATGACCGCGTTTGAACACTGTGACGTGACAGGCTAACAACAGGCAGTAACAGCAGGAGAGTGGAAAACATACACTGGAAGCTTGGCGTTAATAACTCTTCAACGACCTCCTAAAGCTAGTATTATTTTGTCACGTATTAAAATTCAAAATGAAGACGTATTTGGCATCTGCTTTTTATTTGGTAGTCCGAGCAGGCTTTGGTCGTGTGGGTAAACATATTGAGCAAAAGTGTTCATAATGTACTTGAAATTTGATGTTTACTTTTGTTGTGGAATTGCAGACGGGTGATGTGTATTAGCAGTGATTTGTGGAAACAATGCTCCAGCATTTTGTGTATTTCCTTCTCAGTGATTTGTATTGTGCTGGAAATCATAAGGTGTTATGTGTTTTATTTTAATTTTTTTCATCTATTTATCCCACAGTGACTGAGAGTAGATGAAATGTGTTTTAGAATATAGTGCAGAAATGTACTAGTTATGGTGCTGAAATATCTAAGTATGAATGTACACACAAATAAATGGTGAAAAAACACAGCAGGTCAGGCAGCGTCTGAGGAAACAGAAACAGAATGAACAAATCAAGTTTGGTTTAGTTTATTGTCACGTGAACCGAGGTACAGTGAAAAGTTTTTGTTGCTTGCTAACCAGTCAGCAGAAAGACAATACATGATTGCAATCGATCCATTTACAGTGTTTTAGTCATCATAAGGGAATAACGTTTAGTGCAAGGTAAAGCCATCAAAGTCTGATCATGGATAGCGTGAGGGTCATCAAAGAGCTAGATAGATAATAGTCCAGCACTGCTCTCTGGTTGTGGTAGGATGATTCAGTTGCCTGATAACAGCTCTGAAGAAACTGTCCCCATATCTGGTGGTGTGCGTTTTCACACTTCTATACCTTTTTGCCTGAATCAAGTCAAACACCCTTTGTTAGTTCTGACAAACTGTCTTTGACCTGAAACATTAGAACTATTTCTCTTTCCACAGATGCTGTCTGACCTGTGGAGCGTTTCCAGCATTTTCTGGTTTTATTTCATATTTCCTGTTTCTGCTGTTTTGTTTTGATTTTCATTTTTAGCTGAACTTATTTCTGAAGGTGGCGTTTGTGTCCCTTTGATAGTGGGAATCTGTTATTTCCCAATTGGAAAAGTATTGCATTTTTGATATGTGGGTAATATGTGAGGTAATTGAGCCCATTTACAATTGAGAATACTCAAAGTAATGTTATATTTCGAGGGTTGAAATCTGTGCATTATGACTTTGCTGTTTTGGATATTGCTGGAGTTTACTGTGAATAATTTTCACAACACTGATCTTACTTATCCATTCTGTACGTGCATGTTAATTAATGCTCTGCTTATAGAGCAGAATGAATTCATGTGAAGTTAAAATATCAATGCTTTCCAAAAGATGTTAATCTACCGTGGTTAACAGTTAGATATATTAAGTTTCAATTTATAAAAGGAAGAATAAATATAATTGAAAGCTTGGGATGTTTTTATATTCATCAGGAAACATATAAGATGATTTGTTTGTGTTTTAATTTGTTTTTATAGATCTGTTCTTTTGCTTCTGACGGTAGTACAGCAAAATGACTGGAGAGCTGAAGCTTCCACTCTTATCTGACATTGTGTTAGTTTGAATAAACTGAAGAATGAGAAGTGAGAATGCAGAAA
Organism: Malacoraja senta; assembly: GCA_038087875.1. NCBI lineage: Eukaryota > Metazoa > Chordata > Chondrichthyes > Rajiformes > Rajidae > Malacoraja > Malacoraja senta. Next base: position 31,046,801 of record CM075985.1, read on the forward strand.
GACTCTAACTAAGATGTAACAAGTATTTTCAAAGAATGGGTGATATGAGGAGTAGATGGTACAGAGAATAACGTAAATAAATGGGTCTTTTTTGGATTGGGCGAATATCATTACAGATGGGCGGCATTTCTGCCAGAGACCCGGGTTCGATTTTGACTACGGGTGCTTTCTTTAAAGGAGTTTGTGCGCTCCCCCCGTGACCTGCGTTGGTTTTCTCCGGGATATCTGGTTTCCTCCCACACTCCAAATACGTACAGGTTTGTAGGCTAATTGGCTTGGTATAATTGTAAATTTGTCCTAGTGTGTGTAGGATTAGTGTAAGTGTGTGGGGATTGTTGGTCGGCGCGGCCTCGGTAGGCTGAAGGGCCTGTTTCGCGCTGTATTTCTAAACTAAATGGGGAACACAGGGTTCAGTGCTGCGACTTCAGCTGATGACAATCTTTATCACTAATGTGGATGAAGGGACCACATGTAACAAGGTTGCTGCTGATATATATCAGTGTGAAATGTGGGAGGGTGCAGTGATGCTTCAGGAGACATTGACAAACTAAGTGACAGGGTGAGTTCATAGCAGATGTGTGCAATGTTAAAACATGTGCGGTCATCCACTTTATTAAAAAAAGGAAAGGAGTGTTTTTTTAAATGGTGAGAGATTAATTGATATTGGTCTCGCCTGGCTGTCAGTAAAAATAACATGCAGGTACAGCAACCAATTTGGAGAGCATATGCTCTCAGGCTTTTTTATCTCTGGCTTTATTGAATCAGAATCCAAGTAGAAGAGTAATGACTTCTAACTGAAATTACATAGGGTCCAAGGGAGAGTACACCTGGAATATTGTTTACAGGTGCAGTCTTAGATGCAATGAAGGTTCACCAAATTGATCTTGATTTGTGGAAGGAGAGAGTAGATAATAGAACCTGTCTGTTACGAGAGAATGACGGATGATCTCATTAGAACATATTGAATTCTTCTTGACTTTGTAGTTGCAGGGGTAATGTTTCTCGGCAGTCTAGAACCAACGGTTACACGCTTAAAATAAGGAGACAGTCATTCAGGATGGAAATGAGAACAAAGTTCTTTACACAAAGGGTGGTGCATCTTTGAAATTTTCTGCCCTAAGAAGGTTTGGAGTACACTCAAGGCAGGTGGGTATTTGACTGGTATAGGAATGTAGAGCTTGGATAAGAGATCAGCCATGACCTTGTTTAATAGAGTTGCAGGTGCAAGGGGGCGAATGCTCTGCTCTAGTTGTTTCTTGCCTTGCCTTGTCTCGATCAAATGGGTAGGTTGAAGAAATGTAGGAACGATTTTGGTGAACAGGCTCAGAGTGGTGGAAAGATGTCGAAGTGTTGGTTGATTGGGAACAAAATCTAATTTACTGAGTGGTGTTTGTTATTGCAGAGATTTTAAATATCTGTCATTGTTGTGACCTTGATTTGCATTTATGTATTCTGTATACGGTAATTGCATTAAAAGTTTTGCAGCAGAAACATGTAAATTCCATTTTCCAGTACCTATAATTGCAGAATATGTTATAGACAATAAACAATAGACAATAGGTGCAGGAGTAGGCCATTCTGCCCTTCGAGCCAGCACCGCCATTCAATGTGATCATGTCTGATCATCCCCAATCAGTACCCCGTTCCTGCCTTCTCCCCATATCCCCTGACTAGCTCAGATTTGGTAACAAAAAATAAAAACAGATTTAAATGTAGTAAATATAATCCAAAAGAAGTCCATCCTGAGTATTTAATATCAAGTAACGTTTTTGCCCCATTTGACTCACAGTTTGCACTAGGGCTATCTTGCCTAACAACAGTAACACACGGACTGTGACAGTAATTTCCAAAGTACACCAATGTGTGGTTAAATGTGGACATGTGAAGATTATAGTCAGTTATCTTTTCTTGCTGCTCTGTAATGGTTTCGTCCTGACGGATCCAGCATTGAAATCTGTGCAAGGTTGTGAATGTATTATAGTTATCCATTAAACATGACAGGAATGAAATATAGAGCAGATGTATAAAATTTCACTAAATGATCAGTCGCTAATGCTGTCAAACAACTTTCTGTCCCTGAGACATTAATGTTATACTCAGGTTTGATACCAGCAGAACTTAAAAATACATCAGTTTCATCTTATTCTCATATTTCTTTCTCAACTCTCATTTTTTGTGCTGTCTATGATTTTAAATTTCATTTCCGGGTTGAAACTTCCTGGTTTAGAACTTGTTTCCCAGTGACATTTATAACAGGTTGAAAGTTCCATTTTATTGGTATCGTTTACAGCTTTGGAAAACCCTTCTTAGGATGCCATATTGGATCATATGCCAGGTTAGAGCAAGCCTCTGCTCAAAAATCTGCAAAATGTTGGTGGCAGCTGTCACTGTATTGAACAGCAAGGGACATTTGGTCTCTTATGATGTATCTCGATCTTTTTTTTAAATATTACTGTTCTCTCAAATTACATTGCTCATGACTTACCTGGGTGCGCAATGTAACTTTGAATAAAAGGTGTAAAACATAACTTTTTTATTTTCTAGTCTTGCTAAATCTTTGTTTATTGTCATCTTCAGCTTGAGATTTCGTGATTTTATTTAAACAAACGACTGACTACAGAATTTCACAATAGACCACGAACAAAATCATGACACTTGGACAATTGGGCATGATGCTTACGTTACTGGAGAGTTGATCTAGATATTTGAGTTTGATAACTGGAATTAAAATGCAAGTACAGTAAATCAATACATCTGGAATAATCTGCGTATATTAGTAATGTTGGTCAAGAAACTATCAGAAGGTTGTAAAACCTAATTTTATTCACTGTTGTTACGTTATGATGGTCTTGTCATTTACAAATGAGGGTAATTTCTTGCAGTGGGCGGTGAATCACTGGAATTCTCAACCCCAGGGAGTTGTGGAGGCTAGATGACTGAAGGAATAGGTTGATACACTGAAATAAATTGTATTGAATACTATGGGGACTGATGTGTCCAATTCTTTTTCAACTGTGAACTAGTGTGACTGTTGTGGAGAAAGTATGGCAGTCAGTTTGTCCTCAGCAATTTCCTAGGTACAGATGAATGAATAACTAGATCATTTATGATAGTGGTAACAACTTATATTTTTGGGGTTGGTTTATTATTGTCAAAACAAAGTGCTGGAGGAACTCAGCAGGTCAGGTAGTTCTGTGGAGGGAATTGGACAAAGTTTTGGTTTGGACACATCACACTGAGTTTGGTTTTTACTTCCAGCATTTGGTATTGGTTTACTATTGTCAAATGTACTGAGATCTGAATGTACTGGATCAGTTCCTGTGGATTGGAGGGTAGCTAATGTTATCCCACTTTTTAAGAAAGGAGGAAGAGAGAAAGCAGAGAATTATAGACCAGTTAGCCTGACATCAGTGGTGGGGAAGATGCTGGAGTTGATTATTAAAGATGTAATAGCGGCGCATTGGATAGTAGTAACAGGTTCAGTCCACGTCAGAATGGATTTATGAAGGGAAAATCATGTTTGACAAATCTTCTGGAATTTTTTGAGGATGTAACAAGTAAAATGGACAAGGGAGAGCCTTTAAGGTCCCACACAGGAGATAAGTGGGCAAAATTAGAGCACATGGTATTGGGAGTAGGGTATTGACATGGATAGAAAATTGGTTGGCAGACAGGAAACACATTTTCAGAATGGCAGGCAGTGACTAGTGGGGTGCCGCAAGGCTCGGTGCTGGGACCGCAGCTATTAACAATATATGTCAATGATTTAGATGAAGGAATTAAAAGTAACATTAGCAAATTTGCAGATGACACAAAGCTGCGTGGCAGTGTGAACTGAAGAGAATGCTATGAGGATGTAGGGTGACTTGGACTGGTTGGGTGAGTGGGCAGATGCATGGTAGATGCAGTATAATGTGGATAAATTTGAGGTTATCCACTTTGGTGGCAAGAACAGGAAGGCAGATTATTATCTGAATGGTGTCAGATTAGGAAGAGGGGAAGTACAACAAGACCTGGGTAACCTTGTACATCAGTCATTGAAAGTAAGCATGCAGGTACAGCAGGCAGTGAAGAAAGCAAAGGCATGTTGGCCATCATAACAAGAGGAGTTGATTATAGGAGCAAAGAGGTCCTACTGCAGTTGTACAAAGACCACACCTGGAGTATTGTGTGCAGTTTTGGTCTCCTAATTTGAGGAAGGACATTCTTGCTATTGAGGGAGTGCAGTGTAGGTTCACGAGGTTAATTCCAGGAATGGCGGGACTGTCATATGATGAAAGAATGGAGCGACTGGGCATGTATTCACTGGAATTTAGAAGGATGAGAGGATATCTTATAGAAACATATAAAATTATTAAGGGATTGGACACGCTAGATGCAGGAAACTTGTTCCCGATTTTAGGGGAGTCCAGAAACAGTGGCCACAGTTTAAGAATTTGGGTAGGGCTTTTAGAACTGAGATGAGGAAAAACTTTTTCACACGGCGAGTTGTGAATTTGTAGAATTCTCTCCTTCAGAAGGCAGTGGAGGCCGATTCACTGGATGCATTCAAAAGAGAGCTAGATAGAGCTCTTAGGACTAGCGGATTCAAGGTATATGGGGAGAAGGCAGGAACGGGAACTGATTGTGGATGATCAGCCATGATCACATTGAATGGCGGTGCTGGCTCGAAGGGCCGAATGGCCTACTCCTGCACCTATTGTCTATGTATTTATGAGATACAGTTCAAATCGAGAGATCTGTTCAAGAGTCTGATAATAACGGGGAAGAAGCTGTTCTTGAACTTGGTGGTATGTGCTTTTGTACCTTCAGTACAACAGCATAGGGGAGAAGAAGGAATGACCGGGGTGTGAGTGGACATTGATTGTGTTGGCTGCTTTCCAGAGGCAGCATGAAGTTCAGATTTAGTCGATGGGAGGGAGGCTCTGCTTACCCGATTGACAGGGCTGCATTCACAATTCTCTGCAGTTACTTGCGGTTTTCAGCAGAGCAGTTGCCATAACAAGCTGTAATGCATCCGGATATAATGCTTTCTACAGTACTTCTGAAGAAATTGGTATGTCATTGGGGACATGCCAAATTAATTTTGCCTTCTGAGGAGGTATAGGTGGTATGGTGTTTTCTTGGCTGTTTTGTCTGTTTGTGTGTGGTCCAGGTCAGATTGTTGGTGATCTTTTGACCAAGGTAACTTGAAGCTCTCGACCATCTCCACTTCAGCACCATTGATGCAGGAAGCAGGGGCGTGTATTCAACCCTGCTCTCTGAAGTCAATGACCAGCTCCTTCGTTTTGCTGACACAGAGGGAGAGACGGTTGTTTTGATACCAAGTTCTCTATCAGTGTGTTATAATAAGCTGGCGCCTCTGCTGAAGCAAGGATGTCAGAGTACATCATCCCTCAGCGCAGCACCCATGTGTATTGAAAGGCTGGAATAAATAGCAGCTCATGACTTTACTGCTTCTTATTAAAATATAGTAACTTAATCCTGCATTTCACTTTACCATAATAATGTGTTTTAGGATAATGATTTACTGTATCACTTGAATCCCTTAATTAGGCTGTCTTGCAATTATTTTGAGGTGCTTCTTGTTCACAGTATGTTAATATTGGTAAGTAAATAGAAGCAATTCTTAGATCTTTGGAAAATACTCCATAAATTTTAAACTGCTGTTACTGCCCTCTACAGAAAACTGTGAGTAAATAAAGATTTCGGTCTTCTCACAGATCAGTTAAGGTTATTTGATATTTTAATTGATGTTCTCCGCAACAGTGGATCTGTGCATATAATTCCGGCTGCAGATTTATCAATGCAGAGTGTCATTCTCTCAAATTACATTACAGGGTCAATAATCCTCATTAAATGAACAGTTTGGTTTGAGTATGTATCAGGCCATGCCCGATGACTATGGGCTTTCAAATTCTTGCCCAAAAAGCTGACTATAAAGCTTTAGGCTTGTACCACAGAGAGCTTTTGAGGAAATTCTGCATTGTCAGAAGGATGAAGTTTCACTGAGACATTAAATCAAGACTCTGCTATCTCTTAAATGGTGTGAAAATCCCCCGGCGCTATTGAAAAATGGGAACTTTTCGCACTGAACAGATCATCAATCACTATTTCATCATTGTATGGAACCAATCCATGTGCATACTGATTTTCACATCACTGCAGTGGCTGTACTTGTTGACCATAAAAAATGCAGTGTGATGTCCTGAAATATGGAAAGGTCTCAAAGAAGTAGATTGCAAAGTGCAAATGCATTATCATAAAACTTGACTGTATTCCTTTTGGTTTCAAGTAACCAAGCAAAAAATAAATATATATATTATTATTTTCCTTTTAATCAGAGAATTGACTTCGCATGCAAGGAAAACGTTGAATTCTTGCACAGAATTTTCTTCATATTGAGTGCATTTAATTTGTTTTTTTGGTTTTGGTCCAAATTTGTCTAAATTCTCTCTTTATTATAATTTGTATCAATCCCAATACTGAAATTCACATTTGACATCACCTTTGTAATTTAAAGGGATTAAGTTATTGATTTCTATTCTCCAGTCCTTTCTTTATTGTCGTGTGTACTGCTTGTTCTGCCTGAGACCCATCAAATCATCAGTGCAGTGGATCCTCCACGGCCTAAAGAAACATGCAACGCTGATAATCTCACTTTAAAGCTTGGTGTCTTGGCAGTGATGAGGAAGGGGTCGGCTTGATCCAATTCAATGCTGCCATCTCCTTCCACCACCGCTCCCTGCAGCTGCCACAGGTTGCATGTGAATTGACTAGCTCACCCAGCTGCTGTAAGGCTTTCCGTAGTTGGCTTTGCCGGAACCATGACACAATATCACCACAAACTCTGTCCGTTGCCTCCAACAGCCGACCTTTGGCCTTCTAGCTAGACCCAAGCTGTAGGGTGCATCATGGAGGCATGGGAAGTGGTTAGAGGTACCAAGGAAGACCTTTGATTATGGCCAATTGCATATTTTATTAACTGGCCTTACAACATTTTTGTGTCAGTGTGAAGTTTCAGAACATAAATGGATTGTTTCTTTTATGAAGGAAAAAAAGAAGCCAAATAGTGATGACACGTTGGATTATCAAAAACGTAAACAGCTTACTATGTTAAATGTCAGATAGCCAAAAAGGCATTCTAGATAGCAAAGGTACACAAAAATGCTGGAGAAACTCAGCGGGTGCAGCAGCATCTATGGAGCGAAGGAAATAGGTAGCGTTTCGGGCCGAAACCCTTCTTCAGACTGATAGGGGGTGGGGAGAAGAAAGGAAAAAAGGACAAAGGCGGAGGAGGAGCCCGAGGGCTAGGGGAGGGGAGGAGACAACCAGATGGCTGATGAAGGGGAGGGGACAGCAAGGGCTAGCAGAATTGGGAGAATTCAATGTTGAGGCCCCCAGGATGTAGGCTGCCCAAGCGGAATATGAGGTGCATTTCCTCCAATTTACGGTGTTGCTCGCTGTGGCCATGGAGGAGACCCAGGACAGAGAGGTCAGATACGGAATGGGAGGGGGAGTTGAAGTGCTCTTCAACAGCTGTGCTGGTGTTTATTGTCCATGAATAAATTGTCCCTGAACAGCAAGCCAGATTGGTGGGTTTGGATTGATATATAGTTCAGACTGTATAGTTCAGAGGTTGAACTTCAAATTTTACTGAGGTGCCCATCTGCTTTAAGAAGAATAAGGTGATATGCCTCAATGACTGTCGACCGGTGGCACCAACATCTGTGGTGATGAACTGTTTTGATAGTGGCGAATATTAACTCCTACCTCAACAAGAACCTGGATCCACTACAATTTGCCTACTGCCACAACAGGCAAATGGAGGATGAGATCTCACTGGCTCTCCGCACTGCACAGGACCATGTGGGGAAAACCCCCCACATATGTCAGGCTGTTGTTTATAGACTTAAGCTCGGCATTCAACACCATCTTCCCTTCCTAACTGGTTACCAAGTTCAGGGAACGGGGTCATTGCGCATTCCTCTGCCCTGTATCTTGAACTTCCTCAACATTAGAACACAGTCAGTGTGAATTGGCAGCGACACCTCCTTCTCGATAACCATCAGCACAGGACCACCTCAAGGCTGTGTGCTCAGCCCCCTGCTCTACTCGGGTTATACCCATGACAGTTCTCATTCCATCTTCAAATTCACTGATGACGCCACCGTTGTTGGAAAAATTAAGGATGATGAAGAGTAAGTGATGAAGAGATCGATCGACTGACTGAATGGTGCCCAAACAACAACCTTGCTCTCAGTAAAACCATGGTACTGATTGTTGACTTTAGAAGAGGAAGGCTGAGGATGCACAACCTGTCTTCATCGAGAGATAGAGAGAGTCGAAAACTTCAAATTCCTGGGCATGCACATTTCTGAAGTTTTGTCCTGGACCCAGCACATTGATGCAATCATAAAGAAAGCCCATCAAAGCCTCTACTTCCTTGGAAGATTGAGGAGATGCAGCAAGTTGACAAATACTATCTTGAAATTCTACAGGTGTACAGTAGAGAACATATTGACTGGTTGCATTATGGCCTGGTTTGGCAACTCGAACGCCCAGGAATGATGATTGCAAAAAGTGGTGAACATTGCCCAGTCCATTGTGTACTGACCTCCCCACCATCCAATGAGTCTACTGGAGTCACTGCTTCAAAAAGTTAGCCAGCATCATCGGAGACCCACATCACCTGGCCCTTATTTCATTTCTGCCATCAGGAGATGGTATAGGAGCCTGAAAACTGCAATGGAGCAGGTTCAGGAACAGGTTCTTCCCAACAACCATCCGGCTATTAAACACTACAACCACCTACTAAGGTCCAAACTACATTCGGAGTTGTGAGGTGAGCATTGTTTTTATTATGTTTTGTCTTTGCACTGTTTGCATGTGTTTTTTACCAAATCTCTTTTTTTGTTGTTATGGTGTTTACAGAGCGTTATGCTTACATAACTGTTGTGCTGCTGTAAGTAAGAATTTCATTGTTCTGTTTTGGAACATATGACAATAAAACACTCTTGACTCACTTGACTGGGTAAAGGGGCTGTCCCACTGCGGCGACCTAATTCGTGAGTTCAGACAAGTTTGCCCTCGACTCATACTCGCAGCATGGTCGACACGAGGTCCTAGGAGGTCTTTGTAACTCTCCTTCATGCTTGAGAGTAGTCCCCGCGTACTCGAGGCCTCAGCTAGGTCGCGGCATATTTTTCAACGTTGAAAAATGCCCGTGAGTAAAAAAAGGTCGCCATGGAAAAAATCAACATTTTTGTACTCGTGGGTTTAGTTTGGTAGGTCGTGGTAGGTCATAATGCTATTTTTAGGTAGTCTAAGTCAATCGAAGTTAATCGAAGGTAGTCGAAGGCAAAGCTCGTTGAGAAAAAAAAGATGAGAATGCTCGCTAAACTTTATTAAACGTTGTCTGGCTTCTTAAAAGTGTCTCTAGTCCTTCTCCCCCCTTCTCTCACCCTCTCTCTCCCCCCCCCTCTCTAAAGGACTTACCGAACTGTGCCAGCCGTCTTTTACCTTCCTGTTCATCGCAGGTGTGAATTTCGGACAGCGCTCCCCCGCTTTCCCTGGCCCCCGCCTTTGCGATGTGTGTGTGTGCGTGTGCGCAGATGGTCGATCCTGCTCGCGGTTTCATTTCTGACAGTCGATCCAGCTCGAGGTTTTCCAGGCGAGTGCCCTCGAGCTTGAAGGTCGAAGACAGTCGCTGTAAAGTTGCGTCAGTGGGACAGGCCCTTAAGGAAAGCAAATTTTCTTTCCTGAAAATATACGAGTGAATCAAATGAATTTTTGATGGTGAATTAGATAAACTGTGTGTCAGGCAGTCGAAATGTTCAAAGCTAGTGATTCATAGCACTGCTTTATGATAGATTATAAATTCATTGGTTAAGTCTGATCAATTCATGCTGCACACTCATGGGAATGGAATGGAAAAATATTATGGTGTATTTACAGTTGGTTTCAAAATGTGATTGTTGAAAAAGTTGAATTTGTTTTCAGAACATTGTATTTGTACTATATTTGAAGTTGTTTCATTTTTCTGTGGAAAATAATGATGACAGTGTAGTATGTCTAATGCAGCGAAATGCCCTCGCTGCGAAACAAAACTGTCAAATAAATAAAATAGCAGAATCGAGTAAATGACCAAAAGCTTGGCCTGAAAATGAGATTTCAAGCAGCTTCGTGAAGGAGCTTTATAGAAAGAATTGGAGCTATGCTCGCTGACGACGTGGTTGCCAATGGTGGAGAGTTTAAAATGAACAGTGCAGAGGAGCATCTAAAGGGCAAAACAATCTTGAAGACTTAAGCCTGCCAGATTTTGCATAGAGTGTAAGAGCTTCTATAAAGGTAATGGAAAGCAAGAATCCTATTAAAGTTTAGGCGTTGAGTTTAGAGATACAACGCGGAAACAGGCCCTTTGGCCCACTGAGTCTGCGCCGACCAGCGATCCCTGCACAGTAACACTATCCTGTGCTAACACTAACAATGTGGACGATTTACAATTGTACCAAGCCAAATAACCTACAAACCTGCACGTCTTTGGAATCTGGGAGGAAACCAGAGATCCCGGAGAAAACCCACGCTGGTCGCAGGGAGAATGTACGAACTCTGTACCGACAAGCACCTGTAGTTGGGATCGAACCCGGGTCTCTGGCGCTGTAAGGTTTACAAGGTTAATTCCCGGGATGGCGGTACTGTCATATGCTGAGTGAATGGAGCAGCAGGGCTTGTACACTCTGGAGTTTAGAAGGATGAGAGGGAATCTTATTGAAACGTATAAGATTGTTAAGGGTTTGGACATGCTAGAGGCAGGAAACATGTTCCCGATGTTGGGGGAGTCCAGAACCAGGTGCCACAGTTTAAGAATAAGGGGTAAGCCATTTAGAACGGAGACGAGGAAACACTTTTTCTCACAGAGAGTTGTGAGTCTGTGGAATTCTCTGCCTCAGAGGGTGGTGGAGGCCGGTTCTCTGGATACTTTAAAGAGAGAGCTAGATAGGGCTCTTAAAGATAGCGGAGTCAGGGGATATGGGGAGAAGGCAGGAACGGGGTACTGATTGGGGATGATCAGCCATGATCACATTGAATGGCGGTGCTGGCTCGAAGGGCCGAATGGCCTACTCCTGCACCTATTGTCATTGAGAGCTGATGAGGTAGAGAATAGGTGCAGGAGTATATGACAGTCTGAGCATATGACAGTCCCATCATCCCGGGAATTAACCTTGTAAACCTACGCTGCACGCCCTCAATAGCAAGGATGTCCTTCCACAATTTAGAGGACCAAAACTGCGCACAATACTCCAGGTGTGGTCTTATTTAGTGAATTTGTGAATTAAACTTGGCATGCGTTCTATAGGTATATCTATAGGTTGTATACTTTTGTCTGAACACACGGAGTTTGATCAGGAGTTCATTGCAATACTTAAGTCTACAAAGCAAAAGCATTTGGCATGATATTTTGGTTTACAGCAGAGATCAAGAACTTCAGCTGGAATGTGAGATGCTTAAAAGAGGAAAAGTTGTCAGAGGATTATGAAGACAACCTGGGTCATGATTTAGAGATGAGGGCCATCTGGGTGTTTAGAGTGAAGGAAACACTGGCAAATTCTGGTAGAAAATGGCAAGTTTCTTGGTGAAAGTACCGGAGTATCTATACCCATCTTCTAGCAATGTTACAAAATTTTGAGATTTTAAAAACAATGTCTGCAATTTATCCCATCAGATAAAGCATAAAAAGAAGTTTAATTTGACACCTAATTCACTTTCATATCTTCAGTATTAAAGAAGTTATGGCCATTTTCATACTCGGAAATTAGCATCTTGTTCCCTATTGGTTTTCCATTGACTTAACACAAAAGCTGTGATCGAGGACAGTTAAAAGCCCATAACTTTCTTAAAAATTAAGATAACTGAAAGAAATTTTCAGTTATTATAGATTGAAGCATTCTGAAACAAATATGAAACAATCTTCCTTAGAAGACATGAAAGTAAAGCATATAATTAGTTAGTTACCTAATTGTAGCTAATTACAAAATGTAATTACTAGATCTAAACATCTATCAATTTCTTAAGAATAGATTAACATTTTCAAATAGCCTAAGTGTCCAAATAACATTCACACAATAATTCACAATATAACATAATTTTTAAATCTCATTTTCATGAATTTACAGGCCAAATGGAAGGAATTGAATGTTGAATACCTGTAAATTAATGGGGATTTAAATCATCTTGTGAGTGAGGATTTCTGGAACGCGATCTTTTGGAACGTTCATTTGCGGTGAATTTAACCCCGTATTGGCATGAAAAATACTGCCGTTAGTTCGGGGAATAAAATCACCGTGTCGCATGAAAAAATGTGAATTAAAGGCTTCTTAAGAAGCACTTTTATACATTTAAAGAAACCACTTTCGTTTACCTGTCCCGCGTGTGAAATCCGTCCCCGTTATCGGCGTTGACGCTTCAGGAGCTGATTTTAAAATTACTCTAGCGCTGACATTGACGATTTAATAAAAATAAAAAATACACAAAAGGCCACTAGGAACGATTTGTCAGCCAACGCTTGTACTCCAACAAAATATTAATCAGGACAAGGGAGGAGAAACCCGCGTTTTAACCCCGCCCCCCCTTAAAGGCGCCAAAATCGCGCACACGGCCAGTGGCAGAATTACAGCGCGACTGAAGGTAAGTTTTGTAACATACCTACATCTTCGTATAGATAAATGTTTGATTTCTGTTTTGATTCCTGGCTTGGAAAGTGGTGGAAAGGCTAATTGGATGGTTAGCCATTTGCTTACAGATCATCAACATTGTACATGGTGGATGATCTATTAATACACTAACAGGCTTTGAATGGAGGACTTTGTAATGTGTGTCAAACTTTTACAAGCAGCCTGTTGCCACAGTGGGGATACAGAATCATGGTAAAATTAATTTTACCATTTGTGCATTTCTCAGAAATAATTATTTGCCGTTAGAGTCATAGAGCTATATAGCACGGAAAGTGGCCTTTCTAACCACTTTGTCCTTGCTGACCAAGTTGGCATTCTGGGCTAGTCCCATTAGCCTTCATTTGGCCCATATCCCTCCAAACCCTTTCTATCCATATATCTGGCCAAATGTCTTTTCAAAGTCGTAATTGTAGTCGGGATTAGCAGGAAAATAATTCCTTATTCGGGAAATACTTTACACAATGCTTTTTTTGTCACTTTTTGGAGTTGATTTTACATTCAGGGAAAGCAGTTGAAGGTATGTAATTTTGTAGTTTAATGATGATATTCAGCTGCAGATTCATTTGACATATCCATTTGATGTTCTTGAGACTGTCTGGGATGCATTTGTGCAGCATTGTGCAGACAATGCTTGTCTATTCTCATGTATAGGTGTCAATAGGAGACCAGTTCTTGCTGTCGCTTTGTGGTGTCATTTTTGATTGCAGCTTGCATTGCAACCTTGCAATCTTTTGAATGAAAGGAGTTAAAGATTTATCACTCGGCATTTCCACTTTGGAGGAGGGGAGCAGTGCAGGAGTATCGTAGGTTTTCACTGGAATAAAATCATATTTTACTGTAACTTTAGAGCAGACTAAAAAAAACCTGAAGCACAAGCCCTATGCTGACATGAAACAGATCCATCACTTAGTCTGGTAAATTGGTTTCTTCTGAGACAACTGCATTAGTAAGGGTCTTATAGAGGTGTCTCACTGCAGAAAAGGCAATCAACTGTATGAAACAAGAATTCAACAACAAAAATTGGTTTAAGATGGGATGTGATGATCTCTTCATCACATGACATATACTTTAAATCCTCAATGTTTACAGGTCCAGATTTATTCCCCAGGAAGGCTGTCCTTTATCGCTGTTGGTTGCCTTCATTCAGTGTAATTTTATTGATGTCAGAAGCCCAGATTCCTGCTAGAAACCATAACAGCTCACTTCTGCAACAGAGACAGAACTCAGTCAGTCAAGCAGCATCGGAAGTCCCCAGGTTACCACAGGACTCTGTTCCTCAGAACTGGCCTTGATCTGAACTGTGTGTAGTTTGGAAATGAGTAAAAACTGTGTTTTGGGGGACAATCACAGATACAGCTATGATGGGAGAATGAGAAGGCACGGGGAGAGATGCTGCCAGCCTCACTCACCCAGTGAATCTGCTCAGCACTCCCAGCCTTGCTCGGCTCTACCCAGCCCCCGACTGCTGCGGGCGGGTGGGGGTTATCTGGAGAGAAGGCACCCACGAATGCCCATCTCCCGCTCGGCAGAAGATCCTTGCAGCCCCAAGGTTACTGGCAATGCCATCACCACCCATCCTGCGTGTCTCTAAAATGCTTGTTCCTAAGTGTGGGCTGTCCATAAATCATATGGGAGGACCTGTAATAGTTAAAGTCGAAGATCCTTCATCAGCTCTTTGAACTGAAACATTAACTGCAGAGACACAACAGTCTACAGAAGCTGAAATCTTGAGCAGCAAACAATCTGTTGGAGGAACTCAGTGGGTCATGCAGCATGTGTGGAGGGAATGGACAGACAGCGTTTCGGGTCTGGACTGTTCTTCAATATGAAAGATAATATAGATTGGAGCGTGGCGGCGCCAAACGGCAGCGGCTCGACTGCAGTCGTCTGTCTTTTAAATTTGTTTTTGTCTTGTTAAATGTATGTCTTGAGCCTAGTTTTTTTTAAATTTTTTTTAGCTGTATATATGTGGGGGGATGGGTGTGGGGGAAACCGTTAATCTCTTCCCTATACGGGGACCCGACTTTTTCCCTGTCGGGTCTCCGGTGTCGTTGGGCCTAACATCGAGGAGCCGGTGGTGGCCTCCAGCCGGTACCCACCTGAGGGCTCCAGCCGCGGAGCCTGCGGACCTGACATCGCGAAGCTGGCCGTCTTCGGAGTGGGAAGAGCTGTGGTGGCGCGCGGCTGCAACCTGACTTCGGAGCTTCGGAGGCTCCGGCTGCAGGCCCGGTGGACAGGAACATCGGGAGCTCCAGCTCCAGGTCCCTGGTGGGAGCCGCTTTCGGAGCTCCCGCAATGGCAACTTCTCCCGCTGGAATCGCGGGGTTTAAAGGACACGAAGCCGGGGCCTAACATCGCCCGGCGTGGCTTAATGGCCACAGGTCTTACCATCAGGGCGTTAAATTACCGCTGGGGGCTTTAACATCGGGAGCCCCAGTCGCCTCGACGCTGCAGTTGGACTGCTGGACCGCGGGTGAAGAACAAAGGGAAGAGATAAGACTTTGCCTTCCATCATAGTGAGGAGGTGTTGGGGACTTACTGTGATGGATGTTTATGTAAACTGTGTTAAGTGTGGGTCTTGGGTTTTTTGTAATGTAAAAACTGTAAAAAATGCAATTTCGTTCAAATCAAGTTGTTTGAATGACAATAGAAGGCATTCTATTCTATTTGCATATATTATTTGTAATTTTATATTTTCCAATTCCAACGATACACACTTAAAACTGGTTGTTTCCCCTTTCCCAATCTTGCAGTAAATTTTATGAATGACTGACAATTTTACTAGATTTCTTTGTTGATCATGCTCCCCGGACCTGGAATATCAGACTGTGAAGTGGCGTCCCTACTACCTGAGGGAATTCACCTCGGGTATCCTGACAGCAGTCCCCATCCCTCCTCATACAGGCGTCAAGCTGGCTCTGAATGAACTGTACTCCACTATCAACAGCTTTGAGACCCAAAGCCCTGGTCGTTGTATTCAGAGACTTCAATCAAACCAACATCAGGGGCATACTACCAAAGTACTATCAGCATGTCCCACCAGGGGCCAGAACACCATCAACACCAAAAAAGGCTACCAATCTGTTCCTCAGCCACATTTTGGGAAATCTGATCACCGAGCTGAGCTGCCTCTGCCTGCCTACAAACAAAAACTGAAACAGGAGGATCTGGTACAGAAAGTTGTTCAGTGGTGGTGTGCAGACATGGATGACATCCTGCACAACTGCTTTCAATCAGTGGACTGGTCCATGTTCAGGGAGTCTGTAGTCAACCTGAATGAGTACGTCACTGTTGTGACTGACTTCATCAGCAAGTGCGTGCCAACGAAGACGATCTGCGTGTTCCTCAACTGGAAAGCATAGGTGAACCGTGAGGCACATTCACAGGTTAAGGCCACTGCATGCAAGTCTAACAATCCCAGTCGGTACAAGAAAGCTCGCTATGATCTTTGCAAAGATCTTCAAGGATGCCAAGAGACAAAACTGGGACAAACCTGAGTCCCAATATAATAATTTGGGACACCTGCAGAAAGTGGCACGGTCTGAATACTATAACTGGCTGCAAAGTGAAGTCAGGCAACATCGCTGGTGAAATTGTGGCCCTACCTGAAGAACTTAATGCTTTTTGTACCCTCTTTGAGAAGAAGGCCAACAGGGCAATGACACCCATCCCATCAAACTCAAGTGTGCCTCATCCCAAAGTCGCTATTGCAGAAGTTAGATCGGTTTCCCCGAGGGTGAACGCATGGTCAGCAACTGGCCCTGGTTGCGTCCTGAGAAATTGAACGGACCAACAAGCGGGATCATTCATGGACATCTCTCCCTACCCTGTTCTGAAGGACTCGCCTGCATCAAGAAGACCACTATCATCCCGATGCCGAAGAAAAGCAAGATCTGCTGCCATAATGACGACTGTCCACCATCATGAAGTGCTTTCAGAGGCTGGTTATTGAATGCTGTAAATCCAGTCTACCAAGCAACTTTGACCCATTTTATTGGGATGCATCATAGCATGGTTTGAGGACAGCTCTGTCAAGACCGCAAGGAATTGCAGAGAATTGTGGACGTAGCCCAGACCATCACACAAACCAACCTCCCTTCCATTGACTCCATCTACACTTCACGCTGCCATCGCAAGGCCACCAGAATTATCAAGGACAAGTCTCACCCTGGGCACCCCCTCATCTCCCCTCTCCCATCAGGCAAGAGATACAGTGATGTGAAAATGCACACCTCCAGATTACCAGCTGTGTTCAGCCAACTGAACCATCCTACCAACAACTAGAGAGTAGTCCTGAGCTACTATCTACCTTATTTAGACCCTCAGACTATCTTCAATCGGACTTTACTGGAGTTTTATCTTGCACTAAACGTTATTCCCTTTATCATGCATCTGTACACTGGACGGTGCGATTGTAATCATGTAGTCTTTCCGCTGACTGGTTAGCACGAAGCAAAAAGCTGTTCGCTGCACCTCGTTACACATGACAATAAACAAAACTAAATTAGTTGTTTATTCTGTTACACAGATTACAAAGAACTAACCTTTTTCTTCAGGTGGCCATTTGCAAGCTATTTTAACCTGAAGAGGATAATGTGAGCCCTTTTGGTAAACCACATAAAGCTTCGCACGACTTTTTCTATACTTTGCTTTTCGCTCACTTTGCTAAATAATTTACTCTTGGATACATTTTTTTATTCCATGTGGAGAACCACAGGCAATTTTATCAGCTGTGTCAGTGAGATCTGTCATAATTACATTGGTATGGTCAACGTATATGTAACCTGTAGAGTTCAAAACATTGCACGTTCAGTTATCAGCTGTGCAAGGTAGAATTTACCACTCACTGAGGAATATAAAAATTGTGATTCCCAATCAGGAAGCCGTCGAGTGAACTTTGCAAGGAAGCATGGATGCGGAGGAGCTTAGATCAGAACTGTTTGTGATTCCTGTAAATTCAGCAATCTTCCCATTTTTTGGATACTGGGGTCTTGTAAAGAATTGTCAAGTAAACAAGAGAGTCGGTTGACAACTTCTGCACAAGTTAGTGGACAAGGGGCAGAGTGCACAGCAGAAGGCATTTTATCAGATTCATCGCAGCATTTGTTTTGGAACAGCTCCATCCAAGACCGCAAGAATTGTGGTCACAGCCTGAACCATGACACAAATCAACCTCCTTCCATTGACTCCATTTACACCACGCTGCCTCGGCAAGGCCACCAGCAAGGATCATTCTCACCTTGGTCACTCCCCTTTCTCCTCTCTCCCATCAAGCAAGAGGTACAGGTATAAATGCACACCTCCAGATTCAGGGACAGTTTCTTCCCAGCTGTTATCAGGCAACTGAACCATCCTATCAACAACTAGTGAGCAGTCCTGAGCTACTATCTGCCACATTGGAGACCCTCTGACTACCTTTAATTGGCCTTTACTGGACTTTATTTTGCACTAAACGTTATTCCCTTTATCATGTATCTGTACACTGTGCATTGCTCGATTGTAGCCATGTATAGTTTTTCCACTGTGGTTAGCATGCAATAAAAGCTTTTCACTCTATCTCGGTCGCCACACATGACAATAAACTAAACTGAACTTAAAAAGGAGAAAGAAAGGTGGGAAGTTGTGATGGGACCAAAAAGCCTAAATAGATCATGTGGAGCGAAAATGTGGAGTGACTGATAAACAGTTTAGTTTATTATCACGTGAATCGAGGTACAGTGAAAAGCTTTTGTTGCGTGCTATCCAGTCCACAACTGAAGAAGGATCTTGTCCCGAAACGTCACCCATTCCTTCTCTCCAGAGATGCTGCCTGTCCCGCTGAGTTACTCCAGCATTTTGCGTCTATCTTCGGTTTAAACCAGCATCTGCAGTTCCTTCCTACATCCTAAATAGTTTGACAGGACATAAACAGAGATTGTGAATTTGTATTTGTGAATTATTGTTAACTCTGGTCCTCGCACTGTTTTCCCAAACCTCCAGTGAAGACCAGTAAAGTTTTATATCCATATACTAGTTGATTGCATATGCATTCTTCAGGGAATAAAGATCTCGAGCAGAAGTAAGCAAAGGCTTTCTGTATGCCGCATTGTATCCTTGTCATTGTCACCAGGCAGTGTCGTCTGCCAGGCTGCTTGTAATTGTTTCTGAATGGGAATATTTTCATTTTATTGTGCTGTCAAGTATGGCCTCCCTGTGATAGGGTGTGTAATGCTTTATCCGATCTTATTGTCTGAAGAAACTAATTGAATATCTAGAGACTTTGATGAGGTGGGGAATTAGAAATTGCATGTCGTCCCTTTTCCACACCTTTTATATTGGGCGGTGACCTCATGAAATCTCATTTTCTTACTTTCACTATCATGGGTATCGAGCCAGGAACTGGATATTTAAAAGATGCTTTCTGTTCACCTCCTTCCATTGTGCATTTATGTTTTTGAAATATTGGTTAATGTGTCCGACAATTGCTTCTCTATATAATATAGTGTCATGAGCATGCATGTTACTATCTGAATATTGTGGCTTTGGCACCAGCAGTTGACCTGGCCACAGAGGGAATTAATATGAGGCCAAGAGTGGAAGTAAGCTTGGATCCTTTGATTTGACACTACATGAAGAGAAATTGCAAAATTATAATTTAACCAAATTTAAAATTCTAAAGGCCACTCTCTGCCATTCTTTAAATACTAATTACTGTCCCTTTCATGCTAAGGATTTATGTCTAGTAACTTAATTGAGAAGGCATAAAAGACTGCAGATGCTGCAATCAGTTGCAAAATAGGAAGAGCAGTTAGAGGCAGCATCTGTGGAGGGAAATGGGCAGTCGACGTTTCGGGTGAAGACCTTTCATTTGGACTGAGAGTACATTGAAATAACCAGCAACTTATTTGAGGTTGCCTTGCTCCTTTCAGATAGAACCATTGCAGCTAGAAACCTTTCGGGGTGACTGGAGTCCAGGTCCGTAGATGAAAAAACTGTCCTTCTGAATAACTGCACCACCTGGTTTCCTCATACAATCTTCACAAATATTGAAATTTTGTTTTACTTTAGAACTAGTGGGGCAAAGTAATCTTCGTCAAAGTCACTGGTTCATTAAATCGCCCAAAGTTTAGAATTTAGTTTCTGGTTGTTGAAGTGAAAAGTATCACAGGCAAAAATATACTAGACTGCAGGAAAATTGAGGAAATGACATTGGGTTAAGTTTGTTGGCTATTGCTGGAAGTTCAAAAGTTAACTGCAAACTCATCACATTAATTGCATCGTCATCCCAATTGTTAATATAGATGACAAACAAAATTGGACCCAGTACAGATACTTGCAACATACCACCGGTCATAGACATCTAATCCAAAAAACAACCCTCCACTACCATCCTCTGATTTCTTTCACCAAACCAAGTTTGAGTCCAGTAGGTTAGCTCACCCTGGATGCCATGCGATCTAACCCACTGGACCAGCCTACCATGCGTAACCTTGCAAAAAACCCCGCCAATCTTTTTGGTAATCTCTTCAGATTGGTGAGACGTGATATCCCATGCAGAGAGCCGTGCTAAGTGTCTCTCAGAATCCCCTCTAATAAAATACCCCATCACTCATGCAAAAAATCACCGGTCTGTTGTTTCCGAAGTATTAACAACCCTTCTTAATCAAGGATACAACATGGCTATCCTCCATTCCCTTACCTCCCCTGTGGCTAAAGGAGATGCAAGTATCTCTGCCAGGGCCCCAGCTTCCCACAATGTCCAAGAATACATTCTGTTATGCCCCTGGGATTTATCCACCTTAATATATTTTTATGACTGTTAGCACCTTTACTTCTGTAATTCGGAATAGTCCAAGTCGTCACTTCACTACTCAGTTCCCTCTGTTCCTTTGCTTCCATGACCTTCTACTTTGTTACATTAAGCTCTTAAAGTACACTTAAGATTTTCATATTTCTTGTCTA
This sequence comes from Malacoraja senta, assembly GCA_038087875.1. Lineage (NCBI taxonomy): Eukaryota > Metazoa > Chordata > Chondrichthyes > Rajiformes > Rajidae > Malacoraja > Malacoraja senta. The sequence continues at coordinate 31,067,476 of CM075985.1, forward strand.
CCAGAGCACTCTCATTTCCTCATTTTGAGTGTGCTCCTACATTTCTTATATTCCTTAAGGGATTTGCTTGATTCCACCTGCCTGTAACTGAAGTATGCCTATTTTTTTTTCCCATAACCAGAGCCTCGATATCCCTCGACAAGTACAGTTCACTAAACCTGCCAGCCTTGCCCTTCACTCTAACAGGAACATGCTGTTGTCCCAGTACTCTCCCAATCTCACCTTTAAAAGCCTCCTACAGCAGATATCCCTTTACCTATAAGCACCATATCCCAATTGACCTCTGCACATTTATGTCTAAACCGTCTAAATTATCCTTGCCTTAGTTTAGGACTTTAACCTGCGGGCCAATCCTATCTTTTCCCATAACTATTTAAAAACTAACAGAATTAGAGTCATTTAGCACGGAAGTAGACCCTTCAGCTCAACTTGTGCATGCCAACCAAGATGCCCCAAATAAGCTGCTCCCATTTGCCCTCGTTTAGGGCTTAGCCCTCTGGACCTTTCCTCTCCATGTACTTGTCCAAATGAGTTTTAAATATTGTTATTTTACCTGCCTTAAGCACTTCCTTTGGCAACTCATTCCATATACCCACCTCCCTCTGTATGGAAAAAGTTGCCCCTCAGATTGCTATTAAATGTTTCCTCTCTCCTTAAACCTATGCCCTCTGGTTATTGATTTCCCTACCGTGGTCAATAAAAGACTGCGTTCACCCTGTCTATTCCCCCTATGATGTTATACTTCTCTGTAAAATCACCCATCAACCTTGTGTGGTCCATGGAATGACTCATACTTATGAATACAATTCTATTTTTAATATTGTGGTCTTGTTGAATTGTAACTCCTTGGTCTATCCCTCATCTTCCCTAAATGATAGTGATTTGTATTAAAAACAAAAATTATAGTTCCCCATTTGAGAGAACCTTGGAAGATTATAGATTAGCAATGTTCTTTCTGTGTTCCAGAATGCTGGAGGGAAGCTATATGATCCTCAGATTTGCAGCTCACCAGTTCATTTCTTTCTTTACTGCTCTTTTATTTTCAAGGAGTACCCACTCTTGAATTAATAAAAGATTCCAGGTTTATCCAGCATGCTATCCTCTTTCTCTATTATAAATGCTGATGCGTTATTCACAAGTCAGGCATTTACAGTTTTTATGAACTCCATGTCACTCCTGACCACACTATATCTCGAATATAATTGTAAAAATACTTTGCAGGTTATTATATACATTGCGTCTCCTTTCATTTTGTAGCTTTTTGCCATCTTTTCTGCATTATACTTTGTAATTCACCATAATTGGGTTTTTATTTTCCTGTTTTCTTACAGTTTGGTTTTCCTTTATCTTTTGTTGTCCATAGGTGTTTTTGACAAGCTGAGCTCTTTCTCCTTATATGTGTCGGAAAGAACTGCAGATGCTGGTTTAAATCGAAGATAGACACAAAATGCTGGAGTAACTCAGCGGGACAGGCAGCATCTCTGGAGAGAAGGAATGGGTGACGTTTCTGGTCGAGACCCTTCTTCAGACTTTCTCCTTGTATACTGGTTCATTATAGTGTTGAATTTATTTTAGCTCGCCCTTCTCACCTTCACTATCATTTTATTAATTGCCATATTTATCATGTTTATTGTGGATGATCCCTATTGTGCTGCATGATGCGGGTCAACAATATCCAAATCTAGAAGTCGTAAAGATAGACACTGTGATGGCGCCCCCTCCCTCTGATGCCGCTCTGATCCCTATCACTGGCTGACAGGACCCGGGAGAGGCCAATCCTCTGCATCATTGGTAAAAGTTCAATTAGCTGATATTGGTTTGGCCACCTGAACCATGTCAACCTACTCCTTATAAAATCCAGGCATTCTGGTTAGAGGAGAGGGTGAGAGAAGAAGCAAAAGGGAAAGAGAAAGAAAAAAGAGAGAGAGGAAGGGATAGAAAGTGTCCTGCCCACGGACAATGAGAGACTGCACCCACACAGAGTCAAAGACTGAACCGCCATGATAATCCAGTGCCGCCACTTCAAACCACCAAGCTGAGCTGCCAGGATAAGCCTGAGACTGCATGCCAGCTCCTTCTCTCGAGGCATAGGTGAAGAAGCCTGAGATTGCTAAGCCACCTCCTTCGAAGACCAGGACTGGGTTGCTGGGACAAGCCCGAGATTGCCAGCGCCACCGCATTTGTGCCTCGACGGCGAGGGACACCACCCCCATGCGGTCCTGGACTTTCTTACCACTGCAAATAACATGATAGACACAAAAAGCTGGAATAACTCAGCGGGACAGGCATCATCTCTGGAGAGAAGGAATGGGTGACATTTCGTGTCAAGACCCTTCTTCAGACTAGTCAAGGGAAATGAGATATATAGACGATGATGCAGAGAGATTGATTTCTCTAACTTCAAGTAACCCCGGCATTTCCTCTCTCTTCATCCCTCCCCCACCCAAGTCGCACCAGCTTCTCGTTTTCACCCAACAAACAGCTAACAATGGCCTGTTTCCTTTTTCACCATTACTTCTTGATATATCTTTCATTCATTGTTCTTCATCTCTCCACATTGTCTACATCTCTCATTTCTCTTTCCACTGACTAGTCTGAAGACGGGTCTCGACCTGAAACGTCACCCATTCCTTCACTCCAGAGATGCTGCCTGTTCAGCTGAGTTACTCCAGCTTTTTGTGTATTTCGGTTTACATGTGTTTATACACACACAGACACACACACACCCGATACACCGACCGGTGTGGTCGCTTCCAAATTTCGCGTCGGGGATGATGACACAACACAAAAAGCTGGAGTAACTCAGTAGGTCAGGTAGCATCTCTGGAGAAAATAGATGGATGACGTTTTGAGTCAGGAGCCTAGAAATCTTCAATTTCTCCTTTCTAAATAAATCACTTTCTCCTTTCTAAATAAAACATCCTAATCAAGTTCCCACCTAGCTAAATGTGACTTACTTCGAAGTCTAATGTAGCCTTTTCCCTTTTTGGTTTTGATAATAATTTTGTGAAAAATTATGCAATTATGGAAAATTTGTGGAAATTCCCTGCATTTCATACTTGAGTTTGTCTGATTAATCCACTCTCGGTGGAAGATTAAGAAAATTGCCTGTCCCGTCTGCCTTCTAATCTTTGCATTTATACATTCTGACACTGCACAGCTGACACTATATACACAAATTCCGCTACAAATCGTGATACATTTTCCTGCTTCTATTATGAAGTTTCTTACTCAAAGTTCAAGCAGACATTTCAGAAAGGGAAGAAAAGCCATGGATTTATAATTCTGTCAGTCGTTTGTCTCCTGGGAACATTAAAGCTCTAGGAAACCAGTTAAAAACCTTCTTCATTTCATAGCAGCAAATGTTTTTCTCAGCACCCAACCCCCATGTGTTTTATATCTTCATTTTATTAAATATACCTTACAGCAATACCTTTGTGTACCAGCTGTAATGAATTGTTTCTATTCAATGGAACTATTTAAGTTGTAGACCTGCTGTGTGCTGTATTTCTGTCTGTGCTGGTAACTCTGTCCCAGTTAGTAAAATTAGGATTGGCATTTTGCCACTCAGCTTTTCTTAATGTCTCAGTCTTGGAGACTATTTGATAAAGATCGATTGCTTTGATAATGATTGTAATATCATGAAATTATAAGGGGGTGGTCGAAAGCAAAATGGAAGTCTTTGTTTTTTTGTGGTTGTGTAATCTTATTCAGATATGGAAATTGAACTATTGTGCTGACGTTGAGGAAAACACATCAGATCAACCATTTTATCTGCTTGCATCCTTTTAATTATTAATTGCTCGTTGTAAATTTGTTAATACACGGAAGAACAGGTTGATATTTCTTGTAAAACAAGTTTGACTTTTATTGTTGTATGCTTGGCCTCGTATGTCAGTTCATGAGAAAATACCATTGAATTAAAACTGATTCGAAACTGCCTTTTGTCTGTTAAAGTAATTCAAGCTAGAATCTGGAGCTTGAAAATATTATTGGTTCTTCTGTAATTTATGTAATTCTTTTCACGCTACAGCCATTGTTATCATGCCTTCAAGTGTGAAAATATTGCTTGTAAGAGATGTTTTGGTTTTATTTAGCAGGAACAGGATGAGGTACCAGCATTATAGCTGCATGATCGCATTTGCCCTGCATTTACAGTGCCCTCCATAATGTTTGGAACAATGACCCATCATTTATATATTTGCCTCTGTACTCCACAATTTGAGATTTGTAATAGAAAAAAATCACATGTAGTTAAAGTGCACATTGTCAGATTTTAATGAAGGCCATTTTTATACATTTTGGTTTCACCATGTAGAAATTACAGCTGTGTTTATACATAGTCCCCCCATTTCAGGGCGCTATAATGTTTGGGACACAGCAATGTCATGTAAATGAAAGTAGCTATGTTTAGTATTTTGTTGCATATACTTTGCATGTAATGACTGCTTGAAGTCTGCGATTCATGGACATCACCAGTTGCTGGATGTCTTCTCTGGTGATGCTCTGCCAGGCCTGTATTGCAGACATCTTTAGCTTATGCTTGTTTTGGGGACTAGTACCCCTCAGTTTTGTCTTCAGCATATAAAAGGCATGCTCAATTGGGTTCAGATCGGGTGATTGACTTGACCACTCAAGAATTGACAATTTTTCTGCTTTGAAAAACTCCTTTGTTGCTTTAGCAGTATGTTTGGGATCATTGTCTTGCTGTAGAATGAACCGCCGGCCAATGAGTTTTGAGGATTTTGTTTGAACTTGAGCAGACAGGATGTGTCTCTATACTTCAGAATTCATTATGCTACTACCATCAACAGTTGTATCATCATTGAAGATAAGTGAGCCAGTATCTTCAGCAACCATACATGCCCAGGCCATAACACCCCCACCACCGTGTTTCACAGATGAAGTGGGCTTTGGATCTTGGGCAGTTCCTTCTCTCCTCTATACTTTGCTCTTGCCATCACTCTGATATAAGTTAATCTTCGTCTCATCTGTCCACAAGACCTTTTTCCAGAACTGTGGTTGCTCTTTTAAGTACTTCTTGGCAAACTGTAACCAGGCCACCCTATTTTTGCGGCTAACCAGTGGTTTGCATCTTGCAGTGTAAGCCTCTGTCTTTCTGTTCATGAAATCTTCTGCGGACAGTGGTCATTGACAAATCCACACGTGACTCCTGAAGAGTGTTTCTGATCTGTCGGACAGGTGTTTGGGGATTTTTCTTTATTATAGAGAGAATTCTTCTGTCATCAGCTGTGGAGGTCTTCCTTGGCCTGCCAGTCCCTTTGCGATTGGTATGCTCACCAGTGCTCTCTTTCTTCTTAATGATGTTCCAAACAGTTGATTTTGGTAAGCGTAAGGTTTGGCTGATGTCTCTAACAATTTTATTCTTGTTTCTCAGTCTCATAATGGCTTCTTTGACTTTTATTGGCACAACTTTGGTCCTCATGTTGATAAACAGAAATAAAAGTTTCCAAAGGTGATGGAAAGACTGGAGTAAAGACTAGGTGCTGAGAGCTCTCTTATACCTGCATTAAGGAGGCAATTAAACACATCTGAGCAATTAAATGCTTGTGAAGCCATGTGTCCCAAACATTATGGTGCCCTGAAATGGGGGGACTATGTATAAACACAGCTGTAATTTCTACATGGTGAAACCAAAATGTATAAAAATGGCCTTTATTAAAATCTGACAATGTGCACTTTAACCACATGTGATTTTTTTTCTATCACAAAATTCAAATTGTGGAGTACAGAGACAAATAAAGAAATGATGGATCTTTGTCCAAAACATTATGGAGAGCACTGTAGTTATAATAAACTATCTCAAGTTTGTTAAGATTTATACACTGAATCCAGGCATTTATTTTGCTAAAGTTAGATACAAAATGCTGGAGTATCTCAGGCAGGCAGCATCTTTGGGTAGAAGGAATGGGTGATGTTTCGGGTCGAGGCCCTTCATCATACTTTGCTAAATGATGTTCTCTTAACCCAATGATGGAGGTTATAATTCCACTTCTTGTTGGACAGTTGTGTTGCGTAGATATGAATTTGGGTGCCAGGGTATTTAAGTACTGTTAAGCACTGGCTGTGGCAAAGCGATGGCAGAACGTTGTCTGACACACGAGCGAGCGAGTACTGTTGTTATTTATGTGTTATTGCTATATGTCATGATGGTAGATATTCTAAATTCAGCAAAAGGATTCTACTGCAGTGGGTGGGACATCAAACCTGCTCCAGCTACTGCGTTCTCTGACCTCCGTCTCAGTTGTCCTAGTGTTTTTGACCTCCCTTTTGGTAGCTTTTACGGTTCTTCGCCATTTTTGGAGACAGGTGGCGCAGCGGTAGAGTTGATGCCTTAAGGGCCTGTCCCACTTGGCCATCATTTGCGCCTCATTTACGCGTCATATGTAAAATAGGTCGACGTGTCGTTATGCGCAAATCACGCGTCATCATGCCGTCTGGTGCCCGTGACATCATTAGAATACCCTGCGGCGCGCGGCGACGCATGGTTACGGTCGGTGACGTAACCATGCGTCACCACGCAATACATGTGAGACGTCGGGACGCAGCGTGCGACGCCAATACGTGAGCGTGCGTACCCAATGCATCAGCGTGCGTAAGCGATATGTCATGCAGGTGGCGCACGAGGATCTCGTTCAGCATGAAATCCTGGAGCGCCGCGCGATACCGCGAGCAACTCCACCCTCCATGTCTCCATGCGCCCGTCCTGCGCTACCCACACACTGCCCGTGCGTCACAACGCGTCGACCTATTTTACATATGACGCGTAAATGAGGCGCAAATGACGGCCAAGTGGGACAGGCCCTTTACAGCGCCAGATCCTGACTACGGGTGCTATCCGTACGGAGTTTATGCGTTCTCCATACGTTCTCCCTGTGACCGCGTGGGTTTTCTACGTTTGCTCTGGTTTCCTCCCACATCCCAAGGACGTAGAGCTTTGTAGGTTAATTGGCTTCAGTGTGTAGGATAGTGTGGTGTACGGGGTAATTGCTAGTCGCCGCATACTCGACGGCCGATGGGCCTGTTTCCGCGCAGTATCTCTAAAGTAAACTACAGCTGCTCCTTGACCTACGATGGGGTCACGTTCCGATAAACCCATCGTAAATAGAAAATATCGCAAGTCGTAAACGCGTTTAATACATTGCGATCACGTGACTGGAGGTGACGTGCGGCCCGTTGCCGAGCATTTGCCGATTGTAAAGTCGAGATACCGCAAGTCGAAGCATCGTAAATCGGGGAGCATCTGTAAACTAATCTGACCTCCCTCTTGACCTATTTCGGGGCCTGGCACCGGCTCTTCTGAAGCTAAATCACACCTGTTTCTGCAGCAGTCAGGAAACTGACAAAAACGAGTCTTTCACTTGAAATGTTAGCTCTTTCTCCTTCTTTCAATACTGCCTGACCACCTTAGTGTTTCCAGCATTTTGTGTTTTAATTTATGATTTCCAACATTTTTTCCAGCAGTTTTTTCTATTTTCAACCAAATCATGTCTTTTGATTGGAGCAGTGAATTATCATTCACGAATTGAAGCAAAACAATAGATAAAATACGTCACACAAATAAAGTAATGCCACAATTTAAATGTTCTAGAGAGGCGTTTCTCTCGTTCAAATGTATATCTCCGCGGAGACAGATGTTTTATGACTCTTCATAAATTATTGCAATTAATACAAGTATCAGGATTCTACAATTGTATCTATCTTCAATTTTTACTTCATCCTGCAGGTTAAGGGGCAGTTATCATTGTTATGTATGCTTGTTCTGTACTCTGAAAACATGTTAGATGTCACAAATGGATATTTATATTTAATAGCTGGTTGAATAAACCATGCGTGTGACGCGGTGGTAAAGCTGCTACCTCACAACGTCAGAGACCTGGGTTCGACCCTGACCTCTGTTGCTGTCTGTTTGGCCTTTACACATTCTCCCTGTGACAGTGTGGTTTTCATCCGGATGCTCGGATTTCCTCCCACTTCCCAAAGTTGTGTGAGGTTGTATGTTAATTGGCTTAAATGCATTGCCCCTAGTGTGTAGGGAGTGGATGAGAAGGTGGGCTAACATAGAACTAGTATGAACGGGTGACTGATGGTTAGCGTGGACTCAGTAGGCTGAAGGGCCTGTATAAACGAAACTAAATAATGTCATCTTTCTTTATATTACATGGAACTAGAGGATTGTAACCATAGTTGATCATTATATTGTGTGTCACTCTATTTTTATGCTTAAATTGCAAAACAGTGATCTTTTGTGCAGACTCTGCATGGTTACCCTTTCTATGACATTGTTATATCAGGCCCCCAATAGTAAAGACTGCTCTTTTCCTTTTAAATAAACAAATGTTGTGTGTAACAATCCTTGTTCATGCAAGGGAATTTTGTTGGCTGTGTTGACCTTTTGGTTAATATGTGATCTAATGGAGAAACAACAGGATGTAAGACTTAGATAATGAAAAACTGGTCCAAGCTATAATAAGACTACATAAAGATTGCTTTTAGAAATTCAAAATTTATGCTGCATGAGATTTTACTCTTGGAGTATTAAGTTAATTGTTGATTTATAGTCACAAGTGTTTGGATACATTCCATATGTTAAGTTATTGACTTAATGTTTGAGTCAAGATAAATTAAACGTTTTGATGCAAACGTCCACTGCGGAAAAAGTTGTAAATTGAGTCTGTGACCCCAGAAGTGGCACATTTATTACACTGTTTCTATCTAGCCTTTTCTAGCTTTGCAAGCAGAATACCTTATTTTGTATTCACCCTCCACTTCTAAGCCTGACTCGATTCTGGTCTTTAATGCTTCATTGATCTTGAAGTTGTACACTTTCTGATTGAATGGACGATCACAATTTTATGTGTAAGAAGGAACTGCAGATGCTGGTTTAAACTGAAGATAGACACAAAAAGCTGGCAGCATCTCTGGAGAGAAGGAATGGGAAGAAGGGTCTCGATCCAAAACGTCACCCATTCTTGCTCCAGAGGTGCTGCCTGTCCTACTGAGTTACTCCAGCTTTTTGTGTCTATCAAAATTTTATATCTGAATCACTTTCAATTTTTTTTTAATTTAGAAGGCTGGTGGGAATTTCTAACTGCTGAAATTGCAATCTGTGCCTAATAATGATTAAAAAAACAAAAAAAACAAGTTCAATGCTTCTTTTGATCCCGCCTTGATAGTTTGTAAATGTTTACCATCTGTTTCCATCCTGTTAAAGGACAAATATAATATTTGCAAGGATTGACTGTATTGAAATGTAAAGGAAATGGATTATTAGTGAATTAAAGTTGTAGTTTTAGCAATTTTCACTTTCTCCTCTTCTTCCAGATACAAATTGGTTGGATCAGTTATGCCCTCTGTGAATTTGTTGCAAGATGTTGCTTCCCACAGACCTTTGTCTCATAATCAAGATAAGCAACATCGTAAATGTTGTATATTATTCATCAGTATTGTAGTTACCTCTAAGTCTAGGTTGGATTTCACTACGACAAAGATCTCTTGCTTTCCTTTCCCGTGACTCTCAGTCTGAAGGGTCTCGACAACGAAACGTCACCTATTCCTTCTCTCCAGAGATGCTGCCTGTCCCGCTGAGTTACTCCAGCTTTTTGTGTCTATCTTCGGTTTAAACCAACATCTGCAGTTCCTTCCCACACATTTCTATCTACCTGTTTTCTGATGCTTAGTAAGTTCTGATACTAATTAAACACGTTGTAAACAACTTAATGAGTCTTGAGCTTCCCGATAGTTTGTCATCTAGCTCGTTTTGTTGTTTCCCGCGATCCCTTTAAACACAGTGGGGCCCTGTTCCATCACTCCTTTCAAATGCGGAGGGGCCCCCTTTACACGCTACTTTCAAACATATGACGTCCCCGTTTCCCCTGAATGATCCTGTTACACTCGCATTACACAAGATCTTTTAAACTCACAAGCTTTGTTTACCACACTCCCTTTAAACTCGCCTGGATCACTGGAATATTTATTATACTACTGTGTAACATTTTAAAACAAGTCAATTAAATGTGTGTTGGTTTATTAGTAGGAGCATCCAATTTGCACCCAAAATCCCAAGTGTGCTGAATGATTGAAGTTTCACTGTTGGGATGCAGGTTTGTGTCTTACTCCATTAAAAGTGTGTTCACTGTTCTGCCATTCTGGGTGCTCCATTGTGGCCTATGAAAAATATCAATCAACTGAAGATTGAAGATGAGAGTTCTGGAGAATATCAGCAGTTGCTTATTCCCACTAAGCGCCGAGGTAAGCATTTCTAGCGCATTCTGTGGGACAAATTAGGTTTTCGTATCTGCATTATGTTCCAAAGAATCTGCACAAATTCTGCTGAGCAGTGCTTGAATTTCCGGAAATTGGCAATCTCTCTTTGGAGGGAGCTCTGAATACTGCCCCTGTTTTAACTCTGATTCTTGTAGATGCTTGGGGAACTGTTGTTTGGAGATTGCTTGTTTTAGGAACTTAATAGCACCTTCTTTTATGTAAATATTATTTTTGCATATTTTATGTGTGTTTACACTTCATCTTTTAAATTTCCTGGAAATACCTGCTCAAGAACGAAAATAGTTGTCCTTTTACTACTATTAATTGCATTGCTGTCTCATCATTGTAAAATTGAGTAGCTACATCAGGGCAATTCCTTGTTTAGTTTAGAGATACAGTGCGGAAACAGGCCCTTCGGCCCACTGAGTCCGCACCAACCAGCGATCCTTGCACATTAACACACACCACAGAGGCAGGGGAGAAGGCCTCGAGATGGCTCTGGATCAGGAGAGAAGGTCCATGGGGAGGAGCGAATGCCACCTGAACACAAGTCGTGGTCTGATCAACCACGGCTGGGTCGCCTGGGTGAGGGTGTCTGATGTTGAAAGACCCGAAACACCCAATGACCCCCAGGTTACATCACTGATGATGTGTTCAGGAGTATCAATAGATGTGTTTTTATCAACCTCTACACACACTAAGGATCTTAAAATTTTACATTTATACCAAGCCAAATAACCTACAAACCTGTTCATCTTTGGAGTGTGGGAGGAAACTGAAGATCTCGGAGAAAACCCACGCAGGTCACGGGGAGAATGTACAAACTTGATACAGATCAGTACCTGTAGTCAGGATCAAAGCCGTGTCTCTGGTACCGTAAGGCAGTAGCTCTACCTCTACCCCACCATGCCACCTTAAGCTGAACCTGAATCAGTCTACCGTCCAGCACTTGGTCTTAAAGGTGAACCTTTATTTTCTGAATTTTTTTTTTGATTTTGATTCAATTTATTGTCATTGCACTTTTCAGTGCAACAAAATGGTTTAACCTGCAGTCATAACAGAGAATAAATAACAAAAACACACACTCAACACAGTTTAACATCCACCACAGTGAGTCCACCAGGCACCTCCTCACTGTGATGGAAGGCAAAAAGTATTTATGTAATACAGTACGTTTTTAAGGCAATTGCTCTACATGTTTAATGTGGCTATGGCAACATCACATTATGAATCCTGTTGGCTGAACAATATATCACGACTTACACACTAATTTTCATTTCTCCTTGATGATTTTCAGTTTAAAATAATTTCCTCCTAAATCACATTTTGTCCTACCTAAAGTCAAAGTGTCTTAGTTATATAACCAACCAATCTAGATATTAGTTTAAAAAACTAGCATTTCAGTCAATTAGTGCAAATATAGCACAATAAGTGATATCTGCTTCACTTGAATGGATAGTCAATATATTCTGACTCTTTGCAGCTAATTCTGGGTCACGGCCTCTTTTATCTCAAGCATAAGGTGCCATTAATTAACTGGTGTCACACAATCTCTCCATTGTTTTTTGTCTTCAAATAGAACTGGCACAGGAAGCTAAAGTGCATTTAATCAGAGTGCTTGAGCTGCATCTCTGTTGCTTTATTAGCATTACTGATTGCTTTATTAGCATTACTGACGGCAATTCCAAAAGCAGAAAAAGTAACCTCATCTCATGAATTCATGTTATCTTAGGCTAAAGCATACTGACTGGTTGAATCACGGCCTGGTTCAGCATCTCAAATGCACAGGAATTAAGAAGATTGCAAAAAGTGGTGAACTCTGCCCAGTCCATCAGGGTACTGACCTCCCCACCATGGAAGGAATCTATAATAGCTGCTGCCACCCACATCACCCTGGCCACGCTCTCATTTCACTCATGCCATTGGCAAGAAGGTGCAGGAGCCAGAAAACCAACATCCAGGTTCAAGTGCAGCTTCATTTCAACAGCCATCGGGCTATTGAAGACTACGAACTCCAAATAAACTCTAAACTACAAACTGCCTTGAGTGTACTAAAGACTTGGGGGTCACTGATTTTATCTTTACACTATATTGTTTGTTTTTGTATATTGAACTTCCTTTTGTTGCTTATTATGGTATCTACTGAGTACTATGTTTCCATATCTGTTGTACTGTTGCAAATAAGAATTTTATTTGTCTGTTTCACGACCTATGACAATAAAATACTCTTGACTATTGAAGGTAGGCACTAAAATTGGTAGTATAATGGTCAGTAGAGTATGTTATATAAGTTTACAATGGGATTTTGATCAATTAGGCCAAAGGTCTGACAAATGGCAGATTAAATTTAATTCAGACAAATGTGAAGTGTTGGATTTTGTTAAACAGACCAGGGCAGGACTAACACAGTAAATGGTTGGGCATGAGGCAGTGTTGTAGAACTGAGAGACCTAGGAGTGCAAGTATATTATTCTGTGAAAGGGGCGACACAGATAGACAAGGTGGTGAAGAGGTCGTTTGGCACACTTCATCATGTTCATGTCATGGGATCAAAGTTAGCTCCTTTGGCCCATCGAGACTACTCCGCCCTGCAATCATGGCTGATCTATCTTTCCCTCTCAATACAATACGGTTTTATTCGTCACATTGCACATAAAGTGCAAGTGAAATGAATTTGCCAGCAGCGGTACAATAATAAAGAACACACAATATACAATAAACATTTAACACAAACATCCACCACAGCATTCATGACTGTGGTGGAAGGCACAAAATTTGTCCAGTCCTCCTCCATTTTCCCCCGTGGTCGGGACCTCAACCCTCCGCAGCCGTCGCTGCGGGCGTCCAGAAGTGCAGACAGGTAAAAGTCCAGGTAAGTCCAAAGTCGGCTCTTCCCTACCGGAGACCGCGGCTTTAGGTTGGTGTAGGCCGCAGGCCGGCGGTCGAAGATTTAAAGTTCCCGCCGCGCCGCAGCCAGAAGCACCGCAGACCGCAGGGCTGGTGGTCGAAGCTCCCCTCCAGGGGTGATGGTAAGTCCACGCCGGGCCCGCGGTAGAAGTTGGCCGCGGGCCGATGGTCAGAGCTTCTTCTCCTCCCGGGTCCCCACGAGGGATCCCAGGCTGCGGACGCCGCCAGCTGTCAGTCTGCCGCGGGCCAGCGAAACGGAGCGCTCCCCTCCGGCGAGCCCCAGCGAGGGCTCACTCGTTCCGCGCTGAGAGTCCACGCTGCGCCCGCTGCTGAAGCCCCGGGCGCGTCTCCGGGAAAGGCCGCCCAATCCTTCTTGTTAGGCCACGGGGGAGGCGACCTGGAAAAAGTCGCCTCTCCGTGGAGGAGGAGGCCGAAACGGTTTCCCCCCTTACCCCCCCCCCCACACCACCCCCCACACACAGAGGAACATTAAAGCCATACACTAAAACATACTAAAAAAATTTAAAAAGCAGAAAAAAACGGACACGCTGCTGACAGGGCGCCGGCTTGCAGCGCCCCCACCGCCTCAACCCCATTCTCCTGCCTTCACCCCATAACCTTTGACACCCTTACTAATCAAGAACCTGTCAGTCTCCGCTTTAAAAATACCCAATGTCATGGCCTCCACAGCCGTCTGTGGCATTGAATTCCATAGATTTACCACTCTTTAAAGAAATTCCTCCTTGAGATAAGGCAATAAGACTAGATCTTTCTAAAGGTACATCTTTTTATTCTGAGGCTGTGCCATCCGGACCTAGTCTATCCCACAAGTAGAAACATCCTCTCCACATCCACTCTATACAGGCCTTTCACTATTCGGTAAGTTTCAACGAGGTGCCCCCTCATCCTTCTAAACTCCAGCGAGTGTTGTCAAACGCTCATCACACTTTGACTGCAGGAGTTGGGACATAAGCTGTACAAGACATTGGTAAGGTCACATTTTGAGTACTGCGTATTGTGTGTAGCTCTGTAACGGGAAGGATGTCCTTAAACGGGCAAGGATACAAAGTATGTTGCCAGGTCTAGAAGGTCTAAGGATAGGTTGTAGGTAGACAACAATGCTGGAGAAACTCAGCGGGCGAGGCAACATCTATGGAGCGAAGAAAATAGGCAATGTTTCGGGTCGAAACCCTTTCTTCTGAAGAAGGGTTTTGACCCGAAACGTTGCCTATTTCCTTCGCTCCATAGATGCTGCCTCACCCGCTGAGTTTCTCCAGCATTTTTGTCTGCCTTGGATTTTACAGCATCTGCAGTTCCTTCTTAAACTAAAGATAGTTTGGGTCTTTTATTCCTGGTTAGCATATCAGGCTGAGGGGTAATCTTATGGAATTTTTTAAGATCATGTGCGGCATAGATAAGGTAAATAATCTGTCTTTTCCCTAGGTTGGGGGGAGTTTAAAACTGGAGGCGATAGGTTTAAGATGATGTTTAAAGGGGCTGTCCCACTTGGGCGACCTAATTGGCGAGTTTAGAAGAATTTTTTTTTAAATGACATGTCGAAGATCTCCTTCGACTATGTAGAAGACCTCCTTAGACTATGTTGAAGACTAGCTTCGACTAGCTACGACTAACTTCGGGAAAATTGGACACTGAATAGTGGAGAGTGAAGACGACCTCCTTCGATCTCCCTTCGACCTCCCTTCAACTATGACGAAGACTATCTACGACTACCTTCGACTACCCTCGATTACCTACGACTAACATGCCGACCTACTATGACTAAACCTACGAGTAAAAAAAGTATTATTTTTTCCATGGCGACCTTTAATTTTATTCGCGGGCATTTTTTTAACATATTGATAAAAACGCCGCGACCTAGCTGAGGCCTCGAGTACGCGGAGACCACTCTCGAGCATGAAGGAGAGTTACGAAGACCTCCTACGACCTCGTGTCGACCATGCTGCGAGTATGAGTTGAGGGCAAACTCTCCAGAACTTGCGGATTAGGTCGCCCAAGTGGGACAGGCCCTTAAGAATCAAACTTTTAGAAACAATTAGGCAGGTACATGGACAGGACAGGTTTGGAGAGATATGGGCCAAACGCTGGAAGGTGGGACCAGAATAGATGGGACATGTCAGTGTGGACAAGTTGAGCCGAAGGGCCTGTTTCCACACTGTATAACTGAGGAGTAGGAAGATTTAAAAGAGACATGAGGTGCAGCTTTTTCCACACACAGTGGTGTGTAAATGGAATTACCTGACGGAGGAAATGATAGAGGTGGGTTCCTCGGACATTTAAAAGACCCTTCGCCAGTTATATGGATAGGAAAGGTTTGGAGGGATATGAGCCAAGAGCAGGCAAGTGGGCGTTTGGTTTGGTAGCTCATGTAGCATGGCTGATTTGGGCCAAAGGACCTGTTTCTGTGCTGTATGACTCTATTGACATTCTGAAAATCATAATACAATCAAGTAGAATCAGTGTGGTTTTATGAAAGGAAAATCATGGTTGACGTTTATTTGATGTGCTTGCAGAATGTAACAGACAGGTGGATTAAGAAGAACCAGTAGGTGTAAAGCATTTGGATTTTCAAAATGCCTTTATTAACTGAGATATATCAGATTCCTGCATATGGTACAAGTCCATGGATTGTGGACAATTTCAAGAGAGTCGAGAGTGTTTTTATTGTCAAATACTGAAATGAAACAATGAAATAGCACAATTGGTTTGTAAAAACAGTACTCGATAAATAATATAATGAACAAAATAAAACAGAAGAAGTTCAATAAATAAAAATCCAATTAAGGTAAAAAAATAAAACAAAACCAAAGTTCTAGTCAGCCAGGCAGTTTAGAGTTCAGTGGAAGTCGTGGTGTTCAATAGCCTGATGGTCGTTGGGAAGAAGCTGATCCTGATCCTTGATTTAGAGTTTTCAGACTCCTGTACCAACTTCCTGATGGCAGGAGTGAAATGAGAGCATGACCAGGGTGATGTGGGTCCTTGATGATGCTGGCTGCCTTTTTGAGGTAGCAACTCCTGTAGATCCCTTTGATGATGGGGACGTCAGTACCTGTGGACCAGGCAGTGTTCACCACTTTTTGTGATTTTCCTTTTTTTCCTGGGCGTTTGAGTTGCTGAACCAGGCCATGATATGCTCTCTACCAGTCAATATGCTCTTTACTGTACACTTACAGGTCAACTTAACTAATTTCCTCAATCGTCTAAAGTGGTAGAGGGGTTGATGGGTTTTCTTTATGATTGCATTAATCTTTCCACCACCGACCCAGGGATGAAGACAGGTATCCTCAGCCTACCTCTTCTAAAGACAACAAGTAGTTCCTTAGTTTTACTAACGTTGAGAGCAAGGTTTTTGTTTTTGCACCATTCAATTGATTGGTCGATCTCTCCTCTGCACTGACTCATTATCATCTGTATTTTGTCCAACAACAGTGGGGATGTCACCAAATTGAAAGAGAGATTTGTATCGATGTTCAGTTACACAATTTTAAGTATAGAGTGAGTAGATCAAGAGACTTGAGGTGCCTCTATGCTGATGGTTATCAAGGATGAAGTTGCCAATTCGTACCGATTGTGTTCTGTTGCTGAGGAAGTCAAGGATCCTGTTGCAAAGGGATGCACAGAGCCCCAGTTCTCTGAGCTTGGTTTGGAGGGGATGATGGTATTGAACGCCATACTGTAGTCTATGAAAAGCAGCCTGATGTATATGCATTTGTTGTCCAAGTGGTCCAGTGCAGAGTGGATAGCCAACAAGATTGCAACCGCTGTTGATCTATTGTGGCAGTAGGAAAATTAAATCTACTTTCTGCAAAAACTCTATGCCCTACTCATAATTCCTCCGTCTACGCCGGATCTGCGCTCAAGATGAGGTGTTCCATACTAGAACATCCGAGATGTCCTCATTCTTTAGGGAACGGGAGTTCCCCTCTCCCGACAAAGATAAGGCCCTCACTCATGCCTCCTCGGTTCCCCGCAGCTCTGCACTTGCTCCCCTCCCCCAGTTGCAATAGAGACAGAGCCCCCCGAGTCCTTACCTTCCACCCCATCAGCCATTGCATACAACACATAATCCTCCGAAATTACCGCCACCTCCAACGGGATCCCACCACTAGCCACATTTTCCCATCTCCACCCCTTTCTGCCTTCCGCAGAGACCGTTCCCTCCGCACTCCCTGGTTAACTCATCCCTTCCCACCCAATTCACCCCCTCCCCAAGTACCTTCCCCTGCAACCGCAGAATATGTAACGCCTGTCACTATACCTCCTCCCTCGACTGTCCAGGGACCCTGACAGTCCTTTCAGGTTTGCCAGAGGTTCACTTGCACCTCCTCCAACCTCATCTACTGTATCCGTGGTTCTAGATGTGGACTCTTATACATCGGCGAGACCAAGCGCAGACTGGGCGATCATTTCACTCAGCACACGTAAACCAACCTGATCTCCCGGTTGCTGGACACTTTAATTCTCCTTCCCATTCCTTCACAGACCTTTCTGTTCTCTGTCTCCTCCATTGTCAGAGTGAGGCTAAACACAAATTGGAGGAACAGCATCTCATATTTCATTTGGGCCGCTTACAGCCCAGTGGTATAAATATTGATTTCTCTCACTTTCAGGTAGCCCCGGCATTCCCTCTCTCTCTATCCCTCCCCCACCCAAGTCGCACCAGCTTTTTATTTTCACTCTACAAAACAGCTTACAATGGCCGGTTTCCTTTATCATCATCACTTTTTTGCATATCTTTCATTCATTGTTCTTTATCTCTCCACATCACCGTCTATATCTCTCGTTTCCCTTATCCCTAACCAGTCTGAAGAAGGGTCTCAACCCGAAACGTCGACCAGTCCTTCTCTCCAGAGATGCTGCCTGTCCCGCTGAGTTGTTCCAGCTTTTTGTGTCCATCTTTGGTTTAAACCAGCATCTGCAGTTCCTTCTTACAAATTATAGTGGATCCAGGATCCAGCTAGCGAGGGCCATGGGGCGAACGGAAGATCTTGTGTGGACCATGGTGAAACGGAAGACCCGGCACGGACCGTAATCAATCCTGATTGATTGTGGCCTTCAGGCGGCAGCCTGAAGAACCCGGCGGTCTGCAGCCAGGAAGTGGGGAGCCCACTGAGCTGAATGAATGAATGAATGAATAAGTTTATTGGCTAAGTAGTCACATACAAGGAATTTGCCTTGGTGCTCCACCCGCAAGTGACAACATGACATACACTGACAGTTAGGAATGACACATAAAACATTAAACATTAATAATAAAACATTATTGATTAAACATGTGAATTAAATAAAATACCAGATCAAAAGGAGGTGCCATGCCGCTGCTTGTCCCCCAAAGAACAGGAGGATATGAGCCAGCGACAGCAGATGCGGCGGGAGAGGAAAGAGGCTGGGAGGAAAGGAGAGGGAACTGAGGTCTGGCCTACCGCACCCTCGAGGTCGAGGTCAGCTGCAGGAGGCGCCCCTGGGAACAAAGGTTGGCGAGCGAGGCGAGGGACGTCGGTTGCTGGTCGACCAAGAGAAGGCAACTGTTGGAGGCCTGTAGCAGCCTGGGGCTCGCCTGGAATGGGCACCGCTCTTAACAACTGGAGCGTGGACTCGACTAGGAATATGGCGCCAAACATGGCACCTCCTGCATGGGGGCTCAGTGGACTATTGCTGTACAGTTGCTACTCGGGGGTGGTATGGTGATAGACACAGAGCTGAAGTAATTCAGCGTGTCAGACAGCATCTTTGGAGAAAAGGAATAGGTGATGTTTCGGGTCGAGACCCTTCTTCAGATGGTGATACTCTAGTCACCTGTTTGTAAGGAAAGAATTTCACTGTTCGTGTTGCACTTTGCACATGTGACAATAAATTGAACCATTGCTGAGATGGCATGGATTCGAGATTGGCTAGCGAGTCGAAAGTTGAAGGGCTGAAAGGATAATTTTGTGATTAATTGGGTGCCTCAGCAGAGGTGAAAGACAACATATCGATAAGAAAGTGGCTGATGCAATTAGTGCAACTGTGTTAAATCAGCATTGTGAGTAATACATTTGTCAAGTCAAGAGTCAAGTCCGGACGGGACAATGAAATTCTAACTTGCTGCAGCACAACTGAATATGTGAATATGTAAACATTATACTGATATGTACACATCTCATATGCCAAGCTTCATCTGTATACAATCTGTATCTATATAATTAAAAGTCTCATTTAGACCACTTCCAGTCTGCACTGTATATTGATTTTAGAAGAAAGCGCTACCCTGTGTCGCTGTGATTTTTGGCCATCTAACTCACAGTCCTCCTCCGCTGAGCCAGCCCCGATGATTTTTCCCATTGATGAAATATAAAAAAGTTATGAGTGTTTAAAAAACCCTCGAGATCAGCTGACTGGTCCTCTCGCCTGACAATCACCGCGATGAAGGTAACGCCCCTTTCGGCGTGGTGGGGGTGGGAGGCAGGACTATAAAACGCCGGATGCCTGGACGTGAGTCAGTCACTCTGCAAGATCGCGAGGGAGAGGCCACGACTGTCATTCTAAGCTGTGAATCAACTGAACTGTGAGTCTGCAATGTACTTGCAATAAATGATTTGTTACCCCTCAATAACAATGCCATGAGTTGTTTGGCCTGTTGCCCTGCCTGTGCTTGAAACTGCAATGCTTTATTAAGTCCGACTGTGTTTGGAAGGAATAAATGCTTTATTAGGTCCGACTGTGATTAGTCCAAAAGTCCCGCTCATTTCGTGACTTCCACTTAGTGGACAGGTCGCGCTGATTGCGTAATTTCCGGTGAGTGCAGAGGTCGCGCTGATTGCGTAATTTCCGGTAAGTGCAGTGGTCACGCTGACTGCGGAAGCCCCACAGTGGAGAGTGGCCCCACAGTTGTGTGAGTAGATTCAAGAACGTTTACTGTCATATATGTGGTGTGTGTATGTGAGTGTGAGTGTGTCTGTGTGCTAGTGTGAGTCTGTGTGTGTGTGAGTGTATGTGTGTGTGAGTGTATTTGTGTGAGTGTGTGTGAGTGAGTGTGTGAGGTGGAGGGTGTGTGAGTCTGTGTGTGTATATTGGAATTGGTGGAGAGGTGGAATATTGCATTAGGGGACCAGCCCTCCCGTGTGAAGCTGGGACCCAATGGGTCCCACCTAGTCTAGTATTAACTTAAAAGTAGGTCCTTGAGTGTATTGTAGCCAAATTTGCTGATGGTACAAAAATAAGCAAGAACATTAGTTGTGAGATCAGAAGTCTGCAAAGGAACATGGGTTAGTGAGGGAAAATTTGGCAGATGAAATTTAGTTAAGGATATATGATTGTTATTAATTTTGGAAAGAATAGTAGAAAAACTGAATATTGTGTAAATTGATGGAGTCCTCCTGTACAGTGATCTGCTTTCTTCTTCGAAGAAATACAAAAAGGTTTGCAAATAATTAGGAAGTCTGAGGGTGTGAAGTATAAGACTAGGGAAACCTTGCATTGGTGGCACTGCAGTCTGCACCCTCGTGTAAAAGGGTGCAAATTTAGAGAAGGCTCACTTGATTGCTATTTGGGATAAAGTCACTATCTAATGAAAAATGATTAATTGAATTGTGGCCCCCTACTCAATGGAGTTTAAAGGATAGATAATTGATCTTAGTGAAATCAATAAAATTCTGCAGGAGCTTGATAAAGCAGAAGCTGAGGGGATGTTTTAGCTTGTGGAAGAATACCAAACAAGGGGTCATAAGTTTTGAAAAAAGGAGGTACACAAAAATGCTGGAGAAACTCAGCGGGTGCAGCAGCATCAATGGAGCGAAGGAAATGGGCAACGTTTCGGGCCGAAACCCTTCTTCAGACTGATGGGGGGGGGGGGGGGGGGTGGGGAGAAGAAAGGAAAAAGGCGGAGGAGGAGCCCGAGGGCTGAGGGATGGGAGGAGACAGCCCGAGGGCTGAGGAAGGGGAGGAGACAGCAAGGGCTAACAGAATTGGGAGAATTCAATGTTCATGCCCCCAGGATGCAGACTCCCCAAGCGGAATATGAGGTGCTGTTCGGAGTGTCCATTTAAGGAGGAGATGAGGTGGGACTTTTCTCTCAGAGCACCATGGATCTTTGAACTTCTCTTTCCCTTAGAGTTGCAAAGGTTAAGTTATGGAACATATTTTTTGGATATATGGATGGATTTTCAGTCTACAGGAGAGTGATAAGTGAAGGAGAACAGGCTGGAAAATGGAGCTGGTCAGCCATGATCTCATTGAATGGCAGAGAAGGATTGCGTCAAGAGCGTCAAGACTGTTGAATTGCCATATACACTGGGAACTGTACAATGAAATTCTTAATGACTTCAGCTTTACAGGCAACAACACAACAAATAGATATAGAATAAACTAACACAATAATCAGATTTATATGAGAGCTCATACAGGCAACCTCTTATTTATCATATTTTTGAAGAGTTATATTTGTCAAATGTGATTTTCCCATCAGAAAACCACATTGATTGCCCATTCATGTGGTTTGCAACCATGCCCTGATACCGTGCCTTTCAATTGGTTGCAGTATGCTGTGAAGCTATATCAAGCTAACTATCTATAGTTCCCTGCATTTGTTTTTTATCTGTGTCACCTCTTAAATAATATTTCTTGCATTCCGATTTTTGGAAGATAGTGACAAGATACTACATACTAGAGTAATTAGACAGGCAGCATTTTGTGTCCATCTTTGGTGTAAACCAGCATCTGCAGTTCCTTCCTATACCTTCCAATTTATGGAAGCAGGTCATAAGGAATTTTGGAAGATCAGTACAAGTGCCTCACTATCTCTGCAGCTCCATTCATAGAATCTCAAGATGCAAGCTGTCAGATCCAATTTCTGCACACCTCTCTTTTGAAATATTAATTCATTCAACTTCTTCTCTGTTAACTGTGAGAAACTTGTTTCAATTTCACTTCTAATGCATTTATTGGCTTGGAATAAAGGGGGCATTAACTGACATCGGGTGTAATCTGTGTGGAGTTTGCATGTTCTCATACGATTGCCTGGGTTTCGTCTGAGTGCTCCAATTTCCTCCCACATCCTAAAGATGTGCGAGTTTGTTCTTTAAATTGCCCCTTGTGTGCAAGGAGTGGATGAGAAAGTAGGATAACATAAAACCAGTGTAAAAGGATGATTGATGGTGGGCATGCTCTCGGGAGGGCTTGTTTCCATGCTGTGTCTCTAAACTAAGAAAAACAATATTTGTTCAACCCATAATTTATTTTTGGGTTGAACAAATGACTACCATTTCTCTTGTCATTACTCTAAGGGACCCAAATTGGATTTTGCTGATGGTGTGAGCCACATTCTATACACCTGCCAAAGTAAAACATCCATATTAGCAAATCATTTCCCAAGTTCTATCCACCTCGCAAGATATGAAGAAAGACTGGATAGACTCGGTTTGTACTCGCTTGAATTTAGAAGATTGAGGGGGGATCTTATAGAAACGTACAAAATTCTTAAGGGGTTGGACAGGCTAGATGCAGGAAGATTGTTCCCGATGTTGGGGAAGTCCAGAACAAAGGGTCACAGTTTAAGGATAAGGGGGAAATCTTTTAGGACCGAGATGAGGAAAACATTTTTCACACAGAGAGTGGTGAATCTCTGGAATTCTCTGCCACAGAAGGTAGTTGAGGCCAGTTCATTGGCTATATTTAAGAGGGAGTTAGATGTGGCCCTTGTGGCTAAAGGGATCAGGCGGTATGGAGAGAAAGCAGGTACAGGATACTGAGTTGGATGATCAGCCATGATCATATTGAATGGCGGTGCAGGCTCGAAGGGCCGAATGGCCTACTCCTGCACCTATTTTCTATGTTTCTATGTTTCTATGTTGTTTTGCTTGTTTCAGAGTACTATCAGTGTTCGGTTTCTGGTCGAACATATGCTCTACGATTTCCTTGCCATGATCTATGTAAATAACATGATAAATAAACAATATTTGTGGCTGGTTATGATTTTCAGATGGCACTGCAAAACCTGGAGCTTAGGGTAATGAATCAGTAACCCGATCCCTTTGATGTCAACATAGTTTACGACCATGCTCATGCAAGATGTGCTTTGTTGTAGTAAAGCCTTTGAACCAGCAGGAGGCAAATGTACTCTGTTCCCTGAACAAATTGTACCCCTTCGCTCAAGTTTGTACCTATTTAATGGAGAGGAACGTGTCCTTTTATGGCTTGAGAGCTTCAAGCTGTGCAAATTGTAGTCTGATTCGAAGTTTGCCAGATGTTCAGCATAAAGACAATGTTATTGGTGGAGTGCAGCACAGTTAAGAAAATAAATGGGGAAAGGGAAGTAATTGAATAATTTTTTTTAAAGTGCAATAAAAAATAACATTGCAAATGTTTGCAAAATTGCTGCAAAGATGTATGCACGATGAAATTGGGTAATATATTTAGTCTTGCACTCAGTGTTTGCTAGTTTCCTGATCAAAGTTGACAGGTAAATTAGAATGTAAAACCGTTTCCCTTCAAAAAGCAAACGTTAATTTGAATTCTGGTCTTAGAACCATGGAAACTGTGTACATAAGCTTGATCTGTGATCTAATTAGACTACCAAAAACTGCAATGGACTAATTAAATGGAAGAGAGGAATTGAAATAGCTAAAGATGAGAGTTGATATGCTCATGGTCTGTTTAATTAACTTTCCATAACTTGTTTAGAGTGCTGTGCTCCACGGACAAAATGAGTCAGTTTGCTGTTACCTATTAGAATCTCATTGCACAATTACCAAAGCAATAGTCATATGAATCAAAAGACAAAGGCCATTCAGACTGAATAAAGACTCGTGCTCCAAAGCAAAAAATTTAAACTTAACCTCATCAGGTCAACTATTGTTTTCCAAATGCTCTTAAACATTTCTCCTGATGCTGCAGTTTCATAGAAATAACGGAGCGTGGATTGTTTGAAATCGGTTTGCCTTTCCTAAAGGGCCTGTCCACTTTCACGACCTAATTCACGACCTTTTTTAATCGTGGACATTTTTCATCATGCGAGAAAAAATGCCCCAACCTACTTGATGCCACGAGTATCTATGACTAGCATCATGGCCTGCTACGACCTACCTACGACCTCGTGACGACCATGCTGCGAGTATGAGTCAAGGGCAAACTCGGCAGAGGTCGTGAAAGTGGGACAGGCCCTTTAGTCTTGATCCACAGTTGACTGAAAGAGGTGAACACATAAGGTAGCATAACACATAACCCAACTCTTCAGTGCCGTACAAGTGGAGCTGTTATGTCATAGAAGCAGGATGAGGCCATTTGGCCCATCAAGTATACTCCGCCAGTCAGTCATGGCTGACCTATCTCTCCCTCCTAACCCCAATCTCTTGCCTTCTTCCCATAACCCCTGTTACTTATAAGACGAGTGAATCAATTGTCTGCCTTTATGGGTTAATATATAGGATTCATAACATTTGTTTGAAGTGCAGGAGAATTGGTAATATCCTTCCCAATGTCCATTTCTTCTGTCCAATGTCATAATCATACTTTATTAGCCAAGTATGTTTTGCAACATACGAGGAATTTGATTTGCCATACAGTCATACCAATAAAAAGGAACAAAACACACAAAATACATTTTAACATTAACATCAACCACAGTGACTCCTCCACATTCCTCACTGTGATGGAAGGCGAATAAAATAGTTCAATTTCTTCCCTTCTTTGTCCTGCCACGGTCGGGAACCTCGAGCCTTCCGTTGACAGGACGATCTTGGCTCCCGTAGCTGGCGATCAGGACCTCCACGTCGGGGCGATCAAGCTCCTGCATCGGGATCTCGGGCGATCGGACCCCGGGTCGTGGCGGGTCGAACCTCGTGCGACTGGAGCTTCCCGACATCCGAGACTGCGAGCTCCTCGATGGTGAAATTCGCAGGCCGCAGTTGGAGCGTCGATCCCAGACAAGGGATCGCAGGCTCCGATGGTAAGTCCACGGCCCCGCGATGGGGCTCAAAGTCAGTCTCGAGCAAAGCCGCCAGCTCCATGATGTTAGGCCGCAGAGCGACCGGAGAAACGATCTGGAAAACAATCACATCTCTGGAAAGGTAAGAGATTAAGAAAAAAGTCCCCCTCCCCCAACCCCCACATAAAACAAACCAGAGAGCATTAACACATACTTTTTAAAACACACTAAATATAGCAAAAAAGATGAACAGACAGACAGACAGACAGACCGTTGACAAGGCTGCCATTGCTGACGGCGCCACCCGGTGGAATATAGTTACCTGGTTATTTATTTTCTTGCCATTCATACTATTTTGATATGTTCAGTTAGCAACCTTATTTACCTGTATCTGCGCAATAATTATTTAAACAATACTTGTTTAAGTGTAAGGCAACTTAGGATATCCTAGGACTGTGAATGGAGTGGTTTGGTATTTTTGTTCCAAGAATTCCATTTGTGTTCCAATAATTAGTAAAGTATTGCACTGAATTGCAGAGCAGAGTATGCGCAATCTTTGTGATCACAAGTGTATGTGGTCCAGTGCTCGTCTCAGGACCGAATGAGACCAAACTCATGAAAAGTAAAATATTGCGGATGCTGAAAAGCAGAACTAACAGATGAAAATGCGAGAAGGTTTGGGCAGCATCTGTCAAGAGAGAAACAGATTTAACATTTCAGATCGGTATCCTTTCATCATAGGAAAAATATGAAATAAAATGTTGCAGAGAAAGGGGAAAGGTGCAGAGGAAACCGAAGGTGGTGCTATCATGAAGATCGAGTTACCGTGATGCCGATTCTAGCTGAAAGAAGGTGGCCAAGGTCAGGGAATAACAGAGGTTAGGGGTCCTAAAGCAGTGTAAGTTAGGGGTGAATTGTGAACTACTGGAAAAAAGGATGGAAAAGGTGATCTACAAAGTTGATCCTTAAAAGGGCCTGTCCCACTTACACGATTTTTTCAGCGACTTGCCGGCACCTGTCAGTCCCAGCAGGTGGCTGAAAATTTTCAACATGTTGAAAATCCAGCGGCAACCAGAAAAAGGTATGACTCTTTGGGTGACTACTCATGATCATACAGGCGTCACCCTGGGTTTTGTCATACATGTCGCCGCTGGATTTTGTCATACATGTTGCCGCTGGATTTTCAACGTTGAATATTTTCGGAGACCTGCTTGCGACTATGACGGGTGCCAACATGTCGCCGAAAAAATCACGTAAGTGGTACAGGCCCTTTAGTTTCCAATTGTCTCACTTTACTTATGTATCTCAGTACAATCTGTAATCGAGCAAAACTGCATGATATTTCAAAACTGTTTCTATAGAAACCTGTTATCTCTGCCCCACCTTCATTGACAATCCTTCCCATGCTGTGCCTTTGTCACCTTTTTGTCACCTGCTCTCAACCCATGAGCCCAGTCGACACCAACATCTCACTGCATGGACAAGTGTGGGCCAAAGGGCCTGTCTTTGTGCCTATGATAATGACATTGACTTTATGTTGGTGATTGACCTTCCCATCCTGCCAATGGCAGGAGTGATCTTCACATATCTGATCTGACTTGCCGCATTGTGCTCATACTGGATTTAGTGAAGGTGGAGAGGAAGAGGGAGTAAAAGGGGATGAAAAGGGTCCGGGACAAGTGATTGGGAGAGGAAGAGAATGGAAGAGTGTAGGGATTGGGGGTGGGGAGGGAGAATGGGGAGAAGAGAGGAGGATGTTCAGAGAGTTAGGGGTAGAAGTAGTGGCAAGAGAAAACGGGAGTGGGAAAAAATATATAGAAGCAGTAAATTGTGTCTGCTCTTTCTTTCGATGAGCGTACTTGATCTTTTGAAGGAGCACCAACTTTTGCACCAACCCCTTACAACTTGAGTTCCTTTGATACTAACACTCTTATCAATCTGTGTCTTAAATATATTCATTATTTGAGCCTTCATTGTCATCTTGTGAACCTTTGAATTTCAAAGATTCACCACCTGCTTTCTTCTTGTCTCTCTCCTGAATGGCTGATCCATGTGAGACACTTGAGGCTGTGACTCCTGCTTGTGGGCACCTTAAGTTTTATAGAAACTATAAAACTTGCTTACTCACCTGGACTTACCTTTACATCAATTGTGCTCCAATCTTTTCAATGGCAGAGTCTCTCACTCTCACACTCACACTCACTCTCACACTCACACTCACTCTCTCACACTCACTCTCACACACTCACTCTCACTCTCTCACTCTCACACTCACTCTCACACTCACACACTCACACTCACACTGACTCTCAATCTCTCACACTCACTCTCACACACTCACTCTCACTCTCACTCTCACACTCACTCTCACTCTCTCTCTCACACTCACTCTCACTCTCTCACTCTCACTCTCACACTCACACTCACTCTCACTCTCTCACACTCACTCTCTCACACTCACTCTCACACACTCACTCTCACTCTCTCTCACTCTCACTCTCACTCTCACTCTCACACTCACTCTCACACTCTCACTCTCACTCTCACTCACACATTCACTCTCACTCTCACTCACTCACACTCACACTCTCTCACGGGCAGATGAAATTTGGGGTTGGGACTCTTGCCTGCCTTGCTTCTCAGTCGCAGTCACACATTGAATCAGCATTTTACGTGGCTGATTGTGTAATTAGTTCAATTTTTTTGCTAACATTTCCTGGTGACTAGCAGGGTGAAATTGTAAAATAGGGAAGATGGTGATTATACTGTAGCTCATTGAATTCAGTGTCTACTAGGAGATTTAACTGGCAGTAAAACCATCCCTAGGGCATGGTACTTATATTGAAGTAGAGAAACTTTTGCCGAAGTAGAGACAGTGTGGTTTACACACCCAGCCTAATTTAATGGTAGCATATCATTTATTGGATTCAGATGATAAACCCTTTGACAAGATTATGGATTGTACGAGTAATCATGCTTATTTCGTTTTTAAAATTGATATTTTGTCTGTTATTTACAACTATATAAATATTTAATAGTAGCAAACTGAAGATTAATGTGCATTATATTCAAGATTACAGCAATGTAGAAAGAGGGTTTGACAGCTGAAGCTAGGGTGAAATGGTGGATTTTCAGTATGGTGAGCATGTTTTGTAGTGTGTTGTAGAGACCTCTGCTGGGATGTTTTGCTTTTTATTAATGCTGTTGGCACTGTCCATGCCACTTTGGTATATACACTTTTATAAAAGGGTCTGCAATGCTGAATGTATCAAGCAATTGATTCGTACTTTCCATAATTAAAATGAGCCAGGTAGTGTGGATAGGGCCTGCAAACCATGACGTTTCCAGCACCGACCTGATCCAGATGCCGGTCTTTCAGCATGTGCATTGAAAAGCACTCGTGATCAGATGTGTCCTGCAGTGCTTGCCATCTTGTCCAATGGGCTGTGGCAAGTATTATAGCATGTCAAATTTTGAGTTAAAAAGCATGTGATAGTAAGTGGAATTTAGTTTGCATTGCCTTCATAAGCAATCTGAGGCTTTGTTACATTTATTGTGTTTTCATTAATTTTTCAAATGACTTAAGCCTATTTGAAGAGATCTCAAATCTTTCTGATGAACAGCATTAATCTGTCAAAAGTAATTCCAGGGGTAAATCCTCCCCCTTAAGGCGTAGTCATTGCTCACGGACTAGTCCACTTTTATTTTACCTTGTAATTCTCCATAATCATTCCTTTAAAATGAAATATTGTGAAGCTGCATACCCAGCGTGGGCCAGCGCCACATGTGGAAAGAGGAGAGGAGTTTCAGGTATGGAGAGATATATAGAGGACCTGACTAGGGTGTGAGCAAAGCTTGACCTATTCTCGGGGAAATAGGAATCCATCGGTTCTATAACACCTCCTACTGATTAGAAGGTAACAAATAAAACCTCAAGAAATGAAGGAGAGGAAACATGAAGTGTTACCCAGTGATCCTGGCGTCAGTCAGTAGTAGGGAAAATGCTGGAATGCGCTCTTTAGGAAGTTTGGCAACAGGGCACTTAGAAAGTTACAGCAAGATTACCACAGTCAGTGTGGCTCCATGCAAGGAAAGTTATGTTTGACAAATGTATGGAAATGGCAGTTGTGAACTACAATTTCTACATTTGTATTGAGAAGTAAACATTAATTAAACAAGTTAAACGACTGATTAAACATAAATAAAAACACACCTTCTATTTTTGTCCGACAGTTTCTTTATCAATTAATATCTAATTATCTTGTGAAAACTATTTTGGGGTTTTATCTTGGTTACAATTTCTTAAATTAATTGTGTATGATAGTCAGTTTCATACAGGAAAAATAACTCCTCCTTTGTGCTTTTGCTCTGAAACAAATATTATGGGGTTGATGGTTTGATGTAAAGATCAAAATTTAGTTTTTAAACAATTCTGGATGATGTGACTTGGTCTTGGTGTGTGATTTAAATTAGGTATTGTAATTCCTTAAGAATTTATACCTGAACATGCTGGAAATTCAGTTATTAGTTTTCAGGGAGTTATTGAGCACAATAACAGATTTGTAGGATTCCCCGTATGGGAAGATGTTATTGAATTATTTGTAATAAGATGAAAAGAGAAAAAAACAGACATGTTTTGGAAGATGAATAGGGCGAGGTGAGGCGTTTGGCCAGAAGGCAGGCAGTTGTAATAAGTGGCATGTAAGGAGTTAAAATGTGTGATGTACTGGTAGGGATAGTATAATGCTGGCAAATCTAAAGGTGACAGGTAGTAAAGAGAAACATTTTGGAACATCTGATTTATAAAATAGTAGTTACCAGATGGTGGCAAATCTAAGTAATTTAGTAACAGATGATGACAAATCTAAATTCGAGTCATTGTCGTATTTAAAAAATGGAAATTTGCAATGCTAAAAGTTCGCTCTCTATTGGAATTTCTAAATTTAGGAGGTGTAGCTACTTCTATATACTGGAGTATGATATGTTTTTAATAAAGTAATTTGTTTGTGCTTCTTGATCCTTAACTGAACATGCTGCACAACCTCTCCTCGTAAACCAGTGCATTTATTTTAGCAGAAGGAGATTGGCAACGTTGTCCCTACTGCAATCCAATGATGATCTGATTAAATGTTTTTTTTTTTAATGTAACCTCGTTTCATTCTCCACTTCTTTTGCTGTTAGACCATAAATTTGGACACATGGGATAAAAATTAGGATTTAACAGACCTAAGTTTTCCTAGTTATAGACATAGCTTATATGTAGAAATTATTGATATTTTTTGCATGCATTTAGGAATGTTGAAAGTTTCACATTGGAGAATTCAATTTTGAAAATAAAACAATACTCTGGATACTGCAAATCTAAAACAAAAATCAGAAATGTTGGAAATACTCACAGGTCAGGCGGCATCTTTGGGAAGAGAAACGGTCAATATTTCAGGTTGGAGATTTTGTCAACTGAAA
The DNA here is from genome assembly GCA_038087875.1 of Malacoraja senta. NCBI lineage: Eukaryota > Metazoa > Chordata > Chondrichthyes > Rajiformes > Rajidae > Malacoraja > Malacoraja senta. The sequence goes on from CM075985.1 coordinate 31,098,050, forward strand.
AGGTGAGAACAGAAGCTTTGGACAGTGGAGAAAAGGGATAACTCTGGGCACATCTGGATGACCATGGGGATCAGCTGTCACCACGGTTATATGGTCAATGAGTGGAAGATTTGGAGGCTGAGAACCTGGACAATAGAATGCGGGTGTTGTGAAATGCTGAGAAGACAAGCTCAGCAAGTTATTCCCAGAGAGAGAAAAACCCCACAAGCTGAGCCAATGTTACAGATGGATGATTGATACAGACCGAGATAAGAAGTTATCTGAAGTTTATGAATCCAATAATGTTTCCTCAAGGCTGCAATGTGCTGTTCCTCAAGCTTGCATTGAGCCACATTGGGGATTCTCCCTATATATTGTTTAAATCCAAAGATAGGCATAAAATGCTGGAGTAACTCAGCGGGTCAGGCAGCATCTCCAGAGAAAAGGACTAGGCGACATTTTGGGTCGAGATTTTTCTTCAGACCCGATGTTTAAATCCAAGACAGCTTTATCTTCAGCTTGTCAATTTCCAATGTATCTTATGTGGTTTTCTAGTTCTGGATTGAAATCAGGTTTCATGCAATTCAGTCTGTGTAATGCAAATAATGTTCCCTAGTTCATTACTCGCATTATATCCAATTTGTGTCATGAAAACACGCATTGCAGCAGAACTATCTGCACTACAGTTGGAAAGGCCATGAAATGAACCCGATCAGCTCTTGTTGCTTATTTGTGGATTCCTACATCAACCCCTTACTATTAAACAAGCCTGGACCACATTAGTTTGTTATTGGAAAGGTGATCAGCAGGGCCAAATCTCATGAGGGCTTTTTAGTAGGTAATACTTCTAATTGGTCTTTTTCCAGTATAAGATCTGTTACCATTTATTACCGTGGAAATCGCGTTTCTTTAATTTAATGTTTGTGATCATGAGAGTTCCAGAATCTTTTTATGTATACTTATGTAATGGAAGGTATATTTATTGAGGAGTTTGTTGGCCACTAAAATATCCTACCCACTTTTTTAATAATTATGAATTTACTGTTATATAGCCTCCGGAGACTAGCTGTTTTGTGTGCTTTTTTTAAGTTAATTTTCATTAACTACTTTTTAAAATCTGTTCCATTTGGAACCCAAAATCTTTTGTCACTTTTTTCTCTTTCACTCACTTTGGCTCACTGATTAAAATATCTCTTCATACAACAGATTTTTTATTCATGATGTTTACTCGCTTGGTTACTTTGTGGTGGATTTCATAAATCTGCAATGCCTCTAATTTGGACAAAATTGATCGCCCTTCTTCGGCGTGAGAATAAGTTCATTTTCTGTTCTTGATTAGACAGTGGACTCCACATTCTTGTAAATTAAAATAAAACAAGATCCCTTGACTGCTCTCCCATACGATAGTTTGTTTTTTTCCCATGAGTAGAATGAACGCAGAAATGTGTTTATTTAAATGTGCATTGAAAGTACAAATGAGCTGTTCTCTTTCCAGTAACAATATCCGAAAGTAAGTATAATGCATTATTAATCATTTTGCATATTACATCATGAAATGATCCTCATCCTTTGTTTAGACACAACAATAAATAAGGTGTTAGATAGATTGACACATCTATTTGGAGTAAACCAAATATTGTTCAGAATATAACTGATCTCAAAACTATTTTCATTAATGAATGAATTATTCATTGATTTGAATTGAGTAATTTTTTTTAAATTGTGAGGAAGCAATACATGCCAGAAACATTTAGTTTTATTTTGATTAATTGGAAGATACAGCATGGAAACGGGCCTTTAGGAATAGGAAGAAGAGGACTAGGAATACATTATTGTCACATGTGACTAAGCACAGTGAGATTCTTTGCTTGCATACACAATGTATACACCGGTGGCCATCGATCAACCGCTCCCGCAAGTATTATCTGATCCACTTTCTTGGCCACTCCCTACACATTAGGGGCAACTTATGGATCCAATTAATCTACAAACCTGCCGTCCTTTGGATGAGAGAGGAAACTGGAGGGAACCCAACCTCACAGGAAGAACATGCAAACTCCACACAGACAGCAGTTGAGGTCTGGATCGAACCCTGGTCTCTGGCACTGTGACGCAGCAGCTGTACATACTACTCTACTGAAGAAGGGTTTCGGCCCGAAACGTTACCTATTTCCTTCGCTCCATAGATGCTGCTGCACCCGCTGAGTTTCTCCAGCATTTTTGTGTACCTACTCTACTGTGCTGCCTTTTTGTTTTGTATTTTTTCTTCATTCTGGTGGCTTTTATTTTAATGCCTGTGGCTGAACGGATTATATAAACATTTAGTGTGGCATTTTGAAGTTGGTTTTTATTATCGCTTTCAAAAAACTTGTTTAAATATATGTGCTTTAATTTGGCTTAAATGTTTTTGAATCCAACAAAATGAAAAGAATTGGAGGGGCATTGCCAGCTTACTTCACTTGCAGTCTTTCTAAATAAAGATCATGGGTTATTCGATTTGATTTCAATGAAAAATTGCTCATGCGCGTTTGCTCTATAGTGTGGAGCCTCCCTTGGAGGTAGAAATGTCATCAATTCATACTTTAGCTGCAGACAGCTTGCTGTTACTTTTTGTAACTATTTTTGTTTTCTTGTGCAGGACATTATTTTATTGGTGAAGCAGGGTGGAGCAGTTGAAATGCAATCAGCTATCTTTAGGCTATTTTGACATTTAAATCCCCCTGCTTTCTTTTAAAGGGTTCATATGTGTATTTTTATAATACTGGAGAGATTTCAGCACGGAACATTAAAAATGTCATATCTCCACTGTTTCAAGTAGTTCGGTGTTAATTTTTTTAGGGATTGTTACTCAAATGTGCAAGCGATAGTAGCGATAAAGTCAAGTTAGGAATTAAATTAATTCCCCGATTCAACCAGTTTATATCTCAAAAATATCCATTTTTAGGACACCAAAAATGTGACAATGAAATAAAGAGACAATTTCTGCATTAATTTCATTATAATTCAAAACATTTTCAAGTTTGTTGCAGAGATGCATGTTTCACAGTAATAAGCAAAACCTTTGATGAATGTGCTCTGAATGGCCATATTTTAAAGAGTGTAACGGTGGTTATTCTTGATGTCCACCCTATTTTAGAGTAACCACCGTTACACCACAATGGTAAATTAAGACCAAAAACTTCCCAAGGAGATGGAAAATGTTCTAGTTTGAAGTCAATAGATAATGAAATTATGAGAACAAAGTAACCTTAATATCAAAATTCTGTAAAAGCTGCTTATTAGCGAATAAAAATTAGTTAATATTTTTGGTGTCCACCAGCACGCGCGTATCACCAGCATTTTGCAGTACCTAAATTTCCATCAAATTATGTACCTGCAGTCTCTTATTATGTATGGACAATTACTTCCATAAAGTTTATTCAAAACATGAGAAAGAAATTACAAAAAAATAAATACTGGAAGAAACAGAAGCTACTTTCATTTTGGTGTCCACCCTTGGACACTGTGTAACGCACGTAACGCACGTTTCAGTAGATAACAGGAATATTGCTCGTTTGGTCAAATACCATGTTTTTATAGCAAGAATGTACATTTGTATGTTGATAAACAGTAAAAGTGAAGAAATCAGCTATCATGCTTCAGAACAAAATGACTTTCTGAATTACATGAAATTTAATTTATGGTTGTTATGGTAGACACCAAGCAAAGTGTAAAAAAATGCATAGGAACACGTTAAACAAGGAATTTTGTTCATTAATGAAATGTTCTCAAACTTCATGAACTATCTCTCCCTGTCATGTACTGCCGCTGTGAGGGTTTTTGATTAATCCGAATCATGTTGAAATAATCTATTTGTGAACTTCAGTTTTGTGTATGATGTCACACTTTTTGTACCCAGTATTGTAAAAACACACATATGCATATCTGTCATATGTATAACATTAGAAACAAAAAGCTGGAGTAACTCAGCGAGTCAGACAGCATCTCTGGAGAAATGTAATAGGTGACGTTTTGGGTTGAGACCCTTCTAGATTTGGATGTAGCTACTCTCTAATGTTAAGAGCAATGCTTTTTGCTGCGTTCGTATGTGCTAACTGGAACTTCCAAAAAGATTAAAAACATGATTTTCAATTTTTTTTGAATTTTAGTTTTACTTTATTTATTCTATTTGCTCATTAGTTTATTAAATTGATTTGTCATAAAATCAAGGTGATTGGTTACAAAATCAAAACCGAATATGGGGGCTATATTGAAGAAAAAAATTGTCGGTAAATGTAGCTTGATTTTCAATTGATATGTGCACTGGCACCTTTTTGTCTAAAAAAAACACTTTTAAATGTAGCTTAAACATTCCACATTGGAGCATGACATTTTAAAATGTCAGTTTTCCCTGATGACATCAATCACAGTTGACAGTGCAAGTTGCTAAGTAGTTGAATAAAGGACCATTGAACCATTTTATAATTTTCACAAATTTTACACCAGTCCTAATTCCATGCCTTGAAACTGGATGAATAGTGAATTTGCTGAAATGATCCATTAATGCGCAAAGGAATTAGTGGGGCATATGTTGAATGAAATTGAAATAATACTTCATTAGTGTTCCAGTGTTGAGGCGAGCAAGACCAGCTTTCGTATCTTAAAGATCATGATGCCGTAAAATTAATTTTCTGACTCAATTGAAAAATAAACTGAGTGTGCAGAATAAGCGAGTTCGGTATTCTGACTGCTCATGCCCAGGTCATAGGTCACGAGCAAAAACAGTCTCGGTGGTGCTGCATTGTGTGCAGGCTTGCGTTTTGTCCGTGGTCGGGGTCGGGCCCGGCTCTCCATCGCTGCGGGTGCTGTTGAGTTGCTGCTGGGACGTCCCCTCTCCGGTGTCCAGTCCCTGTCCGGGGTGGCCCCAGGGCTGGCAGGGCGGCCCCGGACTTGCAGCTCTAGCTCGGCTCTGCCTGTCCCGCCGGGTTGGCTGGCAGCCCTCCACCTCCACCCCCCTCCCCTCAGTCCGACACCGAGATCCTGCTGAAGATGGGCCGCCGCCGGCCCTGCTCGAAGACGGGTGACTCGGAGCCGCTGCTGCTGGAGTCGTCCTGGTCGGAGAGAGAGTCTGCGGATGGTCTCCTGCCGGCCATGGGCAGGCCGGGCGCCCGCTGGAGCTGCTGTTGGTGGTGCTGGTGGCAGCAGCAACCTTCTCCCCCTCCCTTGCCCAGTCCCAACCCCAGAGTCCGGGCCAGATCCAACTCCAGGTCGGGGCTGAAGGCCGCCCTCAGCGCGGCCCAGTCGAGCGCTGCGCCGGAGGAGACTGAGCCCAGGCTGGCGCTCTGGCGCATGCGAGGCCTGGGCCCTCGCTCCTCCTCGGGGTTGTGGATGAAGTGGCAGTGGGTACTGTGGGGTCAGAAGCCGGCGGTGTGCAAGGTACGGCTTGTACTTGTGGTGGCGGCTGAGGGAGCACAGCTCGGCCGAGCCGTGGGCGATCTGGCACTTGTCGCCATAGCGGCCCATCGTGGAACGGGTTCCTCTGGAGTTGGAGCAGGGTTGAGCTGGAGTTAGCGCTTCTCCGCGCTGGCTGTGGGCCTGGGGCCGCTGGTGTCATTGGTCCGGGCTGTCAGTTGGCCCGGCGGGAGAGGCGGAGGTGAGCTGGGGTTTGCGCTTCTCCGCGCTGGCCGTGGGTCTAGGGGCCAGTGTCCCGTAGGTCTGGACGTATCCGACCGGGGGATGGGACACTCGAGGGGGACCGGGGACAGTCAAGTGGCAGTTCGGCGTCGGGGACATGGTTTCGATCCTGGCTGCGGATGAGACGCAGTTCTGTGTGCGTGCAGCTGCCGAGAGCCGGTCCAATACCCCCTCCCCCCTCCCCCCCCGGTCTCCCACTCGGATCAGCCCTCTCGAAAAAAGACCAAAAAATCGGATCCAAATCGGATACTCACTGAATCTACAGCGCTTCGTCCGATTTTTATTTATAGCGTTTGACCTTTGACAAATTCCATGATTCCTTGCGTTTTACGGAATACTGAACTCGCTTATTAAACCTGTCATTGTACACAAAGATTCACTTTTATATGTAGCAAGGTGTTTACGCAAGTCTGACATTCTGGAATTTGGTATAATTTGCTTAGAATTGTATATATGTAATTGTAGGAAATATTTTTAGAGACAATAGGTGCAGGAGTAGGCCATTCGGCCCTTCGAGTCAGCACTGCCATTCACTGTATCATGGCTGATCATCCACATTCAGTACCACATTCCTGCCTTCTCACCATATCCCCTGACTCCGCTATCTTTAAGAGCTCTATCTAACTCTCTCTTGAAAGCATCCAGAGAATTGGCCTCCACTGCCTTCTGAGGCAGAGAATTCCACAGATTCACAATTCTCTGGGTGAAAACGTTTTTCCTCATCTCCGTTCTAAATGGCCTACACCTTATTCTTAAACTGTGACCTCTGGTTCTGGACTCCCCCAACATCGGGAACATGTTTCCTGCCTCTAGTGTGTCCAATCCCTTAATAAATCTTATGTTTCAATAAGATTTCCTCTCATCCTTCTAAATTCCAGAGTATACAAGCCCAGCCGCTGCATTCTATCAACATATGACAGTCCCGCCATCCCGGGAATTAACCTCGTGAACCTACACTGCACCAAAGATACTAGAGGAGCAAGATAGACTACTCCTACGAAATCCAATGGACTGACGTGTAGTACGGATCGGAACGTAACGGAACGTCACTTCCGCCATTTTAGGAATAAGACCCCGATCCCTGTTATGCCTCTCGCAGTTTAATCCACGTCAGTCCATTGAATTTTGCAGTTTATATTGGTCTATTTTAGCCTTCTTTGATAGACCATTATGATCTTTGTTTATGATAAATAAGGTGCTTCTTTAAAAAAAAAATATATAAAGGGAAACTGCGTATAAAATAAGCGGCAATGCGCAATGAAAGGTCTCTGGACCATATGCATTATTATCTTTGGTTTAATCAGTATTGTGGGGGAACGGTATGCGTGTGGTTCTGTGGGTGAGAGGCAAGATAGAGATAATAGATTTCAAAGTTCCTCATGGATCATAAGCAACACTGATTTAAAGCAATTCATGATGTACATGAGCCATTTTCATGATGTACATAAGCCATAAAGGCAATTATATTTGCCTTTATTTTTTTTGCCTATAAGATATAAGGGACATAAGCCATAAAGGCAAATATAGTTTCCAATATTTGTATATAATAAACACGTATTATATATATATGATACATACATGTATATAAATGTGATATTGATGTATATAATTATATAACACATACATATTTCTCTAGTTTCTTATATATATACACACACATATATTCAATATATATATATATATGATGTGTATATATGTGTGATATATGTATGTAAATATATAAAACACACACATATATGTATTTCTCTAGTTTCTTTCTTGTGCTCTCCTCTTTATGTGTTGAACCTTTTTCTTTCTTTCATTCAACCTCTTTCCAAAATCCTAATATAGTGAATAAAATAATGAACACATGCCAAGGTATTCTTTCATTCTATATTAGTGTTAAGAAATGTAGTGTATACATACCTACATTGATGCAGAAGTGCGAGCTTTAGACATGAATACTGTGCATTGCTACCATAGTTTAGTTTTTAATTTAACATATAATTGAGGAAAATCTGACATATATTTGAGGGAAATGAGTCACCGTATTTCCCGGCAATGAAGACGCACCATCATTTAAGTTGCTAATTTTTATTTAAAAGGATGGCAGGACAGGATCGAGGGTTTGGTTTAGTCCAGGGGTCCGCAGCCCTTTTTGCATAGGGGCCAGGACCCTCCAGGACTAGCTGCAGTTCCCAGGTCACCTGTGAGCCTCGGGTCTAGCTGCGGTTCCGCTGTCCGGTCCCGGCGGCCGCTCGCAGCTACCCGAGCTCTGAGTGAGTTTTTAAATGTGAATATCTCATTACTAAACATTTGTGGTTTAGCAGTATATTGCATCAATCCACTCAATTTTAAATCATTCTACAACAAAATTCATAAACAAGGATAACACTTTTTATTTCTGTCATTTATGGTAAGATTTACATAATTTATTGTTTTATGTGTGAGATATACAGGGTGTTCAGAACAAAGACGGCAGTTCTTTGACAAGTACTCCTATAGTTCGCTATAGGAGATCTTATCAACGAGTATTCTGGACCCACTGTCAACATCTGAAATTACAGTAAAATATCATATAGAATTAACTTATAAGAACAAATCTGATTATAACTACCTAACTGCAGAATGGATGATATGTCACTTAAATGCAATTGTTTTCAAGGGTGGGGAGGGACGTATATTGAAGATGCATTTTTCTCTAATAGGTCAATTTATGCCTACTGAATAAATTCTGTATTCATGCCTACTATATTCTGTTGTGCTGAAGCAAAGCAAGAATTTCATTGTCCTATCTGGGACACATGACAATAAACGCTCTTGACTTGACTTGACTTGATTTATCTTAAATGTAGAAGAGCTTACAATAGCATGCATGCCTTACAACAAGAACAAAACCAAAAATGTACAGCAGTGTAAAAATTGATACCTTTATTATTGTTTAAGAAGGAACTGCAGATGCTGGAAATTCAAAGGTAGACAAAAATGCAGGAGAAATTCTCCAGTATTTTTGTCTACCTTCATTATTGTGCTAAGTCTAGATCTATAAAAGAAGACTTTCAATGGTTTATAAAAGAAGACTTTCTATAACTTGCTCATGTACCAAAAAATGTCATATAATATAATACAGTATCAGGATCATAAGAATAGAATTATATATGTTACAGTCATCATACATTGGGAAGGAAATTAAGGCTTTAATGTGTGCTCCTCGTGGCATGTCGTTGTTCACTATAACTCCATTTATCATGTATTTCAAACACCATTGATCCATGTACATTGTGTATATTTAACACCATTTATCATGTATTTTAAACACCACTGATCCGTGTACATTGTGTATATTTAATACCATTTATCATGTATTTTACACACCATTGATCCGTGTACATTGTGTATATTTAACACACTAATCCTGTATTTTAAACACTATTTCAAACCGGCTTAAACACAAGCCGATTCGGGACCTCCACTGCTGGGATGTCCCGAATCGGCCGCCTCCTACCGGAGACCGGGGCTTCATGATGTTATAGGCCGCGGGCCGGCGGTCGGAGCTTTTCTCCCGCGAGGAATCCCAGACTCCGCGAGGGAAAGTGCACGCTGTCCCCGCGACTAGAAGCTCCGCACACCGCGGCTTCAGGGTGTTATAGTCCGCGGGCCAGCGATCAGAGCAATTCTGCTGGCGACCCCCTGCTCCGCGATCTAAGCTATAGGAAGAGAGGATGCAGGCCTCAAGACAGAAAGTTATAATTGTTTTCTTACCTTTCGTCTTTAGTGGGGAACCTGAAGAAAGACTGCTATAAAGTGCTCGAATCGCTTACATTGGCGATTCGAGCACTATAGCAGAACGGCTCGCTACGCTGGTAGATGTGGACGCCATGACGGAAATCCATTAAAAAAAACCCTCATATATTCGATTCCCAAAAAGGCGCGAATAAAAATACCCATGAGCCCATGACCGTACTACGTCTTTTTCGTCAAGTGATTTATCTTGCTCCTCTAGTATCTTTGCACTGCACTCCCTCAATAGCAAGAATGTCCTTCATCAAATTTGGAGACCAAAACGGCACACAATACTCCAGGTGTGGTTTCACTAGGGCCCTGTACAACTGCAGAAGGACCTCTTTGCTCCTATACTCAACTCCTCTTGTTATGAAGGCCAACATGCCATTAGCTTTCTTCACTGCCTACTGTACCTGCATGCCTACTGTACCTTTCAGTGACTGATGAACAAGGACCCCCAGATCTTGTTGTACTTCCCCTTTTACCAACTTGACACCATTCAGGTAATAATCTGCCTTCCTGCTTTTGCCACCAAAGTGGATAACCTCACATTTATCTACATTAAACTGCATCTGCCATGCATCTGCCCACTCACCCAACCTGTCCAAGTCACCCTGCATCCTCAGAGCATCCTCCTCAAAGCTTTGTGCTCATCTGGAAATTTGCTAATGTTACTTTTAATCCCTTCATCTAAATCATTAATGTATATTGTAAATAGCTGCGGTCCCAGCACCGAGCCTTGCGGTAAACCACTAGTCACTGCCTGCCATTCTGAAAGGGACCCGTTAATCCTTACTCTTTGTTTCCTGTTTGCCAACCAATTTTCTATCCATGTAAGTATCCTACCCCCAATACCATGTACTCTAATTTTGCCCACTAATCTCCTATGTGGGACCTTATCATATGCTTTCTGAAAGTCCAGGTACACTACATCCACTGGCTCTCCCTTGTCTGTTTTCCTAGTTACAACCTCAAAAAATTTCAGAAGATTAGTCAAGCATGATTTCCCCTTCGTAAATCCATGCTGACTCTGACCGATCCTGTTATTGCTCTCCAAATGTGCCACTGATTCATCATTTATAATTGATTCTAGCATCCTCCCCACCACCGATGTCAGGCTAACTGGTCCATAATTCCCTGTTTTTTCTCTCCTGCCTTTCTTAAAAAGTGGGATAACATTAGCTACCCTCCAATCCACAGGATCTGATCCTGATTCTATAGAACATTGGAAAATGATCACCAATGCGTCCATGATTTCTATAGCCACTTCCTTAAGTACCCTGGGATGCAGACCATCAGGCCCTGGGGATTTATCAGTCTTCAGTCCCATCAGTCTACCCAACACCATTTCCTGCCAAATGTGAATTTCCTTCAGTTCCTCCGTCACCCTAGATCCTCTGGCCACTAGTACATAAGGTCTAGTACATGATGTCAAAATTAAAAATAATTAATCAAACTCTGTTTTTACTGGTGGGAGTTTATGTGGAGTGTCGGCATTAAGAAGCATAAGATTGCAAGCTGCAAATTAGAGGTGCATATATTTCTGCGCAGTCTGAAATTATCTGAGCTAAAAAAAAAGTATTAAGATACTTAAGTTGCTTGCTATCATGCAGCTTATTGATACATGGCTGTGAATCCTTTAGAAATGGCAGCCCAAGCACAAGAATAGTTGGACAAGCCAGGTAGGAATGTGAGGGACCTGTTGATATAAATTAGGAAATTCAATTAAAAGATATGACAAGTAAAGAAACAAAATGTGTCACTTGGTTCTCCTCCTCAAGATCGGGCAATCTTTGTCCCTCAAAGTGGGGATGTATGGAGGGATTGAGGGGAAGAAATGTTGCATTGCTTAGACATTTAGAGTGAAGGGGACATCAGAAATGGGATGAAACTGGCACTTTGAAAGGACACTGGGAGAGGATGGAGCTAGCACTGTTCTTGACATGTGGAAATGGATGGAACCGCAAGCTGCTGAAGCAGCAGAAGCTGGAAGGAACTCACACACCGTTTGAGCATGGGAAATAGAACAAATTAGCACACTGCTTCTCTATCTAGACAGGGTATTGGAAGGAGAAGGAAGGAGTGTTTTTCCTGAGTGTTAGGAGGGGCAGCGTTAAATGCACTTCCTGGACATCAAGAGGAGGAAGGGTTCATTTTGGAGATCATTGATCTAAGTTGTCAAGTTCTAATAAACCTGGGCATGCTTGTTAACAGTGTGATAACCATATTTAGAAATCACGTTTTCCTGAAGTCATTTTCCAAGTTAAAGTCATCATGGAAACCAGCTCTTCGGCATATCCATGGCTCTTTGGTCCATGCTGACATCCCACGTCCCATTTGCCTACCTTTGTCCCTCCAAACCTTTCCTCTTCATGTACCTGTCCAATTGCATTTTAAATGTTGTTATTGTGCCTGCCTGAACTATTTCCTCCGGCAGCTCATTCTATATTCCCACCCCCCACTGTGTGGAAACGTTTCTCCTCGGATTCCTATTAAATCTCTCACCTTAGATTGTCCTCTAATTCTGGATTCCCCTCACCTGGGAAAAAGACTGTACATTCATCCTCTCTATTCCCCCTCATGATTTTATGCACCACATTAATGAGGAAGATTAAAATGTTTTTTTTTAATTATTTGCAACTTAAAATGAATCGTGTTAACTTCATTTTAAAGATTTGCATTTCATTGGAGGAGAAAAGTTTGTTTCTCTGCATAAATTTTCCAAAAAAAACCCCCACATTGAGTGTCTTGATGTTAAATATTATGAGATTTTTCTTGATATTGTTGCGCAGGGAAGGAAGGGGGAAGGGGGAAGAAAACATCTTGACAATCAACAGGCATTTTTGAGACTAAAAGATTTTTTTAAATGAGTTGAATTCTTCTCATCTATTTGTCATGCAAATGGTTCTCAGGCCAATTGAATTATTTATTATTCATTTTTATTTCTACAAAAAGCTGTAGTCACAATTAATGGGTTAGTTTATTCTACAAAGGCTATCTCTGGCTATGGGAGTTACTGGAGAAGATTTTCTGTAGTATAAATGAATAATTCTGATAGCAAATCTGAATCATATTACCATCAAATGTATTCAAAGCAAAATGGTAGTAGAGAGTAACATTGAATATTGTAGAATGTGTGGCCATATAGAAACACAACTGACAGAAATGCTGTTAAATGAGATTCACCGTCCCTTCAGTTTAAAATGCAGTCTTGTAATGATTAAATCCGATTAAATTGGATTAGCCATTTTACACTAAGGATAGGAAAGATTGCAGGATATGGGCCAAACAGGACCAGCTTATTACACCAACTTGCTTGGGGCAAGGTGGGCTGAAGGGCCTGTTCCTGCTGTAAACCTCTGGCTCCATGACTTTAAGGAAGTTAACTTAAGGGCCTGTCCCACGAGCATGCGACTGCATGCGGCAAGCGCGACCAAACCGGAAGCGGGGGCCGCGCGGAGGTCGAGTGATCCCCGTACAGGGCCGGTCCCACCAGCATGCGACTGCATGCAGTGAGCGCGACCAAACCGGAAGCGGGGGCCGCGCGGAAATCGAGTGAGTGACGTGAAGTTCGAGCGAAGTCCGCGGGAAGTTCGCGCGTGACGTACGGCATCGAGACGCTGCGCACGCCCGTCGAGGCTGTGTGTACGCTGTTGAGGCGGCTGCGGGCCGGCAGGCCGTTGCTGCGCAGAATTTTTGAACAGTGTCAGTTTTTCGGAGCCCCGCGCGATGTCGGGACCAGCGCCGCACAACTCCATACGGCTCTGGCGATCGAAGTGGGACCGGCCCCGCGAGGCCGTAAGGCTCAAGCGACCACGTTAGGTCGCGCTTGCCGCATGCAGTCGCACATGCTCGTGGGACAGGCCCTTTAGGCTGCTAAATGCAGTGAATTTTAGTGGGTAATTGTCAAAAATATTTAACTGCAGTTTAACAGTCAGAGGATTTTTGTGTTTTGAGGACAGATTAGAAAAATATGCACTTGAAACCTATCCTTTGAAAAAATATTTTTCATGCTGTTTTGAACGGGCATAACATGTTATGATAGGCTAATGGAAACCAACATGAATAATGTGCGAAGTGAGCTCAGAATCTACTAAATTAGAAAACCAAATGCTTCTTCTGGCTTGTACTCCTTTGGAGTTTGCTTTACTGCAGCATTTTAATCATGCATTGTCTTTCCGCTGAAGATAGACACAAAAAGCTGGAGTAACAGCAGGACAGGCAGCATCTCTCCGGAGAGAAGGAACTGGTGACATTGCAGGCAAGACTCTTCTTCAGTTGCGGACTGGATAACACGCAATAAAAGCTCTTCACTGTATCTCGATTCACGTGACAATGAACTAAACTGTTTATTGGTCACTCCACATTTTCAACATTTTGCTTTGGGACACTTTATATCAGGAAGTATCTTGAGATCAGTTATTACTTGAAAATTAGTAGCTATTACCCATTTTACTGGCAACTGTGCATGCTCAAAAGCATTTCGTAGAATACAGTTTAGTTTTTGTGAAATTACAGCAGCAGTATTTCTATTCAAAATATGGCAATAAAGCAATGGTGAACATCTATTAAAATTACAGGTACACAAAAATGCTGGAGAAACTCAGCGGGTGCAGCAGCATCTATGGTGCGAAGGAAACAGGCAACGTTTCGGGCCGAAACCCTTCTTCAGACTGATAGGGGGTGGGGAGAAGAAAGGAAAAAAGGCGGAGGAGGAGCCCGAGGGCTGGGGGAGGGGAGAACCAGAGGGCTGATGAAGGGGAGGGGACAGCAAGGGCTAGCAGAATTGGGAGAATTCAATGTTCAAGCCCCCAGGATGCAGACTGCCCAAGCGGAATATGAGGTGCATTTCCTCCAATTTCCGGTGTTGCTCGCTGTGGCCATGGAGGAGACCCAGGACAGAGAGGTCAGATACGGAATGGGAGGGGGAGTTGAAGTGCTGAGCCACCGGGAGGTCAAGTTGGTTATTGCGGACCAACCGGAGGTGTTCGGCGAAACGATCGCCAAGCCTCCGCTTGGTCTCACCGATGTAGATCAGCTGGCATCTAGAGCAGCGGATGCAATAGATGAGGTTGGAGGAGATGCAGGTGAACCTCTGTCGCACCTGGAACAACTGCTTAGGTCCTTGAATGGAGTCGAGGGGGGAGGTGAAGGGACAAGTGTTGCATCTCTTGCGGTTGCAAGGGAAAGTACCCGGGGAGGGGGTGGTACGGGAGGGAAGGGAAGAATTGACAAGGGAGTTACGGAGGGAGCGGTCTTTGCGGAAGGCAGACATGGGGGGAGATGGGAAGATGTGGCGAGTGGTGGGGTCACGTTGGAGGTGGCGAAACTGACGGAGGATCACTTGTTGTATGTGACGGCTGGTGGGGTGAAAGGTGAGGACTAGGGGGACTCTGCCCTTGTTGTGAGTGGGGGGATGGGGAGAGAGAGCAGTGTTGCGGGGTATGGCAGAGACCCTGGTGCGAGCCTCATCTATGGTGGAGGAGGGGAACCCCCGTTCACTGAAAAATGAGGACATTTCGGATGCCCTGGTGTGGAACGCCTTATCCTGGGAGCAGATGCGGCGTATTAAAATTACAGTGTGTATTCACAAAAGATATCACGCAGCTGGTTCAGACATGTTTCTAACGGAGGAGGCGCTGTCTTGAACGGCTGCCTGTCCTGCAGCTGTCCGTCTTTTTCCCTTCTTTTTTTAAATTATTTTTGGTACGTTTAGTGTGTAGTCAGGGGGGCCTAATCTTTTTATGTGTGGGGGGTGGTGGGGGGGAAGGGGGAAACTGCTTTTTGAGTCCCTACCTGGTCGGAGGGGTTGCCTTCCTCCGAGCAGCGCCTTCGATCTGTCCTTGCGGCCTACCAGCGGGTCCTGGAGCGGCGTTTCCCTGGGGGACCTGGCCAGAACACCGGCTTTGGCGGCGGCGCAGAACATCGGCTTTGGCGGCGGTGCAGCGCTGGAGCGCTGTCGTGGAGCGGGCGATGCCTTTCCTGGGTCGCCGCGCTGGGACTCCAGTATGCTGGGACCGCCGATGGGAACATCGTTGAGCCGCGGTTCTGTGGAGCGGCCCAGCTGCGACGCTGAACGTTACATCTCGGAGCCTGGGCGAGAATATCGGGCGCCGTGGCGGGACTGTGGAGGCCTCAGTGGGCCCGACTCTGGGTGGACAAGAGGATGGGGACTGGACTTTGTGCCTTCCCCCACAGTGGGAACCATTGTGGGGGGATGTTTTTGTGTTGAACTTCTTTTTGAACACTATTTTGTATTTTTATTAGTGTGCTGCAAGGACATCTGAATTTCCCCTGAATAAGGGGATTAATAAAGTCTTATCTTATCTTATCTTATCTTATCTTTCATTGATACAGCAGAACGGTCATATATTGGTGGGTGTGGGGCACAAGTACCACTAGTGACAATGTCATGTCTCAAAAAATATTTTTAATTGAACAAAACACAAAGTGCTGGAGTAACTCAGCAGGCCAGGCAGCATCTCGGGAGGATATGGATAGGCATTGTTTTGGGTCATTACCCTTTTTCAGCCTATCGATGTCCTCCAGAGATGCTGCCTGACCTACTGTTACTCCAGCACATTGCCATTTGCTCAAGATTTCACCGTCTGCAATCCCTTGTGTCTCCTTTTTAATTGAAGTTAAATTGCAAATACAGTTCCCAGCTCATGGAAAATGGCACTTACTTCTACTTAACCTGTTAAATAATCTGAATAAGATGGCCTTTGTTTCACTCCAACAAAAATAAATGTCTGATAGATTGTAAGGGGAAACCTGCATTCTAAGAGAACTTGTGTGAAAATATTAGCCGTCCTGAAATGATTTAAATCAGCACTGAAGTTTATAATTGTGATGTTGTTGTTATTTTAATCAGTAGTAATTTCATTGAAGAAATTGATGTATGGAAGAATATTCCTATTTTAAATCTCATTATTGATAATTACTTTCCCGAGTAGTTGCATTTATGCAATTTGTAGAAAATGGCATTTCAACCTAATGGGCATCCTGGGTGAAGAACCAAATGTTACACTTGAGTATTGACGAGGTTTAGATTATGATGAAAAATATTTTAATATATCGCACTGCCTTAAATATGATGCAACAGCTACTAAAGACAAATGCATTTTTTTACATTTGAACGTTGAACAGGTTGCTGCTATTTCATTTGTTCTCTATAGATTAATCTGTTATACATGTTCTAAAAAGTTTCACAAGTTCAGGTTTTAAGCAAGGTGAACTAGTGGAGTGCTCTAAGCAAGTATAGGGCTAGGGGCAATTGTAATGCAGGACCCATTCCTTCCTGAGTTGCTCTGAATGACCATAAATTGTAACATTAATTATATTAAGATTAATTAGATGGATTTGAATGTTCACTCGGGGCACCTTCAGAGTTTATGGTACAAAATGAAGGTACCTTTTACACTTGCATATAGTTTGCATATTCTACATGAAAATGTCCTATTGTAAGAAAAATAAATGCCATTAAATAGTCTTAAAATGTACCGCAGTAATTTCAAATCATGCATGCACTGAATGAATGTCCAATTGCAATATTTTTTATCATGGGTTAGGATTATTAATAATTAATTTGCAGCAGGTTTTGTTATGGAATTATACTCTTTTTTCTTAATGCCTTGTAGCTATTGTCTAAAATTTCAATCCACATTTTTGATTTTTACAAGATTTTTGTCGTCTTCGGATTTTTCTTTTGGGCTTTCAGAATATCCAAATAGGAATTCTGGGTCCATTGCTATGTAATTAGTTCCGACATTCTATTAGAAATTTTCTTTTACATTAGGTCAGCAGAAGGTTAGGAAATTGATTAAAATGTTTAAGTTATTTGACATCAAATCAGCTTACCAAAATTGTTCACTATATTTTATAACTAAAATGAGATTAGGTCTAATTGAATTTTCATGAAATTTCGGTGAAACTGATATCTTGATTCCATTGAAGTATTCTATAAACACAATGCAGTTTGAATATGTTGGAAATATCATGATTACATATCAAAAATTCTTAAATAGAGGTTGAGTAAAGTCAAGCAAGCAGTGGATCCATAAATAGAACGTATTTCTCATGTCATGGATCATCCTTGGGTGACTGAGGAGTGATCTTATAGAGGTGTATAGAATCATGAGGGGAATAGACAGGGTTAATGCCCCTTTTCCCCCAGGGTAGGGGGATTTAAAGCTGGAGGGCATAGGTTAAGATGAGAAGGGAAAGGCGGGGATAGGAGCCTGAGGAGCAACTTTTTCCGCACAGGGTATTGTTATGTGGAACAAGCTACCAGAGGAGATAGTGTTAAATGCCAGCTGATGCCGATCTAGATGCCAGCTGATCTACATCGGTGAGACCAAGCGAAGGCTTGGCGATCGTTTTGCCGAACACCTCCGGTCGGTCCGCAATAACCAACCTGACCTCCCGGTGGCTCAGCACTTCAACTCCCCCTCCCATTCCGTATCTGACCTCTCTGTCCTGGGTCTCCTCCATGGCCACAGCGAGCAACACCGTAAATTGGAGGAAATGCACCTCATATTCCGCTTGGGTAGTCTACATCCTGGGGGCTTGAACATTGAATTCTCCTAATTCTGCTAGCTCTTGCTGTCCCCTCCCCTTCATCAGCCATCTGGTTGTCTCCTCCCCTCCCCCAGCCCTCGGGCTCCTCCTCTGCCTTTTTCCTTTTTTCCTTTCTTCTCCCCACCCCCTATCAGTCTGAAGAAGGGTTTCGGCCCGAAACGTTACCTATTTCCTTCGCTCCATAGATGCTGCTGCACCCGCTGAGTTTCTCCAGCATTTTTGTGTGCCAGAGGAGATAGTTGAGGCAGGTACAATATCAATATTGAAAAGTTATTTGCACAAGTATTTGGATCGAAAGGGTTTTGAGTGATATGCTCAGATGCTTAGATGGAGGGGTGGAGGGGTGGTGGGGACAGTAGGGAGTATCTTTCTCTGCGAAGACGAGTAGGGTGGAAAGGCTTGTTTTGGGCTCCCTGAAAACCAGTTAGGAAGTTCCAGCTTTATAAAGGTTTAGTTATGGGCCTGTCCCACTTAGGCGATTTCCAGGATGATGTAGGTTGTCGCCGGGTGACGTTGGTTGTCGCCGGTGCTGACTTTGGTGAATTCCATTGGCGACTACCTACGTCAAACGGCGACAGGTACCGGTGACTGAATTGTCTTAAGTTGTCTTCAGTTGTCGCCGACAAGGTCGTAGTTTGTCGTAGCTTGCAGACGTAGGTTGTCGTAGGTGGACGTCCTAATAGTTCGCCGGTTGTAGGTAGCTTGCCATAGCTTGACGTCGACTAGGTGGTAGGTTATCGTAGACATTGTCGTAGATATTGTCGTAGTGGGGTCCTTTCGCCGGTTTTCTCAATTTATCAATGTTTTTACACAGAGAATGGTAGGTGCCTAGAACACGCTGCCAAAGGTGGTGGTGGAAGATGATACATTAGTGGCCATTAAGAGGCTTTTAGTTATACACATTACTGTGCAGGAATGAAATGCTATGGATCACAAGCAGGCAGAAAGGGCTAGTTTAATTTAGCATCATGTTTGGCACAAAGCTGAAAGGCCAATTCCTGTGCTGCACTGTGAAAAAACAAACTGCACACGCTGATTTAAACTGAAGATAGACACAAAAAGCTGGAGTAATGTCCGAAGAAGGCTCTCGACCCGAAACGTCATCCATTCCTTTTCTCCAGAGATGCTGCCTGTCCCGCTGAGTTACTCCAGTTTTTTGTGTCTATCTCCAGTGCTGTACTATTCTATGTTAAATTCTGACTTTTTGTTCATCAGCAAATTTAATCATCATTGATGGTCATACCAACTGAACCATCCTACCACAACTAGAGAACAGTCCTGAACTACTATGTACCACATTGGAGACTTCCGGACTATCTTTGATCGGACTTTACTGGCTGTATCTTGCACTCAACATTATTCCCTTATGTCAGGGTTAATGCCCCTTTTCCCCCAGGGTAGGGGGATTTAAAGCTGCTATGACTGTATGGCAAATCAAATTCCTCGTATGTTGCAAGACATACTTGGTTAATAAAGTATGATTATGATTATGTATTTGCACACTGTGAACAGCTCGATTGTAATCATACATTGTCTTTCTGCTGACTGGTTAGCATGCAACAAAACTTTTCACCGAACCTCGGTACACATGACAATAAACTAAACTAAACTTACTGCTGAGCTCAGGAAGTCTCCCCTCCCCCCTTTTTCACCTCTTGGCTTCACTTTCCCCCTTTGGGGCATTGCTTACAATTTACATTTATTCATCTAGCCTTTGGTTATCTGCTTTAATGTCTCTTTTGTCTAAGTTCCAATTGTTTTTGTTTGAAGCACCATAATAAAAGTACTAATGAAAAGAAGCTTATTGTATCCTGCATTCACTCGGTAGAGCTCAAATCTACCCATATTTCCCTTTGTCAAGATTCCAGAGTTAAGCCGTTAATCCTTGCTGCTGTGCACTTCCGTTATTTAATGATGTAGTCTGTTTTCTGAATGTACAGTGTCCTTGGAACGAACATATACACCATTTGTAACATGTGTTTGATAGCAAGGCTAAACAATTCAAACGACTTTAGCAGCAATGAATACTTAAGAAAAAATGTATAAGTGCAAATGTATGTTGAGTTGTACTAATAGATCTGATTATGCTAGTCTTACCTCCTAATGAAGCCAGTGTGCAAAACACAAAGTGCCGGAGTAACTCAGCCAGTCAGACAGCATCTGTGGAGGGAATGGATGGACAACGTGTCAGTTTGAAGAATGGTCCCAACCCAAAGCGTCGTCCATTCAAGCAAGTGAATAACTAGACAATGTTTTGGGTTGGTACCCTTCTTTAGAATAATTGTAGTGGGGGTGGGGGGGAAGCTGGAAGAGAAGTGGGGGCTGGACAAAGGAGGAGGGGGGGGGGGAGAACAAATCAGCATTCAATATTTGAAGTAATCATCGTGTATAACATGTTTTCATGGCCTAAATGGTGACTCAATTAACGGAGATGTCTTGCTTGTCTTCCTATGAATTTGTTTTCCCAAATACTAGCCTCCAATTAATCTTTGAGGCTAACTGTAGTTCCAGTCTTGAAGGTACCTTGCTTAATAGGAGAACATCTATATTTCCCTTCATCTTGTGAAGACTAGTGTGAAATTTTGCAGATCATCTTGGCATTTTAGATGTTGCATTAACTTAATAAATATTGATGGTGATTTATATCGTTCAAGTTCGCATTTATTGTCACTTAACCAATTAAGTTACAGTCAAATTTGAGTTACCATACAGCCATACTAAGTGAAAAGAACACAACACACACATAAAATAAAATTTAACATAAACATCCACCACAGTGGAATCAACATTCCTCACTTTGATGGAAGGCAATAAAGTTCAGTCATCTTCCTTTGTTCACCCGTGGTCGGGGCCTTTGAACCCTCCGCAGTTCGCCGCTACAGACGGTCCGATGTTCAGGCCCCCTTCGTCGGGATGATCGAAACGCCGACGTTGGGACGGATCGGAACACTCCGGGGCAAGGAGATCCCGAGTTGGCCGCTTCTTACCGGAGACGGCGGGCTTCACGGTGTTAAGTCCACAGGCCCCGCGGTCGGAGCACTTCTTCTCGCGATCCTCGGCAAAGGATCCCCAGCTCCGTGATGTTAAAGTCTGCTCCGCGCCTGCGCCTTGAAGCTCCTTTTATTCCGGTCTCCAGCAAAGACTGCACCAATCCAGTTGTTAGGCCACGGGGGGGGGGGGGGGGCAGAGATGAGACAGTGAGAAAATCGCATCTCCATCGAGGTAAGTGGTTGAAAAAAAGTTTCCCCCTATTTCCCCCCCACCCCCCTCCCCCCACATAAACTAACCTAGAAACATTGAAACACATATTTAAAACATACTTAAAATAATAAAAACCGAGAAGGGACGTGACAGACTGCTGATGAGGGACCCATTGCTGGCGCCACCTGGTGGATCTTTGTCAGAGCTTAGGCCACGAAATAGATACTGGATGACTGGTCAATGTAGGTCAGAATTTCCTCTCTGCTGGTGCTTCCGTTTTGTTACAAACCTACAGTCTATGAGTCATTGAGCATCTACCTGGTTCATACTTTCTGAACAGTAATAGAAAACTATTCATGCAAGTTTCGCACAGCATACCCGTACCTGCAAGAGATCTTCGATGCCATAAAAGAGGAAAGAGAAAGGCTTTAACCTTCTTTAAAAAAAATGAATTTAATATTTATCAGAACCTCTAGCTCTAAGTTCTAAATTAAAAATCAGGACTGATATTCCTTTAACTCTCTCAATATCTCTTTCTGAGCCGCTAAACATTATAATCCGGCATTTAGCTGCCTACAACCAAATCCGATTGTTGTGCAAAGTGGTGAGAAATATAGTTTTAATCTCCAAGTTAGTTTTGATAGAAATACATTTACTTACACAAAGATGTCCCATGATCTATGTATTGTTGTTTGGAAACAATTCAGAGAGTCTAACCCACCTTGAAGTATATTATTGTTGAAACATAATGAACTGCAAATGCTGGAATCTTGAGCAAAAATCAAAGTGCTGGAGGAATGCAGCAAGTTGTGTGGAGGGAAATGGAGAGATGATATTTCAGGTCGGGACCCTTCTCGAGTCTGAAAAAGGGTCCTGACCCAGATTATTGTTGAATTGGGTGGGACTCATTTGTCCCTGTTCAGGCCTTGGAGTTGGATGCAAAAAGTGAATAGGATTGAAAGGCTTAACGCAGTTTGCTCATTCCCCCCATTGTTTTATTTTGTTGGTCAATATTTCAAGAATATTCTGCCAACTTACTTTCACTCTTGGAGTCAAGTCAAGTCAAGAGTGTTTTATCGTCATATGTCCCGAATGGGACAATGAAATTCTTACTTGCTGCTGCACAGCAGAATATGTGAATATGTAAACATAGTACATAACAGGGGAAGAGAAAAAAAAGAAACAGTTCAATAAATAACAAATATAGTGCAATAATAATATAGTCTTTTGCAGTTCAGAGCTTATTCGTTGTTGTGTTCAATAGCCTGATGGCTGTGGGGAAGATCCTGTTCCTGAACCTGGACTTTACAGCTTGACACAGTGAGACAAATGTCTAGTTTCCTTTGTACTCATTTGCATCTTCCTGAAATCATTTAAAGACATAGCATCAGCTATTATACCTCATATTGAAAGGTGTGTTGCTTTTCTATTTTTAGATTATTTGTCTGATTTTTTTAGAATGTCTTATTAGTGTATTTCTGGTATTGGGAAGGAAGAGGCCATTGGCACAATAATTGGTCATTGTTCACTCTTCTTTCTGCAGTCTACCTGTTCTTCCTTTGTCAGATCTTGAGGTAATTGTAATAATAATTGGCCCCAGCAGTTGCCCTTTGTCTCATATCACGCTTACATATCAGGAGTCATGAAAGTCCTTAGATATCCTGTGTCAGAATAATCAAGTTTCTTTGCTCATCTCTGAGCCAGGAATTGGGTCTCTATATTTGCATTGCAAAAGGGTCTGTGTAAGAACTCCTTTGGAAAAACTGGTTTGGTTTTGTCTCCACCATCAAGTGCTCCCACCTGTATTTGCAGCGGAGCTGCGCAAATATTGCGATTTTGACTATTAAAAAATGATTAGATTCATATAGAAATGACATTTGTAACAGATCAGTGGAAAAATCTTTATATTTATTTGATTTTATTATTTTTCTTTACTTTTCTTAACAGCTATTTTCATTGGGAGTATGACAGGTGAGGTTCTGCCTCCCCTGACCGCACGTCCCTGATCTACACTGAGGACAATTTAAAGGACCAATTTGCATTTCCTTGGGATGTGTGAGGAAACCAAGGAAAATCCCAGACAAAACTTGCATGGTTACAGGGAGAACATGCAAACTCCACACACTATATTTGCTGGGTACACTGGCATTGCTGGGTACATCGTAATGTGCTGCAGTAGCTCAGCAGATAGCCAGCATCTCTGGAGGAATGGATAAATAACGGCTTGGGTCCAGCCTAAAACGTCGCCTAAACATGTACTCAGAGATGTTGCCTGACCCACTGAATTACTCCAGCATTTTGTGTTTTACGCAAGATTCCAACATCTGCAGTTCCTTGCGTCTCCATTGAGTCTCCATTTTCTGTACATTTTGAGAGCTTCAAAAGGGCATCAATTATACCAGTGCCCAAGAAGAGTAAGGTAACGTGCCTCAATGACTATCGACCTGTGGCACTAACGCCTGTGGTGATGAAGTGCTTTGAGAGGTTGATCATGATGCAGATCAACTCCTACCTCGACAAAAACCTGGACCCACTGCAGTTCGCTTACCGCCACAACAGATCAACGGTGGATGCGATCTCGCTGGCCCTCCACTCTGCTCTGGACCACTTGGACAATAAAAACTCATATGTCAGGCTGTTATTCATCGATTACAGCACGGCATTTAACACAATCATCCCCTCCAAGCTGGTTACCAAACTCGCAGAACTGGGTCTCTGCGCATCCCTCTGCAATTGGATCCTCGACTTCCTCACTCTCAGACCACAGTCTGTTCGTATTGGTGGAAATGTGTCAGACTCGATAACAATTAGCACGGGAGCACCTCAAGGCTGCGTGCTCAGTCCCCTGCTGTACTCACTCTATACTCATGACTGCGTAGCCGGACATAGTGCGAACTCCATCATCAAGTTCGCTGATGACACCACTGTTGTGGGACGTATCACTGATGGGGATGAGTCAGAGTATAGAAGAGAGATCGAGCAACTGTCCATATGGTGCCAGCACAACAACCTGGCCCTCAACACCAGCAAAACCAAGGAACTGATTGTGGACTTTGGAAGGAGTAGGATGGGGACCCACAGACCCGTTTATATCAACGGGTCGATGGTTGAAAGGGTCAAGAGCTTCAAATTCCTGGGCGTGCACATCTCTGAAGATCTTTCCTGGTCCGAGAACAGTGATGCCATTATTAAGAAAGCACATCAGCGCCTCTACTTCCTGAGAAGATTACGGAGAGTCGGTTTGTCAAGGAGGACTTTCTCTAACTTCTACAGGTGCACAGTAGAGAGCATGCTGACCGGTTGCATCGTGGCTTGGTTCGGCAACTTGAGTGCCCTGGAGAGGAAAAGACTACAAAAAGTAGTAAACACTGCCCAGTCCATCATCGGCTCTGACCTCCCTTCCATCGAGGGGATCTACCACAGTCGCTGCCTCAAAAAGGCTGGCAGCATCATCAAGGACCCACACCATCCTGGCCACACACTCATCTCCCTACTACCTTCAGGTAGAAGGTACAGGAGCCTGAAGACTGCAATGACCAGGTTCAGGAACAGCTACTTCCCCACAGCCATCAGGCTATTAAACCTGGCTCGGACATAACACTGAACTTTACTAGCCAATACTGTTATTTGCACTTTATCAGTATATTGACCATTGTGTATATATTTATAGAATGCCTTGTAGTAAATGCCTACTATGTTCTGTTGTGCTCAAGCAAAGCAAGAATTTCATTGTCCTACCAGGGACACATGACAATAAACTCACTTGACTTGACTTGACGAGGTTCGTTGATGCGATTTTCTGTTGTTTTATTCTTGGATTCTGATTTCTTTGCACAGTATTGAATTGAAACTCCGTGAAAAATGGGAAATCCACATAATTATATTTCCCTGATCCTCTTAATAAACAAATGTAGCCATAATCCCGCCACTAATTGCTCATAAATGTCAAGCCTCTCTTTTCTGTTTAATGAATTGAGCTCTTAAATTATAACAGGCATTCATTCAAAAAAATAAAAAAGACTGCATTAAATAAATTTATATTTGATAGTAAAATGTAAAATCAATGATGCTGATTGCATAAATCATCTGAAGATGGGTCTCGACCCGAAATGTCGCCTATTTCCTTCGCTCCATAGATGCTGCCTCACCCGCTGAGTTTCTCCAGCATTTTTGTCTGCCAATAACATTTCAGAAGCATTTTTTTTTAATGTCGTTAATATTTTCAATAAATTGTATGCTTTGAAGTTTATTGCAATCTAATGGGTTTGACTGGTAGTTACTGGTCTACAACCAGCAAATTATATCTATATGATGCTCCATTTCTACAAACTCTAAAGGTGTAAAAATAATTTAGAATTTAGCCCAGGGAAATACTTAATCGTCCCATGTTTGTGTGAAACCTTAAGAAATCCTTTTACTTTTTTTCTTCATTATTTGGGATGTAAAGCCGCTGGCAATATCATTCCTTAACTATTCACAAGGTGGTGGTGAATCACTGCCTACTGGTGTAGTTCTCCAGTGCTGTTGGGTAGAGAGTTCCTTGATTTTGTAATGGCGATTTTGTTTCAAAATTATAGGCAGACATAAAAGGCTGGAATAACTCAGCGGGCCAGGCAGCATCTCTGGAGAAAAGGAATAGGTGAAATTTTGGGTTGAGACCTTTCTTCAGACTGGGAGTCAGGGAAAGGGGATTGAGAGATATAAGACAGTACCTAGGACAAATGAATGGAAGATATGCAAAAAGCAACGGGGGGGGGGGTAAATGTGGGGGCATTGTTGGCTGTGGGATGGGTGATAACGAGTTATACAGAGAATCTTTTGTGTCCGTCTTCCTTTTAAACCAGCTACTGCAGTTCCTCCCTGGACATTTTTTCATAATTATCTTTAGCGTTAATGTCTTGTTTTTTTTTGCACATCTTTTATGTCAGAAAGTTTGTGCAATTTATGTATGATTTATATAATATTTATCTTTTTGTGTGTCCGTCTGAGTCCATGTGCCTGTGATGAAATTGCTTTTAAAACATGGGGGGGGACACAAAGAGAGAGGGCATAGAGGGGAGAGAGAGAGAGAGGGCAGAGAGGAACGATCGCACGTTATAACGCACCGCCGACCCATTCTGACCCTTCTTCATGGCAATAGATAATAGACAATGGCAGTCCTGTGATGGCTGGGCTCTGACAATTCGAGGACCTACCCGGTAACAACCCTAAGAGCAGCTGCGGGCCGCTGTACTTGTGTATGTGACAACAAACTCGACTTGTTTCCATAAATGCATGGTTAGGATGGAAACTTGGAGGGGAGATGCAAGTGCCTTCCCACGTACCTGCTGGTGTTGTCCTTCTTGATGGTGGAGATCGGTGGTTTAGTTTAGAGATACAGCACGGAAACAGGCCCTTCGGCCCACCGAGTCCACACTGACCAGTGATCCCTGCACAATAACACTCTAAACACACAAGGGACAATTTACATTTATACCAAGCCAATTAAACGACAAACCCATATGTCTTTGGAGTGTGGGAGGAAACTGAAGATCTCAGAGAAAACCCACACGGTCACAGGGGCGAACCTACAAACTCCATACAGCCAACCACCCGTAGCCGGGGTCAAACCCGGTTGTCTGGCACTGTAAGGCTGCAACTCTACCGCTGCACCACCATGCGGCCCTTGGGAGGTGTTTTTGGGAGTAGTCCCAATGTTGATGATATAGACTGAAGCTAATGTGCTCCTGCAGTGAAGGAAATTAATGTTAGGTTAGTGTACCAGTCAAAGTGAGCATAAGTGAGCTGCTTTGTTTTGGATGGCGTCAAGCTTCTTGATTGGTGTTAGAGATACAGTCATCCAGGCAAATGGACAGTATTCCACCACTTTGCTAACATGTGCCTTGCAGATGGTGGAAGGTTTTGGGGTATCATGATGTGTACCACTTTCCTGATGATACTCAGGCTGTGACCTGTCCTTGTACCAACGGTATTTGTGTTGAATATATAGCTGAATATGACATATTGCAGGTTTTACGGAGAGCAATGTTTAGTCCGCTACTGATTTGTACATCAATTACTGTTTCTTTGTGAAATAAAATGTGACTATTTAAACTCGCATTAAACCATGGGACATTGTCTCTTCACAATGAATGCTCTCCTTATGCTTGCCAAGTTTGTCCAGAATAGAATAAAACTAAATCAATATCCTAATATCTTTCATCTGTATGTAGGGTTGCCAACTTTCTCACTCCCAAATAAGGGGCAAAAGGTCAAAATAAGGGACAAATTCCCAAAGGCAATTCGTTAACCGACTCGGCCGCAGCTGGGTGAATGATGAGTTGGACCGGGTGCTGGACTGTACACAGATCAGCAGGCGGGCCAGCTGAGGAGCTATGGCCCGAACTCCGGACTTTGCGCGCAATGTCATGTGCAAAGTTCGGCACCCCATCCAACTCATGAACCAATGATCTGCCATGCGAAGGAGGGGTGTCGGCGGTAAGCGAAGGTCCTTATGTCGGACAGCTGGGGCCACAGGCAAGGCGCTGCTGCTGCTGCACTCCATGGGCCGCACTACGTTGGGATGAGGCAGGGCTGGACGCGGAGCTCCGACCCGACAGTCCCCTCGACCCGAGTAGTGGCAGTCAAATACGGGACAAGGATGGTCCTGTATGGGACAAACCAATTTAGCCCATATACACAATGTCCCGGCTAATACGGGACAGTTGGGAACCCTATCTGTTTGCGCCGTAGAAAAATATAGGCATTGTATTTCAAAGACATGATAAATGACAACATTGCAATTTGTATTTTGGACATTGATTTGGGAGTACTACTGAAGTGTTCCATCAGAATTTCCTATCAAATTGTGCTACTAATGTAACTGTGAACTGAAAATAAAGTAGAGATAAATATATATACAGTCCATCAGCTTAGTTGTTTTGACAGCATAAATTAAAGATATTATGCAAAATAATGAATGCAGTTCATTTTAGAGATGATAAATCTAGCATGGCAACCTAACGACTTAACAGCACAAAGTCACAGTTTTACAGTTAAGGGTAAACTGGCACAAAAACTGACATGGTCTAACAAAGTCAATCTGCTTGGAGCTGATCTGGCCCCATTTGAGGGAGCTAACACTTGAAGATCAATATAATCAATGACTTATAATGAACTAAATAGCACTGTTGGTCAGCTGATATTCATGATTTACAAATAGTCAAACAGTAATCATAGACACACCCTTTGTTCCCTTAGCTCTGCCGTCTTTGCTAGTTAAAACATATTTAATTTTCAACATTTCCTAATTATATGAGTTTATCATTCTGAAACAGTAAATGTTTCTCCGTTCACACATGCCTCCTGATCTGCCCGATACATAGAGTGCTCTCTATTTTTGTTCTATTTTCTATTATGTTCCGCATTCTGAACATTGAGGTGCCCTTTGTGCCATACTTGGACAATTCCTGATCTAGAATTTGTTAAAGCAGAAGTGACAAGTGTATCTACATTACAAGTTTGAACAGAGAGAGAAATATCTCTCACTTTAATTCAACAGAAGAGAGCTGAATAGGAAGTGAAGAGAAATTATTAAGAAAAGATTGCTGCCAATCTGTTTCAAAGGTTCCACACTAGGACATCCGAGATGTCCTCATTCTTAAGGGAATGTGGGATCCCCCTCTGTCATAGATTGGAACCTCCCTCGTGTCTCCTCTGTGTCCGATAGTTCTGTTTCACTCCCCCTCCCTCCAGACGCAACAAGGCTAGCGTTCCCTTGGTCCTCACCTTTCACCAGCCTCCGCACCCAACACACTATCCGTCACCACTTGATTCCACCACTAATCACATCTTCCCATCTCCACCCCTTTACACCCTCCGCAACTCCTTGGTTCACTCAACCCTTCCCACTCCAGCCACCGCCTGCCCAGGTACTTTCCCCTATAGATGCAACACCTATCCTTATACCTCAACTTCAACCAGGGACCACTGCAGTCCTTTCAGATGAGATAGAGGTTCACATGTACCTCTAACATCATCTACCGCATCCAGTGTTCCCAATGTGTGCTCCTATTCATAGGCGTGTCCAAATGTAGACTCGGCGACCGTTTCGCTGAACACTTGCGCTCGACCTGCCAAGGCCTATGGAATTTCCCGGTTGCCAACCTTTTCAACTCCCCTTCCTATTCCCATACTGGCCTTTCTGGCCTGGACAGCTTCCATTGCCAGAGTGAGGCCACATGCAAATTGGAGGAACAGCACCTTGTGTATCATAGAAACATAGAAAATAGGTTGAGGAGTAGGCCCTTCGGCCCTTTGAGCCAGCACCGCCATTCAATATGACCATGGCTGGTCATCCAAAATCAGTACCCCATTCCTGCTTTGTCCCCATATCCCTTGATTCCTGTTTGCCCTAAGAGCTATATCCAACTTTCTCTTGAAAACACCCAGTGAATTGGCCTCCAGTGTCTTCGGTAGCTTACAAGCCAGCGGTATGAACATTGGATTCTCTATTTTAAGTGACTTCTACTAACACTCCCCTCCCCTTTCTTCCCCCTCCCCCACCCCCTTCTTCCTCCCCAGGCGTTTAACCAGTTCACCATATTGTATCCCTCATTTAGATCCGTAGCCAATAATGGGCCGACCAGTAAACCTCCCTGCCCTAGGTCATTTCTTGCCAGCCCTGATTGGTCCTGGTCTTTTTTCACCTCCTGGTCTTCACCTCCGAGCCCCTCCCCCCAAACATTCAGCCTGAAGAAGGGTCCGGACCCAAAACCTCACCTATCCTTTTCCTCCAGTGATGCTGCCTGACCTGCTGAGTTATTCCACCACTTTGTGACTATAAAGGTTTTCTAATGTGCTTTGTGAGAATTGTCATGGCATATTTGTTTCTTTTATTGTCATTGATACAATACAAATCTTCAAAGTTTAAATTGTTTATACCAGCTCTGGAATAAAGCTGAGGAGCTGTGTTTTGCCACTGAAATAGGAGGCAAAGGCAGTGGCAGAGTGAGAGGCTACATGCTCCAGCTTGCTGCTTACATTTGAGTTTCAAAGCACAGATGTGGAGGTTCGAGAAATGTTGATTCTGATGAGATTGTTACAAGTGGGTTTGCTATGGAGCTACTGGCTAGAGGCATGTGTACTTCAGACTACAAGCTGTTTCTGCTTGAGTCTAATATTTCATCAAATGCTCATGCCCCAACCTGGAGAAAATGTGGTCCTATTCTGCTTGTTTACGTCCTGAATATTACCTTCCCTTTCCCCTTAACTTTTGCAGCCCTTCACATCAAAACTTGCCACCATATCTTAACCAGCGACAATTATGTGTTGTCTAAATATAATTACTGGTGTTTGTACGTCTCTTGAGTAAAACGGTTAGCTCATCTGATCGATCAACTCAGTTTACTGCTCCAGGATTAAGCTTAAAAGGACATTCTTAGTAAAACGACATTTGCTGTGTTAATTACCCGTTGCATATTTTCTTTTACGCTGCCACATTTTCTTTCATGCTATTTCCAATTTATACTTCTGTCCACAATTTTCTGTCATCTACAATGTTCTATTATCTACTCTTCAGAAATCAAGAAGAAATAAAATTCTTTACATGGAAAGAAAATAATCAAAATTCTTGGAGATTGAAAAAAAGGTCTGTTCCATGCAGCATAACTGGTACTTAGAGTGAAATATTGCCAAAACAATTTTAGTAGCAAATTGAGGATTGGAGCATATACATAATTAGGAATTTGCAGCTGCTCAATTCCTCCTCTGTTTGCTTTTTAAGAACACATTTCTGATTAGCATTTACATTTGTGGCCTCCATTCAGCTACATTTTGGGAAAAGGGGATTCTTCAGCTGCATAAAACCAAAACATCAAGAACTAATTCCATTCTTTTGAAATTAATCTAAGTTACTACAGCTATATCTTCCTTTTTATGTTTTGTTTTCTACAATGTGGAAAAATATTAAAAACAATGTTAATATTTTAAAATGAAAATATTATGACTTTGTGCTTAAAATAATATGCTAGAGCTATTTGGTTTTGCTGCACAATATCTAGAATGCATCTGTGTTTCACAAGCTGAATCTTATCTACAGCCTTTATTTCCACCTGCGTCACATATTCATGACTCACATGACTCACTGTATGAACCTCATACTCTGCTTTACCAGCACTTTATTTATAAGCTGACAGGATATATATCCTTTATTGATTACCAGTCCTGTGGTACAGAGTAAATTCCGAATTGTGGTAGCCGATGAGTACTGGTAAAATAATTATTTAAATTTATTTGTGTATGGTTTGGAAATCTTTTGATAAAATTAGATTTCAGTGTCACTCAATTGATGTATAATGTATAGGTGGTTTTTCAGATACTTTGGTGCTTAATTATTGGCTGTAACCAACGAACATTATGCTGATCTGCAGCGGATGTGCACTAATATAGTTCAGCGGTGCTTTAGTGTTGCTTCTTGATCCATGATCATATTAAATGGCGGTGCTGGCTTGAAGGGCCGAATAGCTTACTCCTGCACCTATTTTCTACGTTTCTTGAAAAAAACAGTGTGCTTTGCTTTATAAGAATTATTGTACTGTGCCATTTCATGCCTCCTGTTGCTAATCTGAAGTCGTGTGGAATTTCGGTTAAATAACGGAAGTAGAACAATCCTTGGGGACGTCACTTGGCAACTTTCTTACTGCATAGACACAAGCCTGGTGCACTGTTTTTGTTTGTCACTATTATTGAATAAGGCTAGTTAGTGGTTGCAAAAAGCAGACATTCAAGCTCTGACATCAACTGATATAGTTTCATTACTGGTCAGTTTTTCATATTCTTAAATCTTAAATTCAAAACATTTTACTGTAGTATATATTGTTCAGTAGTGGAAGCTGGAGAATGTAATACCATCAGCTCCGAGAACTTCCATGTTTATCATTCTGTGGTATTTCTCATTGGCATTTAATGTGAAAAACAGCAATATATAATGCTGAAGAAGGGTCTCGACCTGAAACGTCACCCATTCCTTCTCTCCAGAGATGCTGCCTGTCCCGCTGAGTTACTCCAGCTTTTTGTGTCTATCTTCAATACGTAATGTGAAGCAGGCATAAAATACAAGCTTAAGACAAAGAATGAATAAATGAACCTTCTCATTATGATCTTGGGGTTCACCAACAAATTATGTCCACTGAAATACCGATAAAGCATAGTTCATTTTTTTCTGTATTTCTTAACAGCATTGTTAGAGGTTAGTTCGAAGATAGACACAAAGTGCTGGAACAACTCAGTGGGTCAAGCAGTATCCATGGAGTACAAGAGTAGGCGGATATTTGGGTCAGAACCCTCCTTCAGACTTTAGAGGTTATTTTGACTCATTGAATCAAAGCTGGCTCACAGATCAATCCATTCGCCATCTTTTTTTCTGTAACGTACTCTCCCCGTGTTTCGATCAGCTTCCTCACCCAACTCACCCTGATTCTACTGCTCACCTACACAGCAGGCATTTCACCATGGCAAAATAACCTACCATAGTGCACATCTCTGGGACGTTGGATGAATTCAGATGAAGGAGAAAAATCATGCGGTCACAGGGACAAATATAAAGTCCACACAGATGGTATTGAAGGTCAGGATTTAACTGGGTCACAGGAGCAGTGAAGCATCAGACACCCACAATACTGTGCCACTCCTATCTTCTGATTTGGTTTGATTCTGTTGGTTTACGGGTTTACAAAGCGGTCAATTTCCTCTCGGCAAGATCCCACAAATAGCAATGAAGTAAGATGAGATAATATGTGTTGGTTGAGAAATAAATGGTGGCCAGGATAATCCCCCTATTATGGTATGATTTGCATCCACATTTGAATGGAGTTAGTACATTGGTGTAATGTATGTAATGTGTCACCCAAGATGGTTGATAGGAATTAATTTAATATCCAAATAAGGTTGCAGTCACCTGCAGTGAATTACCACGGAATTATGTGCTGACATCCAAGATCCTTTGACTTGGCACATTGAATAAAACCTGATATCCTCCAGCTTTGAAAAGTCATGAAAGATGAAATGTTGTCAGCCTGAACAATTTACCTGTCTTTCCACCTCTCCAGATGCTGCTTAACTTTCCGTCTTTTTCAATACTTTGCGCTTGCTGTTTTTTAGTTGAATATCCTGTATTGTTTTAGATCTGCAACCATTTGTACAGATGGTGGGAGCTGATTATTAATAATTTGATTTCCACAAGGACATTCCCATCTGCAAAGTTAGTCAACTAACAGTAGTTATTTTAATTGATTGGAACTTTAACTATAGGGACCATGCTGAAAGCAAAAAGACTAGTTGTCTTGATTTGTTTTCCAGTATATAGGCCAGTGGCGGCGCGGCACTGGCTGCAGCGGCTCATCGGCAGTCTCGTTTGTTTGTGTTTTTTGTGTTGTTTATTTCGTTTTGGTTAGTCTAGTTTTTGGTTTTTAGTTTGTGTTTTGGGGGGGTGGGGGGTTGTAATGGGGTTTGCAGTCTCTCCCTGCGGGGGAATGCGACTTTTGGTCGTATTCCCCTTCTCTGCCTCCGTCTGCGCTGAGGCCTAATGGAGCTGATGACCTCGAGGCTCCGGAGGCAGAGCCCGTCAGGACTCGCCCTGAGCTCGCTCCCGTGAGGGTGGTCCGGCTCAGGGCTGGAACAGTGCTCCCGTGAGCGCCCAAGTCGGGGCGGCCCGGCCCGAGGGAGGTTCGGCGCCCATGTCGGGGCGGCCCGGCCGGGGGGAGAAGCGACGCCCAAGTCGGGGCGGCCCGGCCCGAGGGAGGTTCGGCGCCCATGTCGGGGAGGCCCAGCCCGAGGCTGAAGACGGCACGGTACTCACGTGAGAGTGGCTGGGACGGTGTTCTGGCGGTGGTGGCCTGAGTCCGGGGTTCGGCCGCGGGCCAGCGTCTGCGTCTGCAGGACTGGTGGGCGGCAGCTTCGACCACACCGGGCCGTGGTGTTTGAGCCGCGGGAAACATCGCCCGGGGGGTATCGCCTCAGCGCAGAGGGAGAAGAGGAGGGAAGAGACTGCAGACCTAAGACTTTTGCCTCCATCACAGTGAGGAGATGTTGGGTGGACTCACTGTGGTGGATGTTAATATGTGTTTATTGTTGTTTTATGTATGACTGTTGCAATTTCATTCAGACTTTGGTCTGAATGACAATAAAGGGCTATCTAATCTAATCTGTAGCTTATTATCTTAAAAACGTACACAGCACATTTTGACCTCTTTTTAAAAAGATTGTATCCTCTCATTTATTGTAATAGCTAGTTAATGGCTTGAAAGTCAACACCTCTACAGGTGGTCCCTCTCCAAGTTGCACTCCATCCCACCTTGAACTATAATGCCGCCCCTTCAGGGCTCTCACTTAACGTTTTTTCGCTGTTGCCAGCCGGGCAACCTAGGCAGCTTTTTAGGTTGCCGAATGACAGTTTAGGTGGTCATTTAAGACGGCTTGCATGACGCGTGCGTTAATGTGCTCGGACGAAGTGCGTAGTTACCAGTCGG
Organism: Malacoraja senta; assembly: GCA_038087875.1. NCBI lineage: Eukaryota > Metazoa > Chordata > Chondrichthyes > Rajiformes > Rajidae > Malacoraja > Malacoraja senta. The sequence goes on from CM075985.1 coordinate 31,132,750, forward strand.
AATTATGCTCAATGAAGCATTCACATATTATTTCTGTTTCAAATAAGAGTTCAAGAGTTCAAGAGAGTTTATTGTCATGTGTCCCTGATAGGACAATTAAATTCTTGCTTTGCTTTAGCACACTAGAACATAGTGGGCACGAATACAGAACAGATCAGTGTATCCATATACCATTGTATAAATATATACACACATGAATAAATAAACTGATAAAGTGATAAACTGATAAATAAGTCACAAACTAAACATATTCACCAATCAAGACATGATATATACCACAATGACATGCAGCAAAATTATAATACAGTATCTCAACTCTTTTTACACGTTGCAATGAATGCAATTTCTATAATTCTTTCCACTTCCAAACAAAAATGTGGTTGGATTTTTCAGCGTATGATCAACCTGTGTCAATAAATCCTGGACCAGGGATGGGGAACATGCGGCCTTAAGGCCAGTTGCGACCTTCTAGGCCATTAAGTGCGGCCTTTTGAATTAATCCAAATTTTATAGAACAAATCCTTTTATTTTTATTGATATGTTTTTGTTCGTCTTTTATTATTTTTATTTTCATCTTAAAATGAACGTACTTAAAATACCAAAGAGTAAAAGAAGATTCAACGAAATAATCCTCCCCGACTGACAGCCACAATTAAAACATTAGTAAGTCATGAGGGCTGTTTTAACAAAATAATGTCCATGTTGAAGTATATCTAATTGACGTTTCTTGGATGCGGCCTTATTAGATTACAGCTAACTTAATGCGGCATTCCAACATGAAAAGGTTCCCCACCCCTGTCCTGGAGCATGGTAACATATATGCTTAACCATGCACACTACAGATTGATGCAAGCATGTTTTCTGTGAAGGACCGAAAATTATCCTGATATGGCCATAGCATGGGTCTATTCCTCTTGAATCTTCAATCATCAATCTCTGTTGTGCCCAGTCACAGCAAGGTAAGTTGATAAAGAATTGAATCAATCTGTTTGACACCTTTGAAGGTAGACACAGTAACAACATCAAGAGGGGGAAAATAGATACATAATATATCCCTTCTGCTCTAGGATTTTGTAATTTAAAAGAAATAAAGAGAATGGAAGTGTACTTTGATTTTCTTTTTCTTGTAACATACTTGTTACTGTATTATTATTACTACCTGACCAGACCTATACCATACTTTTGAATGTACATAGGACCTCTTTTACTCTGTGCCCACTAAGAAGATGAGTCATGGAAGTAGGTGACTATATTGAATCAATTAAGAAACTTGACAAGTGAGATTGCCCAGAAGGGCAATAAAAATGGCTGAAGTGGTTATTTTTTTTTTTGGTGGGGGGGGGGGATATCAACTTTAAATGAACAGAAACATTATATTTGTGAGAACTTTCTGCTTGATATTTAAACCATCTCCTGAAAAGCAAAGTAAAGACAGAGCTGTTCAAATACATGTAAAAGTCACTTTAATTGTCATCTGAGTCACTCTCGAGCAGAGCATCCTCCTCATCAGACTTGTCACTGTCAGGGTGAGGTCCCGAGGCAGATGCTGCAGCTGGGTCTTCTCCCGTGTCAGGCCTCCTTGCCCTCATCCCTCCTGCAGGCCACAAGCTGATGGCTGGCCGGGGATCAAAGTCCTTGATGTTACTGGCATGCAGCATGACGAGGAGCTGGTCCATCACCTGGTCGGCCTGGAGGGAACTTCTGATGGTGGTCTTCAGCTGCTTCAGCCGACTGAAGCCTCGCTCAGCCTCTGCTGAACTTGCCGCTATGGTAAGGACGAGGTCAAGGAGAGTGCAGATGTTGGGTAGCTCTTCTGGTGTGGGACTTCAGGAACACCATGCTGTATCACAACAACTCTTTCAGCAACATGGCTGTTACTTGGCACTACACTGGAGCATTAGGGGGAGCTTCAATGCCCAAATTTCGGGGTGGGCTTCTGATGAAAAAGTGGGGGAGGACTGGTAAGCGAGAGAGAGTCACAGAGACAGAGAGAGACAGGCAGAGACGGAGATAGACAGAGATGGAGACAGAGAGAGACAGAGACAGATAGAAAGACAGGGACAGAGACAGGTACATGGATAGGACAGTTTGGAGGGATATGGAACAAACGCGGGCAGGTGGCTTTGCAGTTTCTCTCCCCCTCTCGTGGGGTGAGGGATTTAACGGCCTGTCCCACTTGGGCGACATTTTCGGTGACAGCCTGAAAAGAAGATGTCGTGGTCGTGGTCGGGTCGAGATGCATGGTGAAGCATGTAGTGACGCGCGGTGTCTCCGTGTCGCCCCAGGATTTTGGAATGTTCAAAATCCAGGGGAGACATTTGGGTGTCTCATCATGTTGTGCGCCCTGTCACACGCTGACGTATGCTGTCCTGCGGGTGACGCCCGATTAAGATTAGGGTTGGGGTTAGGGACCACAGATGGGCTGTAAAATATTCTTCCTTCAATAATAATAATAATAATAATAATAATATCTTTTATTGTCATTGCACGTCAGTGTAACGAGATTTAGTATGCAGCTCCACCGATGTACAAGAAAAGTAAAATAAATAAATAAGCAAGCAAGTTAAGTGACGTGACCATCCGAGGGAGACTGTCCAGGGGGGGTGGGTGGAGGGGCACTCAGCAGGGCCGGTTCAGAGCCGCTATAGCTCTTGGAATAAAGCTGTTTCTGAGTCTGGAGGTTCGGGCATAGAAGGCCTTGTAACGTCTGCCGGAGGGAAGTAGTTCAAGCAGTCCGTTACAAGGGTGTGATGAGTCCTTATGGATGCTGACGGCCTTCCTGAGGCACCGTGTGTGGTAGATGCCCTCCAAGGCTGGTAGCTCTGTCCCAATGATCCTCTGCGCTCTGTGGACGACGCGCTGAAGAGCTCTCCTCTCCGCCTCCGTGCAGCTGAGATACCACACAGAGATGCCATACATTAATATGCTCTCTGTGGTGCAGCGGTAGAACGTTGTCAGCAGCTGTTGGGGCAGACCAGTCTTTTTTAATGTCCTCAGGAAGAACAGTCGTTGCTGTGCCTTCTTGACCAGCGCAGTGGTGTTGGTGGACCATGTGAGGTCCTCTGAAATGTGAGTGCCCAGAAACTTAAAGCTGGACACTCTCTCCACACTTTCCCCGTAAATGGAGATTGGGGCGTATTCTCCATTATGGGACCTCCTGAAGTCAATAATCAGCTCCTTGGTCTTGGAGGTGTTTAGTGACAAGTTGTTATGAGCGCACCAGTCTGCCAGGTTCTGCACCTCCGCTCTGTATTTTGTTTCATCACCGTTGGTGATCAGCCCAATCACTGTTGTGTCGTCTGCAAACTTCACAATGGTGTTGGTGTCGAATGCAGGGACACAGTCGTGAGTGAAGAGGGAATAGAGCATGGGGCTTAGTACACAGCCCTGTGGTGTGCCGGTGCTCAGGGTGATAGTGGAGGACAGGTGCGGGCCCAGTCTCACTGCCTGCGGTCGCTCCGTCAGAAAGTTCAGGATCCAATGCATGGATTTTAAACATTAATATATTAAAATTTATAGAATAAAATCAATTGTGCAAATGAAAAGATGTCTGAATCATTCAGTTTTAATTTGTATTGGTCTGCTTCCAGATCCAAATCACTGTCTCCAACTTTTCACAGGGATGGATTCAGTGAGTGTAGACTGAACTCCTCTCTCCCCTTCACCCCCCTCTTTCCCCCCTCACGCCTCCATCCCTCCTTCTCCACTCCCCCCTCCCCTTCTCCCTTACCCTCTCCCCCCCTTCTCCCTTCCCCTCTCCCCGCTTCTTCCCTTCCCCCCTCTTCCTCCTCCCCGCTCCACTCTTCTCCCCCTTTCGAGTCCAACCCCTGGGGCCCCTGTGTTACATTTAGTTCAGAGATACAGTGCCCTTTGGCCCACCGAGTCCGCACCGACCAGCGATCCCCCGCACATTATCCCACACACGCTAGGGACAATTTATAAATACCAAGCCTATCAACCTAGAGTTAGGGTTACTTCCTGCACTCCAAAGGTTTGTATAAATTGTCCCTACATGTGTGGGATAGTGTGCGGGAGATCGCTGGTCACAGGCTGGGTCCACAAATGGAGGGCGTCGGGGAAAGTGGGGGGGGCGGGGGAGTTGAAGAAGGGAGGGAGAGGGGGAGAAGGGGATGTGAGGGGAGGGGGGGGGGAGTGGAGAAGGGGAAGAAGAGTGGAGCGGGGAGAAGGGAAAAAGAGGGGGGAAGGAAGAAGGGAAGAATCGGCTCATGCGCTTGACACCGCTGCAAATTGTTCTGTTGCTGTTGTTCCCTTAAAGGGCCTATCCCACTTTGCGATTTTTTTCGGGGCGGCTGCGGAGCGTTAGTGACTGACGCCCTTTAAAACCATCACTGACGCTCCACAGTTGCCGAAAATTGCAAAGTAGGACAGGCCCTTTAAGGGACCAACAGCAACAGAACAATTTGCAGCGGTGTCGAGCGCCAATCCGCTGTCTGAACCGCTGGTTTACAAACAAGCAGCAACTCCACAGGGCAAGGCAGGGAACAAGGATAAGGCAGGAGCTCTCTGAGAAACACCGGCACTGTTTGCTTCAGGCTGTCCGCTGTCCACATCAGCCAAGCTTTCCTTCACTTGTCAAGCCGGGCAAAATGACACGGGTTTTAGGTTGCCCGGCGGGACTTTAGGTGGCCATTGGCACCTGGGCAACTGTTAACTTCGAGCCCTGTCCTTCATTGTCACTGGGTGTAAATCCTGAAGCTTCTTCCAAACAACATTTTAAGAATACCAGGCAGGTAGCTTTTGTGCAGTTATATGTGGGCAATAAATACTGGCCCAGCGATGCTCTGATCCCAAGAAACAAATATATAATAAATCGTTATGAAATGCAAATAAATTGTTACTCTCTGTAACTAAAACCTCCCAACTTGGAAAACCTCCAGGGACATTTGGAACATTCAGAAAGAAGTTGCTTATTGGCCCTTTTGCATTCTGAGATATCGAAAATACAGCCCTACCAAATATCTCGAGTAAGCATTAAGTCAAGATAGTCACAGTGTGCAAAGGACAACCTTCCTTGATTTCACTAATATGGGGTGAGATGAAGGTGGGAAGAAAATCATGTGAATCATAAACACAGGCGGTTTCTGAATGATAAGTTATCCTGGGGTTGCACGGTGGCACAGCAGTAGATGTGCTGCCTTACAGAGCCAGTGACTTGGTTTTGATCCTGACTATGGGTGCTGTCTGTACGGAGTTTGTCCGTTCTCCCAATGACTACATGGGGTTCCCCATGTGCTCCGGTTTCCTCCAGCACTCCAAATCCGTACAGGTTTGTAGGTTAATTTGTCTTCCGTAAATTGTCCCCAGTGTGTAGGATAGCGTTAGCATACAGGGATCGCTGGTCGGTGCGGATTCGGTCGGCCAAAAGGCCTGTTTCAGTGCTGTATCTCCAAACTAATCTAAAATAAACTAAATGTTTGGGGAAGGGAGATAGTGCCGGAGAAATGTCAAGAGCAGCTTCTGAAATGCATTATTCTGTCTTATCTGGTGCGTATGTTTTTAGAACACAGAACATAGCACAGAACAGCACAATAACAGGCTCTTCACCCCACAATGTGTGTGCCGAACATGGTGCCAAGACCAACTCTTTTCTATCCACTTGTGTTTGTTGGGTGTCTTTGTTTTGAACTATTGTGCAATAAGTTACACATGTCAATATATTTGCCAAAATTAATTTTAAAGAATGATAAGAGATATTAATTGCTTTGTAAATTTGACTTAATTCTATTGATGATAGAACATTTTTCAATTGCATAGTGTTGTGAATTGAGATGAAAATTAAGAAAGGGTAGTATGAATTTTCTTGAGCCATGTACATGGTTTGTGGTTTTAATTCTTCCCCTTTTGATTATGCAGAGTGAAATAGCTTTCTTGGTTCACCACAATCTATACCTTTTGTTTGCTTAGATTAGATATCCTTTTGATCTGAAGACCTTCAAAGGCATTTGGATTTGGATATCTTATTCAATGTACCCTAAGGCCTGAAATATCCTCAGTGGGATATCCATTTTACCTACTCAAGTTTCTTGCTTAAACCACAAAGGTTAGCTTCTACTCTTCACATGGTTTTATATTGGTTCCCATTTCTAATTTCCAATTGGATTTTCATTGTTAGCTCCCATCAGCATGCTTGTTCCTCTGGTAGCAGAATCTTTCATTGCCTTCATGTGCCTGTTTCTTATTCTCTTCTCCTTTTGCTTCCTTCCCTCTGTGAGTGACCACACACTTCCTCTTCTTTACTATTTCCTTTAATGTGTGGGCTGACCGCACTGGTGGAAGCAGAAGCATAATAATTCCTGAACTTTGAACGTGTCCTGAGAATAGGAAGGGCAGTGCTTTATATCGTCCTCATTTTCTCAGCTGTAGTTTAACCATGATGTGCTATAGTCGCAGGACGAGAAAGAACAGCATCAAGAGCTCTCTAGTAGATAACTCTAAACATGTAAATGAATTTATACATTGATGTTAGACTTGAATTGAATTCTCCTGAATCCAGGATTTGCACACAAGCATGACCTAGACGTTGGCTTTAACTCCTCTGTGTGATTGCCTGGTGAATGAAAATAGAAAATGTTCTTCAAATTGACTTAACCGTAACCTCGTCTTTTACCAAATTGGTATAATTAAGTGAGTGTCCTGACTTTTCCCCTATTGTTTGACACTCTATCCAAATGCTTCAGCTTCAATGAAGACTGAACACGTCACAGTTTCCATTTTTCGTCTTAATAGTTTATCAGTAATTTGAATTCATTATATTTTATAATTTATTCTCTTGTTTAAAAAAAAGTCCTGATGTAGTTTTGTAATTTGATTTAAATCATTGGATATGAAGACCTTAAACAATATCACCTGTCCATTCCCTCCACAAATGCTGCTTGCAGGCAGTTTCTCCACCACTTTGTGTTTGTTTAAGTCAAGATTCCAGCATTTGCCTTGTGTCTCCTTGTAATTTTATTTAATGTTTATTCTTCAGGGTTTATTTTCTATAAAAAATGAGTGGGCCTGTTTTAGCCTGAATGATGTTGTGGTTTGTTGGCTGTAACTGCAAAATGGGCAATATAAACACCATCTTTCTTTGGATAAGGCTAAGGGTGACTGAGTAATGTTCATGGATATGATAGATCAAGATAAAGGGCTCAAGTGCAACACACAGTTGTACTGGTGAAGATTCTTATACGTAAAGCACAGGCAATGATTAGCACAGAGGATGGGAGAATGTAATACTTAGTTTAGTTTAGAGAGACAGCGCGGAAACAGGCCCTTCGGCCCATCGAGCGCACCGACTAGCCCCCACATTAACACCACCCAACACACACTAAGGACACATTTCACACTTATACCAGCCAATTAAGCTACAAACCTGTACATCTTTAGAGTGTTGGAGGAAACTGAAGATCTCGGAGATAGCCCACGGGGAGAACGTACAAACTCTGTACAGACAGCACCCGTCGTCCGGATCGAACCCGGGTCTCCGGCACTGCAAGCACTGTAAGGCAGCAACTCTACCGCTGTGCAACCGTGCATGATCAGAGGGTGCTTTGTGAAATGACTTGGAGTGAAGAAGAATCTGGGAGGATTTGCAAATAGAGGTTAACTGATCCTAATGCTCATTGGGGACCAGACCATTGAAAAGAAGAGTGATAGTTGAATAGGAATTAGTCCAGGATGTAATTTGGGCGACAAAGCTGTAAAGTTGCAAAAGCTGGCAATGGGGGTGTTGGAAAAATTGAGAATGAAATCATGGTTGAGAAAAGCTAATATAACCGAGCAAAACAAAATCTTCAGCCGGAAATTTTCATCAACCTGATACAAATCAACTAAACAAATTCATCTCATAAAATTCTGACATGTTATTGAAACTGATGAGCAGTTCTAAATGATTGTCAACAATTTTTAAATTTATTAAGTTTGCAAGTGGTTTTCCGTGACATAATGTATTCACTGGCACCATCAGTAGTAAGAACTCAATTTCAAAAGAACCACATTATAAATTTTGTTCATAATTATAGCCTGTCATTGTGTAATTTTCATACAGGGATTGTGTTAAGCAGTTATATTTATGATGATTATAATAATTGTACTTCCATTTGGTGAAATAATAGAAACATTGAAAAAGATGAATAAGCCATTTGGCACTTCAAACTGCTTTGCCCTTCAGTACAATCATGGCTGATCCTCTATCGTACCATATCCTTACCACTAGTTTAGAAATCCCTCCCCTTGCCCCTTAAATTTATTCAGTGACTTGTCCCCATAGCTCTCTCGTGAGAGAGCCTTCTTTGCAAATAAATTTATCCTCATCTTAGCAATGTTACAAAATTTTGAGATTTAAAAAATCAAGTCTGTAATTTATCCCATCAGATAAAGCATAAAAGGACGTTTAATTTGACACCTAATTCAATTCAATTCAATTCAATTCCTTTATTGTCATCTTGCAAGCAACAGTTGTGCAGTGCAAAACGAAAAGACGTTTCCCAGGGAATGCCGGAGCATCGCACATGAAGTTTAAAACATTTCACACATAATAACAACACTAAAAACAATCCAGTCCCTGATGGAACAGTATAAAGTTAAAAAAATAGATAAAGACAACGTTAAAATACAGTAAGACCAATCATAAACATGTCCGGGGTGGCTGATTTGAGTGGCCAGTGCCAGTTATTGAAGTGGCCAGTGCCAGTTATTATAGTGTCCGTGCCAAGCCGCAGAATCAGGTGACTGTGAGTACAGAGTGGCTGTTTAGCAGCCTCACAGCATATGGCAGGAAGCTGTTTAGCAGTCTTGTAGTCCGGGCTTTGATGCTGCGATATCTCTTGCCTGATGGCAGGAGATCCAGGTGTATGTGGAAGGGGTGCAGTTTGTCCTTAGCAATTCGCTGAGCTTTTTTCCGACAGCGGCTCAGGAACAGTTCTTGTACCGAGGGTAGGGAGACGCCAATGATCTTCTCTGCTCCCCTCACTACCCTCTGCAGAGCCTTCCTGTCCGAGCAGTTGCAGGTGGAGTACCACGTATTTAAACAGTACGTGAGTAGAGACTCCACCGTACCCCTGTAGAAAGTCCTGAGGATGTTGGTGGGGAGTGAGGCCTGTTTTAGTTTCCTCAGGAAGTGCAGTCGCTGATGGGCCCTTTTTACGGTCCCAGTGGTGTTTCTGGACCAGGTGAGGCTGTCTGTAATTTGCACCCCGAGGAACTTTATGCTCTCCACTCTCTCCACTGTGGCGCCACTGGTGTTAAGGGGTGCATGCTTTGGCTGCGCCCTCCTGAAGTCGACAACCATCTCCTTTGTTTTGTCGACATTTAATTCTAGATAATTTTTGCCGCACCAGTCCACTAGTTGTTTTACTTCCTCCCTGTACATTGATTCATCATCTCCGCTGATGAGTCCCACCACTGTTGTGTCATCCGCGAATTTTATGATCTTATTGTCCCTGAATCTGGCAGCACAGTCATGTGTGAGCAATGTGAACAACAGCGAGCTGAGCACACAGCCTTGAGGGGAGCCGGTGCTCAGCGTGATCGAGCCTGAAGTGTTCTTGCCCACACGGACTGTCTGTGGTCTCTCTGTCAGAAAGTCCAAGATCCAGTGACACAGGGTGGTGTTGAGGCCCAGCAGGGTTAGTTTCTCCACAAGTCTCTGTGGGATGATGGTGTTGAACGCAGAGCTGAAGTCAATGTACAGGATTCTGGCGTATGTGTTTCTTTTTCCCAGATGCGTGAGCACTGTGTGCAGCGTGGTAGAGATGGCATCCTCTGTAGAACGGTTGGGGCGATAGGCAAACTGGAGGGGGTCTAACGATGAGGGGAGGCTGGCAGTAATGTGGGGTTTCACCAGGCGTTCAAAACACTTCATTATTATTGGGGTCAGGGCGACAGGGCGGTAGTCATTTAGGCAGGCAACAACTGGTTTCTTCGCTATTGGGATTATTGTACTCGTTTTGAGGCATGTGGGGACAATGGCTTGACTGAGGGAGATGTTATAGATGTCCGTTAGCACATATGCTAACTCCTCAGCACATTCCTTAAGCACACGTCCTGGGATGTTATCGGCTCCGACTGCTTTCCACGGGTTGACCTTAGACAGGATTCTCCGTGTGTCCATCGGGTCTATGGTCAGGACTGGCTGGTCGGTTTGTATGCAGGGACTTGCTCTCCCCTTGGGTGTGGTGTTTGCTGCATCAAAACGAGCGAAGAAGTTGTTCAGTTCATCTGGGAGAGAAGAATCCGTGTCAGTTACCTGCTGCCTTGCCTTGTACCCCGTCAGTGTTTGGATTCCCTTCCACATCCTCCTGGTGTCTCCTGTGTCACAGAGGTGTCCCTGGATTTTTCCCGCGTAGGCACGTTTCGCTGCCCTGATTCCCTTTTCCAGTGCAGTCCTGCTAGATCGAAGAGCGGATGTGTTACCGGATCTGTAGGCTGCATCACGAGCCCTCAGCAGCGAGCGCACCTCTGCTGTCATCCATGGCTTTTTGTTTCCACGTGCAGTGAAGGTTTTCATGATGGTGACATCCTCGGTGCACTTGGCAATGTAGCTGGTTACAGTATCTGCGTACTCCTCGATGTTGATGAGGTCGTCATAGGATGCCGCTGTCCTGAACACATCCCAGTCAGTGTGCAGGAAGCAATCCTGCAGTGCTGAGGCTGCTCCATCTGGCCAGACCCTGGTGTGTTTTCTCTCCGCTCTGGCTTGTTTCTGCCGAGGTCTGTAGGCTGGTGTTAAGAACACTGAAATGTGGTCCGAGTGGCCCAGGTGAGGGCGTGGGGCTGCCTTGTAAGCCTCTGGGGTGTTGGTGTAAACCAAGTCCAAGATGTTCTCTCCCCTGGTCTCAAAATCCACATATTGCTTGAATTTTGGGAGCACCGTCTTAAGGCTGGTGTGATTAAAATCCCCGGCCACCACAATGAAGCTATCAGGATGTTTGGTCTGGAACTCACTGATGGCGTCATGCAGAGCTCCCAATGCTTCGTTGGCCTTAGAATTTACATTAGCACTTGGAGCAACATATACAGCCACAACAAAAACAACAGAGAATTCCCTCGGCAGATAGAAAGGCCGACATTTCACGATGAGGAATTCTATCAGCAGAGAGCAGTGTTTCCCGGCAATCGTAGCGTTCACACACCAGTCCTTGTTTATGTACAAGCACAGGCCTCCACCTTGGTTCTTACCAGAGCCAGCTGCCTCTCAGTCCGCACGGAACGATGTCATTCCCTCCAGCTGTATTGCTGTGTCTGGGATATTACCGTGGAGCCATGATTCCGTGAAAACAAACACACAGCAGTCTCTAATGTCCCTGTATGTTGTTTTGAGAAGACGCAGTTCGTCAAGTTTGTTGTCCAGGGAGCGGACATTAGAGAGGAGAAGCGAGGGCACTGCAGGTCGGGTGGGGTTAGCTGTTAGCCTGGCGCAGATGCCTGCTCTTTTCCCCCGTCTCCGCCTCGTGTAAGAGCCTGCTCTTTTACCCCATTTCTGCCTCCTCTCACACCGCTTGCGTCTCCTCCTCTCTCTCCTCTCTCTCCTCACCCGCCTCCACTCTCCGTTCGTATACATTTCTGTGGCCGTTATGTTTGACTTTGACTTTGCAGCCGGTAGTAGTAATCCGTAACGGCGTATTTTGTCTAAATCGCACCAAAACGTGCCCGTACTACTACTGTGGTTTGCCCCAATGTTTAGGAGCATGTTCCTACTGTACATATATCTTGGACAGACTGGACAAGACACACAAAACTCATTTTTTAACGCTCCGACTATCTCCCGAGGGGCCGCTGCGACTGTGCGCGCCGCCATCTTGGATCCTCTAATTCACTTTCATATCTTCAGTATTAAAAAAGTTATGGCCATTTTCATACTCGGAAATTAGCATATTGTTCCCTATTACTTTTCCATTGACTTAACACAAAAGCTGTGATCGAGGACAGTCAAAAGCACATAACTTTCTTAAAAATTAAGAGAACTGAAAGAAATTTTCAGTTATTATAGATTGAAGCATTCTGAAACAAATATGAAACAATCTTACTTAGATGACATGAAATTAAAGCATATAATTAGTTAGTTACCTAATTGTAGCTAATCACAAAATTCAATTACTAGATCTAAACATCTATCAATTTCTTAAGAATAGATTAACATTTTTAAATAGCCTAAGTGTCCAAATAACATTCACACATGAATTCACAATATAACATAATTTTTAAATCTCAATGTCATGGATTTATAGGCCAAATGGAAGGAATTTAATGTTTAATACCTGTAAATTAATGGGCATTTAAATCATCTTGCGAGTGGGTTTTCTGGAACGCGATCATTTGGAACGTTGATTTGCGGTGAATTTAACCCCGTATCGGCATGAAAAATACTGCCGGTTAGTTCGGGGAAAAGAATCACCGTTTCGCATTTTAAAATGTGAATTAAAGGCCTCTTAAGAAGCACGTATACATAAAATAAACAGATTTCGTTTACCTGTCCCATGCGTGAAATCCGTCCCCGTTGTTGGCGTTGACGGCTTTCGAAGCTGATTTTAGAAAACTCCAGCGCTGAACTTGTCAGGCGAATAAAAATAAAAAATATACAAAACGCCCGTTGGAACGATTCTTCAGCAAAAGTTTGCACTCCAACGAAATATAATTCAGGACAAGGTAGGAGAAACCCGCGTTTTAACCCCGCCCCCCCCTCAAAGGCGCCAAAATCGCGCACACGGCCAGTGGCAGAATTGCAGCGCCGCTGAAGGTAAGTATTGTAACATACCAACTCATCTCAGTCATAAATTATTATTTTTTGTTTAGTTTAGAGATACAGCGCGGAAACAGGCCCTTCGGCCGACCGAGTCCGCTCTAACCAGCGATCATCGCACTTTAACACTATCCTACACGCACTAGGGACAATTTACATTTATACCAAGCCAATTAACCTACAAGCCAGTACGTCTTTGGAGTGTGGGAGGAAACCAATGATCTCGGAGAAAACCCTCAAGATCATGGGGAGAACTGTACAAATTCCGTACAGACAGCACCCCTAGTCGGGATTGAACCCGGGTCTCCGGCTCTGCAAGCGCTGTAAGGCAGCAACTCTACCGCTGTGCCACGGTGCCGCCCAGTATGTAATGTATTACATTAAATGTATTATCCCATATCCTGAGATGATGACCTTTGCTTCTAGATTGGCAAGTCAGAGGAAACATTTTCCTCACATGTGGTCTGCCTACCCTTGTCAGGATTTTGTACATTTAAATTAGATCCTTATTCTTCTAAACTCAAGCGAAAACAAACCTAGTCGACCTAAATCCTCTGATATGGCAGTGCCTTCATTAGAAAATCTGTCTGGTTGACCTTCACTACACTCCCTCTATGGCACATAATCCTTTCTTGGGTAGGGAGACCAAAATTGCACATGATACTCCTGCTGTGGCAAAATAACTGCTCAGTATAATTGTAACAAGACATCTATTTAAATCCTCCTTCAACGAAGACCAGCATACCAATTGCTGTCTTAACTACTGCTGAACTTGCATGTTAGCTTCAAGTGACTGGTTTGCAAGAATACCTAGATAACTTTGTACAAGAACATTTCCAATTTAAAATACTACCACAATTTAAATAACATCTCCTTTCTGTTTTTGACTTTCCAGAATTACATACTGTCATATTTATCTATCTGCCCTATTTCTGCCCATTTGTTCATAGTTGCTTTGAAGCCTTATTCCTTTCTTTGCATAATTCAAATCCCACCCAGTTTAATGTCTTCAGCAAACGTCTAGATATTACACATGTAGGGAGGAACTGCAGATGCTGGTTTACACCGAAGATCAATGCAAAATGCTGGATTCAGCGGGACAGGCAGCATCTCTGGATAGAAGGAATGGATGATGTTCGGGTTGAGATCCTTCTTCAGACTATATTCCAGCTATTACATTTTGTTATCTCACCCAGATCATTGAGGTATATTCAGAATAGCTGAAGCAATGCACTGATCCCTGCAGCAGCAGATTAATATTACCTGACACCAAAAAAAAACTCATTTTCGTTTGCTTTGTCAACCAGTTTTCAGTCAAGCCAATACCACATGGTTTCATTTTCCAGACTACTTTTTATTAAGACTTTATCAAAAGCTTTCTGAAAGTCCAAGTGCACCACATCCACATGTTATCCCTTATCTGTTCTACCATTCATATCCTCAAAGAACTCCAGTGTTTGTCAACGACTTCACATTCAAAAATTAATTTTACTATTGGCTTATCACGGATGTTTACCAAGTATCTAATTATCTCATCCTTTATAAAATGCCTGCAGCATTTTCCTCACTACTGATGTTGGACTTCCTTTTATCTCTCTCCCTTCGCCTTTAAATTATGTGGTTAATTTGCCATCCTCCAATGTGTGGGAACTGTTGCACGCTCCTTAGAATACTGCAAAAATCAATGTGTCCACTATTTCCACAGCTACCTTCTTCACCACTCTTGGAGGCAAATTATCAGGCTCTGCAGTTTATAGGCTTTCTGTGCCATTAGTTTCTCAAGCACAATTTTCTTGCAAATTTTTATTTCCTTTGGCTCCTCACCTTGATTAGATTCCTGATTTATTGCTGTTTCTGGAAAATAACGTACCCTTTTCAGTGAAGATAGTACCAATAGATTTGTAGAAACAAGAAATTGCAGATGCTGGTTTACCAAGTAAAGACACAAAATGCATGAGGAACACAGAGGGTCAAGCAGCATCCCTGGAAAACATGGATAGGTGATGTTTTGGTTCGGGACCGTTCTTGAGACCCCCTTAAGACTGAAGAAGTGTCCCCACCCGACGCGTCACGTCCCAAAGCGTCACCTACACATGTTCTCCAGGGATGCTGCCTGACCCGCTGAGTTACTACAGCATTTATGTCTTCCGAAGATTTGTATTACTGCTCTTGCCATTTGTTGGTTCCTCATTACGAATCCTCCTGTTTCTGAACTTATGGTTGCGTGCTCTAGTTTTCCCCCTTCTTTGCAGTATTTATGGCACATTTTACAGCCTACTTTTGTGATTAAAATGTATCAATGCAAATATTGGGGAAATATGCTGGGTAAATGAACTTTTTATATAAATGGGAATAAGTATTTTGACTCCTATCTGAAAGAAGGTAAAACGTTTGGGTGTGTTCAGGTCAGGCAATATGTCTCAGAAATAACTCTGCAGAAGGCAATATTATCTTTAATAATTCATCATGGGTTATATTTAGTTAGGAGCATAATGGTGTGTAATTTCTATCTAATGTTAGTCATAATGTAATTGGTTTCTGTATTATATTTAAAAGCAGAATTCCAAGGTGGCTACTGAGATTCCAGATTTTAGAAAAGGTGGTAATGCGTCCACAGTTAATTGGACAACTTAGTTGATGGATAAGTGGGTGGTGATCAAATGGAATGTAATATAATATACAGTGTGAATCTGTATCCCTAAAGGGATAAGAACACTGCTCATGAGACTAACTCGGACGAGAAATTAGGTTGGTGATATAATGACTGAGGTCACCGTGTATATTGATGTGTGACACCAGCATTGTGGTAGATGACATAGAGATGGTAGATGAGCAAGCCAGGAAAAGTGCCTAAAACAATGAGGTGCCAACCTGGTGAAACTGCAACAAGACTCCCTTCATTGTATCCTCCGAATCTGCACGCAGCAAATCAGATCAAAGCTTCACTATCCTGCTGCATACAGTTGTAAATTGTGGTGAATGATTTTAAATAAAATAAAGATAGGATGAGACTCAAATAACTGCTGCCATTCTCAAATGGTAGATCGCAGGACATAAGTGCAGTCAAAAATGGAGAGGAAGTGACCTGCTTTGGTCTTATCCTGACGTTCCACCATCATAAACTAACGTTTATCCAATCTGATTCATATCACATGATTTCAGGAATGGCTGTTCTTAAATCAGTTATCATTACATTGCAGTAAAAGTGCTTAAACCATGGGTAACTTTTTTGCATACCAAAATGTTGGCTACGGACAATGTGGAACATTCATTCTTGTATTAATCAAGTGTGAATTCTACTAAATGATCGAGACAATGCTTCATTGCTCACCATGAACCTGCTCAGCGCTGTTCCGAAAGTATGACATTAGGATCACTGCTCCAGATTGTTTTAAGGTAGGTAAGGCTAAGGCTCCAGATCTGAATAAAGCTGTGGCCCAAACAATTGACAAAGCTGGAATTACAGAATAATTTTTTTTTCTAGAGACTTTTTTTTCTATCTTCAGAAGCTGAACACAGAATGGGAGAGAAGCCATCTGATGGGAAAAAATCAATTGAAAAAAATAGGTGGGAAAAATTGCAAGAGAATTTTTTCTTTTTACTAGTTTAGTGACTCCAAGATCCCTCTGCACATCAATGATGATAAGAGCATTAACATTATACTCACTCCTTAGATTTGGCCTCGCAAAATGCATCACCTCACACTTGCTTGGGTTAAACTCCATTTGTATTTCTCTGTCCATTTCTGAAGCTGGTCTATATCCCGCTGTATCTTCTGACAGCAAGCCTCACTGTCTGCAACTCCACTTTTGGTATCGTTAGCAAATTTAGTCACCAATCCATCTACATTTACTTCCAGGTCTTGTTTGCATGATTTTTATATGTGATATAAATATATATGTACAGGTATATGATTCATATATACGAGACCTAACATTAGTCACAGCAAGAATGTGTGTAGGCCTGATTGTTAGACTTGCAGTGGAGGGGTGCAGAGGTGATTCACCAGGAAGCTATGAAACATCAGCATATTCCTTTTGCCTACGAAGATGCAATGTGACGTTGAGTTCATTCAGTGTTCTCTTTTCTAAGGATGACCTGATTTAAGTGTGAAAATTTAGGTTACTGATAATTTAGATAGTGAGAAAGATTTTCCCGTAGCGGAGGTGTCCATAGCTAGGGGACACAGATTTAAGGTTGGGGCTTGATGTTTTAAATGGGATTTGAGGAAGATTTTTGTTATCCATAAGAGGTCTTATTCCTTAACAAAGGAGTCTGTAACCAAAGGGCATAGATTTAAGTTAACGGGTATGAGGTTTAGAGAGAGAATGTACTTCCCGAAAATATGGAGGAGTCAAGTACTCTCTCACAGTCAAGTATTTAGATGGGCAATTGAAATGCCATGGAAAGACACAAAAAGCTGGAGTAACTCAGCAGGACAGGCAGCGTCTCTGGAGAGAAGGAATGGGTAACGTTTCGGGTCGAGACTCCTCTTCAGAAATGTCATGGCATGGAAAACAATTGACCCAGTATGGGATAATGGAATCAGTATAGCTAGGTACCTGATGAGATCACGGGGTGAATGTACAGTTTTGATGCTGTGTGACTGTCTAGATACCAGCTGTTTAGTTTTGCCAGGTATTTCATCTTCTGCTGTTGCACAGAAAGGTGATATGAGATGGTAGATTAAATATATTGAAGAATCTCTGAGTTGAGCAACATCTGTGGAGGGAAATGGTTAGTGGACATCTCCAACTGGGCTGAAAGAGTTGGATGCTCAAATTTCGAGCATCTGTAGTCTCTTGTGTCTTCATGTTTGGGGTGGGGTGTGGTTACTTGTGGAGATGGAAGAGTAAACCGCAATATCTGAGGAATCCTGCAGGATTCCGAGTAGGGAGGAGAAGGCAAGATGTGGCTGGTGGTAGGAATTGAGGATGATCAATTGAATGTGAAAACTACAAATGTGGACATTCCGTCCAGGGTCTTGGAAGAATGAGGGCAGAAGGGTAAGAATCCATGGTTGAGGAAAATGAAGATATTTTGGAAGAACTGATTCCCACCGCCACGGGTACCATGTAAT
The DNA here is from genome assembly GCA_038087875.1 of Malacoraja senta. Classification (NCBI taxonomy): domain Eukaryota; kingdom Metazoa; phylum Chordata; class Chondrichthyes; order Rajiformes; family Rajidae; genus Malacoraja; species Malacoraja senta. The sequence continues at coordinate 31,150,575 of CM075985.1, forward strand.
CCCGTGCTACCTGCTCCATGGTTGGATAGTCGGCGACTAAACAGTCTCCCTCGCCTGGTTTGCCAGGTGAGGAGGAGGCTGTGGACCCCCAGCAGGACCAAAAACAAGACCTGTCAAGGGGCAGATGAGCTCCTAGCGAGCCAACGGCCATCCACATTTCAACAGAAGTTGCGATCACTGCCGTACATAGCATCATAAGGCATCGTACCCATTGATGCTTTCAACGATGATGATGATGATTGGGAAGGTGGGATTGCCAGAACAAAGTAACTGTGCCCTTAATATAATTATAATAAATTATTTAAATATTTTTTAAATTAATGCAAATTCCTATAGCATCATCATTTACTTCAAGGAACCGAGTGGTCAAATAAATAGTTGTTCAATGTGATAACATGATCTAACCAGTGGAATACTGCAAGAATAAGTAAGCGGACTGGTCCAATCATCAGCCATGATCTTTTTGAAAGCCCAAACAGCATTCAGGAGCTAATTGGTCAACTTATGTTTTTGTTTCTCATCCTCATAATTACAGTTCTAAAAAAATTAATTATCCCGCTAATGTGCTGTTGCTGTCTACAAAATTTATATTGACTCTTAACTCCTATGCTGATTTTTATGGTGGAAATTGCATCTGCAAATGTCACATTCCAATCACAACCTCCAACTCAAAGTTTCTCTGTCACCTGATTTTTCATCTGGAGTGCAGAGGAAACTCATGATGTCTCATTTGACTTACCTGCTTCTCAAATTGCGCTGCATTTACATACAAATTTTGAGAATTTAGGTTTAATTATATTGACAACATTGCTGTTCTTCAAAACATCCTCATTTCCCAAGATTCGATCTGTTGTGATAACAGGAGGAACGATCTTGCTGTTGTCTGCCATGTGAGAATGTCAACTGTCTCCTTCCAGTGACCAAACGAGCTGCTCCCTGAATTGCATTGTGAATTCTGTCCATCAGGAGGCATAATGAGCACAATCTTCACTGTGCAGCCGCTTGAGATATGCAGGGAGCAGCATTGGCCACTACACATTGCTGTTTTTGACTTCTCTATTACCTCTCCCTCATTACTTTGAGGGACTAGGGCACATTCTTTTCAACTTTGGTGCCACCTTAAATATGTATCCATCTTACATCTATTTCATGATGATCTGCAAGCTGTGATCTTAATTGGTAGGTTGACAACAGACACAATCTCATTTTGTAATAGCGCAAAATAAGACTTATCTCTGGAGCCCTTTCCTCAATCTTTCTTGCTGCACCTCGCCTCTTGGAAACCTTCGCTGGAGTAGAGCTAATTTACAGGGCACCCTACATTGCCTTCTTCCAGAATTAAGGTAAACAAATTTGGTCATGATGCTGCAGTCTGCATGTACTCCTGTTTGGACATTAAGCTGCAAGATCTGGTCGAGTTATCTATTGAATCAGAGGAAAGAGTGGGCCTACACTTAACATCTACTAAAATTAACATCTACTTCCACCAAACTACTTTTGTTCTACAGTAGTGTGGAGAGTTTCCCATATATCAGGAAACAGCTTACATTAAAGATAGGCATAAATGATGAAATTCACTATCGCCTCAACTGTTGGCTACCTGGGGAAAAGTGTGTTTGAAGATCGACCACTAATCCACCTCAAGGCTTATGGTTTAATGGCTAGCTCTGATCCTCTTGCCTCCCATATGCTTTTGAGATATGGACTACCTACAGCAGGCAGATCAAAGCACTGGAGAGGTACCACTCGCTCTACCTTGCCAAAATTGTCCAAATCCACTTGCAAGGTGCACGTACCAGTATCGGCCTTCTCTCCCAGGCCAACATCTCCAGCGTTGAAGCACAAATTTCATTCAGTCAGCTCCAATGAACAGGCCACAATTTTGCATGTTTGATACAACATTCTCAAAGGTTACCCGTCATTAATTCCTGTAATTGCCGCTGCTTTGCTTAGGCCCTGTGATCTGTTTATTTATTAAGTTTAATCAATTTTAGTGGAATTTTGTCAGATCACGTGCGTAGGCTTATTTAGGGCCAATATTCATTCCATTTACTAGACATTGCCGAGGAAAAGGTGCTAATTTATTTGGTTGGACTATTTTAATTATTGCAGAATTCCATATTCCATTATTCCTAATATTACCACTCTTTTCTCACTGTCCATCCTCTCGCCCCTGATCTGAGGGGCAACATATTCACACAGACGGTGGTGAGTATGCCGGAGGAAATAGTATAGGCAGGTATAATTACAACATTTACAACAGGGGAGGGGGGGGTGGTGTGGGCCAGGCATGGACAAATGGGACTAACATGAATGGTGCATCTTGGTCAGCATGAGCGAGTTGGGCGGAGCGGCCTGTTTCCATGCTATATGATTCTGAGACTCTGAAGTCCAGCGGGCTGGGTTCAGTCCTGACCTACGATGTTGTCTTTGTTAATTTTACATGTTTTCTCTTTCATTGTGTGTACTTCCTCCGGGTGCTCTAGTTTCTTTCCAAAGAAGTACAGGTTAGAAGGTTAATTGCCTCCAGTGTGTAGGTGAGTGCCAGAATCTGGAGGGAATTAATGGGAATGTGTGGGGAATACAAATGGGATTAGTGCAGAATTAATGTAAATGGATGCTTGACCGAGTCATTGTATTTTTGTTCAGTGGGTCGGGATGAAGTGTCTACAATAGGTAGGTTTGTACTTACACAGCGGGGCATTCTGTACCATTATTTACTCTTTTGTTTTGAAAAGGACTCTATCTAAAGTTATGAATAGTTAATAAGAAATATTGTATTCTGTGATTAGTACGACTTTTTCCCAGAAAAAATGTTCAACCTTTCAACCCTTTATAAAACCTTCTCTCATTATTAATGCCGAGTTTGTCTTGAGATTGCTACACTGCACATTTCCAAAAGTTCAGTTCAATTGTAAAATATGAACTATGTTAATGAATAAGCTTACATAATTTACAACTTTTATGCACCTTTGAAAGGCATTGTCTGGTACAAATTTGACTTTTGTAGAGAATAATGGATAAATGCAAATATTAAAAATTCAATCATCACATTACTTTCACTGCTTTAAAAAAAAGAACTAAGTTCCTGCAGTTCATAAGGCAATACATAAAACATTGTTAACACTTTCAAAATAAGCAGCTGAAATCTGTACAAAATACTGTATAATCAGAAGTATAGTTACAAAAAAAAGCAAATTACATTCCATGTTAGAGTCGAGGGTGATACGGTCTTGTGGTTTGTTCACAAGGATTGGGTGCTCCACTTAGTGGTAGTACTCTGGAAGATTGTCTGTATTCAAATTCAGAGATGGAAGCTGGATGAAAATGGAGTTGCTGCTTTTCATTCTGCCTTGCTTCTAATATGACAGGTCAGGACTACCAATGATTCATAGAGTCCTGTGGAGAAAAGAATGCAAATGTTTACAAAAAATATTTGGTGTCCATTATTGCAGAATTAGTGGTGATTGGCCTGAAAATCTGTTCTGCCCACACAACTGTAAAGGTTTGTAGATTGTGCTGTGTTGAGAACAAATTAACGTAATTTCTCTTAAATGCACAGGCCAGTGTCGATTTTTTTTGAACATTTGATAATTTGATAGTTCATGTATCTAGTAAATGAATTATATGTTTGCATGCTATGAAACAAAGCTGTTCCACATAATGTAGCGTTGAAGTGACATCATGAGTAGTGTCGAGTTTCAGTTCCTGCAAGCGGCGTGACAGCTGTGATGCTTTATTTCTCTCTCTTTGGGCAATAGAGTGCTCACTGGGGAGCCTCTTCAAAGAAGCGGGATCCATTTCAGAACTTAGCAAATGCTGCATCTTGACAGATGTCGGGAGTTCAGCGAAAGGATTGAATTACCTTGAAGACCAAAGTCTGACTTTGTGCTGTGATTCCGTTTTTATTTGCCGGTTTGGTTGCTGGAACTGTGGCATACCAAAGCAATTGGTTAATACAATGTAAGTATGATTATGATGGGAAAAACAATACCTTATTTGAGTTACATGCCGTGATTGTGTAGCATTTTCTCCTCAAAGTTTGCTAAAAATTTCCTAATTACAAAGGTGATTTTGCTTTATTTCAGTGCAATGTAAACATTTAATTTAGAGATCGAAGTCTTTAAGGTTAAAGCAGTAAAATACTAATAGGCTTTAAACTGCAAATAAAATAAATATTCTTGAAATGTGTAAAAAGCAAGCAAATATACTAAACATTGTGCAGTCTAACATATCATTTTACGTCTTTTGTTGCTAGATAGAGAAACTGTTTAATTTTATATTTGGCAGTGCTTGTTCTGATCACTGGTGACAGATTATGTGCCTCTGTGATTTGATGATGATTGCGAGCTGCTCCATGGACTGGTACGAGCTTCCAACAGGCATGGAAAACAGAAGCAAATTAGAAGTAAGGTTGTCTAGTAAATTATCGGATACGTACATTGTAGGCAATTTGAGTTTCAGGGTGGAGGATTTTTAAAATACCATTTGCATTTTATTCTGCAACTTATAAACCTGACATGCAATTCACTGTTTATGGGAATATTTTACCCCTGTTTTTTTCCCCCCAAAATATTATATTTTGTGCCAGCATCAAATGCCTCTTTAGATAGATTTTTGTTTTGTTAAACCATTAAGCCATACTAAAAGAGGCATTAAAGAAATACATATTTATGTGTCCAGGGTATTGCATCCTCGAAATTCAGATTGAAAAGAGATATTAACTCATCAATGTAATCTTTTAAAGCATTTTTCTCTTCGCAAGGAAATAACGTGCTAACAGTGATGCCGGCGATGAGATAAATTCTTTAAAACTATAACATGTTTTAACTGAGAAGTGGGTGATTAGAAAATTCTATGTGTTTTTTTTCCATTCGTTTCAATGGAATCCATTCAGATTATTTTCAGAAAAAAAATATCAATGAAATTTTAAAAAGGTTCTCTTTTGCACACTTGTGGCTATCTTGATTAATGCTTACTCGAGGTATTTGGTCGGGCTCCATTTAAGATGGTGTGGATGGTGAATTGGATTTAAAGTGTTAAAGGATGAAGCACTCAACCAAAATATTGCAACCAAAATATTTATGTGGCTGGACCAGTTTAGTTTCTGAGTATGTTAATAATGGGCACTCAGCAACTAATGCCATTGAATGTCAAGGGTAGATAATTGGATTCCCCCTTGTTGGAGTTGGTCTTTACGGTACGAATTTAGAGTGCCACTTATCAGCCCAAGCCTGACTTGCTACACGGGGAGCAAGACCTGGGCAGCTTAATTTGTCACTTCATTTTCTGCAGAGTTGCAAATATAATTAACATTGTCCAATTATCAGGGAGGAACCACAGCTGCTGACCTTATGATGGAAGGTCATTGATGAATCATTGGAAGATGACTGAATCTAGAGCTCTGCAGGCAGTGTCTGGGTGAAGGTTACGGTCAATTTTAGTTTTTAGTTTTTGTAAGTTCACTTTTTTACGTGTTGTATCCATTGATGTATCATGTTATTCCAGCTGGAGCTCACATAAATCCATCTCGTATTAATAGACAATATCTGCCACACCATCTCCTCCACATCCCATTTTCGCCAACCCAACCTTGTATCCCAGAGTGGTATCTAGGCCCAGCTGTACATTCAGACATTGACTGTTTCATTTGCAGAAGAGTTAAGGGGCTGTCCCACTGTACGAACTAATTCAAGAGTTCTCCCGAGTTTCCCCTGATTCGAACTCGGAGATTTACGGTAATGGCCGCTCGTAGGTACTCGGGGCTCTCGTGCACATTTTTCATCATGTTGAAAAATCTTCACGGGTCTTCACGAGCTTACCACGTTTCCCGAATACCTGTCGTTAGCGTTACGAGCTGCTAAGAGACATCCCGAGCTCCGACGTACCCGCTACGTACATTCCACGTGCTTACCATGAGTTTGATTTTTTTTAAACTCGGGAGAACTCTTGAATTTGCTCGTACAGTGGGACAGCCCCTTTAGGAGTGAAGTTGAACATTGTGCAATCATCAGCAAACACACTTTCATCTGACCTTCTGATGGAAGTTATGGCATTTATCATCGAAAATCTTGAGCAGCTGGTCTTGTTATAAGTTCATAACTGATAGGTGCAAAATTAGGCCTTTTGGCGCATCAAGTCTACTCTGCCATTTAATCATGGCTGATCTTTCTCTCCTAACCCATTCTCCTGCCTTCTCCCCCTAACCCCTGACACCCAAACTATTCAAAGTTATTTTCCTTTCCTGTGGGCATTGATGTTATTGGATTTATGTGCTTGAATTGAGGAAATGCAGATACAAGTTTCTTTTTATATGCAGTTCCGCAATTTATTTTTATGATCCCCAAAGTGAGTTATTCCCTCGGACTCTTATTATCTTCCATTGATTTATAAATGACTTCCCATCATAAGATCAGCAGCTGTGGCCAATCGCTGATGATCGTACAGTGTTAATTATATTTTCACACAGCAATGTATCAGGATTTTGTCCAAACTAATCCAAATTATGATATTTGCAATTTTGCTTCTCTGATGTGATCCACTTCAAGTAACTTAAGACAGCATGTGGTCTATCCATGGAAACTTCAAATAGTCCACAGAGAATTCTCAGATCCAGTACTGGTGAAACATCAGAGAACTTTGCATTGAAGATAGACACAAAATGCTTGAGTTACTCAGCGGGAAAGGCAGCATCTCTGGAGAGAAGGAATGGGTGACGTTTCGGGTCGAGACCCTTCTTCAGACCCGAAACGGAACCCATTCCTTCTATCCAGAGATGCTGCCGGTCCCTCTGAGTTGCTCCAGCATTTTGTGTCAACCAACATCTGCAGTTCCTTCCTACACCTGAAGTTTGCATTTTTCATTCTTATCACTGTCATTCCATTGTTGGTTCTACAGTTTAAAAAAACTTGTATTATCCTTGAATTAATTGAACCAAACTGGCAGCAATAGAAATCTGGGAAATAAAGTAAAAACAAGGTGAGTGGCTGTGTGGTTGGAATATTTTTTGACAGTGACTCCTACATAATTCTGACACTGACTCATGCTGACTATATGCTCCCACATATGCACAAAGGTGTTTTTGCAGGCTTTTCAGAATTCTGAGAGTGTGTGAGCATTACATAAAACTTAATTCCCCTTTTGTATTAAGAAATTGTCTTTGTGGATGTGTATTTTGGTTGAAGAGATTTTCTTGAACCTATTACTGGAATTTCCATGTTTTCCCAATTTTTGGGGGCAAAGCTTTAATTCTTCTGTATAATATCAACTTGAAAGGATATTTGTTTGCTTTGTACAAATTTGTGCTGGATGTGAGGTATAAAATTAGACCCAAAATGTTCTGATTGATTTTATTTATTGAAGGATGACTACTTGTCTGATTTCCTTTTCTCATGCAGATCTCATTGCATGAACAAGAAGAATTTAATATGAAATAGAAATGCTTATCTTTTGGTGTTCATGCAGTGACTATTTTTTGATATCCTCCATATTTTGAATTATTTCCATCCTTTGTCCAACTCTAGTTTCAAATCGTGTTCAGTTATTTCAGCCACTGGGCTGCAATTTGAAAGTTGTTTGCAAATGACTCTTCCTTTCATTCTCAATTGAACCTATTTAGGTCAACTTCCCTTTTGGGGTTTTTTTGGTATAGTTTTTAGTCGGTTTACAATGATACAATGATACAATTTATTTGTTGTCATTTGAACCTAAGTTCAAACGAAATTTGGTTTCTGCAGTCATACAAACAAGTAAAAAGAACCAAGACACAACACAATTTACACAAACATCCATCACAGTGAATCTCCTCCTCACTGTGATGGAAGTCAAAGTCTTGTCTCTCCGCTGCACTCCCCATTCTCCTCCCGATGTCAAAGTCAAAGCCCCCGGCGGGCGATGGTAAATAAGTCCCGCGGCCATTAAAGCCACGCTGGCCGATGCAAGGCCACGCTCCGGGTCTTGATGTTGGAGCCCCCCGGTAGCGCTAGCAAGTCCCGCGGCGATTTAAAGCCGCGCCGGGCGATGTAAGACCCCGCTCCAGGTCATCTTCAACCCCGCAACCCCGTTTAGTTTAGAGATACAGCGCAAAAACAGGCCCTTCGGCCCACCGAGTCCATACCAACCAGCACACTGTAACACTATCCTACACACACTAAGGACAATTTACAATTATAATTTACAATTATATCAAGTCAATTAGTTTACAAATTTGTACATCTTTGGATTGTGGGAGGAAACTGGAGATCCCGGAGAAAACCCATGCAGGTTACGGGGATAATGTATAAACTCCGTACAGACAAACATCCGAATCCGCGTCTCTGGTGCTGTAAGGCAGCCATTCTATCGCTGTGGCACCATGTCTCCCACAATGGAGAATATTTCCTCAGTAAGAAACTTCATTATTGTACCGTGTAAGAAAGAACTGCAGATGCTGGTTTAAATCAAAAGTAGACACAAAATGCTGGAGTTAATCAGCGGGTGAGGCAGCATCTCTGGAGAGAAAGAATGGGCGACGCTTTGGATCGAGACCCTTCTTCAGACTTTTGGCTTTAGGAAATACACTTTCAATGGCAATATTTAATTTTCCATGCTGGTTTGTGATCTTTTCTCTATTACACAATTTGATATCCTAATGAAGGCAATTGATACAAAATACAAAAAATACTTGATAGGTACTGTTTTTCTTGTCACTTCCATGCATAGATTCTGTTTGTCCTTTCCCAGAGTTAAGTCTGTTGTCAAGATTGATCAACATTCAGCAGAATTGACGAACCAACATAACCTCAAAAACTACCTAAAGTCATCCTCCACTTAACTCGCTCTTAATTGAAGCAACAAAATGTGGCACATTTTAATTGACCATCATCAACTAGTATTTGATTTTTTTACTTCCTTATGAAGCATAGTTTTAGCTCCTTTTTGTATTTTAACCATCATGACACTTTTGCTATTTGAAATCATTCAGCGGTTTTATTATGTTTTAGGATAGGTTACACAGTGTTTTAGAGTGCTTTGAAGTAATGAGGTAGGATATGCCTGCAAGTGGGTTTCAAGTTTAGTCATGAAATAGAGACCTGAATTACTGAGCCTGGAGAGGTCCGATGGAAGGAATTGGAAATGCTGGTCTATTCTATTTAAGAAGTTGTATAAAGTCAGATAAGTGAACAAAGTTTTTATCCAAAATAATTCTCCCCTTCTTAGTCGTGTATGCAGTGCTTGGGGCATTGAATGAAAACTATGCTACTTTGAACTAAAAAATAAAAAAAATAAGGTGGTTTTGTTTTGAAGAACTTCATGTCTGTACTGAGTTTTACTCTCTGTGGGGAATAATGAAGGTCCATGCACTTTTTAAAAATCTGTCAAGACTGTAACCTAAAATTTGTATTTAAGCTTTCATGAATGGCATGCAGCGTTGTTAGTGAATGTAAAGTTTTTCTGGGGTTCAATTATCTGGCAGCACCCTATCCTGAACTGTGCGTCTTAATGAAGTGCTGTGGGATTGATTGATTGATTGATTGATTGATTGATTGATTGATTTATTTATTTATTTATTTATCTATCTATCTATCTATCTATCTATCTATCTATCTATCTATCTATCTATCTATCTATCTATCTATCTATCTATCTATCTATCTATCTATCTATCTATCTATCTATCTATCTATCTATCTATCTATCTTTAAAACTCTGTGTGTGTGTGTGTGTGTGTGTGGGTGGCTGCCTGCTTGACTTGTGCCAGCCAGCCCCTTTGATACCGCGCTACGCCAACACCGCACGCAGAAACGCCGAGATTTTTTTCAATTTCGGTATATATTTCACTTTTCTTTACGAGTAGCCACTCCTGATTAAATGTTGTCGTGTTTATGTACACTTTTAAAAATAAAATCCACCCCCCCCCCCCCCCCACCACACTCACTCATTTTGTCTCCTCCTGCTGGTCCGCCACCATAGCGGCTGCTGTCAACCGCCTCTGCTCCGAAAATGACGCAATCTTTTTTACGGCAGCGATTTTCATCCCGGGATCTTAATCACGTTCAGGCTCTAAAACCCCGGGTTCTGAAGCACGTTCTGTTTCCCGGGGTCTGAAACACTTTCTGTGTTTTATTCTCAAGCTATTTTCACCCCGGGATCTGCAAGTTCGAGATTTTTTTCACTTGCGATTTTCACCCCGGGGTCTAACGCACGTTCGGGATCTAAAACCCCGGGGTCTGAATCACGTTCAGTGTCCAGACCCAACGGGTCTGCAATTGGTCTAGTAAAATATAAAACTTGCATTGTGCATTTGCACATGAGTACAAAATGCTTACAGCAGACATTTTGCCTCGAGCTCTTGCAGTGGATTTTTCATTTATTATTTGGGAGGCACTGAGATGCAATGTTAAGATTGTTCCAGTCCTTTGTAATATTCAGCAACATAAATTCAAAACACAGCCCTAATAACTCTTTTGTGCTATCTATGGAATATAACATCTGATAATTGCTACATCGAATAGATTTTTACATTAAATCAAAATTAAATTACTAGAATTTTACTACAAGTACAATTCATGTTCATTTTCTCACTCCCCATGAAGTCATAATCATCATTGTCAACTTAAATTATATAAAATTAGCAAGCTCCAAAGTAATATTCAATTTTCGATCAGATTGTACATAGGCTCGAAGGGGACCTTTGTTATAATCAGTGCATATTTGCTATGGACTGCAGACCAGAGGTATTGGGAAATGTTTAAAATATATGTTATAGAAATGTTGGTCAGGGCCATTGGAAGAAGTGAATCTACAGGGAACATCAGATGTAGAAACAGCTACCAATGGTGTTTTCAACAAATTTAATTTCTGACAATCCACTAAGTATCTTGCTACACTGTGACTAACAACGGAAGAGCACAAGTTTGTCACGGGGCCACTTTGATCACTTGAAAATGAAGGCTTCCCACAGATTGATCATGTGCATTTAAATTGATGAATGATTGCAAGATACAGTATGGAAATAGGCCCTTTGGCCCACCAAGTCCACGCCAACCATCAATCACCCGTACTATGTTATCCCACTTTCCCACCCATCCCTACACACCAGTGGACAATTTTCAGAGGCTAATTATCCTACAAACCTGCATGCCTTTGAGATGTGGGAGGAATCCGGAGCACCCGGAGGAACCATGTGGTCACAGGGAGGACGTGCAAACTCCATACAGACAGTACCCGAGGTCAGGTTTGAATCCAGGTCTCAGCTGTGCCACTGTGCCATTCCTTATTCTTAATGGTTTAGAAAAACAAGCTATTCCATTTCAATTCTAACTATGGCTGAGCGACAGATTGGAACTCTGTATCTTTACCTTTAGAAGTTGTATTTGCTTGCAAAATATGACTTGCATACCATACCCTCACCTTCAAACAAATCCACATGTATGCCTGGTTTTCTTCAGGCACAATTTATCAAATTCTGAAGAAAGGTAATCACCCTTCCTCTATCCACAGATGTAGTCTGACCTGGTGCTGGCTCGAAGGGCCGAATGGCCTACTCCTGCACCTATTGTCTATTGTCTATTGACCTGGTGACATTCTATTTCAGATATCTGACCTATGTATTTTTATTTAATTATGTTTTTTTAAATGTTCCCAGTGTTGGACTCGCTACATAAACTCCAATTCATCCTGTATTGTTTTCATTTTGCAATGTATTAATAATAATAATAATAATAATAGATTTTATTTATGGGCGCCTTTCAAGACCTGCTCTCCTTCATCAACGCATGAAGAAGGGTCTCGATCCGAAACGTCACCTATCCCTTTTCTCCAGAGATGTTGTCTGACTCGCTGAGTTACTTCAGCTTTTTGTGTCTATCTTCTGTATATCCATTGCTGTCCTGTCCCTCGCCCTATGCTGTTGAGAATCTTCATCCTTTATCATGATTTGTCCATGGCACTCGCTCATCCCCCTAATTTTTAAATACTCGTACACAGCCTTTGCTGATCAAGCTCTGTTTGATACGCCCAATGCTTTTGCATCATGCCTGGGAATTCTGCTTTATTCCTCTACTTTCAAAAACTCTTCAAAATTCTCAGGGATCTTGTCTTCTGGAGCCGATTCATATTTTCCCTGACTACTGCCCAGTTGAATCCCATCACTGAAACATCTCAGGATGTTTTCCATTGTTATATAATGTACTTGTTCCATTTAATCCTCCCTTTCTATTCTGTGAATAGAAGTTAAATGTACCATTGGCAGGTTAAAGGCCATCCAGCATCTTGACTGATAAAAGGAGACATGACCAAGTTGGTGGTATGGGAGTTGAGCAAACTTTCCCACAGTGGTTATGGTTGGAGTGCAAAATGCCTTTTGGCTTCAGTGGCTCTCCACCGTGTTTGCACTAGTTTTAACATGCTAGATATTCCCATTTATTAGTGAGAGTTTTCAATTTCTTGAGAACCTACTTGATCATGTCTGCATTTTAGTTTCTTCTGAGCTGCAGGCCAATTTCAAGTTAGTGACGGAGTGATGCTTTTGTTAGGTTATCTTGAGGTCTGCTTTCCACACCAGTGCCACAGAAAGTGGCAGTTTTACCCACAAAGTAATTTACCAGAAGAAGAATAAAACATTTACATCACAGAAATCCTTTCACTCCCATGTTCCTTTTAAGTTAAACATGAGTCATTCGTTTATTATTATTGTTGGTTTAAAATTCCTCTATCTACACAAAGTTTCACTGGAAAGAGTGAAGGTGTACAAAAGATCCAGCGTCACTTATTTGCCAGTATTATTGAATAAATAAAGATAAAAATGCCCAAATTACCATCACATTGTGTGCTTTATTCTTGCTGATGTATTCCCTTATGAATTTGGACAACATCAAATTACAAAATGTTATTAAAATAAAAAATATATGGAAGTTTTAGCAGTTCAAATCCAATCTGGTGAATGACTGGTCTGCCTGTCTACATCTAATTATCTAAGTGATTGAAATGAACAGAAGGCTATCAAGTAGAGGTTACTCACTGATGATCTGTTCAGTTCAGCAATGCTTACTGTGACCTCATATCATCCTACCCTTTTTACTTGATGCTGTTTTCAGTTAATAATCCTCCATCTCCCTATTGTATGGAACAGTGGGTGGTGGTAAACTCTTATCAGCACAGCTTCATAGCATTAGTCACAACACTAAGTGCTGCTTTAAAGCACTTAGGAACTTCATTTTGTTTTTCAATTTTACCTCCTCCAGAAAGTCCTAACATTCAACCATTATACTCAAAGAGCTCATTCCAAATGTCATATATCCATATTATATTGGCTGCTGATTTGCCATGGCAAGCATCAAGGTGGTGGTTAATCCCATGTGCAAAACCTGACTTTTGCAAAAAATCTGGCATGTAATTGGATTGGAAAGCCAGGGTAAATATTGCTCCCAGCTCACCATATCTTGCACTATGGGCAGACACGCTATTCATTTCAGTGCATAACCAGACACCCAGCCTCACCTTGAGTAGTAGTTTTAACATGGAACATAAAGCAGTACAGCATAGGAACAGGCCTGAGTCTGAAGGGTCTCGGCCCGAAACGTCACCCATTCCTTCTCTCCAGAGATGCTGCCTGACCCGCTGAGTTACTCCAGCATTTTAGGTCTACCTTCGATTTAAACCAGCATCTGCAGTTCTTTCCTACACATAGGAACAGGTCCTTCAGCCCATAACATCTAAACACGATGCCAAACTAAACTAATCCCTTCTGCTTGTAAATGATCCATTTCTCTCCATTGCATGCGCATTCATGTGCCTATCTAAAAGCCTCTTAAAACTGTACTATTACTGTATCTGTCTACCAGCATTCTTGGCTGCATGTTCCAGGAATCTACAACTTTCTGTGTAAAAACAAATCTTGCTTTACATATCTCCTTTAAACTGTCCCTCTCTCACCTTTAAAGCTGTGCCCTGTAGGCTTTGACATTTCCATCCGGTGAAAATGGTTCTCACAGTCTATCCTATCTATGCCTCTCTTAATTTTACAAACTTCTATTAAGTCTCCCCAAAGTCTTCGATGCTCTGGAGAAAACAATCCAAAACTTATCCAACTTCTCTTTATGGCTAATGCCCTTTAATCCAGGCAACATCCTGGTAGCCACATCCTTCCTGTAACTACACACAATGCTTCAAATGTGGCTTAACCAAAGTTAAGTGCTGACACATATATTCAATAGTCTGATAAATGAAGGCAAGCATATCATATGCCTTCTTTACCACTCTATCTACTTGTGTTGCTACTCTCAGGGAGGTAAGATCGGACCCCAAGATCCCTCAGTAGATCATTGATGTTAAGGGTTCTGCCATTTACTCTAATCTTTCTCTTACATTTGACCTCCTAAAGTGCAATATCTCACTCTTGCCCAAATTAAACCCCATCTGCCATTTCTCTGCCCATATCTGTAACTGGTCTGCAGGTTTAGAATTATGAGATCTCCTTCTGCAGTTTTATAATGCCCTAGTGAGACCACACATGGAGTATTGTCCCCTAATTTGAGGAAGTGCTATTGAGCGAGTGCAGCGAAGGTTTACAAGGTTAATTCCCGGGATGGCGGGACTGTCATATGCTGAGAGAATGCAGCGGCTAGGCTTGTATACTCTGGAGTTTAGAAGGATGAGAGGGAATCTTATTGAAACATAAGATTATTATGGGTTTGGACACGCTTGAGGCAGGAAACATGTTCCCGATGTTGGGGGAGTCCAGAACCAGGGGCCACAGTTTAAGAATAAGGGCTAAGCCATTTAGAACGGAGACGAGGAAACACTTCTTCACACAGAGAGTTGTGAGTCTGTGGAATTCTCTGCCTCAGAGGGCAGTGGAGGCAGGTTCTCTGGATACTTTCCAGAGAGAGCTAGATAGGGCTCTTAAAGATAGTGGAGTCAGGGGATATGGGGGGAAGGCAGGAACGGGGTACTGATTAGGGATGCTCAGCCATGATCACATTGAATGGCGGTGCTGGCTCGAAGGTCCGAATGGCCTACTCCTGCACCTATTGTCTGTCATTGTAACAACACATCATTGCAAAGCCTGAACCCATAGATGCAGCCAACCTATCATTACTTAAGCATAATAAAATAGGCAATGTAGTGTGCAACAAGTAGAACTGCCGCCTCACAGCTCCAATTTCTTGGGTTTGATCCTGAGCTCTGGCACCGTCTGCTTGGAGTTTGTATGTCCTCCCTGTTGCTGCACGAGTTTCAGCCGTCTTCCTGTTGCAGCACATAATGTGTTAGGTGGCACGTTTATTGGCTGCTATATTTTACGCAGTCTCTTCACACCTCCATTCCCCACAAGGAAGGCTTCAGGACCTCCAGATCTTCCTTGAACAAAGATCCAATCAGTTCCTCCACTCACAGCCTGCTGCAATGTCCTCACCCTTAACAACTTTTCTTCTGATTCCTCTCAATCAGCCTGTGAAGGGGCGTGACCCAAAACATAACTTGTCCATTCCCTCCACAGATATTGCCTGTCCCATTGATTTCCTCCAACACTTTATGTTTTGCTCAAAGACCCAGCATCTACAGTTTTTTTGTGTTTCTGATGTAAAAGGTAGTTCTCCACAACATGTATACTGTTTTTTAATAACAATAAATGATGACATGTTCCCGATGTTGGGGGAGTCCAGAACCAGGGGCCACAGTTTAAGAATAAGGGCTAAGCCATTTAGAACGGAGACGAGGAAACACTTCTTCACACAGAGAGTTGTGAGTCTGTGGAATTCTCTGCCTCAGAGGGCAGTGGAGGCAGGTTCTCTGGATACTTTCCAGAGAGAGCTAGATAGGGCTCTTAAAGATAGTGGAGTCAGGGGATATGGGGGGAAGGCAGGAACGGGGTACTGATTAGGGATGCTCAGCCATGATCACATTGAATGGCGGTGCTGGCTCGAAGGTCCGAATGGCCTACTCCTGCACCTATTGTCTGTCATTGTAACAACACATCATTGCAAAGCCTGAACCCATAGATGCAGCCAACCTATCATTACTTAAGCATAATAAAATAGGCAATGTAGTGTGCAACAAGTAGAACTGCCGCCTCACAGCTCCAATTTCTTGGGTTTGATCCTGAGCTCTGGCACCGTCTGCTTGGAGTTTGTATGTCCTCCCTGTTGCTGCACGAGTTTCAGCCGTCTTCCTGTTGCAGCACATAATGTGTTAGGTGGCACGTTTATTGGCTGCTATATTTTACGCAGTCTCTTCACACCTCCATTCCCCACAAGGAAGGCTTCAGGACCTCCAGATCTTCCTTGAACAAAGATCCAATCAGTTCCTCCACTCACAGCCTGCTGCAATGTCCTCACCCTTAACAACTTTTCTTCTGATTCCTCTCAATCAGCCTGTGAAGGGGCGTGACCCAAAACATAACTTGTCCATTCCCTCCACAGATATTGCCTGTCCCATTGATTTCCTCCAACACTTTATGTTTTGCTCAAAGACCCAGCATCTACAGTTTTTTGTGTTTCTGATGTAAAAGGTAGTTCTCCACAACATGTATACTGTTTTTTAATAACAATAAATGATGACATGTTAAGCTTTGCTGGGTACAAAAAGATTTGCTGCACTGTATTAGATTCTTAGATGCCTTCATAGAGTCATAGAGTGATACAGTGTGGAAACAGGCCCTTCAGCCCAACTTGCCCACAACGGCCAATAATGTCCCAGCTACACTAGTCCCACCTGCCTGCGCTTGGTCCATATCCCTCCAAACCTGTCCTATCCATGTACCTGTCTAACTATTTCTTAAACGATGGGACAGTCCCAGCCTAAACTACCTCCTCTGGCATATACCTACCACCCTTTGTGTGAAAAAGTTACCCCTCGGATTCCTATTAAATCTTTTCCCCTTCACCTTGAACCTATGTCCTCTGGTCCTTGATTCCCCTACTCTGTGCATCTACCCGATCTATTCCTCATGATTTGGTACACTATACGATCACCCATCATCCTTCTGCTCTCCAAGGAATAGAGACCCAGCCTACTCAACCTCTCCCTATAGCTCACACCTTCTAATTCTGGCAACATCCTCCTAAATCTTTTCTGAACTCTTTCAAGCTTGACAATATCTTTCCTATAACATGGTGCCCAGAACTGAACACAATATTCTAAATGCGGTCTCACCAACGTCTTATACAACTGCAACATGACCTCCCAACTTCTATACTCTGATTTTTTTAACTTTCAAGTCTTTCAGTTTTCTGATTATATTATTGGAAGGCAATTGTGAAGTTTGCTGGCCTCAGCTAGTTGTGAGCAATTATAAGACACTGAGAATTTATGTTTAATAAGGTAACCATTTTAAAGGCAAAAGCCAGTGTTGTGACCTTCGTGGTATAGGAGTATTTCATTGAGCCTGCCATTATTTTGTCCCAACAAACACTGTGTCTGTTAATTGCAATTGATTTAACTGCATTTGCTCAGAAGGTATTGACTTCACAGAGCTGTTGGTGTGAGAAGATTATGCTATCAGACATTTAATTTGTTCTTCCAATTCTGTTTTTGAAGACTGACAATTAACAAGCATTTTTTGTCTTCCATTTATTAGCTAGATACAGGACCTATTAGCTGAAAATTATATTCCGAACAATGGTTCATTCATTATGAGGCCATGCTGTTCAATTTCATTGAAGGCACCCTGTTCAGTACGAAGCTGTACGATATGGGAGGCCAAAAGTCAATGTAACACTTTGCTATGTCAATGTAATGAATTCAGTCAGGATTCAACCACTAAATTTTGCAATTGAGATATATAATGTCTCTATTCACATAAGCATTTATGCATTTATTCTGGTTATTAAATATAGTACATAGTATTCATCTTGGACCAGTTAAATAGACCACATAAACATCTGATGTAACATTACAGTGGAACAGATTTAAATGCTGGTAGGTGGTGTTCTGTATCATGTCTATATGTTGTCTTTTGCTGTGATGTGGATATCATCTTCTTTAGCTGGTGCATGCTGTTTTTTGTATATGTTGTTTTTTACAATGTGCCTCAGGTAATTTTAACTTCTGGAGGCTTTATTTTGTATATCTAATTAATTAGCATTTGGCACACAAGTCTCTTGAGTAAATCTAATTGCGCAAATAAACTGCGCATGGATGCCTTGAATGTTTTGTAACTCTTATTCGTGAGAATAACAGAATATTTATGACTGAACTGCTAAATTGTTTGAGTGCTTTGCAAGCATCTGCGATCCACATTTTGATGTAAGTTACATAAACAGGTTAATTAATAATCTGGGGTATTCCATGAGTCACAAGATGAAAGAAACTTGGAACCTGGAGACTTCTACCTCTAATTAGGCAACATATCTTTCCCGGAAAGCAGTATGAGCAGAAGTGCTGGAATGGTAGACATGTTCATGTTATCATTCATTCAGCTTGTATTAAAAAGATGATTTAATTCCATCTTCAATGGTGTGGAATGCCTTTTCATCCACCAACAGTATGATCAATGATTGTCATTTGCTGAACCGTTGTGCCTATAAATGAAATCAAATGGTGCACTTCATTCCCTCAATTACTTTTTCTGTCTGAAACACTTAGATGCTTTGGTGGTTCATCTAAATCATCAAATGTGGAGAAGAAACAGATTCTGGAGAGGTTTCCAATGACATGGTCAAAATGGGAAACTGATGTGTTACGCTGAAGGGAAGGCTATACTAAACCTGCAATTTAATTTTTGTACGAATAAAAGGTGGACATTTTCTTTGAAGATCTTTCTTTCCTCTGGTTATTTTTGCTGTCAAGCAAAATATTTGCTTGAAGCAAAATATCATTAAAAGTTGATTCTTTTGGACTTGACTGGCTGTGCTATCAAAGTATACAAAAGGTTCAAATATAATCGTTAATGCAGTTGATCTTGATAAACTGTTGGCTCTTGAGCCTTTAATGAACAAATTAATAACAGTGAAAGATTGCCATGTCTAATTCAAGGCTTTGTTTCATCGATGAGCCTTAAGCAGCATGGCAGTGTGGTATCATACCCTAAAGCTATACATGGTGTTCTCTTATCAATTCTCCTCTGCTCCATTTCAAGCGGGCCGCATAAGAAAGATTTTTTTTGACACTAAAACAATTAGTGGATATGATGGTTCTTTTATCCACAAATGCACTATTCTGATTCTTGCACTATTGCAGAGTTCTCCACATTGTTTCTCTTGAGATCACACTTTCCCTAGCCAACAATAGACCTACCAGGCAATGCCTTGCCTGAGGTCATTTGTGGCTGGCCCTGTTTGGCCCTGGTCTTTTCTCGCCTCCAGCACTTCACCCACCCTCTTTACTTTCAGTCTGAAGAAGGGTCCAGACCCACAACGTCACCCATCCTTTTCCCCTAGAGATGCTGCCTGACCCGCTGAGTTACTCCAGACCTTTAGGTCTATCTACTGCACATTTCCACTCTTGCTACCACACATCTACCATCCCCCCAAAAAGACCTTCCCATTCCCAATCTACTCCACACACCTGGCCCTCCTGATAATGTCTGAGCCTCACTCCCTGAACCAAAACTCTTGCTCCATGCATGCGTATTAAGGAGTTTTGAGCCTATTTATTGCAGATGATTTAGCTACCATTACCCTGATCCTGCTACATACCAGGATTTCTTTTTAAAGACATTTGGAGATGGTTTCTTGCAATGATTATTCATGGAAGCAACTCTACAACAGCTTTTTCTTTGTTAGTTCTCATTAGTCTGGTTTACAGCATGAATGAAGCTTTATTTACACACATTGGGGAAAGGCGTATATGAGAACGTACTTGTGACTCTGGTGTGATTTAATGTGAGGATAAAGAATCTTGTTGTATACTTCAGACCGTCGCGTGCAGCGTCTTGCACATTTTGGTGGTGATGCTTAAGTTCCAATTTGGTCAAACTCCACGGTAGGGTATGCAAAGTTCTACTGTTCTTTCTGGTGTGATATCTTCATTCTTTTAAATCCTTTAAAGTAGTCATTTTAAAATGATTGCCAACTCACACATGCCTATTTGAGTGCAAAATAGGGTGATGATATTTTACTGCAAGTAATGCATTTTCAGTCACTGTTGGTTTTTTTCTCTTACAATTTTGTGGGGGGAATATAATTGTGCTTGTCGACTTAATGTTTTTTTAATTTAAATCAATAACCATAATAAATTAAGAACATTCTGGTATACGATGGGAAGTTTAGTCTTCGTAAGAAGAATAAGAAATTTTAGCTTCTAAATTGTGTGCTCCAGGAGTGACTTTTTGATCAAAATATATCATCTGCTTTTGTGGGAAATGAGCAGAAATAGCTGGAAACACCATGTTGGCCAGGTAACATCTAAAGCTCACTAGGGTGCTTGAGCTGAAACGGTAACTCACAGATGCTGTCTGATCTATGAGTCATAGATTTCCACAGCGTGGAAACAGGCCCTTTGGCCCAACTTGGCCACACTGGCCAACATATCCCAGCTACTCCAGTCCCACCTGCCTGTGTTTGGTCCATATCCCTCCAAACCTGTCCTATCCATGTACCTGTCTAACTGTTTCTTGCATCCCTCCCGCAAATATCTCCTCTGGCTGCTCATTCCATACACCCACTACTTTTTGTGTGAAAACGGTTCTGCTCAGTTTCTCATTAAATCTTTTCCTTTCACTTTAAACCTATGTCCGCTGGTCCTCGATTCACGTACTCTAGGCAAGAGACTATGTGTATCTTCCCAATCTATTCCTCTCAGTTGTTTAAAGCAACTGTTGCTTTAAAGCATTTTCTGTTTTGATTTTAGTTTATATTGTCTGCGGGTTTTTTTTAAGCACAGCTGATGTCTTGAGACCTCAGACACACAAGAGAGTCCTGTATCTATCTTCAATCATAATTTGTAATAGAATTACTAACAGTGTAATTAAAGGTAATCTTCATCTAATTGTGCAACAGCAAACAAAAATAATGTTCTCTCAACTAAAATATTAAGCCTCGGAAAGATGTTGCACAGTATACGGTGGCATAACAAGGTGTGTAATTTCCCTTTTTATAAATATCTGACCTTGGTTATATTTCTCACATTTTCTCCTTGTTTCTATTATCAAGAATCACCTTTAGCCCAATGCTATTGTTGATTTTTGGTTGCGATAGTTATTGTGAAGGTTGTCATTGTTGAAGGCCAATCTTATCAGATATGGATATTGATCAACTCGGTGTCCCAGAGTACAGAGGCGTAGTGTTAAGTAGCTCAATTGACAGGTTATTAGTCAGATACTTGAGTTCAAATACCAATTTGGAAGCGGCTCTTTATAAATTCAAGTAATTTTATAGAGACTCGGCATTGTGAATTAAAATGTGTTGCTGTATTTCTTTTATTTTAGGCTCTTAAATAAGTGAACACTTTAGCCATTGAAAATTGTGGTTATTTTACAACAAGCAGTGAGGCTTTGTTTTGGTCTGATGTTGGACATTTCATTGCAGAAAGCCAGGAAAATGTGTTGTGAATTGTTAAGAATGAAACTGAATGAGAAGAAGGTGGGTGAATTATGATATTCAATGGAAGGTCTAACCAAAGTTTGTAATTCAAGAATTGAAAGGGTAAGTGGCGAAAAAAAATTATATTCAGGATGAGTTGGTGACAATGCTTAGTTGTGTATGGCTAGAGATAACCGCTGGAGATGTGTATGAAGGAACTGCAGATGCTGGTTTAAACCAAAGATAGACACAAAATGCTGGAGTAACTCAGCGGGATAGGCAGCATTTCTGGAGAGAAGGAATGGATGATGTTTCAGGTCGAAGCCCTTCTTCAAACCCTTCTTTAGACTGAAGAAGGGTCTCGACCCGAAACGTCACCCATTCCTTCTCTCCAGAGATGCTGCCAGTTCCGCTGAGTTATTCCAGCATTGTGGGTTATCTTTGACCGATGGGGATATTCCATTTGGGTTAAGACACCATGGATAACTTGGAAATTCATCTAAATTGCCTGAAGCAACAAAGGATCTGATTGTACAAATAACCAAATCACTCAAGGTAACAGATTGATAAGGCCATTAAAAGGCAAACCAAGCACAAGAGTTTAATTCAGGGCTTCGAAAAGTAGTGAACCAAGACTAACCATTCATTAAAGTAAGGTGAGGTCACATTTTTGAGGTAGTGTATGCTGTCTTGGTCACCACATTATATAAAAGCATGACGAGGATGGATATAATATCAGGATGAGTGGCATGGCTCTGAAGAAAGCGAATGGTATGTTAGCATTCATAGCAAAAGGATTTGAGTATAGGAGCAGGGAGGTTCTACTGCAGTTGTACAAAGTCTTGGTGAGACCACACCTGGAGTATTGCGTACAGTTTTGGTCTCCAAATCTGAGGAAAGTCATTCTTGCCATAGAGGGAGTACAGAGAAGGTTCACCAGACTGATTCCTGGAATGTCAGGACTTTCATATGAAGAAAGACTGGATAGACTCGGCTTGTACTCGCTAGAATTTAGAAGATTAAGGGGGGATCTTATAGAAACTTACAAAATTCTTAAGGGGTTCGACAGGCTAGATGCAGGAAGATTGTTCCCGATGTTGGGGAAGTCCAGGACAAGGGGGTCACAGTTTAAGGATAAAGGGGAAATCCTTTAGGACCGAGATGAGAAAAACATTTTTCACACAGAGAGTGGTGAATCTCTGGAACTCTGCCACAGAAGGTAGTTGAGGCCAGTTCATTGGCTATATTTAAGAGAGAGTTAGATGTGGCCCTTGTGGCTAAAGGGATCAGGGGGTATGGAGAGAAGGCAGGTACAGGATACTGAGTTGGATGATCAGCCATGATCATATTGAAGGGCTCGAAGGGCCGAATGGCCTACTCCTGCACCTATTTTCTATGTTTCTATGAATCCCATGAGTAAGAAGATTTTGGTCTTAAAAGCATGATGGATTTTTTTAGTGTAAGCACAGAAAGTATTTCCACTCGAAGAGTGTACTAAGCAGCTTTCAATGTGAGATTGACACCAAGAAATCGATTGTCTTGGACTATGACTACATGGAACACGTTACCACATTGGCATTCTTTACGTATGGTAAAGAAACATTGAGGGAACGGTAGATAAGGAGTCTGTAATGGAGGTTTCTGCTGATGTATTTTGGAGAGGATGGTGGAAAGCTAGAATGAGGCATGATGATTATCACATGGACCTGCTTAGGTTAAAAACCTGTTTCTGTGTTGTATATTCCATCTATAATTACACAAGATTTCAAAGGGACCACAGACTTCTAGTATTAATTGTGGGTTTATACTCCTGCATCTTGTCATCATCATTATTTTCAACACATGCATATTTTGGTTGTGAATCTGAAGAACTGCTCACAGTTTCAATGTTAACAAATTCAGTAATTGAAACAATGGTGGAATTAAGAATCGAAGCATGATGTGTATGGTGACCAACTGGACATCATCAAGAACATGAATAGTTGTAATATGGCAAATGCGCCAATTAGCAGAAAGGCGATGAGGCTCATGTGCTTTAGGTTTTGCTGCTTCCCCTGCTGCACAGAGTCATCTTCCACTTAAAGCTATTGCTTAACGCTTTCGTGACAGGAAACATATGAGGTCTGCTTCAACTAGAATAAGCTTGGTAATGATATTAGTGATGGAGCTATAATGTAAGCTGAGATAAGGACCAATTTGGGAGATGAAATCAGTATTTACTCACATACTTCCGACATCTACTACAAACCAACTGACTTCCATAGCTATCTTGACTACACTTCTTTCCACCCTGCTTCCTGTAAAGGCTCTATCCCCTACTCCCAATTCCTCTGTCTACGCCGTATCTGCGCCCAGGATGAGGTGTTCTATACCAGGGCATCAGAGATGTCCTCATTCTTTAGGAAACGGGGGTTCCCCTCTTCCATTATAGATGAGGCTCTCACCAGGGCCTCCTCGATATCCCGCAGCTCAGCTGTTACTCCACCTCCCCCCATTCGTAACAAGGACAGAGTCCCCCTTGTCCTCACCTTCCACCCCATCAGCCGTCGCATACAGCACATAATCCTCCAACATTTTCGCCACCTCCAATGGGATCCCACTACTGTCCACCTCTTTCTGCTTTCTGCAGAGACCGTTCCCTCCGAAACTCCTTGGTCAACTTGTCCCTTCCCACCCAAACCACCCCTCCCCAGGTACTTTCCCCTGCAACGGCAGGAGATCAACACCTGTTCCTTTACCTCCCCCGTGGACTCCATCCAAGGACCCAAACAGTCTTTCCAGGTGAGGCAGAAGTTCACTTGCACCTCCTACAACCTCATTTACTGTATCCGCTGTTCCAGGTGTCAACTTCTCTGCATCGGCGAGACCAATCGCAGGCTCGGCGATCGTTTCACTGAACACCTCTGCTCAGTCCGTCTTAACCTACCTGATCTCCCGGTGGCTCAGCACTTCAACTCCCCATTCCTAATCTGATCTTTCTGTCCTGGGCTTCCTCCATTGTCAGAGTGAGGCCCAGCGCAAATTGGAGGAACAGCACCTCATATTTCGCTTGGGTAGTTTACACCCCAGGGGTATGAACATTGACTTTTCTAACTTCAGATAACCCTTGCTTTTTCTCTCCATCCCCTTCCCCATCCCACTTCTCCCACTAGTCTTACTGTCTCTGCCAACATTCTATCTTTGTCCCGCCCTCTCCCTTGACATCAGTCTGAAGAAGGATCTCGACCCGAAACGTCACCCATTCATTCCCTCCAGAGATGCTGCCTCACCCGCTGAGTTACTCCAGCATTTTGTGTCTCCCAGTATTTACTACTTTTTGTTGAAATTGTCCTGGTTTTGAACATTTGAAGGAAAGTGTTACTTGGAAGGAGCCTCACTGACCGTAGCTTCAGTGTGAAGTTTGCAGTGACAGGGGGCTGTTTTGCATGTCTTATGGTGCTAACCTTGAATAGTTATCTGGAAGATGTACAGTTTGCTCCAATTTAACAGATTTTAAACTCCAGTTATATTCTGTTTCAGGAAGTTTTATAATAGAAAGGTGGATTCAACATTGCAGAGTGTGTGTGTGTGCGCAGAGCTACCTGCTAATTGAACAATGCTGGCCATCTCCCTGCAAATGCAGTCAATCCCATCCACATTACGTGATTTAAAAATATGATTCATATAACATAATGGCAAAATATCTTCTGAAGGCATAACAGTAATTGCACTGCAAACTTTAGGATCCAATTGTGTGGAAAGTATTTTTATTTTAGCACTCTAGATACAATTGCTCAACAAAGGTATTTTGTGATAGTGTCTCCCTGTCTGCATTTTCACATGCTGTGATAGGTTGGCGCAGGATAATGTGCTAAATTTCCCCTTCACAAGGATCACTTTCATTGATTGCTTTCATATTGTAGGCGATCCAAGTGAAAACTGAGCTCTCTGTCTTTGAATTTCAATACGCTTGGCCTCTGGTCCTCCTGCAATGCCTCCGATGAGAAACAATCCAGCTACGCTGACAAATAGATGATAAATGCATTCCAAAAAGTAACAGCATTCATTGCAAGTCCTACTATTGGGTGAGCAGGGATGATTCACATAGTATTGCGGTGATGAGTGAATTCTACAGAAGTGGGAGGGAGATATTTGAGAGAATAAGACAGTTGCATGGTTCATTGACCATTTGAAACCTGTATGTTTCTTAAGAGTTACAGTGCCCTCCATGTTTGGGACAAAGACCCATCATTTATTTATTTGCCTCTGTACTCCACAATTTAAGATTTATAATAGAAAAAAATCACATGTGGTTAAAGTGCACATTGTCAGATTTTATTAAAGAATATTATTATACATTTTGGTTTCACCATGTAGAAATTACAGCTGTGTTTATACATAGTCCCCCCCATTTCAGGGCACCATCATGTTTGGGACACAGCAATGTCATGTAAATGAATGTAGGCATGTTTAATATTTTGTTGCATAACCTTTGCATGCGATGACTGCTTGAAGTCTGCGATTCATGGACATCACCAGTTGCTGGGTGTCTTCTCTGGTGATGCTCTGCCAGGCCTGTATTGCAGCCATCTTTAGCTTATGCTTGTTTTGGGGGCTAGTCCCCTTCAGTTTTCTCTTCAGCATATAAAGGGCATGCTCAATTGGGTTCAGATCGGGTGATTGACTTGGCCACTCAAGAATTTACCATTTTTTAGCTTTGAAAAACTTTGTTGCTTTAGCAGTATGTTTGGGATCATTGTCTTGCTCTAGAATGAACCGCCGGCCAATGAGTTTTGAGGCATTTGTTTGAACTTGAGCAGATAGGATGTGTCTATAGGGGGGTTGCACGAAGGTCACCGGGTCATAGGGCTTGACGCTCGGAGCCGCTCAATCCATCTGGAAGACATCCGTCACTTCCGGTATATGTTATTAATGCAAGAAACGCGTACTTTCCTACCTGTTAAAAAACGGCAAAATGTTGAATTTTTTCGCTGTAAAAAATTGTGGAAGTCGGGGTAAGTGTGAGTGACATGTACCCAACTTCAGAATTCCAAAAGTGAAGCGAAATGAAGGTAAAGAGAAGCGAGAGCTGAAAGGACAACAGCAGCTAAAGTGCTTGGTGAACATTGGCCGTGCAGATATCGGAATTGAAAATATCGGGATTTATTGCGTTTGCTCACTGCATTTCATCAACAGTAAGGCATTATTTGTTTTTTTTCTTGATTTCTTTGGTATCTAAAAATCTCAGAAGTGGTAAATCTGGTTGTAAATTTTGCTTCAGAGGCGTTTTATTTTTGTATGTAAAAACCCACGAGAACCAGGGGCGATTTTAAAATTTTACAGCCAGATTTATCCCTTCTGAAACTTTTTAGATGACAAAGGAATCAAGAAAAAACACAAATAATGCCTTAGTTGATGAAATGCAGTGAGCAAACGGCCAATGTTCGCCAAGCACTCTGGCTGTTGTTGTTCCTTTCAGCTCTCGCTTCTATCTACCGTCATTTCTCCTCACTTTTTGAATTCTGAAGTAGGCTAAATGTCTCTCACGCTTATCCCGATTTCCATAATTATTTACAGCGCAAAAATTGACAATTTCGGCGGGTTTTAACGGGCCCGCTATGATGGAAACAATGGTAAGTGCCTACCCGCAGTTCATCGCGTGTAATCCATTTGGCGTAGCGTAGCAACAGTACGGGTCATGGGGTCGTGACCCGACTGCCGTGAAACCTCCCTATACACTTCAAAATTCATTATGCCACGACCATCAGCAGTTGCATCATCAATGAAGATAAGTGAGCCAGTACCTTTAGCAGCCATACATGCCCAGGCCATAACACCCCCACCACCATGTTTCACAGATGAGGTGGTATGCTTTGGATCTTGGGTAGTTCCTTCTCTCCTCCATACTTTGCCCTTGCCATTCACTCTGATATAAGTTAATCTTCGTCTCATTTGTCCACAAGACCTTTTTCCAGAACTGTGATTGCTCTTTTAAGTACTTCTTGGCAAACTGTAACCGGGCCACCCTATTTTTGCAGCAAACCATTGATTTGCATTTTGCAGTGTAGCCTCTGTATTTCTGTTCATGAAGTCTTCTGCGGACAGTGGTCATTGACAAATCCACACTTGACTCCTGAAGAGTGTTTCTGCTCTGTCGGACAGGTGTTTGAAGGTTTTTCTTTATTATAGAAATAATTCTTCTGTCATCAGCTGTGGAGGTCTTGGCCCGGCAGTCCCTTTGCGATTAGTAAGCTCACCTGTGCTCTCTTTCTTCTTAATGATGTTCCAAACAGTTGATTTTGGTAAGCCTAAGGTTTGGCTGATGTCTTTAACAGTTTTATTCTTGTTTCTCAGTCTCATAATGGTTTATTTGACTTTCATTGGCACAACTTTGGTCCTCATGTTGATAAACAGCAATAAAAGTTTCCAAAGGTGATTGAAAGACTGGAGGAAAGACTAGGTGCTAAGAGCTCTCGTATACATTCAGATTCAGATTCAGAAAACTTTATTGTCTGTCGTAACAGAAAATCTTCTTTGGCGTGGCTCAACATACAAACAGGACAATGTACTGATAAGCAGTCATACAACACAGATTTCTGCGAGCACACACCGTGTGTATAGATCTTAAAAGCAAGTATAAGGATTAAAAACTGTAAAAATAGACAAGATGAAAGTTGTGGATACGTGTAAAGTGACAGTGCGTCAGGGTTAATTTGTCCATTGTTCATTTTTTATTTAAGCTGTTTATGGCAATGGGTATGAATGAGTTTTTGTGGATGTTTTTCTTTGCATGCATTACAGAGGCATTTAAACACACCTGAGCAATTACAAATACATGTGAAGCCATGTGTCCCAAACATTCTGGTGCCCTGAAATGGGGGGGATTATGTATAAACACAGCTGTAATTTCATCAATGAAGATGTGAGCCAGTGAAACCAAAATGTATTAAAATACCTTTTAATAAAATCTGACAATGTGCACTTTAACCACGTGATTTTATTCAAAAACTAGACTGAATAAATTCTATCCAAATACCTCCCCCATTTGTGATAAGTTTATCCCAAAATGCAACTGCAACACACTCTTTTGTTTCCTGCATAAAACTCAATAAATTCTGGAGTGATATTTTTGAAATATTTACAAAATTATTTAAGATAAAAATGGAACCTAATACTGAAATGATTATATTTGGAGTAACGGAAGACGGGAACAAATTGAACACATTTCAAAATTTATTTTTTAATTATGGGTTAATAACGGCAAAAAAACGTATACTTAAATTTTGGAAAAATACACCCATACCAACGCTTAAAATGTGGATTTCAAACATGTTGGACACCGCACATCTTGAGGAAATGCGATTCCTCCTAATAGATAAATCAGACCAAATCTTAACGAGTTGGTCTCCATTTATCGACTTTTTGGAAGCATATGGTGCAACAAAATCGTAGAAACCAACTGTTTCAGGATTGGGTGAAGGATGGTCAAGAATATAAATAACGATCTCCTTAATTTCCTACTCTCTACTCTTTCTCTTTCTCTTTTCTTTTCTTCACTTTCCCTCTTTCCCCCCTTTTTCCTTTTCACACACCATATATCACACGTTTTTCTATCTTTTATTATATATATTCTCTCTTTTTCTCTTTCATTATTAAAACAAAAAAATAAGAAGCTGTACATAAAATGTAACATGTCAATATATATTAGGCACCTTGGTGCCATATTACTGTACTTCTAATAAAATAAAAATTAAAAAATAATAAAAAAACACGTGATTTTTTAAATTACAAATCTCAAATTGTGGAGTACAGAGGCAAATAAATAAATGATGGATCTTTGTCACAAACATTATGGAGGGCACTGTATGTGCACCACAAATCATAATCATAATCATACTTTATTATCCAAGTGTGTTTTGTAACATACGAGGAATTTGAAATGATAATACTTTGATTAATTCCTGTAAAGCAACAAGTAATGGTGTCTAATCATTGCAGTTTTGCAGCATAAAGCTATACTGCGATAACAGATCAAGTTCATAGAAACTCTTAATTATTGACATAACTTTGTAGGAACCATCATCCTAACAAAGGATATTAAGTCATTCTTTGACAATTGGTATTACATTGCGAGGACACAGTCTACACTCTTGTGACCTTTGCATAGGTTTCTGTAAAATTGTTGGCGTATTTTCTGGTGCTGTATTCAACAATTCCTTGTGTCTCTGCTCAGAAGACGAGTGCTCTAATCTAGGTGTGCACCTCATCAAAAAAAAACTAGAAGCTGACAATTTAAATTTAGAATAAAAACACACTGTCTGTAAAGACTCAGTAGGTCAGGCAGCATCTAGAGAAATAAATCCTTCATTATTTGCTGCCTGACCTGCTGAGTGTTTTCCAGCAGTTTGTGTTTTTACTTTAAGTGTGTAGAGACTGATGCACTGCACTCCGATATAGTTGCATATCTTAGAATTAACTTTCATTCCCTGTATTGTTTAAAGCCCTCCACTACCATTGTTACTGGCAGTGATGATCTCACTGGGCAGGCAGCCAAGGCAGAACTTTGGATCATTACTCACAAGAAGGGTCTCGACCCGAAACGCCACCTATTCCTTCGCTCCATAGATGCTGCCTCACCCGATGAGTTTCTCCAGCATTTTTGTCTATCTTTGATTTTTCCAGCATCTGCAGTTCTTTCTTAAACACGGGAATTGTTAAATCAAGGCAGTTAATATAGTCATTGTAGAGAATATCAAAATTTAAAAAGCAGTTGTAAATTGTATTAAATAATGAAAATTCAGCTAGACTAGGCTACCCTCAGAGAGATTATTCTGAGAAAACGTATTTGGTAACTGCATATCAATATATAGCTTCTTGATGGAGTGACTCAGCAGTAATAATAATAATAATAATAATACACTTTATTGTCATTGTAAATACATACAACAAAATGTCAGGCGCACTGCCCGAGAGGAGCTCCAACGTAACAGATAAATAATAACGACAATGGAAACAACAAAAACGGCAAGAAAAACGTTGTCAAGTCAGAATGTGCTAAATTTCACAGTATAGTATTGTGGCAGTACAGAATATTGGCTATGGGGTGTGTGTGTTCAGTGCAGAGTTCAGAGTGGTGATGGCCTTGGGGTAGAAACTGTCCGTTAATCTTGTGGTATGTGATTTGATGGACTTGTAACGCTTTCCTGAGGGCAGAAGGGCAAACAAGTGATGTGCGGGATGAGATGAGTCCTTTTGTATGCATGATGCCTTCCGCAGGCAACGAGAGCTATAGATCTCTTCCAGGGCAGGCAGGGGTGTGTTGGTGATCTTCTGGGCTGTATTAATGACTCTCTGCAGAGCCTTCTTGTCAGCCGCAGAACTGTTGCCATACCATACCAGGATGCCACGTGTCAGTACACTCTCTATGGAGCAACGGTAGAATGACTGTTGTGACAAGTTGACTTTCCTGAGTGATCTTAGGAAGTAAAGCCATTGTTGTGCCTTCTTTGCCAGGGAGTGCGTGTTGGTTGACCACATGAGATCTGTTGAGATGTGAGTGCCCAGGAACCTGAAACTGGAGACTCTGTCCAATCTTTCTCTGTTTATGTGCAATAGGGGATGGTCACCCTGCTTCTTCCTTAAGTCAATGATGAACTCTTTTGTTTTCTTTGTATTGAGTGGTAAATTGTTTTCTGAGCACAAGCCTATTAACCTGGGGGAGTGCGATCGCTTCGCCCAACACCTCCACTCGGTTCGCAATAACCAACCTGATCTCCCGGTGACTCAGCACTTCAACTCCCCCTCCCATTCCGACCCAGGACAGAATCCGACCTTTCTGTCCTGGGCCTTCTCCATGGCCAGAGTGAGGCCCACCGTAAATCGGAGGAGCAGCACCTCATATTTTGCTTGGGTAGTTTACACCCCAGCGGTATGAACATTGACTTCTCCAATTTCAGGTAGTCCCTGCTT
Organism: Malacoraja senta; assembly: GCA_038087875.1. Taxonomy (NCBI): domain Eukaryota; kingdom Metazoa; phylum Chordata; class Chondrichthyes; order Rajiformes; family Rajidae; genus Malacoraja; species Malacoraja senta. Next base: position 31,181,963 of record CM075985.1, read on the forward strand.
TCTCCTTCTTTCCCCTCCCCTTCCCAGCTCTCCCACAGCCCACTGTCTCCGCCTCTTCCTTTCTTCTTCCCGCCCCCCCCCACCCCCTCATCAGTCTGAAGAAGGGTCTCGACCCGAAACGTCGCCTATTTCCTTTGCTCCATAGATGCTGCCTCACCCGCTGAGTTTCTCCAGCATTTTTGTCTACCTTTGACAGCCTATTAACCAAAGATTATAGAGCAGAGCAAGATGCGCCACTCTGCGAAAAAAGCGTAGTATGACATGGGTGAGTGTTGACGCCATTTTACCGGACTGCAATTTTCAATAATAGTAATAATATTTACAATAATATTAACTAAATATGTGAAGTGATAGATGCTATATAAAACACTGTTCCCTACAACACGGATTACACCAAAGATGATAGAGCGGATCAATCTTTGGAACGGATTACACCAAAGATACGAGAGGAGCATTGCCCGCTGCCTCGGGAGCGCAGACACTTGAGGCTCTCCCGCCAGACAGAGAGCCTGGTGCCGGCTGCATTCATCTGGTATCGGGGAGACCGAGAATCAGTCCTGGATCAACTCAGGAGTGGAGGAAACGTCCTCTTCCCCCAAAGATACTAGTGGAGCCTCTAGTATCTTTGCTCTTCCCTGCGACCTGATGTAAGCGCAGATTGTATAACTGTGGAGTCCGTCCCCGCTACCAAAGATGTCGCGTTTTGCATTAAAAAATGGCGGCCGTGACGTTCCGTTACGTACTACACGTCACTCCATTGGATTTTGGAGGAGTGGTCTATCTTGCTCCTCTATTATCTTTGCTATTAACCTCTGTACCTCCTCCCTATAAGCTGACTCATCGCCCTCAGTGATCAGCCCTGCCACTGTCGTGTCGTCTGCAAATTTTATGATGGTGTTTATGCTGTGGGTCGGAATGCATTCATGGGTATAGAGGGAGTAGAGGAGGGGGCTCAGCACACAGCCTTGCGGAACTCCTGTGCTGAGTGTCAGAGTGGGGGAGTGGTGGGGTCTCATCCTGACTGACTGCGGCCGGTCCGTAAGGAAGTCCTTAATCCATAGGCAGATGTTGTGTTCGAAGCCTAATTTGGACAGCTTGGAGACCAGTCTACTGGGTACGATCGTGTTGAATGCAGAGCTGTAACCAACAGCTGGGACACCAACAGAAAATCTGTATCCCATTGCAATTTGTTTCTGTTTCCAAGTTAGTTTAGTTTAGAGAAACACAGTGGAACCAAACTACATACAGACAGCACCCATAGTCAGGATCAAACTGGGGTCTCTGGTGCGGTGAGGCAGCACCTACCTTTGTGCACACCATATCGTCAGAGTAATAGCAGTGTGCTTCCAGTCCAACAATCTAATTATCTAATTTCCGACAGGTTTAATAATCACCTTCAAAATTATCAAATTTGATAATATTGTAAATTCCCCTTGTTCTTCTACTTCTTGTAAATGCAAAGACAAAGAAAGCTGGCTGGTGAAAGGTCTTTAAAACAGCAAAGTATGTTATATTCTAAATGCAGTCAAAAACTGCTGCAAATTTAGATTATAATGCAAGTATAGGAAAGTCAAGTGGTCATCAAAACAATGAGTTCCACCGGCAGATAATTATATAGAAAGATTTTTCTTTTATTGACAATTTTCATTAAAAGACTAATTTAGTCTTACAGTGATAAATGATTTGTCTAAAGCACTTCTCCAAACTGACAGGATTTGGAAAATGATTCTGATGTTGGGTGGTGATGCTGATTAAATAATGTCATAGAGATAAAAAGGAAAACAAAATTGGAAAACTTAGCAGGAAAGAGTTGTTTATGGAGAGAGAAAAACAGAGTTCATCAGAGTTGCAGATTGGTGAATTTTCGTCGGAACTGGGAAAATGTAGAAATCAAACATGTTTTAAGTTGCGGGGAAGGGGGAAAGTGGATAGATTGAAGGTAGTGGTTGTGATAGGGTGGAGACCAAGAGAGTCTGAAGGACACACATAATGATGGTGCTGACTGAGAGAGGATGTAAAGGCTTGTTAATGACTTATCAGGGAATGATCTTAAAAGAAAGATGAAGGTTGAAAACAGAAGAGAAGAGAAAGAAAAAATGGAGAGTAGACAAGTGTTGCAATGGCGATGTTGAAAACATTGGAGAAGCAAATCACTGCAGATGCTGGAAAGCTGAAGTACAAAATAGAGAATGTTAGACATTGTGCATGCTTGGCAGAATCTGTAGAGAGAAAACAGTGGCGACATTTCAATTTGATGATCTTTGATCAAAACTGGATGGTTCTGTTACAAATTGGTAAGATTGGTGATCTGAAATTATTGAATTCTGTGTTAAATCCTCAGGTGATGTTCTCCATTTTATTTTTCGCACATTTCCAACATCTGAAGATTTTTGTTTCCCATTTAAATGATAGTATATTCTGTCAGTAGTGCATTTGAGTTGCAGCCAGCCATCTCATACTGACACATAAAGAAGCAAACAGTTTACAAGGGCCTCAAGCAGTAAAAGATGACGGCTGTCAGCTAAGCAATGCTATTTTATGTGAAGACTATACATTTAAGGTGCCTGTATTTACCCTGGGACCCTGAAATCCAATGCATTTCAGGGTCCCAGGGTAAAATTAGGCATTTACAAATCAATTTTCTGGCAATTATTTCAGGAACGATCTGAATATTTCATTGCTGCAGTGCTTTCCTTTGGCTGATCTTAAGGCACAATAAGAGGTATTTTAAGAAAGATTTTCAAGCTCTGAGTGTATTGAGTGTATGTTGATTTTGCATGACTTGGCAGATTAGCTATCTCAGGGGCGACATTGCCAACCATGTTCCAAAGCTCTCGTGCTTTGGTTAGTGTCTTCTTGTATCACATCCATCCTTGTGTGTTATCATCGTTTTCCATCCATTTTACTGACATATGATCTCTATTCTTATGGAGAACATGGATAGGTGACGTTTTAACCCAAAGAGTCCCAACTAGAAACATCCGCTATCTATCCTCTCCAGAGAAGCTGCCTGATCTGCTGAGTTACACTATCATTTTGTGTCTTTTTTTTGTAAACCAGCATCTACATTTCTATTGGTAACATACAAATACAAATCGTGCCATCTTTTCTCTGAGCATCGGATCAAGAAGTCTATTTGGCATAGAGGAGAGTGAATTGTTTTCCATGCTGTTCATGGAATTTTGAGCAATTTGTAATAGCACCACATATGAAATCCGTAAGAAAGAAGGAGAGAGTTGTGGAAGCACTTAAGAAGTGTCTAGACGAGCATTTGAATCGGTCTGGCACAGAAGGCTCACAGCCAAGTGTTGGAAGATGGGATGAATATGGATGGGTGCCCACAGGTTGGTGTAGATGTGATGGGCTCAATTGTCTGTTCCCATGTTGTATGACACTATGAAAGAAGCTGAGGCAGAAATCAAAGTAACATTTCAAAGCACCGACCTTTACAATATGCAGATGATGAACCCAGTTAGCTAAAAGAAAAGAGAAGCTGAAAAATCTTACGAAAGGCAAAGATGAGAGTGTGAGAGCCGCCTGTTTATTAAACACCAAGTCACAGGTTGCATGAACAGGAATGTGGATCTAATGATCAAAGTGAAGGTAGTGAACGTTCTTCATCTTCCTGGGAGACAGAGTAGGTGGAAATAAAGGTGCGACCTGACAAAAGCAGAAGGTGACTAATGAACAGCCAAGTTGAGCTTGATCAAGATAATGGAAGTTAGCGATAGTACTGTTGCAAGCCAAGCACGGTTCGTCAGGATATCGATCTTACTAGCAGTATTAAATGGATACGTTGCCCTCCATGTCAAAAATAAGTTGCAACTCCACTATATCTTGCTTGTTCTGATTTTATGTTCACACTCTGACATTTGTCAATGGACGTTAAAGACCAATGTTATATCAGTTAATAAGGTGGTTGCCAATGTTTCATTGCTACTGCTGCCATTCACATGAGGGGAATGAATAGCCATTCCATTGTTGTTACCTATTATTGGGTTTGAAATGCTAAAGCAACAACCCAAAATGCTCCTCCATTTATGAGCATTACTGTTGCAAATATTCAAGATCCATTTTAACCAGATCTGACGAGAGGTTAATGGCTTCTGAATGGATATCTACTCTACATTCTGTATCACTCTGCTGCAATCCTTTGCAATATGTAAGATTATCTGTATTCTTTGAATTGCAAAAAGAAATGCAGGAATAATTTGTGGAGAGAATAATGTAGTTTCATGTAAAAAAAATCCTCAGATTTGTTTTATTCACGCAATAGTTCTCAAATTTCACTATTCCATTGCTGGTACAGAGACAGTTAAACATATTGGACTCTTGAAATGCTTTCTGCTTTGGATTTTGACAGAGATTTTTGTTGCCTTTAAACATTAGATTTCCTTTAAACTGAACAATATATCCTCTCCCAGCTCTATTGATCTGAATGTGAATTTAATCTAAATTAATTTTAAATTAGCTGTTGATTGGAATGATAAAATACAATTTTATCATTCTATCATGTACAGGCAAATTCATTTGGGTTGTGTTTGCTGTTTCCATACCACAGAACTGGTTCATCTGGGGTAGATTTAAGCAGTGTGCCTCGCATTTAAAGATTAAAGCTGGCTCCAAGGCGGATATCTGATCAGTGTGCCGTTCGTACACTGTATGCATGAATGCAGGATCCAGAGGGAAGTGAGGTGGGAGGTAATTATATTGGTAAAGCAAACTGATCCGTATTTTCTTTTTCTGCAGTCACAATGAGTGGAAGGTAACGTGCAAACATCCGGTGACAGGACATACATCGCAAGAAAACTGTATATTTGTCATGAACGACGAGTAAGTCACAACTTTCTCCTTGTGTACTGTGCCGTAGTGTTTATGCAAACAGCTGAAAATCGGTATAGGCAATATTCTAGATGCTTAATTTGCTGACTTGGAAATATTTCACATTCTTGTCCAATTAATTTCACTGCTTGCAGATGTTTTTAAATTCGCACTCTGCCATTTAGATCCCACTGTGGTTTTTAAATTAAATACTTTTTTTTCTGGAAAGGCAGCACAAAAATACTACACTGTAATTGAAATGTTTGCTGTGTTTTCAAAGCAGTTTATTATATGACTGACTATAATTGCATCCAAATGTTCAGTGACTTAGTACTTGCCAAATCCTTATGACTTTAATCTTTTGCAATTTATGCTAAGATTTCATGAAGATGTGGCATCTCATGAACAAGAGATATTCTGTAACAAAATTTGTTCTGTAACAAGAATTCGATACACAATTCCAGTTTATGTAATATGGTGACAATCTGCATAACTTTCACCATTTTTTAAAATGCGATGCCCATGATATTGCTGGGTTTACAAGAGCTATCCATGGAAGCATGCATTTCCTCTTTCGAGCACCTAAATAGGTCAAATGGACATCCATCCTGTGCATCAATTGTGTGTCTGGAGCAGATGGCTAAAGGTCCAAAGTAGTAGCTTCAGGGTCTCGATTTCTGCCTGTCCCTGTTCTCCTAAAGCACTTCAATTAAGCTACATTGATTTATATTGAAGAATAAGGTCAGTCAGTTGTATCTGCCCTCTAGTTTTGTGAACTCCATTTTAAACAGTAGGATACAGTAGAAAATGGGGTCACCAAAGATTACAAGTTTTGATTTTAATAATATTTGTGTGAGCTGCAAAAATCAATCAGTCTCGTTCGCGTATCACTGAAATTGCATCAATCCTTAAACTAATGAATGGATGTTTTATTAAAAGAGTGCCATTTAAAATGTACAGCTTCATGTTTAAATGAATCCCAGGATGCATGCTGGTGTCATTTTCTTTCTTTGTGGTAAGATATGTGGATCTCGAAATTCTGGCACACCCAACGATGGCTGTGGGAGCAGAACACTTACGACCACATCAGTCAACGGCAGCCTCCTGCAAACTTTGTTTCATCTCCACTCTTTACACTCTTTCGTTAGCCAATATATGCCAACCAGTATTTTGCTTTGATGAAACGGTCTGCATTAGCGGTGGCCAGATCGATTATGGTGCGTAACTTGGGCAGGGTTCAGATTTCAGTCTTAATCGATGGCTGGGGTCAGCAACCACTGTGGCAGCTGGCTGGGCTAGTAGAAGATCAGAATTTGGGGCCGAGTCCTGCAGTGACGGATAGCTGAGGTGGGGGTGGGAACCATTTTGTTGCATGGAGGAAGCTGGTGGTTGTGATGGGGTATTGTTCATGGCCATTGGGAAAAATAAAGAGATTGGGGAGAAAGAGGAGGGTGCAATGGTAGAGTGCAGGAGGGTGATCGGGATGATTTCCTTACAGGCATCCCATTTCCCTGTAACCACATGAGTTTTCTCCAACTGCTCCAGTTTCCTCCCACACCCAAAAGATATGTGGAATTGCAGGTTAATTGGTCTCTGTAAAAAAAAAATTGCCTTAGTGTGTAGGGAGTGGATAAGAAAGTTGAATAATATGGAACTAACGAGACTAAGTGCAGACTCGTTGGTCTGCAACCCGTTCCCCCAACGCAATATTCCACCACTCACGCATCGCCCCCAACTGTGCAAGCGCAGCTCATTTCCCCTCATCCCCTAGCACTCCCTCCCCCTCCTCCCCCAACACTCCCTCCTCCTCCTCTTCACCCTCCCTCTTCTTTCCCCTCTCACCCTCCCTTCCCCAATCCCTCCCACACCTCTCCTTTCCGCTACCCTCAGTCACTCCCTCCCTTGTTCCATAACTCCTCTTCCCTCCCTACCCCCTCCTGTCCCTCTATCTCCCAAATCCCCCACTCCTCACCTCCCCCTATCCCCCGCACTATCCCTCCTCACCTCCCCCACTGCCCTCCTCTTCCTCTATTCCCCACTCCCTACCTCCCGGGTAGAAGCCCGGGTCGGACGAAGAGGCCGACGGCGCCCGCGGCTGGGCACCACGGAGGCCGTGAAGTGGGCTCGCCCGCTCGGCACCACGAGGCGCCCGCAGACGCAGCTCCAGCCGGCGGAGCGTTAGTGATGCTCACTCCGCTCCTTCAGCTTTATATTCTCCTCGCCGGGCATCGCCCGTGACTGACAGCGGACCCGGCCAATCAGTGCAGCGATGGTGCAGGAAGGGGTGTCCCGGCGACTGACAGGAGGGGAGACCAATCTGCATGGCGACGACTGAACATGCGCGGTTTTTAAGATTTTTAAAGCTCAATAATAACTTTTAAAATATACCATAGATCGTAACAAAACTTGTTGCCCTTGTAGCACAGGAGAATGGAGAGTAAGGTGGCGGAAAATAGTAGCGTTATCGCGTACTGTTTTTGCGCAAATAGAAAAAAACGCAAAACCGGAAGAGCACAAGATCAGGGTTTTAGTTATGTAATATATATAATATATATATATGGATAGATGGATGTTAAAGGGTGATCGATGGTACGGACTCAGTGGGGTGAATGGCCTATTTTCATACTGTATCTCTAAGCATAATCTGAGACAAAACATTATATAATGGAATATCTAGTCAACAGTCTTACATAAATACCCTTCCTGATTAATAAAAAAACATTTTGTTCGCCTATCACATGTGAACAAAGATTGTCATTTGAGGTTGAGAATTGTTTCATAAGTTCATTCCATTCCACTGTTAAATATAAAACCTTATTCAGAACAGTATATCTGGTCAATGTTTTCCCATCAGCAGCTGTATTGATTGCTGGAACCACATGCTCTAAAAACGTTGCTATTTACTCAAAATGAGTATAGTTTGTGTGGGAAAAGTCCCATGGTGATTGCTATTGAATGTTTTGTAGTTACAGGCAGCCTCCAGTCCACCTCCCAGTCGTATAGATCAGATGAGACGCACAAGACTGCAGATGCTGAAATCTTGATCTAAACTAGATTAAGGGTAGCACGGTGTTGCAGCCTATGGAGCTGCTGACTCATAGTGCCAGAGTCCCGGATTTAATCCTGACCTCGGGTGCTCTCCTGGGATGCGCTGCGGGGGTGGCAGAAAGTTCCAGTGATACAACAGTCCCGCAGAGCCGAACAAGAACGGACTCAGCAGCCCACCGATACCAAAGAGGGACCAGGTAGCCGCAGTGAACAAAGACCAGGCAGGCTGCTGAGAACACAGTTACCCAGTGGCCACCACGAACGAAGACCTGGAGGGACACCCGGGCTGTATGTGCACGGTAGGTCTGGTTTGCCGCCGTGAAGAAAGTCCTGATGGCTGCTACTTGCAGGGGAAGCTCAGAAGCTCCGCTCCAAAGACTGGAGAATCGTGGAGGAGGGAGCCTCTGGTGACGACAAATGCAAGAAACAAGACAGTAGGAGAGGGACCGAGATATTGCCTTAGGCGCCTGTCGGCTGCAGGAGGTGCCGCCCGGGACACCGAGGTGGTTGTGCGTGGAGAGAGATGTCGGTTGGCGGGCCGAGCCGGTCGAGGGCGACGGAGGAGGCCCTGCAGCAGCTTTGGGCTTACCTGGATCGGAGGCGCTCCAGTACATAAAGCATGTGGACCGACTTTTTCTCTTGTAAATGGCGCCAACATATGGTGACAGGTGCAAAGGTTTCACTGTGCAGGGCATACGTGACAATAAAGAACCATTGTTCTCTGTGTGCGGTTTGCACATTCTCCCTGTGATCGTGTGGGTTTCCTCCAGGTGTTTTGGTTGACTCCCACATCCCAATGATGTGCGGGTCTGTAAGTTAATTTCAGATCGAGACCCTTCTTCCGTCACTGCTACTTTTCTCAAGAGATGCTGTCGGACCCGCTGAGTTACTCCAGCTTTTTGTGTCTATGAACAGGTGATGATGGTTGGCATGGGCTCGGTGAGCTGAACGACCTGTCTCCATGTCTAAACTAACTAAACTGAAACACAAGTAGCTGGAGGAAGTTAACAGCTCATGTAGCACCTGGAGAGGGAATGGACAGGGGACATTTCAAGTCGCGACAAAAAATCCTGACAGGGATTCCTCACCTGCCAGTGACGGACCATTTTCCTGTCCTCAACATTCTTCAGCCCACACGTTAACGAGGTCAGAGCCTGCCGTGATGTCAATGTCTTTTTCTGTCGCCTCCACCTCCAGGTCTATTTCTCACGCGAGGAATCCTCGTCAACCTCCCGCCCCACCTCTGTGATGACCCCTCATCCTCCAGCATTCTTCATTAGTCAGAAGAAGGGTCCAGACCTGAAAATTCACCTATCCATTCCCTCCTCAGATGCTGTCTGACCCACTGAGTTCTTCCAGCACTTTGTGTTTTGATATAGATCAGATGCATCAATTTGATTCAGAATCTGTAGTGAATTAACTTATCTTGACCAGGATAACTGCAAAAGGCCTTGTTAATTTTGTACTGTGTATCATCGAGGGCACTGGCAGCATTATAAAATGACAGTAATCTATCCAATTATCAGCTCATTTTCATTTCAGTGGAAAATTACATCTTTCCTCATGAAATGGGGACTCGAAAACAACCAGATAATCCTCCATTAAAACTAATCTGATCAACTGGACCATTTCAGATCAGTACTTCAGGAAATATTTCTGCCCACTGTTGCCTGTGCCTAAACCTGAGATATAAATTATTTTTCAAAATGAGCAAATAGTCTGCAAATCATTTTATACACACTATTTTTGTTTGCCCTGCAGAAAAGTCGCAGCTAACAAGATGCTGAAATGTAATGTGCAAAATGTCATTCTCTTCAGAGAAACTTTCTGGAGTATGTTCAGCTGCTCTCTTTGTCAAAGGTCTTTTCTTTTGAGAATGATTGCAGCTGTCTCTTTGAAACGCTGGTGCCTCCAGGCACACCCCTTCCCCCATGAGAAAATAAATACCACAACTTTGGCATTTGTATCTCCTTTCAGTAATGTCTAACTCCATCGCCAGTGTAAACCTTTGTGCCCTGAGGATTTCCCCCTACAATCATGAGCAGTCACATTTTAGGATGGTGATTACCATAAAAACTTGCATGTAATTTAACTTGCAGTCCAACCTTGTTTTCACTTTATTTTCCTGTGCTCAATGTTACTATTTGCCTTCAGCTTTGTATTTGGAATGGGGCCATTAAGAAGGGAAAAGGATGCTGTTGCTTCATTTGGTTTTGGGGCATTGGCTTATACGGATTAGGCTGGGACCGAGGGTTTCCAGCAAAATACCTTCACAACTTTGATTTGCTTCTCGCATTAAAAATAATCTCAATACAGCGTGATTAAAAAAATTTAAAAAGCCGTTTTCAGTTCACAAAAAATATATTTTTGCAGAATTTGGAGAATTTTTTAGTAGAAGCACGTGTGAATTGTTTGTGCACAACAACTGGTACAAATTTTCTAATCTTTTATTTTGCATTTGTAACTTTCAGCCAATTGCGATCTACTTTGTTTGGATCAATGGTTGGACTGGTTCTCAGCTGTTGGTTAATGGCTGCTCGTGGTTTTAAAACGTGTGGAGTGTCTGCAATCTATACCCACACCATCTGCTTCAACCCTTGAGTTAATCCTTTTAAATCTAATGTGCATTTTAGACTTTCCCTTCAGTTCATCAGAGCTTAGAAACCAGAACACTTTGAAATAATATGCATAATGTATTTATATATACAACTTTTGAAGATTTGCATCCAAGCACTTACTACATCTAAAGCATGCTAATTAAAATAATTTCCTGTTCAACAATGTGATAACGTTATTATTTATATATTACTAATTTCATGATGCAACTGCACAGTTGTATAAAAAGAAAGCAATGAAACTATATGTGTCATTTAACTGGGTGACATTCAGGTGATTCATTTTAAGTACACGTTTGTCAACAAAAATTGAAGTGAAATACTTATTTTAAAAGAAAAGTGATTTTAAATGGGTCAAGGGGAGTCTGCTGTACACATTCTAAACTTCTCAATGGCCTTATGGGCTGCCTTTGCAGTTTTCAGTTGCAGGGCCTGTATGCATTTGTGCGTGCTGTGGGCATTGTCCTGGTGCTTGCATTTACTGTCCTTCCCTCATTGCCCTTGAGGCGTGGAGGCACCTCAAAGTTAACCACATATGGACTTGAATCTGGACTGAGCTGCACAAGGATGACACTTTTTCTTCCCTGGAGGATATTAGTGAGCCAGATGAGCTTTTATGAGTCTGGTGGTTTCAAGGTTCCTATTACTGAGGCTAGCTTAAAAAAAAAATCCAGACTCATTGAATTGCTAGAGTTTAAACTGCTCAGCTGTCATGATGGGACTTGGGCTCCTGTTGTCCAAAAAACCACTAAGGTACCATAGCCCAAATAAAGAATGCTGCTTTGTCCCTGCTGTTGATTATTTATAGTAGACACAAAATGCTGGAGTAACTCAGGTATCATCTCTGGAGAAAATGGTGAGGTGACATTTCAGGTCAGGACTTTTCTTCAGACAGTCTGAAGGGTCCCGACTTGTATATCCCAATATTCAAGTCTCACTGCCCCAAAAAATGTGGCCTATTTTGATTAATGATGAAATAGTCCATAATACCAATACTAAGTGAATAATACTGTAGTGTGCTCCATTTGTAGGTAATGAAATCATTCATTTTAATAAGTCACAAATTTACTTGGTTTAACTTGTAATGGGCTGTTATTTCCCCCCAGAACGCTGTATTTACCGGGGTTGGTAATTATGGCTTAGTGGCAACAGCTATCTCTGAGTATTTACTTTTGAATATTCTGAGCAAAGCCAGCGAACAACCCAGCGTATTGAATTGTGTTGTTAAATTACATAATGCATGTGCACTGCCTGCATCTACTTTTCTGAAAAAATGAAGCAGCTTTACAACATTGATGAATAAAAAGCAAGATTTTGGAAAACATCCCTAATCAGCTGGAGCCTTGTTAGACAGCTCGAGGTTCTGCTGCAATCCAATCTTGCTGCAAAGGCAGTTGCTGTATACAAAAGGTAAAATTGTAGGGTGTGTTTCTCAATTGAATTGCAGTATGCAGAAATTATTCTGACTGCTTGAGTGTTCTGCATTCGCGGGGTGAGAGTAAAAGAATGTATTGTTAGGATAAACTGTGTATAATTATTCATGCTTATTATAGTAAGAGGGTTGCATGAAGACTATTGTATTGATGTAAGCACTAAGCAAGTAATAATTAAGATTTATAACTGCCTGAGTTCGGAACTACACCGCAAAGACCCACCACTTCCATATTGTTTTGTCAAAGGGTAAGTTATGTCCCATTTCTTCATCTTGAAATTGTAGCTATTCAGTAATAAGGACTGCAAAATACAGACCTTTAGAGGCTGATTGCATAAACATTTTAAATTATTGAAATACCTATTGTGCTTACAGACCATGATGAAATGGGGGATGGAAGCATGAGACATTGGACTCTTTATTCTATACACTTCATATTTCCATTACCTCATACTGGTGGAAACTTTTACACTCAAGACAACTGTTTTACACATTTTAATCGCATGATGTGGCAGTTTGGAAGTCAAATGATGAGAAGAATGCACAACAATAACCAAAATATTCAATAAATTTGCTCGATAAATATGAAATCCCCAAGGCTTATTACTTCATAGCAGCTGTTTTTAAATGCAGCTTAGCCTCTTGGTGATATTTGTCTTGTGCACTTTGCAGTTTGAGCATCGAGCATCATTCAACTGTCATCTCTAAGACTTAATATTTTCAGTCAACCTTTTGTTATGGGCAGTGGCGAGAAAGATATATATGTTATCTCCATATGGTAGTCAGCTGAGCCTGTGCAATCTTTATTTCAATCCCTCATTATTTAGAAGAAGAGGTAATCTCATGGAAGAGCAGCGGAGACCCAATATGGTATGCGTGTGTTGATCTGACTTCGGGTGCTGTCTGTGTGGAGTTTGCACGTTCTCCCTGTGACTGGATGAGTTTCCTCCGTGCTCCAGTTTCCTCCCTCATCCTAAAGATGTTGGGGTTTGCAGGTTAATTCACCTCTGTAAATCGCCCCAATTTGTGGGATAACAGAATTAGTGCGAACAAGTGATTCATGGGCAGCATGGGTCAAAGGGCCTGCTTCCATGCTGTATATTTTAATCAATCGATACAAAACTTGGCAGGCTAGATGCAGGATGCTTTCTCCCCAGCTGGTGTGTCTCGAGTCAGTGGACATAGTCTTAAAATAAGGGGTGACTATTTAGGACAGAAATGAGAAGACGTTTATTCACCCAACTGATAGTGACATATAGAAATTCCCCATCTAAGAAGTTTTAGTGCACATTCATAACAGTAATCAATAGTTTTCTGGATACTCAGGGAATTGAGCGATATGGAGTAAGCGCAGAAAAGTGGCATTTAGGTCAAAGATCAGTGATGATCTCAATGATGGAGCTGACTTCAGAGACCAGCTGCTCTACTTAAGCGTCTATTCCTTATGTCCTAACGTGTTCATGAAGGTCAGATAGAGGGAGAACAATATTCTGTATACATGCATCACACAATGCAGTGTGTGTACCGAGGAGCTCATGTAGAAATGATCCTTTGTCTTGACAGATATTGAAGATGCATCAAAACTTCAATTGTTCTATTGATGTCGTGAAAAACAAATAGGTCTTATTCGCCAAGCTCCATCCCTGTCTCATACCCAAAAGTAACATACATCTGAGAGTGTATAATATAAAGCATCTTAAAAAGCCTCCAAAGTAAAGACACCAAAATCAAAGGAAGTCTTGTGGTATTTCCTCATGTTTCGCTTGAAATGTTGAAAAGAAAAAAATGTTGTACAATGTCCTAATAATGAATGGATCTTATCTTCACGTCACTGCAATTATATCTGTCCTAGGATCACACTGTTTCTTCCAAACTCTGACAGATGCTGTCCCTCCACCACACAGCACTTTTCTAACTGTAAGCGACTAGCCGTGCCCTTGAATGGTGAGGCCCAGTTCCAAGCATAAAGTTATCCCAACTATCCACACAAAGTGGATGCATGTTTGTCGGAAAAACGTTTTCACCCAGAGAGTTGTGAATTTGTGGAATTCTCTGCCACAGAGGTCAGTGGAGGCCAAATCACTGGATGGATTTAAGAGAGAGTAAGATAGAGCTCTAGGGGCTAGTGGAATCAAGGGATATGGGGAGAAGGCAAGCATCAGACTGGCCTATTCTAGTTGTCGAGTTTATTTCCTTCTAGTTTCTGTCAGGTTTGTTTTTAGAAGTATTAATCATCTCCAGGCCATTATCACTCAAAGTGTGTGTAATTTTTTTTTAAAAAGCTCCTCCTTTGTATATCACCTATTTCTATAAAACCTTAAACCTGAGTCTTCTAGTCCTTGTTCCTAATATCTACTTTTGTCTCCCCTTATTGAAATCTGCTGTAATCATGCACCTCTATCAAATCTCCCCTCATCCTCCTTTTGCTTGAAGTACAATCCCAGCTTATTCCACCTAACTTTGTAGCTGAAGTCCCTTGTTACTGGAACCATTATGGTAAACCTCAGCATCCTCTCACATCGTTCTAAAAGTGTGTTACCGGCACTGGATACATTGTTCTAGTTGTGATCAAACCAGAGCTTTATTAAGGTTCATCATTACTTTCCCACTGTTGTACTCCATTTGCACATTTAAGAAGCCCATGATTCCATTACCCTTACTAACTATTCTCTTGGTGTATTCTATCATCTTTAAATCTTTAAAGTTCATCATATAAACCTGAACGTAGGTTCACAAGATTGATCCCTGGGATGGGGGGACTGTCATACGAGGAAAGATTGAAAAGACTAGGCTTGTATTCACTGGAGTTTAGAAGGATGAGGGGGAATCTTATAGAAACATATAAAATTATAAAAGGACTGGACAAGCTAGATGCAGGAAAAATGTTCCCAATGTTGGGCGAGTCCAGAACCAGGGGGCCACAGTCTTAGAATAAAGGGGAGGCCATTTAAGACTGAGGTGAGATAAAACCTTTTCACCCAGAGAGTTGTGAATTTGTGAAATTCTCTGCCACAGAGGGCAGTGGAGGCCAAATTACTGGATGGATTTAAGTGAGAGTTAGATAGAGCTCCAGGGGCTAGTGGAATCAAGGGATATGGGGAGAAGGCAGGCACGGGATATTGATTGGGGACGATCAGCCATGGTCGCAATGAATGGCGGTGCTGGCTCGAAGGGCCGAATGGCCTCCTGCACCTATTTTCTATGTTTCCATGTCTCCATATCTCTTTTTAAGCTTTCTCCCCCTAATACAATCAGTCTGGAACCCCCCTCACCTGTATCCTTCTATCATGCCACTCCCACCACTTTTACAGCTTTCTCCCCCTTACTGCAATCAGTCTGAAGTCATTTATCCAAGTCCTCCAGAAATGCTGCCTCACCTGTTGAGATCTTTGAGCACTTTGTGTTCTACGCAAGATTCCAGCATCTACAGGTCCTTGTGCCTCTGGTCAGCATGGACTTGTTGGGCCAAAGGCCCTGTTTGCATGCTATATATCCAAACCAAACTAAATTAACCATTGCATTCCTTCATCAACTTTCACTGTTAACTCATCCACATGCTGTAGGCGACAATGCATCCTCCATGACAATTCTCAACATCGGTGCCTCAAGGCTGTGTTCTCAGTCCCTCACAATACTTCATATAAACTCATGATTGTGTAGCCAAATTCTTCTCTAACTCCAGGTGACAAACCCCATAGTGGATGGGTCTCAGACAATGAGTTGGATTACAGGAAGAAGAGAAAGAGCTTAGTAACAGGGTGTCAAAACAAAGACCTCTCTCAATAGCAACAAGACAAAGGAGCTAGTCATTGACCATACAACACCGTGGTGTACAGCCCAACCACTCTGAAGAAGGGTCGCCATCCACAGATTTGCCTGTTCATTCCCTCCACAGATGCTGCCTGAATTCCTGATTTCCTCCAGCACTGTTTTTTTACTATTTGATTCCAGCATTTTCAGCTGCTTGTGGCTATGACAGTTTAAAAAAAAGTGGGGTTATGGTTTTTAATGAATTGGTGATGATTTCATGCTTTAAAATTGCACGTTTGGTCTGATGTGCTTTTCTCAATCTACAATCTACAAGAATTTAAGGCAGTGGTATTTCGCAAGACTATCAGACAAGGCTGAAATAGGATTAAATATTGCACAAGGGGTCCAAAGGTTATTCTCGGGATTGTGATTATCTGAGAATTAACTAGTTTATTTTTAAAAATGATTAATTGTGGGTATTTTCAGCCCCACCCAACCTAATGATTACGCTTTCTTGTCTCATCTTTGTCTGCGGTTTAAAAATAAAGATCCTTGGGCCGAATTCCATGAAGACTCGGCATGATGAAATGCAAAAAATGATTTACTTTATGCAATGTTATTTCTTGCTTTTGCTAAAACAAGAAGTTAGAAATTGAGTTTTATATGATTTTTCTCAGCATCTGTGTCTTGCAAAGGAATTTTAATTAAAGGTTGTCAGCAATAACTTTGGAGAAATTTGCTATTTTCATTGTGCTTAACCCATTCCTTCGGGGACGTGACGCCTTTGTAAAAGCCCACACTGCCGGTGACCCAGATGATGTGAGTGAAGACTCTTTCCTGGTAGACAATTTTAATCAGTCTTTTCCGCCCGTCATGCTTTTCATTCAAAATTTGATTCCTAGTACATATGATATTTTTGTGCGAGGGGCAAAGTTTAAAGGGGATACGTGGGGCAAGTTTTTTTTATACAGAGCGTGGTGAGTGCCTGGAAAATGCTGCCGGGGGTGGTGTTTGAAGCAGATACGCAAGTGATATTTAAGAGACTTTTGGATAGGCATATGGATATGCAGGGAATGGAGAGATATGGTTCATGTGCCGGCAGGTAAGAATTGGCATCATGTTCAGCACAGGCATTGTGGGGTGAAGGGCCTGTTCTTGTGCTGTACTATTCTATGTCTTATGATATCTTTTCTACATTTTTTCTTAATAAAAGAACAGTTTAACTGATCCTGTTTGTAGTAATTTTCCTTTTGTGTTCTAGAATGATTGCATTTAAGGAAAGGGAAGGTTTTTTTTAAGCATCATTAAGTGTTTACAGCAATATGATGCCCTTGCTATTTTGCTTCTCTCTCATCATCTTCTGTCCCTTTTATCTTTTCCTGCCTCCTCCCAGGGGAATGTGTTTCCCTTCCTCCTACATCCCCACTCATCTGCACCACACCCAAGGATAAATATCAGTGGGGGAGTATTATTAACTTGGGTGAAAGTCAGTAATATGATCACACATCATAAATGCATGGAGGCAGATATCAATGTCATACAACTACAAACTCCTTTTGTAGTTGTATTTTCAATAATGAGTCACCAAAGCAATTCAGTATTAACTAGGATACAATTTGGCAATTGTTGAATGTTGGACCTAACTCCACCCTATATTAGACTGAAGATCTGCTGGGCAAACATGTTGTCCTATTAATGAGCAACATACCTTCAGCCTCTCAAATTCATTTAAAATGGTTCATTGGTGGAGTCATCCCTTCACCGTGTCTGCTTCAATAAATGTATGTCTAACATTTCGTGCATTCTCACAATTCTGTCTCTTCACCCATGTATCATTCTGGTGCTCATGAGAAAGTAATCTATTGACCTGTGCTAACAATCTGGAACATGAGTTCAAGTCCATCTGCAGTGCCTCTGGAATATAAGCAGAGTTAATGAACTCATCTGTAATAAATATAGTGATAGTAACACTCACCATGAAATTGCCAGATGGTTGTAAAAGCCTATCGGGTTCATTGGTGTTTTTTAGAGAAGAGATTTTTTTTTTTTTTTTTTTTAAATTGTTAGAAGCAATTGTACAAAAAAAAATTGATCGACTTAGCAGTTATACAATTTTCATACAGCTTCAGTTTTAACATTTTAAACTATTAACTAGATAGGAAAAAAGGGAAAAATGGAAAGAAAGAAGAAAAGAAAAGAAAAGAAAAGGAAAAAAAACAGAACTAGAAAAAGTGAAAAAGAAGCGGAGATATATCCAACTACCCTTCCGTACGCCCTACCATCGGTTTTGAGTTTGAGTTCAACCATTATGTTGTTGAAGAAATTCAATAAAAGAAGACCATATTTTTGAGAATTGATCTGGTTTGTCAGTCAAGAAGAACCTTATTTTTTCTAGATGTAGTGTCTCGGTCATTTCTGTGATCCACATCTTCACTGTGGGGACTGTTATCTTTTTCCAGAATTTAAGTATAAGTTTTTTTGCAGTCATTAAACCGTAGTCAAGGAAGCGCCTTTGAAATATCGTTTAATTAGCGCAGCCCTCTGACATTCCTAATATTAGTTTTGGATCTGGCTCCAATGGAGTTTTAAGTGTTTTAGAAATAATATTGAATATTTCCATCCAGAAGTTTTGTATTTTTATACAGGATACAAAAGTATGAGTTAGGGTGGCTTCTTGAAAGTGACATTTATCACAAAGAGGAGAAACAGTTGGGAAGATCTTGTTCAATTTGGTCTTTGAGTAGTATAACCTATGCAATACTTTAAATTATATCAGGCAATGCCTGGCATTTAAAGAACAGTAATGTATGTATTGTAGGCTTTCATCCCATATATCTTTCGAAATGGGTTGACCCAACTCATCCTCCTATGCTCGCCTATAAATCTAAGAAGGTGGAGTGTTAATATTTGGAAGGGTATTATAAATATAAGATATCAACTTGCTTGTATCGGCATGTCTATTCAAACAGTCATCTAATATATCAGGACCCATTAGAGAACAATCTTGTGTGTATGTTTTCACGTAATCTCGAAGTTGGAGATATCTAAGAACATTATTGGCATTCAATTCATATTTCTCCTGCAGTTCTTGAAAAGAGGAGAGAGTCCCCTTCTGATAGAGGTCTCCCACAGTATTGATTCCCTTGGAGAAGAGATTTTGTTCAATTTACAGCTTGGTGGTGGTGCAGCAGTAGAGTTGCTGCTTTACATCGTCAGAGACCCGGGTTCCATCCTAACTACAGGTGCTGTCTATACGGAATTTGTACGTTCTCCCCGTGACCGCGTGGGTTTTCCCTGGGTGCTCCGGTTTCCTTCCCCATCCAAGGGCGTACAGGTTTATAGGTTAATTGGATTCGGTAAAGATTGTAAATTGCCCCTAGAGTGTAGGATAGTGCTAGTGTATGGAGATCGCTGGTCGGCATGGACACGCTGTATCTCTAAACTAAATTAAATCTAAACCTGTATGTTACTCCAAAATCATAGCAGTGTGGTTGACACTTAGTCGTTTGAAATTGCCTAGCAATTAATTTAAGAAGCTGCTGATAGGCACATGGATATGCAGGGAATGGAGGGACATGAGGAGATTAGTTTAACTTGGCATCATGTTCGGCACAATAATTTTTGGTCGAAGGGCCTGTTCCTCTGCTGTACTGTTCGATGTTCTACGTTTATTCAATCCAAAGACAATAAGCAATGGGAGCATCAGTCTCATCCAGGTGCTATGATTTGAATCTTTTCTCAATTCATGAATTGAATCTTTTCCAAAACTCTGATACCGTTCAATTATGAAGCATTGCAGGTCTTGAGTATTGTTTCAACTATAGCCTAACCAGTATTTTTTACAGATTTATTATCAACCTATTGTTCTTATATTGATTTGAAACCTACAATTAATAATAATAATAATAATGGATGGGATTTATATAGCGCCTTTCTAATACTCAAGGCGCTTTACATTGCATTATTCATTCACTCCTCAGTCACACTCGGCGGTGGTGAGCTACTTCTGTAGCCACAGCTGCCCTGGGGCAGACTGACGGAAGCGTGGCTGCTAATCTGCGCCTACGGCCCCTCCGACCACCACCAATCACTCACACACATTCACACACATTCACACGCAGGCAAAGGTGGGTGAAGTGTCTTGCCCAAGGACACAACGACAGTATGCACTCCAAGCGGGATTCGAACCGGCTACCTTCCGGTTGCCGGTTACAATTCATACACTGTGTTTATTTTTACTTTCATTTGTAATCTTAATGATTTGTGCACCTGGCCCCCTGAAATTGTTTTGTGTCTCCATTGAAAATTTTCCATGCGAAGCATAATTCTATTTGCTTTCTATAATGTGTTAGTTTGGAATTATTTATATTGAATTACATTTGCCACACATCTGCCATGTTCATAATTTGCTTTCATCCATCCTAATTAATGTTGGAGTCAACTGGGCTGTGACATTGTACAGGTTTCCTGAATCGTTATTGAGGATTTTATTCAGTTAAATTCGTCACTTAACTAAGGTTTTGTTTTTTAATACAAAGGGTATGGAACACATTTGGAGACTGCCTTTGTACCAGAAGTCCATGAAAACCAGTAACATTTGGCCACCAATCACTTACCAGGCTTTGCCCCAGCCCCTACCTCTTTCCCAGCTTTCTACCCTCTACTCCTCCGTGTGAAGAAGGGTCCCGACCAAAAACCACATCTGTCCATTTCCCTCCACAGATGCTGCCTGACCTGCTGATTTCTTCCAGCAAATGTTGTTTGCTAACATTTAACAATCTCTTTGATTGTGTTAATGGAAAGGAGTATGTGAAGTATAGTGTGGCACAGCAGCACAGTTAGTACAACTATTGCCTCAGTCATTGCCAGAGACTCAGATTCAGTTTTAACTTCTGGTGCCTTCTGTTTGGAGTTTGCTGTCTGTTTGTAGTCGAGTGTGAACACATGAGTTTCCTTTGAATACTCCAGTGTTCTCTCATCCCAAAGACAACCAGGTCAGTGGGTTAATTGACCATTATAAATTGTCCCAACTTTGTAGATGAGTGATAAATAAAATGTAGCTGTTGATTGATGGGAATGTGGGATTAGTGTAAGGTTCGTGTAAAATGGGTGGTTGATGGGCAGCATCAACACTCAATGCGCCAAAATGCCCTGTTTCCATTCTGTAGCCTATATAAATAAGGTAATTAAAAGGGAGGGGGGATTCACATGAGAGCACCTGCGCTCTTCCAAGTGACAACATCGTCCTGTAAAGTTCAGATTGTTTGGCCTTGTTAGAAGAAGTGGGGTTTATGCTTGAATTCAATGCATCCTAACTGTGGTTCTGCTTATCAGTTGCCAGGCATGATTTCTCACCATGCCTTGCAGCTGATATCCTGCAATAGTTAAGGATTTACCATTCTGCCCAAACTTAACCCCCTTGTTAACTGGTGGAGATCTGTACTGATAATATGTATCAATTTCCATATCATTTACATATACACATGGAAATTTGAGCTCCTCAAACTGAATACAGTCCTGTGCCATTAAGTACATTTTTTCTCGTCATTAAATAATCCTGCCAGCCATCCATCATTTGCTTGTTCAACGGTGTCATCCATAATTAAATAAACATTAATTTTTGCTGCACATATTTGTGATGTAGAATGCTAATTGAAAATCTAAAATTGCTTCTCTGCTTATTTCCTTAGTTAATTTGTTTAGTAATTTGAATTACTTGAAAACTAGTTAAGCAGATCACGTAGCTTACATCTCTGTTGATTGTCCCCATATTTTTCACGAGCCTTATTTTTCTTTTGGTAGCTTTTCTAAACAACCCTCTCACAGTTCCCTTCTGCTCTTACTGTGAGACTGTGAGACTTATTAATCTGGCATCTGCTTGGCCTCTTTTTACAGAGATGAAACGCTGGCCTCTCTTCATCTTAATTTAATCGTCTGAATTGATGCTGGATTGCTCAGCGAGTCTGTGTCCACAACAGCTGGCTCTAAATTTTTTGCTCTTTTTAGTTTCATTTTATCTTGAAACCGTTACCTGTGGTAGTGGTTAAAATCATTTATTTGAATCGCGCAGTGAATAATTTTTTGTTCTAATTACATTATATCATACATTTTGGAGGTGCGAACTTGCTCCTAAGATTACCTCAAACACTTTTGTATAACTGGTTACAAGAATCGGGCAAGTACTGCAGATTTCATAAGGAAACGTGGGAGAAAAATAATTGAATATTTAATATTATGAGGTAGATGCAGAAAAGCATTGATAAAATGTTGATTGATTTTTTAATTTAAAAAAAAACTAATGGGTTTGGAATTAACACAATAAAACATGCAATGCTGGAAGTTAAATCATAGCCAGAAAACGCCACAAGCTCTTAGAAGGTCAGACAATGTTTATGGAATGGGAAACAGAGTTTAAATATTCAGGTGGTGATTCAGGTCATTGAACTGCAAAATTCTGTTTCTCCCATTTTCTGTTTTAGTATTGGAATTGCAGTTGTGAGCAACTTAGGCATTGAATAGATGAACATAGTCACAAGGAGGTTTTTTTAAATACAAAATACTGTATTTAAAAATCTGTTCCAGGTTAATATATTGCACTTAATCCATTCTGCCTTTCTTATCCTTGCATCTCATTACTCCGCTCACAGAAAAGGAGCAAAATTATTTACAAGGAAATAAGTTGCTATGAACATCATATTTTACAGCAATTTTGCCGCGTAATGTTCCAATTAAACATACCCAACTGCAAGGTTCCTATATTGTTCATTGCCAAGTGAAACGTTTTTTTTTAAATTACACATATTTCGCTTAAAAGGCATGAAGGACGTAAAGGGCATAAATTACAGTGGATTGTCGTGAAAATGTTTCCATTTAAGTTTTTAACAATTCTTGCTTGAATTGTTTAGAAGTCGCAGTGCAACAGGACAAAATAATCAAAGAAAAGTAAAGATGACTAAAAGTTACTTAAATCTCCTGAAGCAATTGATGTGCAATGGACTACATTAAAGTATGCCTGTTAAGTGGGCAGTGAAGCATCTGCACCTGGTATGTAGCAAGACTGTGTAAGTGGCAGTGAGGAGAATGAAAACTTAATGGCTTTTTTAGTTATACTGATTGTTCAAGAAAGAGATTTTAACCAGATGTACCCTCAGAAATCATTTCAAATCATAGAGGCACAATTCTGCAGGAGGCGAAAATGGCAATCTAAATCATGAGGTATCCTGAAACGTTCTCACTGCTGCATGCTGGCCATGCGCAGATGTTGAACCGATGGATTCAGTCAGGGCAGTGCCAGCTTAATGCAGTTCCTAGCCTGGAAGCCTTCAGCTGAACTGCACCAGTTTAGACCTGACGTTGTTCATTTCAGTGATCGGGAGCAGTTCTGACAGGAAAAGTTAGATCTTAGGAATAAAAACCTTAAATAAGTTAATGGAAATTAACTTTAAAATATTTAATACATTTAAATAACGAAGTGTTTTCGTCGATGTCCAAATGTTTTATTTTTAATATTTAATATTTTTAATTTGTTAATTAATTGTACTAGTTTATGATAATTTTGCAACATGCAAATGTCAGGGTCACTGACAAACATTTTTGATAGTTATACAGCTGGTAAGTAAATCTGGGGGTAGAGTTCGCTCACTGCTAAAGCATTTTGGGAGGCAAGGCTTACAGATTTTGAAGTCATCTGTGCACAGAATATGGTCACTGAGGCCCCAGTGGTCTGCGCCAGAACCCTTGCACCACTGCAATAGTACTTTTAGCCACAGAATGTCTGGTAACAATGGTAACAACAGACAGAATGTCCAGATTCTGGGCTGAACACAGTTTTCAGGTGACTTTAGACTTTAGAGATACAGTATGGAAACAGGGCCGTCGGCCCACTGAGTGCATGCTGACCAACAATCACGCATCCAGTCCTACACACTAGGGACAATTTTCAGAATGCAATTACCCCACAAACCTTTGAAGTCTTTGGAGGAAACTGGAGCACCTGGTGAAAACCCACGTGGTCACAGGGAGAACGTACGGACTCCGTGCAGACAGCACCCATTGTCATTATTGAACCCAGGTTTCTGGCGCCAACTCCACAGCAACTCTAACACCACCACCTTACTGCCCCATTCTTTCTTGACCATTGAGGAAGAATCTCACTGGGCATGGCAGCCAAGTACCAGACTGTTCAGGGGAGTGTAGACAGTGCAATAAACCCACTGGATGATTCAGCCCGAATGAGTTGGAAACCATCAGTGATGCATGCATACCCACATCCAATAATATGTGTAAGCATCATTGTCTTAGGGCTATGAAGTGTGTAGCAACCATCTAAATATTCATCTGGAAGAACCACAAGTACCCCATGATGCAATATGTTGGTTTAACTCGCCCCAAAATTACTTTTCTCCAAACCTGCTGAGTTACACCAGCTTTTTGTATTTATCTTTGGTTTAAACCAGCATCTGCACTTCTTTCCTACACATGTCGGTTTAATTTTTTCATTGGGATTGCTTGATTAGCACATCAATTGTGATGAAGTGCTGTGGGAGGGGAAAAGGAAGGAAAGTAGAGAAAATAAGTCAAACTCTTGTCTACTCACATTATTAAGGACCTGTCCCACTTGGGCGACCTAATCCGCGAGTTCTGGCGAGTTTGCCCTCGACATACTCGCAGCATGGTCGACATGAGGTCCTGGGAGGTCTTCGTAACTCTCCTTCATGCTCGAGACTGGTCTCTGCGTACTCGAGGCCTCAGCTAGGCCGCGGCGTTTTTTTCAATATGTTAAAAAATGCCCGCGAGTAAAAAAAAGGTCACCATGGAAAAAATCTATACTTTTTTTTTACTCGTAGGTTTAGTCGTAGTAGGTCGTAATGTTATTCGTAGGTAATCGAGGGTAGTCGAAGGTAATCGAAGATACTCGATGGTAGTCATAGATAGTCTTCAACATAGTCGAAGGGAGGTTGAAGGAGATCGAAGGAGGTCGTCCTCACTCTCCACTATTCGGTGTCCAATTTTCCCGAAGTTAGTCATAGCTAGTCGAAGCTGGTCTTCAACATAGTCGAAGGAGGTCGAAGGAGGTCTTCTACATAGTCGAAGGAGGTCTTCAACATGTCATTTTTTCAAACTCTCCTAAACTCTTCTAAACTCGCCAATTAGGTCGCCCAAGTGGGACAGCCCCTTTACTAATATATTTATCTCTGTTCTTTCTTCGGCCCAAGAAAAATATCAGCCAGTAAATAAATACATGTGAGGCTAAAGTACACTCCATTAATGTTTCCGTATTTTTAGCTGTTCAGGTCCTTACTGGTACAAAGCAGAAGGTTTAGATTTTTTATTATCATGTGTATCGAGGTACAGTGAAAAGCTTTGCTTTGCATGCTCTCCAAACAGGTCAGATATATCATAAATACAATTGTTAAACTCGAGTACAACAGATAGAGCCAAGGGGAAGTCATCCAACTGAAATGTAGAAATTGTAAATACAGGTCCACCTGTTTTTTTTTGGCATCCTTGGTTCCATAGCCTATCTTGATTATCTGTTTTGCTGGACCAGTAGAAGTCACGGCCTCCAAGAGGAGTCTTACAGTACTGAAATGGTCAGACGGGGAACCAAGATACCGGCCCGCAAAGTCTGCTTCGGAAGTCGGCTGTGGTAACTGATCCACCGGTGGCGCGGAAGTCACAAAGAGGATGAAATCGGCCAGCTCATCCGACCTAGGCGCCACATTTTCAGAGAGAGTTCCGGGTGGGGAATTGCAAGTGTGCTCTTGTAGTTTTTTCTAATTAAAGGAGGTGCCAATCCACCAGTTGCTGGAAAATCGGGGGTGGACCTGGAAATGCAAAAAGTAGTCAAAAAGTCAGGCGACATCTGTGAAGTAAAAGTGGAAGTTGATGTTTCAAGTTGGTGACCTTCTATCAGAACCAAGGAAAGCTACAGGTAAAATATATTTTAAGATGCAGAGAAAGTGGAAAGGACAGAACAAAATAATATCTGGATGTGCTGGCAAGGTTGTGCCCAAATATTAGGCAGGCAAAATGACACAGAACAGCCAATGTAATCAAAGACTTGTCCCACTCTGATCATTCCTCCTTCTCCCTACTCTCGTTAGGCAAAAAGGTACAGAAACGTGAAGGCATGCACCACTAGACGCGGGAACATCTTCATTCATGTTATCAGGTTTCTGATCTTTATTTGAGCTAAGGCACTGCATTGCACCTCAACCCCATTGAGGTCATTAGACTTTGTCTGTGGAACTGATGCACTACGATGCGCTATAATGCTGAGAACTATATTCTGCACTCTGTATCTTCCCCTTTGCTCTACCTATTGTACTTGAGTTTGAACTGATTGTATCTGTGTGTGGTACATCTGATCTGATTGAATAACATGCAAAATAAAGCTTTTCACTGTCCCTCGGAACGTGTGAGAATAATAAACCTAAAACCTATTGTTCTTCAATTCTTCCCGCTTCCCATCCCCCCTTCCCTTCTCAGCTGTGCTCTGCTCTCCTCTCTTCTACATCCCCATGAGCAGCACTATAAGTGATCAGATTTTGTTTCTCTGTAATTGGATTTCTTAAATATTTCATAGATGACTTGATAACTTGCAGTATATGTTTTTTCCCTAAAATTAGGTGCACATTATGCATTGGATTTTAGAAGAAATTCAAGGCCTTGCAGCTAAATATGGCTTGAAATTCATTACTGATTTCTCCTCAAATGGATACTGCTGCAGTATTGTTTTGATTATTCTAACAATATGTACTTCCAAGTAATTATGTTCTGCTGTTGCCTGACCTGCTTGCAGCATTTTCAATTATATTTTCAGATTTTTACTATTGTTAGTGTTTTCCTTTTTTATTAAAGCCTTCATGAAGCATGTTTGTACCATTTATTAGCTTATACTACTATCTTTAATCAGACTCTGCCTTTAATCGGACTTTATCATGCACTAAATTATGTACCTTTTATCCATTATCTGTACACTTTGGACGGCTTGATTGTAATCATGCATAGTCTTTTTGATTGGACAGCAGGCAATAAGAGGCTGTTTGCTGTACCTTGGTACATGTGACAATAATAAACTAAACTCATGATGAGAGTGCAGCATCAGTGACAAGGATAATGTAGTAGTGATTGATAATGATAAAAAGAAGGCTTCAAGCTGTGGGAACGTGAATGACTCAGTCTACAGCCAAAGCAGGGCTCTGGTTAAGACCTGCTTTATTGTTCTCCTGGGCCCACATGTACAGTGGGAGTTTCTACAAGTGATCTGAAATACCTGGCAATCTCTGTGCCTTACCATGTTGTGTGCATAGAGATTGCCGGTAACAATTTTGGTCAACCAAACTTCTTCAACCTGTAGTTGGCTCTCCAAACCACTACACTTGGGCATTCCAGGTCATTTTTATTTGAAATCCTGATTCACGGGAATATTGTAGTCAATACTGGAGACCTCAAGGAAGGATGTCAACACTTTGGAGAGACAACCAGGGTCTTCAGCTAAGGATGTTTTCCTCACATTAGCAATCAAGAAGGGAAGTGCATATTAAATGATTACCAAAGAGTAAACAATTACATAACTGTTTCCAATGGCGGGCGGTGATGATCAGAAGATATCAGGTTAATGGGCAAAAAAAAAAAAGTGAAAATATCTGGTAGCAATGTTACAAAATTTTGAGATTTTAAAAATCAAGTCTGTAATTTATCCCATCAGATAAAGCATAAAAAGAAGTTTAATTTGACACCTAATTCACTTTCATATCTTCAGTATTAAAAAAGTTATGGGCATTTTCATACTCGGAAATTAGCATCTTGTTCCCTATTGCTTTTCCATTGACTTAACACAAAAGCTGTGATCGAGGACAGTCAAAAGCCCATTACTTTCTTAAAAATTAAGAGAACTGAAAGAAATGTTCAGTTATTATAGATTGAAGCATTCTGAAACAAATATGAAACAATCTTACTTAGATGACATGAAATTAAAGCATATAATTAGTTAGTTACCTAATTGTAGCTAATTACAAAATTCAATTACTAGATCTAAACATCTATCAATTTCTTAAGAATAGATTAACATTTTTAAATAGCCTAAGTGTCCAAATAACATTCACACAAGAATTCACAATATAACATAATTTTTTAATCTCATTGTCATGGATTTACAGGCCAAATGGAAGGAATTTTATGTTTAATACCTGTAAATTAATGGGCATTTAAATCATCTTGCGAGTGGGTTTTTCTGGAACGCGATCATTTGGAACGTTGATTTGCGGTGAATTTAACCCCGTATCGGCATGAAAAATTCTGCCGTTCGGGGAAAAGAATCACCGTTTCGCATTAAAAAATGTGAATTAAAGGCCTCTTAAGAAGCACTTTTATACAAAAAAATAAACTGCTTTCATTTACCTGTCCCGTGTGTGAAATCCGTCCCCGTTGTCGGCGTTGACGGCTTTCGAAGCTGATTTTAAAATAACTCCAGCGCTGAAATTGTCGATCGAATAAAAATAAAAAATACACAAAACGCCCGTCGGAACGATTTTTCAGCAAAAGTTTGCACTCCAACGAAATATAATTCAGGACAAGGTAGGAGAAACCCGCATTTTAACACCCCCCGCCCCCCCTCAAAGGCGCCAAAATCGCGCACACGGCCAGTGGCAGAATTGCAGCGCCGCTGAAGGTAAGTATTGTAACATACCTATATCTGAACATTTTGAGATGAGGCAGATCGGCATGCATTCAAAATGTTAAAAGACAGATATGCTCAAAATATCTTACACCCCATAAATAGAATGTAATACAAAACAAAATGGTGTCGGTTGAATTCCCAGCAGTAATACAGTAAAGCCTCATTTTACGGACCTCTATAACGGATTTCGGTTTTAGTGGACAGACCTTATGAACTGCACCGCCAGGCTGGAATGCCGATGCCGTGCCTGCTGCCAGCATCTGTTTTGCTGTATTGAGACTTTGTAGCCTTGTAGCTTAATGTAAGGCTTTGTTTCAGCTGAATAAAGGCACCTTTATCGGTACAGTTCTTGCTGAGCCGAAATGTTATTGTTGGGTCTCTGCACTTGAAATGCCATATAAATATTGCACTCTGTTATAGCAGGAATAAGGGACACCATTCCCTGCCATTGTCCGTTATAACGAGGATTTCATGTTGTGGGACCTCAAGATCTGAAAATGAAGTTTAATCAGTGTTGCAGATTATTTGCTGTGTGTGCTGTTTTTGTTATTGTTTATACTTAGTCAACAAAGCGGCAAAATTGGCGGCAAAAACAAGGGGGCAGATTATTATCTCAATGGGGTTAGGTTAGGTAAGGGAGAGGTGCAGCGAGACCTGGGCGTCCTTGTACACGTCACTGAAAGTTGGCTTACAGGTACAGCAGGCAGTGAAGAAAGCTAATGGAATGTTGGCCTTCATAACAAGTGGATTTCAGTATAGGAGTTAAGTGGTTCTTCTGCAGTTGTATCGGGCTCTGGTGAGACCACATCTGGAGTATTGTGTACAGTTTTGGTCTCCTAATTTGAGGAAGGACATCCTTGTGATTGAGGCAGTGCAGCGTAGGTTCACGAGATTGATCCCTGGGATGGCGGGACTGTCATATGAGGAAAGATTGAAAAGACTAGGCTTGTATTCACTGGAGTTTAGAAGGATGAGGGGGATCTTGTAGAAACATATAAAATTATAAAAGGACTGGACAAGCTAGATGCAGAAAAAATGTTCCCAATGTTGGGCGAATCCAGAACCAGGGGCCACAGTCTTAGAATAAAGGGGAGGTCATTTAAGACTGAGGTGAGAAAAAACTTTTTCACCCAGAGAGTTGTGAATTTATGGAATTCCCTGCCACAGAGGGCAGTGAAGGTCGTCACTGGATGGATTTAAGAGAGAGTTAGATAGAGCTCTGGGGCTAGTGGAGTCAAGGGATATGGGGAGAAGGCAGTCACGGGTTATTGATAGGCGACGATCAGCCATGATCACAATGAATGGCGGTGCTGGCTCGAAGGGCCAAATGGCCTCCTCCTGCACCTATTTTCTATGTTTATGTTTCTAAAGCTGGGGGTCTAGTTTTAGTATTCATTAATATAATAAGTCAGTCCACATCAGAAGGAATATTCCTCCATTGAATCGAAGGCTTATTTGGTTGTGTTTGGTTTTTAAATAATGGTGCTTCTGCAGTTGTTTATATCTTAGAATCAGAAAGGGAGTGTACTGTGATGCCTGAGTCTTGGTGTAGTAATAGGATATGAAAATGTAAATTGGATTACATTTGTGCATTGTCTCTGGCAATCTTCCATTAATTGACTTTGGATTGGTAATACTTGATTTTGGATAATGATGATTTGTTTTCTTGTAATAGAATCTTTAACTCGCTTGTCTTGAGATAACTGAAATTAAGTAATAAATATTCTCAATCCAAAACTTCTCAATGCTTTGCTTTTGGAATTCATTTGGCTTCAACTGCATATGTTTTCATAATTGAATTTTCACGAGTAATCTCATTGTTTTATATTACTTTCCTTGTCGTTTTTTATTATTTTTATTGAACATGTTTCAAAAATTAGATAGAGTACCTTTTGCATTTCTTCTTTTGTACAGCTAGGACAAGTAACAGTGGAAAAGGCGCAGATATGTTAAAATTGTACGAAGAGTTTGAATTTTGATAATTTGTGGGCAAGCTAAAACACAGGCATGTTCACGATAGAAGCTTGACTGTAGTTCATTGTGTGCTCAGTTTGATAAGTTCTTGAAGCCCTACGTTCAAATAATAAGCACTATCATATGAATTATTAAATACTGATATTTTAATTCCAGTCTCCTCTTTCCCCTTTTTCATGAACATCCTTTCATAAGAAATCGGAGCTGGAGGAATGTGCAATGCCATTCGTAAAATCACAACCAATCTGGCCTTCACTTTTCCACTTGTCCCTGATGACTACAGTTTCTATAGATTAAAAATGTCTCTTTTTCAGCCTCTCTTTCTGAATAATTTGACGTCCATCATTTGGAGAGGAGAAATCCATAGATTTTTTAGCCTGAGAGAATAAAGTCCTCTTTCATGTTGCAATAGGAATAACGCTTTAACTTTCAACTTTGCGCCCCTAGATACTCTCCCAAAGTGAAACATCATCTCAGCATCCACCTTACCAGCCTCCCAGTGAGATAATGGTTCATACTTCTCAAATTGTGTCAGGATGCAATTTGCACCTCAAGGCAACCCCTTCACCGCAGGAATTAACTTGCTCAATGTCTTCTAAACTGCTTCCAATTGGTGTGCTTTTACCAACTTGTTAGACGGCATTTGGGTCATGTACACAGTCTAACTAACGAAAGACCTGATGAAGCTACAGAAATGGCTCCTATTCGTCAGGTCATAAGTGATAGGAGTAGAATTGGGTCATTTGGCCCATCAAGTCGACTCTGCCATTCAATCAAGGCTGATCTATCTCTCCGTCTTAACCCCATTCTCCTGCCTTCTCCCCATAACCTCAGACACCTGTACTAATCAAGAATCTATCTTTCTCTGCCTTAACATTATCCACTGACGGCCTCCACAACCTTCTGTGGCAAAGAATTCCACAGATTCACCATCCTCTGTCAAATAAATGTCACCTCATCTAATTCCTATAAGTATGTCCTTTAATTCTGAGGCTATGACCTCTAGTCCTAGACTCTCACACTAGTGGAAATATCCTCTCCACATCCACTCTATCCAAACCTGTTGATGACCCGACTACTTCAGCAGATGAACCAACGGGCAGTGCATCGAGTAACAGGGAACTTCACAGCCAACTGTCCCCTCACCAGCTGAGCACGAAGATACCCATAAAGAAACAGGCCCCCTGCGGCAGTCCACGAGTGTGCGTCAGCTGGTCGACCGGTGCCAGGCCGAATAGTGGCAAGGAAGTCATTTCATTGTTCTGCTGTGAACATCTCACTGTTGATTTTCCTATTTTGCATCTTGCACGCATGTGTGCCGGTATCCCTGCCGGTCAGGAATCTCACGGGTGAGCGGTGCACGGTAAATTGGGTACACCGTCTAATCAGAGGATGGTGATGTGGGACTTGCGCAAGATTCGGCCGCGACACAGTTGGTTAGGCTGCAGCCAATTTAATGTAAGTTAGGGTGTCACACAATGTTCAAAGTTAGTCAGTAAATTAATGTTTAATTACTTATTTTGTTGTTGTTATTGCTCTGGGCACGCTTGCATATTTATACTCCATCCCTTTTGTAATGAAGGCTAACATTACATATAGCACCTGGTGTGGAAGATTGCAACCTTGATGTGGTCTGCCCTGTTTCGACAAATGCAATCAACCCGGCTTGCACAATCAAATAAGATCAAATAGAACAAGTTGTCCTGCAACTTTGGGATGTGCACGCCATACGCAAGAAGAAGAAGACATATAGCACCTTAATTATTTGGTGTGGCTGAATGCTAATTTTCAGTGTTCCATCTACAAGAATGCACAGATCCGTCTGCGCTG
The DNA here is from genome assembly GCA_038087875.1 of Malacoraja senta. Classification (NCBI taxonomy): domain Eukaryota; kingdom Metazoa; phylum Chordata; class Chondrichthyes; order Rajiformes; family Rajidae; genus Malacoraja; species Malacoraja senta. Next base: position 31,214,118 of record CM075985.1, read on the forward strand.
CAGTATTGTGTAATCCCTCTCCATTTAAAACAATATTCTGTTTTAGTTTCATCTACTGTCATATGTACCAAGGTCCAGTGAAAAGCTTTTTTTTGCTGTGTGCTATCCAGTCAATGAGAACACTATACATGAATATAATCAAGCTGTCCACAGTGTGTAGATACAGGATAAAGGGTATGCTACTGCTGAAATAAAGATTTAAAAGAGCGGAGCGATTGTGTCGTATGATAGCAGATCCCCTTCTGGGACAAGCCTTCAGCCCCATCCTGCCCCTATCGTCCTATTCTGCCTGCCAAGCAGATAATCTTTTATTTTCGTAGATTCTTCTTAATCTGCCAAATCTTTGCTCGCTGACTATCCATAACCCTTTGCAGAAACATTGTATCCTCCTTGCAACTTGCACACCAATAGCTAATGTAACTGAGCACCACCTCCCCTACTTTTGTATTTGTTTCTCCTAGCAATGAGCAAATACGTTATGTTAGGTTTGCTGGTGTCCTGCTGGACCTGGATATTGGCCATTGCAACTCATATACTGTACAAGGACACCCAGATCCTTCAGCATCTTAGAGACCTGCAATCTCTCACCATGTAGATAATGTGCTTTTGAAATGTTTCCTGCTGAGCAGTATTATGCTTTATTTGCTAGATATTTTACTGCACACTTAGCCAATCTGTATCCTTTTATATCTTCCTTATTCCCTCATTACAACTGACTTTCCTACCTATCAGGGCATCAATAAATCTAGCAACTATTTCTTGGGTATATACATCCTAGTCATTTATATAAATTGTGAATGACTGAGGCCCTAGCAGTGATCCCTTTGGCACACCACCATTGTGTTTTGTCAACTAGTAAAAGACCCAGTTATGCCACCTTTCTATTTCCAAAACACACAGAGCTGGAGGAACTCCACAGGTCAGGCAGTATCTATGGAGGGAATGAACAGAAGATGTTTTGTGTTGGGACCTTCTCCAGACTCTTCTCCAGAGTCTGAAGAAAGGTCCTGACCTGAAACGTCATCAGTCCATTCCCACCATAGTTGCTGACTAACCTGCTGAGTTCCTCCAGTACTTTGTGTTTTGCTCAAGATTCCAGCATCTGCAGTTGCTTGCATCTCCAGTCCTATTAATATTAATGTTACCTAATAGTATGAGCTTATGTTTTCCATAATAAGACTTGATATGGCATCTCATCTAATAGTTTATGGAAATCTTAAGCGTAGAACATCCATTGTTTTGCCTTTATCCACATGTAACTTCTAATGCCGATAAATTGGTCCAACTTTATCTCCACCATGAATTTGGCTGAATGTTGGTATTTTCTGGGTGACCTGCTATAATGCCTTCAATACTAGCTTCAAATAGTTTCCCTTTGACCGACATTAAACTAACTGGTCCATTAGTTTAATGTAGCTAACTGGTCCATTAGGTTTCTGCTCCCTTTTTGAATAAAGGAGTTATTTTTTTGTTTTGTATTTAATGGAATCTTCTCCGAATCTTGGGCATCAACTATTGCATCAGTTATTTCACGAGTCACTATTCAAAGACCCTTGAATAAAGTCCATCAGGGTAAGGGTGATTTTTGTGTCAGCCGCTCCAACAATTTGCTCAGTACCACTGCCCCCGTGATTATAATTTTCTGGAGTTCCTCCCTCCTTTTCCATTATTCTTATTTCTGGGTTATTGCTTCAGCTTTACACAGAAGACTGGTGAAAGATACCTGTTTAATTCACCTGTCATTTTCCGTACGTTCCATTATTAATTCCCCACACTTCTGTCTGTGCATGTTAATTACCTAAAGTGAAGTTCACAGCACAGTCATCATTTTTTTCTGGAAGCATTGGTTTAAAAGCCTGGAATCCACTGATGTATATTGGTGAAGTATTTTGATACTGAATTGAAATAGTTCTGAATTGATGGTCTTTATGATGCCGGGTAAGTCTCATTGATCAACCATGGTGGAATTCACTATCTTCCATATAAATATAACCTAAATACGTATTTCTCTGGTAATGTAGTTCTTTATGGAACTGTGAATAAAAGATTATTTTTTTAGAAAGTCATTTATTATCAATTTCAACTCTGAAAATTGCATTACCAATTCAGATGTAGAATTAATTTGATTTAAATTGTATATACTTCAATATGAACACCTAGTGGCTTAATAATATAGGTAGATGTTTTACCATTTAATCTGGCATTTTATTTCCACCTTCATTGACATTTATCTATATCTGTATGAGAAATTCTATTAACTTTGTTGAAAAGCTTGATTAAAAATAAAGAGAAGCATATAAAGTTAAGGAACTATATTTTTATTTTGAATAAAAGAAGCCATCTTGACAGCTGGATGAAATAACGTTTGCTTTTGCCATTTTGCATTTATTTTATCCTGAATGCAGATTAAAATACAGTGCAGATCCAGCAAGGAAGCAAGAAAATTGGACATGGTTGAAGAAATGGCATGGGGAGAATTCTATATATAGCTGTCCTGCTCCAGACATTGCAGTTTGTATTTACATGCCCTATTTTCTAGTTTCAGGACTGCTGTTACGATGGCATCACAAGAAAAGAAAGATCGACCAGTGAGCATGGTCAGTGAAGTTTCTAACTACACCTTGGCATCTGAAATGGCACTGCTTCCGAATAGTCCTGTTTGCCGAGTAAGTACCGATTCCTGTAAATGTCATTTAAACCCAATGCTCTTTGGTTACACACTGGCATTTTCAACTTGATCTGCAACTAAACGACAGTAATTGTTCAAGATCCAGCATTGCCTTTAATATCATTTGTTTCGCATGAAGCAGGAAATGTGTAATATTTTGCCTGATCTGTTTTGATTTTTATTTGCAATGGGTAGCAGTACTATCACTTGAGTAAGATATAAATCATTTTGTTTGATGTTATTGCACCAAAAAGGTGCAATAAAATGCATCATTGAAAAGTTGAACATTTCATTACATTGTCATTATTGCAAATTCAATGAAGAAAGCATCAGGAATGGATTGTGAAAAGTCACTTCGAAGTGAAGAATAATTGATAACATGTGTAGGAAGAAACTGCAGATGCTGGTTGACATTGAAAATAGACACAAAATGCTGGAGTAACTCAGTGGAACTGGCAGCATCTCTGGATAGAATGAATGGGTGATGTTTCGGGTCGAGACCCAAAACGTCACCCATTCCTATCCAGAGAATGCAGCCTGTCCCGCTGAGTTACTCCAACATTTTGTGTCTATCTTCAATAACTGATAACAATCAATTGATTAGTATCTGTAGAAAGAAAGTATGTTTGATAATTTTATCTTGGAATCATCGAAAATTTACATCACAGAAAGGTCCCATTCAACCCAGCACGTTTGTGTCTCTCCTAATCCTACTTTCCAAGCCCATTGCCCCGAAGATTAAGGCTCTCCAAATGCAAATCATAAGCACTTTGTAAAGGTGATGAGGATATCAGCCATTATTAACTTCTCAGAGTATGATTTTCAGACTCCACTACCCTCTGGGTAGAAAAATATTGTCCAATCTCTCATAGTTGCTTTAAATCTCTGCTACCTCCACTGAAGAAAATGAGTTATTTCCTATTTACTTGATCGGGGTCTCTCATTGTGTTACCTAGCTCCATCTCTTCCAAGCAAACAAATTCAGTATATCCAATCTTACTTAAAATTTACCAATCCTGGGAAAATTCTTAGAAATGTCTGCACCTGCCTTGCACCCTTGTAACTGACTGGTTCATAAGTATTACAATCAGATCAGATTACATCCTTCAAACAAGTGTTCAAGAATACAGGTTCTCTCCAGCTTACCAACGCCTGATTTATGTGCAGCCTGTACATATGACTGAGTGTTAGGGAGACTGGAGTGATGGATTTGCCGGCTGCCGCAGGGCTGTAGGCATCTTCTGCTGTGTGGGAACTTGGTATGCGGCTGCATTTCCAACTTGCAAACTGTCCGGGGTTATGATCAGATCTCAGGAATGGAACCCAGTCGTAATCTTTGGAGCACCTATATAGACGAATAAACAAAGAAAGAAAAATGATTAGCTGTGACCCATAACAATCAAAGGATGCCAAAGGCCAGTGGGGTTTATGAATGATTCAAATGTTTGGTTCATTTGAGGCCCACGGTCCATCTGTAGACAGCTACATAGTGGGTTAAAGGAGTGTTTCAGCCATCCAGACTAAGATCTCTGAATTATCAAACACAAAATGATGAGTAACTCAGGGCATCAGGCAGCAACTGTGGAGGGAATGAATCAGTGTGAAGAAGGGTCCCAACCCGAAACATCGCCTATCCATTCCCTCCACAGACGCTGCCTGACCCGCTGAGTTACTCCAGCACTTTTTGTTTTGCTCAAGATTCCAGCATCTGTATTTCTTTGTATCACACTCTGAATTATCATTTAGGTCCAAAAGGAAAATTGAAAGTAACTACAGTGAATGGTAGTAGCTGAAACAAGAAAAAATGCTTGCGTGTCAAGCACTTTGGCTACCTGTTATGGGGAATAAGGTTAAGGTTTTAAATCCATTAATGTGACGATGCCACTCATAATGAATACTGAAAAAATATGTGAAAATACACCAGGAATAGCACCTATGATCCAAACAAAGGCACCTTTAGTGACATAAATCAAGTTGGCGATATGCAGAGTATTGCCCTGCCGACTACAAATTCAGAGGATTCAATCCTGGTTTTTGCCCTGAGCAAGAGTGTTGAGTCAATGATTCCATGACCAAAAGTGCTAAGCCAGTGTGGGACCAATTTAACATGTGAGGACCACTACTGTGTTCTCTTAAGGGTATCCTTGAATGAGTAATCAGTTAAAAAAAAAAAAAATCTTCCTTACCCTGCAAATGAATACACACAGGACTTAGTTGGATGGGTGCATAGCTGATCCTAGAGGCATGAAATCTTAGACATAGAAGATTTACTATACAGGGGTGCCCATCCACAGCAGTGAACGTGCGTGGAGCGTGGTAACAACCAAGGGGCCCTGCTGAGTCTTTAGTCAGAACATCTGTCATTGCCTACTATGTTCTGTTGTGCTGAAGCAAAGCAAGAATTTCATTGTCCGATCAGGGACACATGACAATAAACTCTTGAATCTTGAATCTTGCAAGATCCACTATACAAATGAAAATGTTACTGAAAGTGTTCCCTAAAGTGTGAACTTTTCCATTTAAGAAACCAATTCTGGAAGTTATTGTAGGAAATCGTGATGTATGAAGGTAGAATTGAAATTGGAATTAAGCTTTAATTTTTTGATCGTTACCATGGATATGAATATTCCTGAAGATAGACACAAAATGCTGGAGTAACTCAGCGGGACAGGCAGCATCTCTGGAGAGAAGGAATGGGTGACGTTTCAGGTTGAGACCTTATTTCTAAGGTCTTTTGAGTCCTAAATTTCCACTACTTATATTAGACTGATCTACCAAAAGTAGGACTATGAAAATAAAATGTTAATACTGTATGCTAGATTTTGCATGACACACTATGGCAGGTTTAATAGGAAGGAACTCATGTTTTGAATCAGGACATGCAAAGGGAGTCTGGCAAGTACTTTCTTTTGTGTAGTATTGAGATCGAGGCCACAGAAGAAAGAACGCCATATTTGCCCAAGAGAATTATCGGACTGCAGTTTCAAAATGATATGTGGATCGCTGCTTTAAGATTATTGAATGCTTCTGTTTAGTTTATTTTAGAGATACAGCGTGGAAACAGGCCCGTTGCCCCACCGAGTTCGTGCCGACCAGCGATTGCCGGTACACTCATTCCACGTTATCCCAGACGGTTGATAGAGACAAATTCCTGGTGTATAATTCACGGATCTGTAATTGGAAAAAATTAAAGAATTTATACAAAATTTGCAATTGTCTCTCAGGTTTTCACACTGATCTCTTGTCTTGGTTTATTGAAACACCATGAGAACAGATTCTGCTAACAGTAAAGATGGCTGTTGAAGTATGTATGAACATAGAACAGCACAGCACAGGAACAGGCCCTTTGGCCCACAATGTCCATGCCAAACATTATGCTAAGTTAAACGAATCTCCTCTGGCTCCATGTGATTCAAATCCCTCCATTCCCTTCATTCAAAGCTGCATTTCTCTTGAATTTGAGATGGGATATTTATCGTGATGAGATTTGTTCAAATAAAAATATTCAAAGGCACGACTGCATTACAAACATTGGGAGAGAATTGTTATTAAACGTTGCTCAATTTTGGTGATGTGCAGTTGACTTAAACAAGTATTTCCTATAGACCCCTAAGTATTTCCTATAGGTGGCTCTTGATTACTTTTTAGCCAATCTACCCATATTTGGTTGATGTTGTATACAGTTTACGAACAGCCGACATGCACTGCCCGTGTATATGAGCGGGCATTTGAGAGACTGGCGGGATGGATTGTCCAGCTGTTGTAGGGCTGCAGGGAACTCTGTTTGTGGCTGCGCCAAACTATTCAGGAGCGGAACTATAACAGGAATTAAATCTTGCTGCATCGTGAGGATGACCTGTATGTGGTAGAATACAGTTGCCCGAGTGTAACTAGAGACTCAAATGCCGTGAACCTTTGTTCATTAATATTGCTCGTGGATTTGAAGGATTTTGTGGAAACAGTGTTGATGATCTCTAGTGACTTGATGTACCTCATGTAGCGATCTGTGTCTTAGAAGCATACAAAAGAATAGGAATTATTGTTTTCTAATTGACAATAAACTTAGTGCTAGGTTAGAGATATTGCTCTGCAAACAGGGTTCTCTTCTCTGTTTGTCAAAGGCTTTGCCTGTATATGGAAGGTAATGGTGAATTTTATCACTGTCATTTGCCTTCACTGAAAGGGGTCCCCCAAGATATGGGGTTGACCATGGTGACTGGACATTGATGGGAGTTTTGGTGTTATGCTGTGTGGGTAGGTTGATAGAGTGCCTTTGTTTTGCGAGTAGTTATTGTAAGACCTATTCTCTTGTCAGCTTGGCCTCCAAACACGCATCCAAACAAACCTATTACTCATCAGGCATCAGTGCCCAGAGAAATGCGAGATCACATTACAACCACTACCATAAACAACTGTTAGCTGCCCACAGCTGTTGGGTGTTGTCTAAAGTAAATGGTTCTATCTAACTTCTTTACAAAATTGCTTCATTCAATTTTCTTAATCACAGTTTAGTCGACTTTATTGCAGTTACACCATTGAAAGACTTAGGAAAACTCCAGAAGCTTCAATATAGGACCAATGTCATTAAATTGTATCAGTTTTGCATTCTTTCCTCCCCCTAAGTCGGTATGACTGCATTGATAGGATGACAGTGATGGTTTTACTTTGCCTCACTTTTGTCAGTAGGAATGATTAGAAAGTTCACACCAAACTTAATGGTTGTTTTCAATGCCCATTCTTGTGTGTGAAATCCTTTCATCACCTCACTCCTCCCTGTCTGTAATCTCTACACCCTACAACACTCTGAGACATTTGAACTACTTAATTTCTGGTTTCTTAAACTTTGTCGAATGTAGTTGCTGCACTACTGATGTCCAAGTGTTTAGCTCTTGTATATCCACTCACCATCAAACTTCACTTCCTCTCTGTATTTCCTTCCTCTTTTCAGGAGCTGCATAAAACCTACCTCTTAAATTTAAATTCTGGTCACCTGCCCTCTGTGGCGACACCTCCAGATAACTGAAGGTATAACTTCAGATAGCTAAAACCACTTTGATGGCACTGCTATGAATTGCCCAGAATATTTTACTACAGTAAAGGTACTTTTTAAAAATACATGATCCTTTTAGATGTGAGAAAAGAGAAATTAATCTAGCTAAAATAGACACAGAGTGCTGGAGTAACTCAGTGGGTCGGGCAGCATCTCTGGGGGAAATGGATGGGCGTCATTTCGGGTCGGGACCCTTCTTCAGACTGAAAGTAGGAGGTGGCAGGGAGGTGAAGAGCTGGAGGTGAGAAAAGGCCAGGACCAATCAAGGCCAGCCACAAATGACCTCAGGCAGGGCATTGCCTGGTAGGTCCATTGTTGGCTAGGGAAAGTGTGATCTCAAGAGAAACAATATGGAGAACTGCGGAACTGGTAAAACAACGAGGGTATAGAAGGGGGGGAGGGGAATGTAAGATGGTTACTTAAAATTAGAGAATGCAATGTTCATACTGCTGGGTTGTAAGCTACCCAAGCAATATGTTAGTTGCTGCTCGTCCAATTTGTGTGTGGCCTTACTCTGGCAACAGAGGAGGCTCAGGTCAGTGTGGTAATGGGAAGGGGAGTTGAAATGGTTGACAAACAGGACATCCTGTAGGCCTAGGCAGAATGAGTAAGCATTCAGCAAAATGGTCGCCAAGTCTACGTTTGTTCGTGCCGATGCACAGGAGACCACAACGGGGACAACAGATTCAGTAGACGAGGTCGGAGGAGGTACATGGGAACCTCTGTCAAATATGACTGTCGGGGGCCCTGGATAGAGTCGATGGAGGAGGTATCTTTCTTGTTTAGAAGGTGCGAAAAGTTTGATCCGTTTCGCAGACATTTAAAAAAAACAATGAAAAAGGCTTGAATTCATGGCATATAAGCTTAATCTAAAACATTGATAGTAAAATAAAAGGAATTGGAGTCTTATTGCATTTCCATGTTATTGTTACCTTCAGAGGTCTGTAATGTAGGGACATCTTAGTGGAGGGGCCCCGGCCCTATTGATTTCCTCCACAGATGTTGCTTGACCGACTGAGTTCTTCCAGTACTTTGTATCTTTAATTTACCTAAACATTTTTTCTTTCGATAATATACACGACTCTACAAACAGCAAGGAATCATGTACTGAAACTACAGGAACTCCACAAGTCACATTCTGCCTTCAACAACAGCCTTCAGAGCCAGCAATGGCCAAGAACGCACACCTCTACTTCCCTTGAAGGTGTCGAAGTTTGGCGTGTCCCCAACAACCCTCACTAACTTCTATAGAGGCACTATAGAAAGTATTTTATCGGGATGCATCTAAGCATGATTTGGGAAAAGCTCCATCCAAGACTGCAAGAAATTGCAGAGAGTGGACGTAGCCCAGACCATCACACAACATCACCATCACATCTTGTCCATTGACTCCATCTACACTTCAAGCTGCCTTTGCACTGGCCACCAGCGCAATCAAGGACCAATCTCACCGTGGTCACTCCCTCTTCTACCCCATCCCCCCCCTCCCATTTGGCAAGAAGTATAGAGATTTGAAAACTCATACCTCCAGATTTGTGGACTGTTTCTTCTCTGCTGTTACCTAGCAACTGAACCATTCTCTCACCAACTGGAGAGCAGCCTTGACCTCCATCTACCTCATCGGAGACCTTCAAACTATGTTTAATCGGAGATTGACACAAAATGCTGGAGTAACTCAGCGGGACAAGCTGTATCTCGGGAGAGGAATGGGTGACGTTTCGGGTCAAGACCCTTCTTCAGATGGGTCTTACTGGACTTTTTCTTGCACTAAACGTTTTACCCATCTTCCTGTATCTGTACACTGTGGACAACTTGATTGTAACCATGAAGTCTTTTTGATGACTGGATAGAACACAACCAAAAGCTTTTCACTGTGCCTCGATACACGTGGCAAGAATAAACGAAACTATTACATTCAGATTCTTGCCATCGGATCACTTTTGGATCCAATTAGCCGTTCTCTCTTGGATCCTTTTCTACAGGAAACTTGTCTAAAGTCTTGTTGAAATCCATGTGGACCAAATCAATTGCAGTGACCTCATCACCCATCATTGTTACTTCCTTAACATTCCACACATGATTATCCCTTATCAAATCCATGCTCACTAACTGACTACCCTTGATACATTTGGGTCGCTCTAATTGAATCCTTTCATTCAGAATGGATTGTTGTCATTTGTTCAAATTAGCGGTAAGGCTCACTGTTATGTAATTAATTGGTTCACCCCCTCCCTTTTTGAACAATGATACAATGCTATCTGTACCACATTTTCGTCGTAATTAATTTCCTAACAATTCTACAATTGACACCTATTAACTTATAATCATTTTAGTTCACAACTAATTGTTAAATCAAACATTAATAAGACAATGTTATCCTAAAAATGAAAGCGGAGATTTGAGAACAATACCAAATCACTAATCTGCCTTTTAATTGAAGTTTCTCCTGATATCTGACTCCTGCATTGCATATCTGCAAATGGTAATGGAAAATTGAAATAAACATGTTGCAACTATCAATTTTCCTCTTTCAGTGATGTAGTTAAATTAAGAGTAAATGTAGATTAACTGTAGTTCTGTCAACAATAATTTGATCTTTTAAATTATGCTTAATGCAATAACAGAATTGTATTGATGTTCCTTTTTTGTGTGTGAGTTCACTTGAACTGAACTGTAAATTGAAAAGCAAAATTAAGTATTGGTGTTCAGCAAAGTCTGACAGTGTTCGGATATTTTCGTGCAATGTCAAATATTGAACTTGGTCATCTTGATGACCTGTCTCTGACATCTCCACCATCACAGAAGTCAGTTTGACTCACACCATGATGTTAAGAAGTGGCTGAGACCACTGGATACACTGAGGGCAATGTCCCAGGCAACAGATGGTGCTGCAGAATCTTTTTCCAGAATCAGCCACTGCTCTCATTAAGCTGTTCGAGTACTGACACAATATTAGCCTCCACCCTTCAGTGTTGAACATTGTTCGGATATTGCCTGTCTACAAAAAAAGCAGGACAGTCTCAATCTGGCTCATTGCCACCTAATGGGTAATGTGATGGAAGGTGATATTGACAGTCCTATCAAGCAGTACTTACTCACCTGACCCCACTCACTAGTTCTAATTTATGATTTTACCCAGCACAATTCCCTCAAAGATACATTGCAAGTTTGATTCAAACTTAGAAGAAATAAATATCAGAGCTGAAATGAGAATAGATGTCCTTGATCTGAAGGCAGCATCAGACAGAGTGAGGCAGCAAGGACCCCTGGTAAAAACTGAAGTCAAGGGTGACCAGGGGAATGTTCACCACAGGTAGACACAGATAGAGTCTGAAGTAGGGTTCTGACCCGAAACATCACCCATCTTTTTCTCCAGGGATGCTTCCTGACCCGTTGAGTTACTCCAGCACTTTGTGTCTGTCTTCAGTATATACCAGCATCTGCAGTTCCTTCCGACATGAATGCCCACCACAGCCTGGTGTCATAACTTGCACAAAGTAGACTCTTCCGCCTTGTTGAAGATCAATCATCTCAGTCATAAGGCATCATTACAGGAGTTCCGCAGGGCAGTGCCGTTTATGCAGCCATCATCAGCGAGTAAAATTTGGTCGGCATGGTTCTTTTTGACTCGTAGTGCAGTGGAGTGGGGTCGCTATTTAGTTACAGGCAGTCGAGGGAAGCCGTAGGCAATCTCCTTCGCTGACCAGGCATTTTGATTGGCTCATTGGAGTTTTCAGGATTAAGGAAAACCGACTGGTAGGTAAAATGCCCGCTAAACTTTATTATACTACTTAAAAGTGTCTCCACTCCTTCTCCCCCCCTTCTCCTCCCCTCTCCCCCCTTCTCTCCTCCTCTCTCCCCCTCTCTCTTCCCCCCCTCCGCACTCTCTAAAGGACTTACCATACCCTGTGGCAGCCGTTTACCTTCCTCTTAATCGCGCAGACGCGCTCCCCCGCCTTCCCTTGCCCCCCACCTTCGCGATGTGTTTGTGTGTGTGTGGGCGGTCGGTCGGTCGATCCAGTTCGCGGTTTCAACGCGGACGGTCGACCCAGCTCGAGGCTTTCCAGGCGAGTGCCCTCGAGCTTGAAGGTCGAAGACACTCTTCTTAACTCGTGGATTAGGTTGCCCAAGTGGGACAGCCCCTTCCCTCCATCACAATATCAGAATTGGAACTGTTTACTGGCAATTTCAGAATGATCCATTTTACTCATATCTCCTCAGAAAACGTAAGCAGGTTGTGCTGCAGGCAAAAGGAGCTAATCAGCAATCTTGCAGGAGCTGATAAGTTGCAAGTAACATTGGTGGCACACAAGTGTCAGGGAGTGAGCATTCCCAGGAAGTAAGAGTCCAACTATCTTGCGTGGTGTTATTATCTTTGCTTGTCATCCCACTTGGCATCATCATGGACCAGCAATTGGATATTTGCTACAGAGCAAGTCAGTGACAGGGACACCTACAGTAAGTCATTTGCCACCGGACTGCTTCCACTTTCCACAAGGCACGTCAGGAGAATGATTAAATACTATCCGTTTGGCTGGATGACACTGCAGCTCCCACAGCAAACATGTAGCTGCATTCTACCCCGGCCAAAGTGTCCTGTTTGACTTGCATCTAAATCACATTCTAAATTACCATTGCATCATAGTCAGGACAAGCGAGTAATCGTCAAGCGTGTATAATTGTCACATACCGACAATAGAACAATTAAAGTCTTACTTGCCTTACAATTTAAAGTCTTACAATTAAATTCTTACAATTACAATTAAATTCCTGCATAAAACTTCATAAATTCTGGAGCGACATCTTTGAAATATTTACAAAATTATTCAAGATAAAAATGGAGCCTAACACTGAAATGATTATATTTGGAGTAACGGAAGATGGGAACAAACTGAACACATTTCAAAATTCATTTTTAAATAAAGGGTTAATAACGGCAAAAAAACGTATACTTAAATTTTGGAAAAATGCACCCATACCAACGCTTAAAATGTGGATTTCAAACATGTTGGAAACCGCACATCTTGAAGAAATGCGATTCCTCTTAACAGACAAAACAGACCAATTCTTAACGAGTTGGTCTCCATTTATCGATTTCTTGGAAGCATATGGTGCAACAAAATCGTAGAAACCAACTGTTTCAGGACTGGGTGAAGGATGGTCAAGAATATAAATAACTATCTCCTACAATCTCTTACTCTCTACTTCCTCTTTTTTTCTCTCTCTTTTTTCTTCTTCCCCTCTTTCCTCCCTTTTCCTTTTCACACATCTAGACATCACACACTTTTCTATCTCTTTATTACCTATTCTCTCTTTTTCTCTTTTATTGTTAAGGGGAAAAAAATATGAAGCTGTACATAAAATGTAACAGGTCAATATATATTAGGCACCTTGGTGCCACATTACTGTACTTGCTTCTAATAAAATTTAAATTTAAAATTTAAAAAGAAATATACAATTTTTAAAAAGTCTTACTTGCCTCAGCATAAAAGACCTGTACATGCAATACAACCAGATAATAAATATTTTGAAAAATCATTAAATTAATGAACACAATATTTAGTGCCAAGTCCTTAGTGTAACCAAAGACAGTCCATAAAAGTTCATAATTGTGGTTAGTGTTGTGATGTGTTCAAGAGCCTGTTGGTTCTTGGGGGGGGGGGGGGAGGGACGCAATTCCTGAACCCGGTGGTCAGTTTTCAGACTCCTGTACCTTCTTCCCAATGGTAAGAGTGAAAGGAGATTGTAACCAGGGTGGCGTGGGTCTTTAATGATGTTGGGTACCCGTTTGCAGCATACCCCAGCTACAGAAATACAGCTACTCCCATGTTCCCAGAACCTGAGACCTGTACTGTGAGGAATGTCAAAGGATGCACACTCATGACTTGGAAATGTTCCTTCTCTGTCACTGGGTTTAAATCCTGAGATTTCCCTGCCGAGAAACAGCATGGAAGTTCCTTCACTAGACAGACTGCAGCGATCCAGGGAGTTGGCACGCAACCACCTTCTTCAGGCCAATTAGAGATGGACATTAAGTGTCAGCACTGCTGATAATATGCTCATCCTGGAAGTGAAAATTGAAGCAAATATTTCCCCCAAAAATTAATACATTTTAAACTAAAGTTAGTGAAAAACACTTAAGACACATCATAATTAAAACATTCGATTAAAATGCTGATTTCACCTTATAAAGTACCATTCAACCTTCTGATGCTCACAGTGCATCTGAAACTGTGGCAGATTCACTGATGCAGATTCTGAGAGGCAATTACCCCAGCATAATGCTTGGGCATATTAGCAAGGCACGGTTCTGGAGTCCAGCAGAGCAGACTGCCGTGTCAAGCCTTCCGTTTAGAACTGTCAGCACCAGCCACTGAGATCCAGCCCTCTGGTTCCATGATTTGGAAAGAAATGCTCCACTTAGGACATACAAAATGAGAGGAAGGCTAGAACTGTTTCTAAATGTGAGCAAATTGACCAAAGATACTCTTTTGAGATGTATTGTCAGAAATGTTGTGTGATGCTTTGTGAAATCTGTGCAGAGATGCATTTAATAATCTGGAATGAGGACATTCCCTTTTCCAATATGAAGCTGTCTGAGCTGCAGATTGCCACAATGCGTTCCAATTAGTTGGGTATTCTAACAGTTCAACTGAAGTATACAGAGAATAATATGGGTGCATTTAGTTTTTTTTCCAACTATCAGCCACCAAAGTGTCTTAAGTTTTATATTTCCAATGTCTGTTGCAAGTTTTATTTGACACACCCAGTTAAATGTTTTTTTTGTGTTTATTTTGTATTTTTTGCAATATTTTTACAGTCTTCAAGACCTTCGAAGAAAATTCACAACTTTGGGAAAAGGTCGAATTCTATTAAGAGAAATACAAATGCTCCAGTCATAAAGCGTGGCTGGCTTTACAAGCAGGTACAGCTAAATATACACTGGATATTGGGGAGGGATCCATTGATGCATTGTGTGAATTTAAATGATATGTCATGTTTTGTAATTATGATGGAACGTCAGCATTTCATTCTCAATGTTTTTGAGGTTTAAAATTCAAAGATATATTTGCAATATGTGTTAATAAACCAATGAATAAGTCATCAAACTAGAACATTAATGCAGTTTCTTTCTTCATAGATGCTGTTGACCTGCTGAGTATTCTCAGCGTTTTCCGTTTTTAGACAATAGACAATAGGTGCAGGAGTAGGCCATTCGGCCCCTCGAGCCAGCACCGCCATTCATCCCCAATCAGTACCCTGTTCCTGCCTTCTCCCCATATCCCCCGACTCCGCTATCTGTAAGAGCCCTATCTAGCTCTCCCTTGAAAGTATCCAGAGAACCAGCTTTGAGGCTCAGAATTCCACAGACTCACAACTCTCTGTGTGAAAAAGTGTTTCCTCATCTCCGTTCCAAATGGCTTACCCCTTATTCTTAAACTGTGGCCCCTGGTTCTGGACTCCCCCAACATCGGGAACATGTTTCCTACCTCTAGCCTGTCCAAACCCTTAATGATCTTATATGTTTCAATAGGATCCTCTCTCATCCTTCTAAATTCTAGAGTATACAAGCCCAGCCGCTCCATTCTCTCAGCATATGACAGTCCTGCCATCCCGGGAATTAACCTTGTAAACCTACGCTGCACTCCCTCAATAGCAAGAATGTCCTTCCTCAAATTTGGAGACTAAATCTGCACACAATAGTCCAGGTGTGGTCTCACTAGCATCCTGTAGTTCAAATTTTTTGTTCAAATTTTCAGGTATTTGCTTGTAGGAAACAGTTATTTCCGGAAGTGGGATCTGAAAAAGTCACATACATTGTTCTTGGAGGCAAAGTGAACCAAAGTTACCTAAAATCCACAGTAAATGTTCTATGAGGTGAGACCTTCCACTCATTTTGTCTAGTTGCGGGATAGCTTCCAGACAACTCCCAGCCAGCCATCCATTGTCCAGCTAGAGAGTCATACAGCGTGGAAACAGGACGCTCAGCACATGCTGACATGATACCCCATCGAAGCTAGTCCCATTTGCCCTGTTTAATCAACATTGGTTCAAAATTATAGATTTCCAGATTTAACACCAATTTTAGCAATCTCAAAATCTCTGTCTTTGTAACATTATAAATATTATCACAACATTCCCCAGCAGTTTAAATGTGATATCTCTGCCACCCTATAGGGTGGGATCCTGCCTCCCACCTTGCCTATTAAAGTTTCCTCTCCTTTGGTTGCTTTTGCACCACTGCGCATAAAGCCCTGCGCACTGGGAGATGGGAATGCACAGGGCTACAGAAAAATATTCTTGCCAAGCGAAGCAAAAGTCAGGAAAGTCAGTCCCTTTCCATTCTGTAGCTCCACTACTTTCTGTGCTAAATAAGTATCCATCTCCCTGGTTTAAGGAAGTGATGGTTATGCAATACTCAGGCAGAATCACCGCCAAAGCTGGAAATCTAAAACAACAGAAAACACTGGAAAAACTCATTAAGTTGTGCAGCATCTATGGAGAGAAACATAACCAATGAATCTTAAACTCTTAATTTTATATCTCTTGTTGCAGGTGTTTCCTAACCTACTGAATCTTTTCTGCATTTTATTAATATATATCTGTTATCTTCCCATCCAGGTGTGGCATTCCACATTCTCACTAACCTCTGCTTAACATAATTAAATTATAAACTTTTTTTCCTGGATTTTCTTCCACCAGTTTGTAAGAACTTAATTTTTTAGTCAGATTCATTGTTGCAGCTACCCTGCAGTGCGTCTAATATTGTCTTTTACCTCAACTAAGGATTCCCTTCCATTGTCGTTGAAAGAATCATTAATGTTGTCCTTTCATTTTCCACACTTGTGCTATCAACCATCCTCTTCCGCCTCCCAGAAGTGCAAAAGACTTCCCATTGATCTCATCCAACCTGTAGCCTTCACATTCAGTACATAGAGCATAAAGAGTAAGACAGTACAGCACAGGAACAGGTCCTTCGGCCCACGATGTCCGTGCTGAACATAATGTGGCTGAACTAATCTCACCGCACATGATCCATATACCACCATTCCCTGCATTTGCACGTGCCTACATAAAAGTCTCTTAAACACCACTATCATCTCTGCCCCCACCACCATCCCTGGCAGCGTGATCCAGGCACCCACCACTCTTTGTGTAGAAAAAATCCTGCCCCATACATATCCTATACACTTTGTCCCCCTCTCCTTAAAGCTATGCCCTCCAGTCTTTAACATTTCCACCATGGGGAAAGGTTCTGAATGTCTACCTTATCTATTCCTCTCATAATTGTATTTACTTCTACACTTTTATATACTATTATTGGGTCTCCCCTCAGCCTCCGACGCTCCAGAGAGTTCACTTCCTTGAGATTCTGCCACCAAATGCATCATCCGTTCACCTTCAGCATATAAAGATACATATCCAGAAATGTTCCAGATCCCTGGTGATGCATTTCTAATTAAAATGGAGTGTGCTGAGAATACTTAGCAGGGCAGTCAATATCTCAAGAGAGAAGTCGAAATGGTTCTTGAAAAAGATCACTGAATTGAAAAATTAATGATATTTTTGCAATAATGTTTTAATTCGATAGCGCTTCAATTCCTGTAATCCTAACTTTGAAAATAATTATGGAAAATAATGTCTCCGTGTTTATCTTCATTGCTTTTTATTGTGTTCTGTTGTTATTTAGCATAGCCTGCGTACATGGTATCTCTGATTGTTTTATAGGACAGCACTGGTATGAAGCTTTGGAAGAAACGTTGGTTCGTACTTGCCGATCTCTGCCTGTTCTATTATAGAGGTAAGACGTGCGGTAAAATGATGAGATGGGTTACTGCATTTTATTTAATGCAGTTACCTATTTTTGGGGAAAAACATTTTATAAAAGAAACACATTTAGAAAAAGAGTTTTGTTCAAAATGTGTTTTGTCTTCAGTTTTGAAGATGTTTGTAGCAATTAACTTACTCAGGGATTTGCATAAAAAAGATTTTTCATAGCACTATCAGTGTAACACCCCTCTCAGAAGTTCCAACAATTCCCTCCCCTCCCTCTCCATCTCCAAAGTTTTTTTTTCTGGGTAGGAAGGTGAGGAATGGGTGGAACATAAGTCATTGTTGTATTGTGGATTGTTAATATGATAAGCTGGTGCTGTTAAGATGTTTGGTCAGATTGAGTAATTGAGTACTTTCCCAAGAACAGATTTTTACATAGAATGCAAGTTGTCTGATTTCTGAACCAAAGATGACTTTAGTCAAGGCTGCCAACTCTCACGCTTTGAGCGTGAGATTCAAGCATTTGAATAAACTCTCACGCCCTCACGCTGATCAGAAATTTCTCACGCTCTGCGGTGAGAAATTCTGTGATCAACGAAAATTTCAAAACTCAGATAAACTGCATGGTCCGCGGGTGTTGGAGAGCCGGGGCTGAGGGAGGGATGGAAGCAGCGGGCGGATACAGATGCGGGGAGCCGAGCCTGGCGAGTGTTTGCCGGGGCTGGCGAGTCGCTCGCTGGAGCAAGGGCCATGGAGCAGCCCCAGTGCGAGAGTCCCGGGCTGTCGGAAGCGCTGCGCCGCTGCCGCGAGAGTCTCTGTGATTTCGGCACATATGTTTGGTCAGATCGAGTAATTGAGTCGGAGACGGGGGAGAGAGAGGGGGGAGAGGAGAGAGAGGGGAGAGACAGAGGGGGGGTGAATGGAGAGAGAGAAGAGGGAGAGGGGGGAGGGGGAGGGGGGAGGGGGGAGAGTGAGGTGGGAGAGGGGGGAAGAGAGAGGGATGAGAGGGAAGAAAGAGGGAAGAGAGAGAGGGGGAGGGGAGGGTAGGAGATAATGTGAGAGGGGGAAGAGAGGGGGGTGGTAAAAGAGAGAGGGGGAAGAGGGAGCGAAACGGGGGAAAGAGAGAGAGATGGGGGGGCAAAGAGAAATAGGAGACAGGAGAAAGAGAGAGTGCAGAGAGAGCAAGGGGAGAGTGAGGTGGGAGGGAGAGAGAGGAGGAGAGAGATGAGAGAGAGGGGGGGTGAGAGAGAGAGAGGAGAGAGAGAGAGAGAGAGAGAGAGAGAGAGAGAGAGAGAGGGGAGAGTGATGGAGAGGGAGAGAGAGGGGGAGATAGAGAGGGAGGAAGAAAGAGAGAGCGAGGGGGGGAAGAGAGAGGGGGAAGCGAGGGGGAGAGAGAGGAGAGAGAGAGAAGAGGAGGAGAGAGAGAAGAAAGAGATGGGGAGAGAGAGAAGGGGAGAGAAAGTTAGGGGAAAGAGAGGGGAGAGAGAGTTAGGGGAAAGAGAGAGGAGGGAGAGAGAGGAGGGGGGGGAGAGAGGAGAGAGGGGACGAGAGAGAGGGGGAGAGTGACGCGGGAGGGAGAGAGGGGGAAGAGAGAGAGGGGGAGAGAGAGGAGGGAAAGAGAGGGGAACAGAGAGAGAGGGGGAAGGGGTGAGTGAGGGGGAGACGGGGGAGAGAGAGGAGAGACAGAGAGGGAGAGAGAGGAGAGAGAGGGGAAAGAGAGGGGGAGGGGAGAGATAGAGGGGGGGAGAGAGAGGGGGGTTGAGAGGAGAGAGAGCGGAAGAGAGGGGGAGAGAGAGAGGGACGAGAGTGAGGTGGGAGGGAGAGAGGGGGAAGAGAGAGAGAGGGGGAGAGAGGGGAACAGAGGAGAGTGAGTGGGGGAGAAAGAGAGAGGGGGAGAGAGAGGGATGAGAGTGAGGTGGGAGGGAGAGAGAGAGGGGAGAGAAAGAGAGTTGGAGAGAGAGGGGAAAGAGCAAGTGGGAGAGAGGGGGAGAGAGGAGGGGGAGAGGGGGGAGGGAGGGGGATAGAGAGGCAGGGCTGCCAACTCCCATGCATTGACCCTGAGAATCATGCATTTTGTCAAATTCTCACGCAGATCACAAATTTCTCTCGCTCTGTTGTAAGAAATTCTGTGATCACCGAAAATTTCAAACCTCATATCAACTGCATGGGCCATGGGTGTTGGAAGCAGAAGCAGCGGCGGGGACAGATGCGGACGGGGAGCGGGGCTGGCGAGTGTTTGCCGGGCTGGCGAGTCGCTCACTGTAGCTCCGGTCATGGAGAAGCCTCAGTGCAAGGCGTCGGAAGCATTGCGCCGCTGCCGTGAGAGTCTCTGTGCCAAATTCGCCCAGGTGACCGGCATGGATCAGGCTGCGGCTCGGTGCATCCAGGAGGACAACCAGTGGCTGCTGGAAGTAAGTACCAAGCACTGGGTAGAAACGGTGGAAGATAGTGGACTTCAAATGGGGGTGGTTGGAGAAAGCATCCTGCTTGCCTGCTAGATTTTCACTTACTGTAACGGCAGGAAAAATGTTCCCGATGTTGGGGAGTTCAGAACCAGGGATCACAGTTTAAGAATAAAGGGGGGGCCAGTTAGGACTGAGATGATACTTTCTTCACACAGAGCGTTGTGAATCTGTGGAATTCTCTGGCACAGAAGGCAGTGGAGGCCAATCACTGGATGTTTTCAAGAGAGAGTTACATTTAGTTCTTGGGGCTAACGACATCAAGGGATATGGGGAAAAAACAGGAAAGAAGTACTGATTTTAGATGAATAGCCATGATCATATTGAATGGCAGTGCTGGCTCGAAGGGCCGATGGCCTATTCCTGCACCTATTTTCTATGTTTCTATGCTTGAGTATATGGCAATAAAACTCGATCACTTGATTGTGAAGCATTCATGCATGGTGGAGGTATAATGTAGTCATAGAGTGATACAATGTAAAAACGCCCTTCTGCGCAACTTTCCCACATCCGCCAACATGTCCCAGCTACGTTACCTGCTTTTGGTCCATACCTCCAAACCTGTCCTGTCCATGTATCAGTCTAACTTTTTCTTAAATGTTGGGATGGTCCCTGCCTCAACTACCTCCTCTGGCAGCTTGTTCCATACACCCATCACCCTTTGTGTGGATAAAGTTACCCCTTAAAAAGTTACCTCTTAAAAATACTTCAAACAAAAAACATTGGAAACATACTTCTACAATGCACTAAAACATGATTTTAGTACATCAAATTTCAAAAAGTTCCTACCCTGGGAGGGGGGACACCCTTCCTCCACACCCTCTCCCCACTCGGTTGCTCCACTCCCTCACCGGGTACCCCCAAGGCCAGTGATCAGTGATCGCTCAGCCTCCAACCCTTTCAAAAACACTCCAATCCAATTTAAAGCATATATATTGCATTCAAGTGTAGTTAAAAGGCTCGCTAAAGTATGCACCATATTGCACAATTTCAAGCTGAAAAATGCAAAAGTTCCGTACCAATGGGAGGGGGGACACCTTCCTCCCACCCCTCCCGGTCGCTATGCTCCCTCGGGCTTGGTCTCTCGCAATTTCTCACTCCCTACTCTCACCCAATGTTGGCAGCCCTGCTTTAGTGTTGTTCCCGTCTCTGCAGATGTACTCATCCCGCTACAATGAAACCATTTTTAATAGTTTAGTTTAGAGACACAAGTGCTGAACCGGGCCCTGTGGCCCACCGAGTCCACGCCGACTATTGATCACCCGTTCCCACTAATTCCATGTTATCCCACTTTCCATACTATATACAAGGTGCAATTACAGAAGCTAATTAAATTGCAAACCTGCACATCTTTGGACTGTGGGAGAAAACTGGAGCACCCTGTCAAAATACACATGTTCACAGGGAAAGCGTACAAACTCTGCACAGACAGCAGCTGTAGTCAGGATCGATCCCGGGTCTCTGGTGCAGTTCTGCCGCTGTGGCACCCAAATAGTGATAAAATGATCACCAATAATAAGGCCATAATAGTTTTAGCATTGAAAATGAGGACTTCTTACTAAGATACTGCTATTGTAGCCCCGCTTCCATCTCCAGTTTTATTTATAATTAGTTATCACATTGTGTATAAAATCATGAGAGGAATTGATCGGGTAGATGCACAGTCTCTTGCCCAGGGTAGGTGAATCGTGGACCAGAGGGCCATAAGTTTAAGGTGAAGGGTAAAAGATTTAATAGGAATCTGAGGGGTAGCTTTTTCACACAAAGGGTGGTGGGTGTATGGAACAAGCTGCCAAAGGAGGTAGTTGAGGCTGGGACTATCTCAATGTTTAAGAAACAGTTGGACAGGTACATGGTTGGACAGGTTTGGAGGGATGTGGACCAAGTGGGACTAATGTAGCTGGGAAATGTTGGCCGGTGTGGGCAAGTTGGGCCGAAGGGCCTGTTTCCACACTGTATCACTCTATGACTATGTTATTTAACTATTTATTGACCATTTGATTGATTGATCACTTGTGGAACGTTGTCAAACTGTCATTTATTTACATTAATTGTAAGTACCAGATTGGTTTTGAAGTAGAGTAAGATCTTGCAAAGACATTGCAGCATTACAGAAAATCCCAGTCCTTTTCAGTTAAATTGTTCATTCACAACTAATTTAAAGGAGTGGATTTCTGAAATTAACTAATCAAAGAACAGTGGGCATGCAAATATCTTGCAGGGTGAGAATGAGGCCAGCAATTATTTTAATTTTAGCTTTTCCTAGTAACGGAAGAGTAGTAATAGCATGGTTAAGCAATTACAAGTATAAAATAAAAGCAAAAACACAACGTGCTGGAGTAACTCAGTGGGTCAGGCAAAAGCATCTTTGGAGAAGAGAGATGCTACTTGAGCAGTTGAGTTACTCCAACACTTTTACGTTTTTGCTCAAGATTCCAGCATCCGCAGGTTCTTGTGTCCCATAAAATAAAAGATTAGCGTAAAAGGCTGTAGATATTAAGGGCGGCCCGGTGGCACAGCGGTAGAGTTGCTGCCTTGCAGCTCCAGCGCCTTGGGTTCGATCCTGACAACCAATGCTGTCTGTACGGAGTTTGTACGTTCTCCCTATGACCGCGTGCTCTGGTTTTCTTCCACGCTCCAAAGATGTACAGGTTTGTAGGTTTAATTTGGCTTCTGTGTGTTGTCCCTAGTTCGGCCGCTGTGATCATCAATAATAAGGCCATAATAGTTTTAGCTTTGAAAATGAGGACTTCTTACTACTGCTATAGTTAGTTACTAGACTAAGTGGGACCCGTTGGGTCCCATGTTCACACGGGAGGGCTGGTTCCCCCAACGCAATTTTCCACCTTCCACCAATTCCAATATTGGTGGCCAATGGGGGGGAGGGGACTTTCTGGAGCGCTAGTATGGGTGTTGTGGGCCAAAGGGACTGGTTTCCAGAGGGCTAGTATGGACATTGTGGGCCGAATGGATTTTTGGGCTGGCAGCTCAGACTCAGGCCTGGTGGGCTGGCCGCTCAGTCACTCAGGCCTGGTAGGCTGGCAGCTCAGTCACTCAGGCCTGGTGGACTGGCAGCTCCGTCACTCAGGCCTGGTGGGCTGGCAGCTCAGTCACTCAGGGCTGGTGGGCTGGCAGCTCTGTCACTCAGGGCTGGTGGGCTGGCAGTTGACTAACTCACGGCTGGTGGGCTGGCAGTTGATTGACTCACAGCTGGTGGGCTGGCAGTTGATTGACTCACGGCTGGTGTGCTGGCAGTTCACTCACGGCTATTCCTTGAAATTCCATTTCAAGCAGAATGCAGGCCACCAAATTCAAATGCAATTTCATACCATTTCAAGCAGAGTGCAGGCCACCAAATTCAAATGCAATTTCATACCATTTCAAGCAGAGTGCAGGCCACCAAATTCAAATGTAATTTCATACCATTTTTAGCAGAGTGCAGGGCACCAAATTCATTTCATTTCAAGCAGAGTTCAGTTCACTCACGGCATAGATTCACAGTTCTGGACTCAACTCTCACTCACAGTCTTCCAGGGTGACTGACTCATGTCCGGCCTCCGGGGCTTTATACTCCTGACCCCCCCCCCCCCCCCCCCCCCCGGAAGGGGCGTTACCTTCATCATGGTGATTGACAGGCGAGAGGACCAATCACCTGATCTCAAGATATTTTAAACATTCATAACCTTTTTATTTTTCATCGATCGGAAAATTCCTCGGGGCTGTTTCAGCGGAGAAGGGCTGTGAGTAAGATGGCCAAAAACCATAGTGCTATATGGTAGCATATGTTCTAAAACAATATACAGCGCAGATGGGAAGTGGTCAAGATGAGACTTTTAGTTACATAAAGATGTGTAAGACAGTGCTAGTGTACAGGGATTGCTGGTCGGCATGGACTCGGTGGGCCAAATGGCCTTTCTGCACTGTATCAGTGGTCAATCCAATTCCTTTTTTAAAATCTGCTTTCAGGGCGCACATTCCAAGATCACATTAAAGTTCACATGCAATTTCATACAGTGAACGTTTTATTCTGGATATTTTAAAGGTTGTGCTAAATTAGGAGATCCTATGGGTAAATTAAAACATTAATTATTCAAAATGTTTAAATACATCTTCAATGTGACTTTGATTAAGCTGATTCAAAAGAGTGTAATACCTTGGTAAACCTCCATAACATACTCTTGCGAAATTAAGAAATAAAGATAGGTATTTAATTGTGTATGCGATTTGCACATTAAAGTTTACATGAGGAAGAGAAATATGTCAATACCAAACATTGAAGTGGTTTTCATTGTTTCAGGGGAGAAGTAAGCAGAAGGGAGGAGGAATGTGATGCAGTGGATAGAGTTTGGGGGGGAAGTGGGGGGAAAGAAACAGGGCACTGAGGGGTAAGGTGAGAAGAAGGGTATTTGTGAATGGGCCAGGGTGGATAGGAGGAGAGAGAAAGGATAGAGGCCGGGTTACTTGAATTAGAGAATCCCAATTGCTATTCCGATGGAAATGAGGTGTTGTTCTTCGAGTTTGCATTGGCTTCACCCTGGCAGTGAAGGAGGCTGACGGCAGATAGGTCGATGTGGGAATGGGAAGGGAAATTAAAATGGTTAGTAACTGGGAGATCTGGGAAAATTCCCCCTCGCCCCTCCCACCCACCCCCCCCTTATCTCTTTATGTTGACGATTTGACTTCTACTCTTTCAGTCTAGATGAACGGTCACGACCCAAAACGTCGACTGTCTATCTCCCTCCAAAGGCGCTGCTTGACCCGCTGAGTTCCTCCAGCAGCTCTCCTTGTTCTGCTACAGTTTGCAGCATTGCAGTATTTTGTGCCTGAATTAGGACTTAATTGGTAAACTGAAGCTGAGCATCCAGAATCATTTTTTGAAATCCCTGTATGGTTTTGATAACTTTCTCCCTAGTTTGCATCTGAAATGCAGTCATGGGTTCTCAAATGCAGCCACCTTTGCAAGCTGAATTCAAAGTCAACCAAATAAATCACTGATGTTGTGCACTCTTATGTATGCCCTGCATGCCTTGATCTTGATTGTGAGTTGTTGTAGTGATTTCGATGGCTCATGAGTTATGTTTTCTAAACAGGTCTAGCAATTGATCAAATTACATTATTGATACACTGGTGTCATGACAAAAAAATTGATATACAACAGCAGACCATAATTAATTCTAAGTTATTATTTAAATCAAAGTTTGTGTGGCCATCAAGTATATTTAGCTCACATTTAGCTCTGCTTTATGTTTTAGTGTTTTTGTATTTTGGTGCTGAGTTGGAGGAAAAAGTTGCTTTATGGGATGATTCGATTGATTTGTCACAAGAGCTTTTGATTAGCGATGGATTATGTTTCTGTTGGTAGTCATCATCTACGCTTTAAGATCATTCATTTAATGGATGTCAACAAAGAATAGCTGGAAAAGTTGATTTTTATATGCATTGTATGTTAGAAAATGCATACAACTGATGTCAGCATTTAGTTTAGAGTTTGGTTTAGAGGTACAGCAAAGAAAAAGGCCTTTCGGCCTAGCGATTCCACACCAAACATTGATCACCCATTCACACTAGTTCTGCTTTTATTCCACGTTCTTATCCAGTCCCTCCACATTAGGGGCAATTTAGAGCAGCCAATTAACCTACAAACCTGCACGTCTTTGGAAAGTAGGAGGAAACTGGGACACCCAGGGGAAAGCCACAGGCAATGATGGTCCAATTCTACACAGCCATCGTAGAGTCTGTCCTCACCTTCTCCATCATGGTCTGGTTTGGCTCAGCCACCAAGCATGACACCTGGAGGCTGCAGCGAATCGTCCGATCAGCTGAGAAGGTTATTGGCTGCAACCTTCCCTCCATTGATGAACTGTACACTGCAAGGGCCAGGAAGCCAGCGGGCAAGATCATCTCTGACCCCCCTCACCCTGGCCACTAACTCTTTGAATCACTTCCCTCTGGAAGGCGACTCCGGACTGTCAAAGCTGCCACAGCCAGACATAAAAACTGTTTTTATCCACGAGTAGTTGCTCTACTCAACAGCCAAAAATCTGTAGCCTCCCTTTGATCTGGTATTTTGTTGGTTCACATGCTTGATCAATGGTGTTTTATCATTAATGTATTATTATTATTAATGTTTAGTGTTTTCTGAGTCATTCGTAACTGTCACTGTATGTCATGTTGTTACTTGTGGGCGGAGCACCAAGGCAAATTCCTTGTATGTGAATACTTGGCCAATAAACTTACTTAGTCACAGGAAGACTTTGCAAACTCTACACAGACAGCACCTGAGGTCAGGATTGAACCCGGGACTTTGGCACAGTGAGGTAGCAGCTGTACCAACTGCAACTGTGCCGAGTATCTTTGTTTACCAAGTATCTTTGTTTATCAAAGCCAAATTTAGATTGCCATATATTCTTTCTAATGAATATCACATCTCTCCTTGAAAAATCACAAGTTACATTGGCAACAAAATCTCACAGGTGTATTTTATCCTTAGCTGAAGATGAACAGATAAGATGAACTGACTTGATTTTGCAATTTCAGGCAAAGCTCAGTTTTGACAAACAGTTTCACACTTCTTGCTTCTCAGCTCTGGTCGTGCGTGAATGCGGAGGTGGCCAAGCTGCTAAACTGTTGCATACCTCGGTGTTTTCACACCAGAACATTTGCTTGGGAGTGGCATTTGTCTTTCAAAGTGTAACATTAAGGCTGGTGATATGTCAGTAACAGGTTTTATTTGGACAGATGTTTATCATGTCAGCAAGCTAATTCGCGACAAACTGCTCTTCATACCTGTGGAAGGGTTTTCAGTAATGTAACTCTTATAATGCTTGATCTTTGATTCTGCATTGATAAGCTTGTTTGCAAGTTCAAATTGTTGCCTATAAATTATAATTGCACATTGCCATGGACATTCACTTACTTGAAGCAATTGCCAGTACTTCGCTCAACTCCTGCAATTAAATCCAGAATATTGCTTCATTGTGGTCCGGATTCTGATCAGAACCAAAGTGAAAAGAATCTGTGTACACTTGCGGGCATCGCTATTTTTGGCGCCATTATTCAAAATCCACAGTCCAGTCGGGCCGTGCACTTGATGTTCTGGAGCAGTTCCCATGAACCGACATCCCTCTCCTCGCCCAGTCATATTTGTGTCCCGGGGGCACAGCCTACAGCCGACCATTAAGGTGCTGGAGGCATTACTCCAGTTCACCCTCGTACCGGCCCACGCTCCTCACATCCGACGTTTCCAGCTCCCTCCCGATTACGCCGTCTGACGAGCCTTCGGGCAGGTTCCCGGCCCCGCGACCGACGAGCGTTCAGGCGGGCCAAGTCATATTTACACAAACAGCCTTATTTATTAGCTCGTGTGTGATCTCGCATACTTGTACAAAAATGTATACTTGGCAAATAGATTTATAAATTATTTTGGGAAATTGCATCATTTTGTGTAGGCTGTTGATGGAAATAAATATTAGTATTAGGAATTAGATCTTTTTTAAAAAGTTCATTTTTGGGACCAAGACAATTTATTGCTCACCGCTAAATGCCCTTCAGAAAGTGATGATAAGCTGCCTTCGTGAACCACTGTAATCCTTCTAGCGAAGGTGCTCCCATAGTAGTATTGGTTTATTATTGTCACTGAGGTACAGTGTTCATGTGTGTGCTATGCAATTGCGTCAGATCATATTGTATGAGAGTACAATCAAGCATTACTCAAGTACAGCAAATAATGCAAAGAAAAATATACCAGAGTGCAGAATGTAGTGTGACGGAATTGTTGCATTATAGTTCCAGAGAAATAAGTCCAATGTCTGGAGTGAGAAAGGTTAGCAGAACAAGACGACATACTAGCTTATGGGTGGACTGTTCAATATTCTTATTACAGAAAGGAAGAAGCGCTGTTCTGTTGGTACGTGCATTCAAGCTTTTGTATTTTCTACTGAAATATTATTGTAGGAACCCCATAATAGTATTGTGAGCAATTTTGGACACCATATCCGAGGAAGGATGTACTGGCTCTGGAGAGTGTCCAGAGGAGGTTTACAAAAATGTTCCCAGGAACGAGTGGGTTAACATATGATAAGTGTTTGACGGCACTGGGGCTTAGAAGGATGAGGGGGTACTTCATTGAAACTTACCGAATAGTTGAAAGGCTTGGATAGAGTGGATGTACTGAGGATGTTTCCAATAGGACTAGAGGTCATAGCCTCAGAATTAAAGGATGTTCCTTTAAGAAGGAGATGAGGAGGAATTTCTTTAGTCAGAGGGTGGTGAATATGTAGAATTCTTTGCCACAGAAGGCTGTGGAGGCCGTCAATGGATATTTTCAAGGCAGAGATAGATAGATTCCTGATTAGTACGGGTGTCAGGGGTTATAGGGAGAAGGCAGGAGAATGGGTTTAGAAGGGCGAGATAGATCAGCCATGCTTGAATGGCGGAGGAGATTTGATTGGCCAAATGGCTTAATTCTGCTCCTATCACTTCCGATCACACTATTTGCCTTCATATTGTTTACTGTATCTGTAGATTAGCTTTTATGTTATGTGTGTACAAGGATACTTGGTCCATCTTGAGCAAGAACAGTTTCAATAGTGCCATACAGCAGAAACTGGCCCTTCAGCCCAACGCCCACGCCGACCAAGATGCCAATCTGCCCTATTTCCACCTGCCTGTGTTTGGCCCATATCCGTCTAAGCCTTTCCTATCCATGTACCTATTTAACTATAATTTAAATGTTGTTATAGTACCCACCTCAACCACCTCCTCTGGCAGCTCGTTCCACGTACCTATCACCCCCTGTGTGGAAAGAGTTGCCCCTTGGGTTCCAATTAAATCTTTCCCCTCTCACCTTCAACATATGTCCTATGGTTCTTGATTCCCCAACTCTGGGTAAAAGACTCTCTACATTCACCCTCTATTCCCCTCATGATCCTATACACATATAACCACCCATAACC
The DNA here is from genome assembly GCA_038087875.1 of Malacoraja senta. Classification (NCBI taxonomy): domain Eukaryota; kingdom Metazoa; phylum Chordata; class Chondrichthyes; order Rajiformes; family Rajidae; genus Malacoraja; species Malacoraja senta. The sequence goes on from CM075985.1 coordinate 31,243,026, forward strand.
ACTCTGCTTTTGTTTTCATGTTTCTGCTTTTTGCAAAGCAGAAGATCTAACGTTTCTTCACATGATGTTCTTTCTATCATGTGATCTAGCATTCACTGAACCCATCCATATCCTTCTGAAGCTTGGCTGTATCCATAAATGAGTGATGATGAGTCTTTGTAATTCTCTCTGTTTCCTTCTCTGTTTGCTTATGATTGTGAATACATAGATGGGGTAATAGTTACCTGGATTGCATTTCTCCTATTTATTGTGATCTGGGCTTGCATATGCTTCTTCTTTTTTTTTAGTTTTTAGCGATACAGTGTGGAAACAGGCCCTTCGCCCACTGAGTCCATGCCGAGCAGCGATCCCCGCACACTAACACTATCCTACACACTAGGGACAAATTACAAATATACCAAGCCCATTAGCCTACAAACCTGCACATCTTTGGACTGTGGGAGGAAACCAGAGATCCTGGAGAAAACCCACGCTTGTTATATCCAAATCCAATGTATTGCTGAATGTTGGGGATTCTTTCAGATTTTATGATCAGTGGTTTGTTCTTTCAAAATAAATATTGGAGAATTAACAACACAGTGGAACTGAATCATGTTTTGTCTAGGTTCTAAACTGGGAATTTGCTTCCCACAAAGAGACCTCAATGATGCAATTGGAGTGATTTCATAGAACTTAAATTAATTGAATTTATCTCCTTCAGCTGACTTGAACTTATGTCGCTGTGTTAGAACAGAAAATGTTGAAAATGGTTGCTGCCTGATCTGCTGAATGGTTCCAGATATTTTTATTTATATTTAACATTTGCAGCGTCAGCAATTTCTTATTTTTTGATTTCAATTTCAATATCATGAGTCCAGGCATCCAGTAATTCAACACTCGGCTATTGTCTGTCCCATGAGAGGTCCTTTACACATGTCAATCCTCTCTTCACTGATGTGTGTTGTGGCCAATTTATTAATCACATCCTTGTGCTGAAGTATCTTGGCCAAACTCCCTACTGTCTCCTTAATCTCCTGCAACTCTTCCCTACCCTGAACTCTCCTCCAACTTTTTATTCACCTACCTTCCTTTTTACTCTTCGTTTGTAAAACAAAATGGCCACCTGGGCACACTGCCCTGGAATTTTCTGCCTAAATGTCTCCTCCTTCCCACCCCACATCATTTCCCAATTTTGGTCCAGCTTAATGGTTCTTCCTGAAATAGAGGTCTTCAGAGTTTCTTAATTATGTCTTTGAGAAGGCTGTTTAGATGTTGTTTGTAATACTACATGAGTGCAAAAGGAGTTTATTTTGCTTCTTTCCCGACAGATGAAAAGGAAGAAGGCATTCTAGGAAGCATTCTTCTCCCTAGTTTTAAGATAGCCCCAGTTATGCCAGAAGATCATATAAATAGAAAATATGCATTTAAGGTCAGTGTTTTCATTCTATTCATGGTCTCTTGTGCATGAACTGTTTTAGAAAAGTTAAATCGGTCTAGCTTGGTTGAATAAACCATGAGAAAGTATTTTCGGAAGAAGTGCCCATCATTCTATTTGCAGCTCAGAAATGTTTCCTAAAATCTTTTTAGTTACTTTTAAATGTTCAAGAGTGAGTTTTGGGCAGATTTACAATCCAGCTTGAAAATGAAGAGGTGGAGTGATATTTAAACCTGCGCTATTGTTAATGCATTGCACTAATTAACATGTGTGGATTAATTATGATTGTGTGTAATTTAAAATCCACACATCTCTGACAGCTCAGATGGTCACTGAACTTCTGAGTCCCAGGTCAGCCAAGGTGCATCATCTGATCCATCTGAAGAGAAAAATAAGTCTGGCATAGTCTCCCTTTGAATTTCATTATGGTTTTTGACCTTGTCTAATTTTCAAATGTTGTAGTTTTAGTAGCAGCATGAAATGGCCAGTGCATTCTGTTGTTTTATATTCCTGTGTGAACATGAACAACCTGTTGTAATGTCCAAGAGCATTATTGTCATTACTAATGTCAATAGAATAAATAGTCATTAATATATCTTTGTTTACTTTCACCGTACAATTGGATTTTGAGCAACTGCTGGTCTCTGGATGTTTCATGGCCACTGGAAATTCGCTTGAAACGGCCAAGTAAGTATGTTTTACATCTGTTACAAATACGACCCAGATTCAGTCCCTGGCTCACATTGGCAAAGTGATTGGCTCTGTGGCCTCATTAGAATAAAATGTTTGTAGAATAATATGCTTCTTTAAAGGAAAAGCAACCTCTCAAGCTGTTAAGTGTTGCACCTTGGCTCATTCGTAATTCATAAGCAAACCGCAAATAATGAATAGCCTGGATAGAGTGGATGTGGAGAGGATGTTTCCAGTAGTGGGAGAGTCTGGGACAAGAGGGCAGAGCCTCATAATAAAAGGACGTGCCTTTACAATGGAATCAAGGGAGGGATTTATTTAGCCAGAGGGTCATGAATTTGTGGAGTTCATTGTCACAGACAACATTGGAGACCAAGTCATTTGTGTATGTTTAAAGCGGAAATTGATTAGTTAGGACGTCAAACGTCATGGGGCAAAGGCAGGAGAATGGAGTTGAGAGGGATAAACAGATCAGCCACGAAGGAATGGCGGAGCAGACTCAATGGGGTGAATGGCTTAATTCTGTTCCTAGGTCTTATGAATTTATGAAAATGCAGTATCTGTACATAGTCTAACGTGTCCTGTGTTCACAAGCAGACATTTTTATGCTTGCTTTGAACAGGAATAATGAGCCTTTTTGCCTTTTACTTTGATGATTCAGACTGGAAATTGCAGAAGCTTCTCATCATCGAGACCCATCGTGACTGCCAGAATATATGTCATTAGGCTGTTCTTTATTCAGATTGAAATAAAAGGTCAAGTTTACATGGTGAATTATATACCAGAATAGAAAACAAGATGTATGATCTTCAAATTAATGAAACAAGGATTGAGCAAGTCTTCAAGAATTAAACATATCTGTAGACCAGTGACGGACGTTAATGGGTCCTAGGAGGAATTGTTTTAGCCTTCCACAACACTGCTTATACAATTTCTCTGGATGCAATAAAAATGAAACTGAAGTCTCCTGAATATACCCCAAACCAATCAACTTTGAAGAGATGTTTGAAAATTGTAAGCACAGAATTACTTGTCCAGCAAGTGTTCATACCTCATCCTGGTGCATCTTCTCACTGGCCTTAGGACACAGTAGTCATGGAAAAGGGAAGCAGAACCACTGAATTCACACTTATGCTAATTCCAATCTTATTTTTCCTATATTCCCATTAAATTCCCCATGATTCTAGCTCTCATCTACTAATGGGAGTTTACTCTGGACACAACTTTTGAAGTGCAGGAGAAAACTGGTGCACCAATTGAAACACCAGTCCAGGTGAAGAGTCTCATCAACGTTAAATGTCCATTTCCCTCAGAAATGCCAGATGCTGCCTGACCTGCTGAGTTCCTCCAGCAGATTAGTTTGGAATCCAATCCAGTCGTGGATCCTGCGGACTACTCACCATCGTGGGGCTGGCCGGCTTCGGAGCGTGGGGAGCGGTGGTGGCTCGCTGCTGTGGCCCGACTCCGGAGCTCGGAGGCTCCAGCTGCAGACCGGTGGACTGGAACATCGGGAGCTCGCGGGTCCGGGTGGGAGACCGCTTTTCGGAGCTCCCGCAACACAACTTCTCCAGCCCGTGTCGCGGGGTTGGAACGACCCGGAGCGGGGCCATACATCGCCCGGCGCGGCTTTAATGGCCGCGGGACATTCCAGCGCCTGCCGGGGGCTCCAACTTTGTGACTTTTGGGCCTGGAGCGGGGCCGTACATCGCCTGGCGCGGCCTTAAATGGCCGTGGGACTTACCATCGCTCGCCTGGGGCTTCAACATCGGGAGAGAAATGGTGCAGGGGAGAGAAAAGACTTTGCCTTCCATCACAGTGAGGAGGAGATTCACTGTGATGGATGTTTGTGTAAATTGAATTGTTTTTATGTCTTGTAGGAATTGTTTTGTTTGTATGGCTGTGGAAACGGAGTTTCATTTGAACCTCACTTAGGTTCAAATGACATGGAATAAATATTGTATTGTAGTTTATATTCCAGACTCCAGCTTTTTGCTATTTGTAGAATTCTAGATTCTTATGGGATTGCTATGGCGTTCCACTGGAAATCCATGTAGTCACAGAAAATGTGCAAACTCCACACAGATAGCAATGGGAATTGAACTGGATTGAAATTGACATGCTTCTTGAAAATACCCCCCAACCAAGAAGTCACCCAATCAACGTTGAAGAGACATCCTACAGGAAAAACTCCAAATCCATCATCTTAGTACTTTGATTGTGGCAGGCAAGCAGATTTTCCAGACTATTAGTGCTCTAGACCCTGGCTTTGGTTACAAACTAACCAACATTCCTGAGCCTGGTATTCTCGATTCCCATTCCAACTGCACATCCAGCCCACCCTAGACGCACGGTTTTGCCCACACCACCAGCTCATTCCGGCATTGAATCACACTTGCACTCTGGCTCCCTAGCTCACATTATATCCGTCAGGATTTCCAACTAACCTGATACCGTGTAACAGGAGGTTTACTGTAGACAGACAAAGTAAATATTTGTCAGCAACAAGTGACTGTAAGCCAAATATCAGGACCTCAGTCAGAAGGCATTCAAAGTAAGCGACGGAAGCAAGATCAGGCTGTGGAATGAATGAAGAATGGGAAAGCAGCTTGGTGAACTGGCTTTGATATAAAAAGAGATATCAACATCAGTTGGGGGATTAAAAATAAGATTGTGAGGTTGGTTGTTCGTGAGCTTTGGGCAGGGATTGGTTGGAGGGGCCTCTGCGAATCAAGAAAGTGGTAGAGATCTTTCAGCTAAACAATTGGTGGGAGAGTTGGCTTGGAGTCTTAAGGCCATAAGTAATAGTAGATTTAGGCCACTCGGCCCATCAAGTCTAGACCATTCAATCATGGCTGATCTGTCTATCTCTATTCTCTGCCATAAAAATATCCACTGACTTTGCCTCCACAGCCTTCTGTGACAAAGAATTCCACAGATTCACCACCCTCTGACTAAAGAAATTTCTCCTCATCTCCTTCCTAAAAGAACGTCCTTTAATTCTGAGGCTATGACTTCTAGTCCTTGACTCTCCCACTAGTGGAAACATCCTCTCCACATCCACTCTATCCAAGTCTTTCACTATTCTGTATGTTTCAATGAGGTCCCCCACATTCTTCCAAACTCTAGCGAGTACAGGCCCAGTGCCGACATACGCTTATCATAGGTTAACCTACTCATTCCTGGGATCATTCTAGTAAACCTCTTCTGGATCCTCTCCAGAGCCAGCACATCCTTCCTCGGATATAGTGCCCAAAATTGCTCACAATATTCCAAATGCGGCCTTCCTCAGCACCTCATAGAGCCTCAGCATTACATCCCTGTTTTTGTATATAAGCCCTCTTGAAATAAATGCTAGCATTGAGTTTGTTTACTTTACTACCAAATCGACTTGAAGATTAACCTTTTGGAAATCCTGCACTGGCAATCCCAAGTTCCTTTGCACCTCCGATTTCTGGATTCTCTCCCCGTTTAGAAAATAGTCTACACCTTCATTCCTGCTACCAAAATGCATAACTCCACACATGGCGACACTATATTCCATCTGCCACTTCTCTGCCCACTCTCCCAACCTGTCCAAGTCCTTCTGCAGAATCCCTGCTTTCTCTACACCACCTGCCCTTCCACCTATTTTCGTATCATTCGCAAACTTGGCCACAAAGCCTTCAATCCCCTCGTCCAAATCATTGATATACAATGTGAAGAGCAGTGGCCTCAGCACCGACCCCTGCGGAACTTCACTAGTCACTGGCAGCCAACCCCTCCATTGCCACTCTTCCATCCAGCCAACCTGCTATGCATGCTAGTATCTGCCCTTTGACACCGTGGGCTCTCATCTCCCTTAGCAACCTCGCGCGTGGCACCTTATCAAAGGCTTCAACAAGGAGCTGGGCCATCAGACCATGGCTGATCATAGGTAGGATAGAAGTCAGCGGTTCTGGAGCAGGGTCATGTTGGAAGGCTGTTGACCCCATGGCAACTTGATCTTATTTACTCTGTAGTTCTGAAAAAGGATTTGAAGTAGGTGCACAAGTGGGAACCATATCCAGTTCCTGTTAAGATTTTTGCACTGGTGTGTTTCAACTCACGAATGCATTGGATTTGTTTTTTTTTAACCATGTGAAATGAATTTTGTGATATCTATTCATTAAGTTTCTTTTATTTTCTTTTGCAGGAATCGCACAATTTAATAACCACTATCATTTTGACCAGGCTGCTCATCCAAATATGCGGACCTATTATTTCTACACGGAAACGGCCAAGGAGATGGAATCCTGGATGAAGGCCATGCATGAAGCTGCGCTTGTCCAGACTGAACCAGTGAAGAGGTACATTGCTGCTTGTGCCTTACCCTCACTGCACCAGCGTCATCCTACAACATATTAGATGGGAACTTTAGAATCACCTATTCACCTTTTTTTTGTTATGAATACCCTGTGCAATTAGATTTAAACAAAACCGTCAAATCAGATTAAACAATATTGGGTGAATTAAGACTAAAGATTAGAAATTAAATCTTTCAAAACAAAGAGATAAGATCAGCAAAACAGAAAAGGAAGAGGAGCAGCCCTGATATTAAAAAATGGGATAAAGGCAACACAGAGAAAAAAATGTGGCACAGGAATTTGGGAAGTAGAATCAGTTTGGATGAAGTTAAGAAATAGCAAGGGTCTATTGGTGGGGCTCCCTAAAAGTAATCTAGGACGGTATAGATTAAAAAATTAGAGATGCATGTAACAAGAATAACATAATAATGATGAAAGATTTCAATCTAACATATAGACTGGGGGGGAAGCAAATGAACAGCTTTAAAGCCCTGTCCCACGGTGCGAGTTAATTCCAAGAGCTCTCCCGAGTTTAAAAAAAATCAAACTCATGGTAACATGGAGAATGAACGTAGCAGGTACGTCGGAGCTCGGGGACGTATCTTAGCAGCTCGTAACGCTAGCGGCAGGTACTCGGGAAGACTCGCTAACGGCAGGTAAGCACTGGAAGACTCGTGAAGATTTTTCAACATATTGAAAAATGTCCACGAGAGCCCCGAGTACCGACGAGTGGCCATTACCGTAAATCTCCGAGTTCGAATCAGGGCAAACTCGGGAGAACTCTTGGAATGAACTTGTACCATGGGACAGGGCTATTAGAGTGGAGGATAGGTCCATGCAGTGTATAAAAGGTGATTGTCCAAATGAGTATGTTGGGGAATCTAATTTTGAGTGCATGAATACAGATATCGTGCCTCAATTATATAGAAAGCTAGTAAAACTGATTGAGAATATTGCGCACCGTCTATTTTCGATAGAGGGAGATCAATAAAGGTTCACCAAAAGGATAAAAAAACACAAAGTGCAAAGTGGAGTAACTCATTGGGTGAGACAACATCTCTGGAGAACGTAGATAGGTGATGTTTTGGATGGGGATCTTTCCCGAAATGTCACCCATCCATGTTCTCCAGAGGTGCTGCCTGACCCACTGAGTGACTCCAGCACTTTGTGTCTTTTTTGGTAAACCATCATCTGCAGTTTCTTGTGCCTTGACCTAATGGATTCCTGGGATAAAGAAATTGTGCCGATACTTTTGAGAGTTTAGAAGAATGAGATCTGATCTAATTGAAATGTGCAGATTTCTTATGAGGCTTCGCAAGAAAGAAGGACAATTTTCCCCAGCTGGGATATCAGGAACCAGGTAGCACAGTCCAAAATGAGAGGCTGATTGTTCAAGGTGGTGATGTGCAGAACCTTCTTCACCCAGAAACTAGTGCATCTATGTTATTGTCTGCACAAAGGTAGTTCGCTCTTTCAATATTTTTATCGGAACTTCGCTAGGCACTGGCAGCCAACCCGAAAAAGCCCCCTCCATTGCCACTCTTCCATCCAGGCAACCTGCTATCCATGCTAGTATCTTCCCTTTGACACCGTGGGCTCTCATCTCCCTTAGCAACTTCACGTGTGGCACCTTATCAAAGGCTTCAACAAGGAGCTGGGCCATCAGACCATGGCTGATCAGTGTCAGGATAGAAGTCAGCGGTTCGGGAGCGGGGTCATGTTGGAAGGCTGTTGTGACCCCAGGACAACTTGATTTTATTTACTCTGTAGTTATCAAAAAGGATATTATCTGAACATCCCGATAAAAGGGATGTTCAGATATTAAAATATTTAGGGAGTTTGTGCACAGAACATAGAACAGTACAGCCCAGGAAAAGGCTCTTCGGCCCACAATGTTTCTACCGAACATGATGGCTGGTTAAACTAGTCCCTGCCTGCACATGGTCCATATCCTTACAATTCCTGAATATCCACATGCTTATACAAGCCTCATAACTATCATTATTGTATTTGCCTCCACCATCATCTTTGGCAGCGCATTTCAGGCACCCACCACTTCTGTGTAAAAAAAAAACTTGCCCCACACGTCAACTGTAAAATTTGTCCCTGTCACCTTAAAGCTATGACCTTAACATTTCTACCCTGGAGAAAAAGATTCTGTCTATCCCATTTATGCTTTTCGCAATTTTATATACTTCTCTCGTTTTCCCTCAGTCTCCGATGCTTCAGGGAAAACAATCCGAGTTTGTCCAACCTCTCCTTGTAGCTAATGCCTTGTACTCCAGGCAGCCATGTTAAACTCTCCTGCACCCTTTCCAAAGCCTCCACATTCTTCCAGTAATGGGGCGACCAAAACTGCATACAGTGCTCCAAATGCAGCCTGAGCGTTTACTCGTGATATTATTGGATGCTAGCAGGTGCAATGGGATGACTAGTCAATTCTTTCATTTCTTATGTTCTTGTCTCCTTCTCCACACCCCCTTGATCTCAGGAACCAAAATAATTTATTTTTAACCATCCTGTACAAATGAACAGACTGACACTCAAATTTTGGAGCAGGGAATCTCTGGAATATTACCCATTAATGCTATGATACTTCAAATAATCTTCAGCTGTTATAATAACATTGCAACTCATTCTGTATGGTTGCATCCATGTAATTAGTGCGCCATTTCCAGTTCAAGTGTGTGTGTGGTGTGTATATGTATATACATGAGTGGCACATCCTGATTCTCCATTCATCTTGAGTTACCTCTTGCGAGCAGGTCACAAATAACTAAGGCAGCTAAATTATTGATCGGAGCAGTTATTCTTTGCAAGAGCAACCTTCAAGGCCAAGGATGTCGGGTTAATTCAATTTAGACATGTTTATTTAATTTAACTTCGGTCATTTACAACATATCTTATAAGTATCCTGATGAATGTGGTTGAAAGGCTCCTTTAATGTTGAAAGATGAGTATTAGCTAACCTCTCGGGCGTTTGTGCTGTCTGCAGAGCCCTCGTTTTCGAGAGCATTTATTATCAGCTTTTTTTAAATGTGGCTTCTTGAGGCAGGAAGAGGTGAGTAATTTGTTCTAGATACAGAAGCCCAGAGGATTTCACATTGTGTAGAGTGAAATTTAATTGGTTTTAGCAAGCACCGAGTCTGAATATTGCCACTAAGTGTTGAATTATTGTCTTGTGGGTGTTCTTTTGCTGAATTCTGTACACGAGTATGAAATTTAAGTAATTTTGTTTTCAAGTTATTGTGAACTCGGGCGAACTGAAATTTGCAGATATATTTGCAGAAATTCTGGTCAAACTTTGCAATGGATTATAATTCAAGATTAATTACTTTTTAGTGTTTTCAACGTCGGTGTTAATGAATGATTTTCTCTGCGGTGCTTGCGACTCGGGAAACCGTTGGGCTGCAGAAGATGCAGACTAGAGATGCTGCAGGCGCCACTGATTGATGTCAGTGATAACCACATTCTTACTCTCTCCCTCTTGCACCCACAGGACAGAAAAAGTTGCAATCGAAATTGTACCACGACAGGAGACTAACCATGTTGCAAACCACAAAATATTAGTGAAGCCTGAACTTCAGAACAACCAGCAAAATGTAGACCCTCCCTTGGGACTCAAATCAATAGACAATACAAACTTCACTTGCACGGACTCATATGGTTTTGAGACAGAAGGACAGGACCAGCACAAGCCCTTGACCAAGATCAATAGCATCAAATTGCATCCTGCAAAATCGGAAACCGAAACTGTTGTATCAAATACCACCACTGTTCAATCTCAGCACTATAAACCTTTGCAAGTTAATAGTTCCAATGAGCAGAGTCCGATTGGGCCCATCTGTGACCCTGAACAAATTGTGACCAGTGGAAGAGAGAGACTGGTTAGCCAAGATGACACTGGAAGGGGAATCCAAAGGACTAATTCAATGCTGCAGTTGGAACAGTGGGTGAGAACGCAGAAAGGCAGGGGCCAAGAGGAAGAAGTCAGAAGGTATGGATGATTGTTTTTTTGGAAAGCTTGATTGTATAACTTCAAATAATTTAAAAAAAAATAATCCAAATGAACATTTTTGTTTTAAGTATCTTTGGTAAAAGGATCATAACCGCTGCACCCTGACAGATCTCCAGAAACTCAGCAGTCAGAAGGGATGTGCTACAACTTTTGTTTTTTTCCTTCCACAACAGCAGAATGAAAATAGTTTTTGTAAATTTATGATTGATGAAGACTGGAAATATTTCAAATGTAATCATGTAATCGTCTTTAATTCACCATGCATATTTCTAATTCTTAATTAAGCAGGGAGCAGAATGTGATAATTTCAATTCATTACAAAAAATAACTTTTTTGTTAACCAGCATCTGCAGTTCCTTGTCTCCATAATTTCAAATCTGTCTGAATCAGTCTGAACCCAAAATGTCATTTTTCCAACTCCATCCACTGATGCTGCCTGAGTTCCTCCAGCACGTTATTCTGCACAAGATTCCAGCGACTGCAGTTACTTATGTCTCGCTCTTCATTTCAAATCTGGTCCTTTGATTTATTTTAACAGTTTTTAAAACAATGCATCAGAGAAACATCTTGGTGCTGCAATGCAGTATGATGTTCCAAGCTGATCCCCTGGATTTAACTTGATGCCAACTTACACCAGGTGCTTTGCTTTCCACCAAGTGGAAAAATATAGGAGATTCTTGCTGCATATTTTTTAACAGCTGATAAAATCATGGCGATCCTAATGGAGGAGACGAAGTGCTAGAGGAACTCAGGCAGCATCTGTGGATAGAGTGGAAAGATGACATTTTGGGTTCAGGCGAAATGTGTGCCCATTCCTTCTCTCCAGAGATGCTGCCTGCCCCACTGAGTTACTCCAGCTTTTTGTGGCGATTCTAATGGATTTGACTTGCTACTTTTAACTTTGGGAAGCAACCCTTAAGCATTCCATTTTTTTCTGGAGTGTACTTTCACCAAGTTTTTGCTCATTTTGTCTGCTGTGTTCAGGAGTAAAAGTAGAGAGCGTTTTTTTTCAATTTCATGCACCAGAGTTTTCTTTTAAATAATTAATCATATCCTCATAGAGAGTCATAGACTCATTGTGCATGAAAACAGGCCCTTTGGCCCAACCTGCCCACAAAGGAAATAGGCAACATTTTGGGTCGAGACCCTTCATCAGCCTGATGTGAAGGTGGGGCGGGGGGGGGGCGGGAAGAAGAAAGGAAGAGGCGGAGACAGTGGGCTGAGGGAGAGCTGGGAAGGGGAGGAGAAAGCAGGGACTACCTGAAATTGGAGAAGTCAATGTTCATACCGCTGGGGTGTACTACATGTCATTACTCATTACTAGTCTAGTACTACATTAGTAGTCTAGTACTACATTACTAGTCTAGTACTACATGCCTACTCTAGTCCTACCTCTGCGTTTGCCCCATCTATACAGCTAAAGCTCTGATCTTGTGCTCTTCCGGTTTGCGCGGTTTTTCTAACTGCGCAAAAATGGTACGAGATAGCGCTACGATTTTTCTCCAGCCCACTCACCGTTCTCTTGTGCTGCGAGTGCACCACGTTTTGTTCCGATCAGTGGTATAATGTAAAAGTTAGCGAGGTTTAAAAATCGTAAAAACCTTGTGCACAGATCGATCTCCTTTACTGCCAGTCAGCGCCGCGCGGATTAGTCTCATCTCCTGTCGCTCCACGGGACGGTCCGCCCCTTCCTGCGCCATCTCGTCTTTACTGGAGCTGAGGGAGGCCGGTGGAGGTCTCCAACCGGACACAATTTTCGGAGGGACCGGAAGCGGCCCAGCCCGGCGCGGAGTCGGAGATGTCGCCAAACGGAAAGCGGTGAATCTGATCCCGGCGGAGGAGAGCGTCCAGCGCCCGCTGTGAGTCCCAGACACACCGCCATCGCAATGCCCGCAGCTCCGGCCCCTTCCCCTCTGGTTCCCCTCGCTGGCTCCTGGCATCTCGCCTGTGGTACCCCCCTTTCCCCCATGGCTCTTCCCCCGTCTTTTCTCCGAGCTCTACCCCCACCGCCCGCTCACATGCCATGCGGCTGTAGCTGCTGGTGCTTCCGGGCCAATCCGAGGCCTGGCACTGAGGGCGCCGACGACTGATGCTCCTCCGGGGCACGCAAGAAGGGAGAGGAATGACAACCTCAACATCCTAGGGAGGGAGGGTGGGGGAGGAGAGGGAGCGGCAGGGAGTAGGGAGGGGAGAGGAGTTATGGAGGGAGGGAGGGAGTGACTGAGGGTAGGGGAAACGAGAGGTGAGGGAGGGATTGGGGGAGGGTAGGAAGAGAAGGAAAAGAAGAGAGAGGAGGTGAGGAGGGAGTGTGGGGGAGGAGGGGGAATAGAGGGAGAGGGGGGTGAGTAGAGAAGGGGGGAGTGGGGGATGTAGGAAGTGGGGAATAGAGGGAGATGAGGGCAGTGGGGGAGGTGAGGAGGGATAGTGGGGGGATACGGGGAGGTGAGGAGTGGGGGATAGAGGGATAGGAGGGGGTAGGGAGGGAGTGACTGAGGGTAGGGGAAAGGAGAGGGAGAGAGAGGTGGGGGAGGGATTGGGGAGGGGAGAAGGAGAGGGGAAAGAAGAGGGAGGGTGAAGAGAAGGGGGAGAGAGTGCTAGAGATGAGGGGAAATGAGGTGCACCTGTGCAGTTGGGGGCTATGGGTGAGTGGTGGAATATTGTGTTGAGGGACCAAGCCTCCTGTGTGACAGGGACCCAACGGGTCCCACATAGACTATATCCTTCTAAATCTATCCTAGCTTTGGAACTTTGTCAGCGCTCTTATGTAGCAACTATTTACATACCTTGAGTATGCAAGCAAAGAATTTCACTGTGACTTGTCACATGTGACAATAAAGTATTCATCCATACGTCTAAATATTTCTTAAATGTTGTAATAATACCTGGCTCAACTACCTCCTCCAGCAGCTCGTTCCATACATCTACCACTCTTTGTGTAAAAAAAAATTGCCCCATAGGTTCCTATTAAATCTTTCCCCCTCACCTTCAACCTTTGACTTTGGTTCTCGATTCCCCTACTCTGGTTGAAAAACTGTGTATTTCCATATCCATTCTTCTCCTGATCTTGTACACCTCTAGAAGATCACCACTCATCCTCCTGCGCTTAAATCCTAGCTTGCTCAACTTCTACCTGGCAACATCCTCGTAAATCTCTTCTGCACCCCTTCCAGCAAAACAACATTTTCCCTCTAGCAGGGTGACCAAAACAGATCACAATACTCCAAATGTGGCCTCACTGAAGTCTTATACAACTATAACATGACCTCCCAACTTCTATACTCAATAATCTGACTGATGAGGCCATCAGCTAACTCTATTCTGGGCCATGTTGACCTTCATACAGAAGCACAAAGTGTTGGTGGACTGCGAGTCAGGTAGCATCTGTAGAGGGAATGGACAGGCGACTCTTTGTGATGGGACCGTTGTTCAGACTGTTGCTGCCTAACCTGCTGAGTTCCTCTAACAATTTGTGTTTTGCTCAAGATTCCAGCATCTGCAGTTTCTTGTGTCTCCATTTCCTTCACAGTTTTGATTGGGAATTAAATGTCGCAAAGTGGTAATGTACTGTAACATTTGAGGTGTTGGCTAATCATTTAACTTTAATCTCCATTGGGAATGATGTGTCATGTACCATTACTCGGCATAACAATAATTAAAACACTTGGATGAGGAGTCATCATTTATCATACAAGTACATGGGCTGCCTGGGTCAGGAATGATCTGACCTGCAGAAATCTGGCTGTATGCAAATGTTGCCATATATTTTTCAAGCTAGCAAGGTTAGAAGCTAGAAATGTTTCATGGTATTGATTAATGACTGGATACGGTATATTGTCAAGTATATGAAACGATTACTATGACTTCCGGAGAAATCTGTTTACAGACAGTTTTGAGGATCAGGATTCTTACATAACAAGTGGACTGCCTGTATCCTGAAGATGCTGCCGCACCCGCTGAGTTTCTCCAGTAATTTTGTCTACCTTGTATCCTGAAGATCTGTTGTAATATGTACAGATTGCAAATCCATTGGATATTTCCCACTGAGAAAAATATTTTAACACATCTTCCATCTCTTTTCAATCCACTTAATCTGTTGCATTCTGCACTGAAGCAGGTCAGATAAATTTAACATTAATGCATCTCTTTTAAACATGTTTTTTGGTTCAAGGTTATTGGCAGTTGTTTTCCAAGCAACTTTGAGGGGAAATATCACAAAATGTAAATATGGACAATCACGTAAGACAGTGTCTTTGAAAATAATGACTTTATTCACTTTTGGTCCAAAGCACTTCTGTTGCTGGCTGCTGTCAGACTAACCATTTTTTGGGTTATATCATTTGTGCTGCGGCCATGTAATCTAGAGTGCACCTTCCTTAGCAGGTCTGCCGAGATTCCTGCTGTCTCCTTTAAGTATGTCCAAGCTCTTCTTTGGCCATTTCCATCCAACCCTCCAACATCAGAAACCTCTCACGCACCAATCTCTCACCTTGCTCCACCAAGCACCCTTCCAGTCCACATCCCAATCACCCTAACCCCACGAGATAGACACAAATTGCTGGAGTAACTCAGCGGGTCAGACAGTATCTCTGGAGAAAACGATTAGGTGATGTTTTGGGTTGGAACCCTTCTTACCTGAAAGGGTCCTGACCCGAAACATCACATCCTTTGCTCCAGAGACGCTGCCTGACTGACCAGTGTGTATCTTCTGTATAAGCCAGTACCTGCAGTCCCTTCCTACACCCTAACTCGACTGATTTGCACAGAACTCTTGCTCACTCTTCAACACTATCTTGCCCTGACCCAGTGTCAATCCTTGTATCTCCTCCCTTCCCAAACCCTCGTCCCTCAAATCCTCCAAGATCCCATGATGGCTCTGACGTACCTGCCTTGCTTTGTATACTCTGCATGGCCACAGTGTATAAAGGGCAGATTTTCCCATTAATAAGGTGAGTTCAACAATGCCCACAATAGACATTGCTGAATTAGCACGTTACCGACACATTACCAAACTGTAAAGACTCCAATGAATTTAAGCTTTTGTATTTATCCAGCATCCGCTAAATTAGTTTTGAAATTATTCGAACTTTCCACTAAGGGTAAAATATGCTTTCAGTCAAAATGTCCAATATGTGAACTTTTTTGAATTAAAAACTGGAAGAGCGACATACTAACTTGTGAATAAAATTGGAACGTTAGTGCGGTAAATGGTGGTCAGAGTGGATGTTCTTTATTTATCTTTGCCGCGGTCGAAATATCCAGTTGCAGGAATGTGTGTGTGATTTAGCTTAATACAAGTCGCAGTTCACATGAGAGATGTGGTACTAATTAATGGCAATCAAATAAGGCAGGAATAATTGACCTCCCATGAGATTGCATGTGGAATGTGATGATCAGATGCAGTCTTCAGTTGAAATAAAGGTGAAGGAGTATAATTACTTGGACCAGGGTCATGGTTGAAATTCATTCATCACTTTAAACCTATATGATGATCATCTTTTATGTAAATTTCAGTGTCATAGTCAGACAATGTGGAAACAGGCCCTTCAGTCCAACTTGCCCACACCATCCAACATGTCCCAACTACACTAGTCCCATCTGCCTGCGTTTGGCCCATCTATATTACTAAAACTCTTCTCTTGTTTGTGTATATATGTGTGTGTGTGTGTATGTGTCATCTGGATACAATCTGGTTAATTCCTATTTTCTTCCAATCGCTAGGCCACAGCCTTCCCATTTTCACACATTCTACTCACATTTTTCCAGTCGAGGCGATAAACATCTTCCCGTCGCATTCCGACCTATATTTCCAAACTTTTTAATCGTTTAAAGTTTAAAAAACAGATCGAAAACTCACCCATTCCAGGACCCCCCCCCGAGTCACAATGGACTCGCAAGGCAGGACGGGACACTCCAAGGGGGAGGGGCACTCCAGCGCTCCCGAGTGACATCACAATGCACTCGCAAGGCAGGACGGGACACTCATTTTATTATTATACAAATACTTTTATTCAAAAAATAAAAATAAACATACAAAGTATTAACACAATCAAAGATTGCCTATGTTGACAGTTTACAAACAAACGATCATCAAATTAATATAACGCCAACTTTATGAATGAAACACTCGACCTCTCGCGGCGACCAGCGTTCACGGAAGGCCTCCAAAGCCCCCGAGGACACCGCGTGTTCCCTCTCCCGGGACACGCGGGCACGGATGTAGCCCGGGAAAGGCAGGCAGTCAACCCCGGTGCGGCCGTCGACTACCCGCTGCCTGGACCCGCGAATGGCACTCCGGGAGGGAGGGCCACTCCAGCGAGGGAGGGTGAAGTGGAGGGAGTGCTGGGGGATGAGGAGAAATGAGCCGTGCCGCGCAGTTGGGGGCTATGCATGAGTGGTGCAATATTGCACTGGGGGAACGGCTTGCGTTGGGAGAACGGGTGAGTGGTGGAATCTTGCGTTGGGGAGCAGACTCATTGGGTGTTGACTTGATCTAGTATCCCTCTAAACCTATCCTATCCATGTACCTGTCTAAATGTTTCTTAAACGTTGCGATAGTGTACTTCCTGTTAGTAAGGAAACTGTATTTGTGAACCGTACAATGTAAATAAATAACACTTAAAACTGTTTGAATAGCTGTACAACATCTGGGGATGTTGGGTACGGCATATAAATTGGCACATCCTTGTGTGAAAAGGAACACTGCAGTGTATTCACGAGCAGAACAATGTTATTACAGTATAACAGGTCAAATTAGTTTGGGCTATTCCTGTTATAAATATAGATGTACAAAAAAAGGTATTTGGAGATTTAATATCATTTGTATCTGTGCATAAGCTATGGATATTTCGGGCAGTTTGTTCGCTCGTGTTTCAGACGATGTAGCTCGCTGTTGGCTTCTGTCGTCGTCCAACATGTTGACAGAATTGTTGCCCGACGCATCACAGAGTGCATCGTGTCGTCACTTCCAGGGATTGGCACGAGGAGGCTTCTGATATGATCCCCATTTTGGGCAGTGGAAAAGAAAGATTTATACTTGCATTGTCAGTGCAGCATAGATTCCCTGGTTTGAAGGCATTTCTTTTGAGAAACGCATGGGCTAGTAAGGCAAATAAACAAAGGAGTTCAGTAGAATGAGAAATGATCCCAATGATGCATGTGAGATGCTGAGGATAGGGTAGATGCTCGGAGAATGTTTCCCCTTGTGGAGATAGGTAGAATCAGAATTATAGTTTTTGTAAGGGTTGCCATTTAAAACGTATAAGGATGAATATATGTCTCAATACCAATATGGATAGATGCTTCACATGATCTTTATTAGGGTATAGAAACACAACACTTTTAAATCAGAGAGAGTCATTGGTAGACCCATTTTAATCTGTCGTTAAACAATACTCAGTTGAATTTCATTTACAAACTATATAATTAATTTATTTTGCGCCTTTGCTGTGTGCTTGTGAAAGACAGCATCTATACCAAGGAGAATGCTTAAGTATTCAAATCTGCTGCCACACTGTTGACTTAAATAGCTTTGTGCTACATGTGCATAAGGAATAACATTTGTTCTGTCCATTATTAATTCCTATAGTCAACCTTTGTTAGATTTTACACCCAGGGCTTCTTAATTTAGCTTTGTGGAAAATAATGACCTCTTTCTGATCAAGTTCCACGTGATTTCCAACAAACAAAACCACTGTAGAACAGAAAGCACATTTAGTTTATATTGG